>CM021769.1:54577652-54783440 GCA_011076525.1 Nettapus auritus | reverse complement strand
TATTTTAAAATAATAAATGCTACCCCATTGGGCACCTGAGTGAAGGTCCATCCTGTTTCAACATGACAGACAGACATCACTATAGCAAGGAAGTATTGGTTACAAATATGTCAACACTAAAAATATACAAAAAATATCCAGCGAACGGGTACAGGATATGAATTTAGGTGTTACAATTAGGCTCATTTTGGGCAAATGAAGGAGGAGAGACTAACTCTAAGGTTGAAGATCTTCACTTCTCCTAGGACTCAAAGGTCAGCAGGAAAAAATCTACAGTTCAAATATGCAGAGCTTACCATTGACCAACACAAATACATTGAATCTTCTGGTTGCAATGCACAAATGCACAGCAAGCACAAATTATATTACCAGGAAAAAAGTGTGGTCAAATATATCTGCTTTCCTGGCTCTATAAATGTATTGGGTTTATGTGGCAAGGTTTTGGTAGCAGGAGACTACAGAGGCGGCCTCGGTGAGAACAGGCCAGAAGCTGCCCCATGTTAGGTAAGGGCCTGTTTCAGCAGGCTCCAAAGGGACCTGCTGCTGCCCAGAGCACAGCCAATAAGCCATGTTGTTTGTGCCTCTGTGAGAGAAGATTTAAGAAAAGGAAAATACTTGCTGTGCAAGAGCAGCTGGGAGAGCAAGGAGTGAGACCAGCCCTGCAAACCCCAAGGTCAGCGCAGGAGGGCAGGAGGTGCTCCAGGCAGGCTGCAGCAGTTCCCCTGCGGGCTGTGGAGAGGCCCCTGGTGGAGCAGGTGGATGTGGCCTGGAGGAGGCTGCGGCCCATGGAGAGCCCCCACAGGAGCAGGCACCGGGCTGAAGCTGCAGCCCATGGAGAGGAGCCCACGCAGGAGCAGGGGGTCGGGGGCGGGCGGGGGGGGGGGGGGGGCGGGGAAAGGGGTGCCCATGGGGGACCTGTGCTGGAGCAGTTTGCTCCTGACAGATGGACCTCATGGTACAGACCCATGTTGGAGCAGTTCTTGAAGAGCTGCTGCCCATGGGAAGCCCACACAGGATCAGTTCAGGAAGGATGGCCTCCCATGGGAGTGACCTCACTCTTCAGCAGGGGCAGAGAACGACCACGAGAGGAGAAACAGATACAAAGCATTATGGACCGATGGCAGCCCCCATTCCCCCGTGCCGCTCAGGGGAAGGATGTAGAAGAGGGTAGATGGAAAAAAGATATTTTTAGTTCATTTTTCTTTGTTTGTTTCTCACTTCTCTAGCTTGTTAGTTATAGTTAATAAATTTTATTAATCTCCCTGCTCTGAATCTGTTTTGCCCATGATGACAATTGTTGAGTGATCTCCCCATCCTTATCTCAACCCTTGAGCCTTTTTCATCATATTTTCTCCCCTTTTCCCTTTGAGGAGGGGGAGCAAGAGAGCAGTGGTGTTGGAACTCAGCTGGTGGTTGGGTAAAACCACACAAATACAGCAGGAAAAAAAAAAAAAAAGAGAAATCTTCAGCATAACAAGCATTTGACTTGGTACAGACAATACAAGGCCATTACCTCAAAAATCTGATCCATCTGGCCTATGTAACTACTCAAGTGATATTTCAGAGTATGAGCAAACAGACAGCCTGACTGACAGTCCATCTGCTCTCACACATTCATTTAAACCAAGCTGAAGCCAACAGCTAGCCATCAAGTGAGGAATTGTCACAGGCTTCTTAGGAATTCTGCTTCACAAAACTCTTCTACTTCGTCTAATATCAAATATGTTTTCCTCTCCTTTTATATTTGCAATTGGAAAGCAGTTTCTTTTCAGAAATGAATGAATTGGAAATCAACTTAAGAGCATCCTACCCCTGCATTCACCCCAACATCAAAACAAGCCAGCTTTCATCACAGTTTCTTCTACCACCTTGCTTCTTACAAAATAGGGCTTTATAAAACAAGCAAACCAAACAAAAAGACCATTTACCAAGACAGAAAAAAGTCAACGGATACTTACTTCTTATGAAGACCGTTCAAGTTTTCAGCTTGGTATTGTTTTCTGGGCATTTTTGTACATAGGTAAAATTCCCCAAACTCCTTGTTGTGCCTGCTAGTACCTTGGCACCCAAAGTCATGCAGCTGAAGTCATACAGGTATACTATGCATACCATCACATGGCACATCCCACACTCCTTCTCTCAAGTGTAAACATACCATGCAAGCAGAACTCCAGTCTAGTAACTTGATTCTCAAGATTGGCCCTGGCATAAAAATCTTTCATGTTTAAAAGGTACTACTACTTGCAGAGTACCAACCAGACATTGTCAAAAATAAAGATGACAGGCTGACAGCAATTTAAGAAATATTAAATGGATGCATTTCCATATATTAACATTTGAGACAATTGCTGAGTCTAATTTTTAAAATGTGAATTTTCTAGCTCACTATGAACCTCAACTACTTGAAATTTGAGATTAAAGTATCTCCTGGAGCAAATGACCAAAAGTCCACTGAAATCAGTCTTACATGAGTACCAAAAAATATGCCAAACAGAATAATTTAAAAGTGACATGGAAAGAAATAAGACTAGCAAATCGATACCAGAAAGAGGAAAGTTTCCTGGGCAGACTTAGCCAATACAGTTTCAAGTGTATCAACTGTAAATCTTTTGATGCCTTTAAGCAATTTAATGTCACAGTATATTCTCGTATATACACAAATATATATCTGAACCTAAATGCAAAGAAGGAATTTAATTTAAATGTACTCACAATTACATGTACACATAATCAAGAAGTGAACACCTGGGTTTAAATTTACAGAAGTACACTTACAGTCTTATACAGAGTAACTATTCCACATGTGAAAAGGTAAACACAAAACATTAAAAAAGGACAGTACAGGTTGCTGATGAACCATAGAAATCTGACAGGGGTGTTGCTTTTTTGTTGTTGTTGTTTTGTGTGTGTGTTTTTTGTTTGTTTTTATCTATGTAGTCTCTACCTGAGTTCAGATATCTGTCAGATAAAAAAAAAATACTACTCAGACATCCTTATTCATAAGCATGAATTGAGATTAAAGACAGCATCTTACAGAATACTTTTAGCAGCACCTGCTTATTTAAACTCTTATCATACTGCCCAAGAAATATTTCCACACCTCTTAAATTTTCATGTTTTAAATTGTTTACAAGACCTTAGATAATTAAAAATGTGAATAATTCAAGTATTATTGGCTGTTGTTTTAAATATTTTCAGTTCTGGAAATCACAGAATTGACTTCCGCAGAACTGAAGACAGTGCATGGGAAGATTTCTATTAGGGAAACTTGATAAGTGAGCATAATTATTACAACAGCTACGGCAAAGCCCCTTTGAGTGGTCTAATAACTATTACTAAAATTACAATATAGCTATAAACAAACTTTCTTATTATCAATACTTAAATGACAACTCAATAAAATCCATGCAAGTCACTCAAGTTATTATGGTTTAAATTACTGAGAAGTCAAGTGATCTAATTAATATTTCCTTCTTCAATAGCATTTGCAGCCTCAAACACTGTGGAACAGTGTTCAAAAGGGAGTAGCGAGGGAGAAAAGATTCCAGAACAAAGTGGTTTAAAATGCTATGGATAACAGAAAATTATAAATTTTGGTCCAGAATAACACAATTTCTACTTCTGAGACTCAGTAGAAGGTTGACTGGACACTGAAGGTGAACCATTTCTTATCACTAACATAATATACATTGAATTACTGGAATAATTGCATAGGAAGAGGCCAGTCAGACTGTAAAGTATTCTGTTCCCACTGCACGGAACCATCAACACTTCCACATTTGTAATGCTAGCAATTCTACAGCAAGGCTGACATACTCATTATGAAAGTGGATAAATAAGTATGAGCTAAACAAACTTCGAAGAGCCCTCCTCAAAACACTGCATTTTAATTAATTTATTTTTACAGAGAAAAAAATGCCTGCATTTGCAAATATCCCAGGGTTTCAGGCTGAAATGCAGCTGAGCAGCTACTTTGCTATTCAGGCAAAGTAGCTGAGGACCAATTCATTTTGCTGTCAAGAAAAAATAATTTCCTATAATTCTACCACTTTTAGAATGACATGGTGGAATTACATTACATTCAAACAGATGGTAGGGCTTCGCATTCCCTGAAAAGCCTGATAGATGCTTTAACTCAGATGATAACATGACTGACAAGTCAGGAATTTCATCTACCATAAATTATAGTTAAGTATTTTGTTATTTTTATCATTTCATCTTCCATAAATATCTATATATCAATTAGAATTATCAGTCCAAATATTGCATGTAGTTTGATAAAATTAATGAGCCTAAGGAGGGAACTATAATCTTTTTTCAAGTCACAGGCTAACAAACCTCTGTCTAAAAATACCTCACAGTATAAAGTTAAACTTTGCAAGCTATACCTCATCTTGATTAAGATTAAAAACTACAAAAACCACAGCAGTCTAGTTTAATTTAAACCTCTGAAGAACAAAGAACAAAAATTATTTTCCAAATCACTTTCTCCCCCCACTGAACTCCGCAAATAACCTCATTTATATTCAACAGTATGACCATAAAGAAAATGCAAACACTACACCTCCTCTGTTGAAAACAATGGAATTTTTGTATAGTGTACCATAACATGATCAGCTGGGACTTCTCCTGTCCTTTTTCTCTGATTTCTGATTGCCTTTCATTAAAATATACTTGTAACATGGAGAGAACTGTCAGCCCACAACAGCACTGTTGCATTCCAGGTGCAACATAACTTTCTCAAGCAACATTTTAAATAAATAAAACATGCCTTTTTTTTTTTTTTTTTTTTTTTTTTTTTTTTTTCTCCGTTTATAATTTTAAAATTCTTATGCTCTTGTGTGGTGTTTTCAGAGGCAAAGAATAACCTGATTCTAAATTAGGATAACAGAGCTTCTCAGGGCTCATCCCTTTTTCTTAATCTGAAGTGACAACCATTGATATTTGAAAGCGTTATTTGTGATGATAAAATCAACACCTCACCTTCTCTTCATGAACTCTAGATATCTAATCGTTAAATGCTCTTATATTATTTCATTTAAGGATAAAAATCAATATTGTCTACTCAAGATTTTAAAGTATCCATATATATATATATATTTTTAACCACATATACCTTTGTTACTCTCTTTTAAGTGGTCTTCCCACTAGGTAATTTTAACACCTTGGTAACAACAACCAGCTTTTCCACTTGTCTGCATAACATGAGTAAGTTAGGTGAGAACTTTTATTTCCCTGTTTGGCAAAATTTACACTAGCTTCAGGGGAAATTTTACATTGATTATAAAATTTCAAACATGCTTAACATTCTCTGGAGCTTGGCTTTGAGCCACCTTGCCATCAAGATCTGCAGTGCTGGAAAACCCTGATTGGGTAGCACTGGGATTCACAAAATTCTCTTCTCAAGTACAAGGACCAAAGATTTTAATTAGGTTTCAATGCTGCCTCTGCTGCCTTCATTGAGAGCTGTGCGTGCAAAGGACAGAATACAGCTCTTTTAAACTTCATTAGTCAAGATGCTCTCTAATACTCCATGTTTTGCTGCCTTTTTGAAATAACATGAAGAAACTACTAGGACTTACTACTCTTTTCCCTTAGCTTCAAATATACTGGCCATACTGACATAGAAATAAGACAAAATAGAGTATCAAACAACTCTAGCATCTCTCCATGCCAAAGGCCCAAGCAATCTGATTTTCAACATTTTTATAGAAGCTTACATTATGTAGCATCAGTACCCAGGAGCTCTAATTCTCATTTTCTTTCATAGGAAATTGGTATTGGAAGCACAGGTTGGAAATGATGCTTTTCTCTACAGATGATGCTTTGCTACAAATGACAACTGCCTAAATTGGGATAAAAAGGCGTCACACAGTCTTGAGACTAGACAAGTATGACAAAATAAAGAATTCAGGCAATTTGCAATTTCGGACTTAATGAAGGAGGATGACAGAAACAAGAATTTAATAGGGAGTGCTTGGAAAACACTTTATGAGTCAAGGTATCAGAATGACTTCGGAAAGATCACAAAAGAACACTGCTATGACTTTCAACACTAATTGAAAAGTCAACATACAAATGATACTGTACAAAATCAAAGCAGACAGCCAAGATGTTGTGATTAAGCACAGGATGAAAATAGATGCCTAATAGGTACACATTTCATTTTTAATCTTTTCATCCATTAAGGATGTGTTTTACCTAAACATTCATATTTTAATGTCTACTGCACTTTCTTGTAGCTTCTGGCTGTGAATTAGATGCCTTAGAACGATGAATCTAGATTTAAAGAATGAATCAAGATGACAAAAATTTGGCAGTTCCTAGGACAGACAGAGGTTCAGACTTATCCATTAAAATACCTTAATTGATTTTCTGATTATCCTTCAACAGAACCTGAAAAAGCGCATCCTACTCTCTTGGGTATACAAGGTCAGGAAAACAGACTTTTAAAAACAAAGGCTTATTCTAACATTCACTGTAGCTGCAGCTGCTATCATGTCACTACAAGTATATCTCATGAAGAATCTGGATGCAGCAGGATTTGTTTACTTTACGATCTCAAATACTGTCCTAAGAACCATCCTCACTTGATTAAACTGCATTTCCAGCTTTTCATCATCATTTTCAGGACAAATACTGAAATAACTTTAAATGTTATTTCATTCGATTTTTTATTTTTTATTTTTTTATTCAAATGAAGTTGCAGTAAGGCAAGAAGCAATATTGAAATTAAAGGTCTTTAGCAGACTATGCTATTGGAAACTGCATCAATACTCCTGTTATTTATTTAACTTTTATTTGACAGTGCCACTGCCTCTGATACTTATTGATGTTTTCTTCTGAACTGTAGAACCAATGCAATATCCAAAGAGGGAGCAGGACTTTACCCAACTTTTTTTTTCTGCATGGGGACAGAGTTTTATACTTGGAAAACTCACAGTTAATTTTATATACTGAGTACAAGGAGCAAAGAATTACAATGTCTACCTTTGTAGCATAGTGTCAGGATGCAGTTTCAAAGCCTTAAAATTTCATTTCTGCTTCACTAAGGGAGTTCATTTTTTTTTTTTTTTTTTTTTCCACCATAATTCAATGCAATTCGATTGAATTCACCCCGCAGGGCATGAAATTCCCGATAGATCAGGTAGGACTTTAAACTGCCATGACTTTGCCTTTTATTAGTGCAGCTAAGCACAGACAGATTGAAGAAAATTCTGTTTTAGGATGATTTACTTGACACTATAGCTATAAGCACAATTTATACATGAATAGAACAAACATATTGTTTACAAGGAAGTTATTTAAAACTATGCTTCTAAGCAGAAAGAGCACATTACTGGGAGCTACAGCCAGATCCATTTTCCACTCCTGGTTTACTTTGTATTGCCTGTATTACTATGTGTCTTTCATGTAATTCATATTTTTCAAAGTTCTGCTGCAGCCTAAACAGCAAAGAAATCTATTGCCTGATATAAAATGCTATACCGACTTAATAAAAACACGGAATTGTTTTAAGTAGAATGTGTAAAGAGATTAACATTAATGTAGGTATACACAGACATAGAGCGAAACAGCTTCCCCACAGATCATGAGAAACTATGCCATCATATCATCTCTAATCACATGTAATAACATGATTTACATTAGAACTTTTTTTAAAAAAATACATATTTGTACTTAAGTACAACATGAGGCCACTATAACATCCATGTGACAAAGCTGAATAACGTTTCACTATCTCTCCATACAGAATATCAGTAATTATAGCATTTATTAAATTTTGGGAGGAATTCCTAACTTGCTTATCTCAAGAAAATTACACATAAATGTATATCAGCTGGAAGACTTACATATTTTTTCAAGTGTTGTAGGAAGCACTGAGAGAATTCAAAGAGGAATATTTAGACACAATCACTATGTACTGTACAAAGCACTTTTTCCCCTCCACACCGGGGGCTATTTTTGCTACCAACTGTTTTTACAAAACCTTGAGCAGCCTGAAAATTACCTTTCTGTACATTGTCCTCTCCTCATATGATACAGCACAGCTTCTGCATTCAGTTACAATGCTGTTGTTGTCTGTTCCTATCTCTGAATTGCAAAGTTGAATGACAGTAGTTGAATGTGCTGAAACACCAGAACTAAATGGGGAATTTTTACAGTCATGGGAGAGTCTGAGATTGCTGAATTAAAAATATGCCAATATAAATAGACAGTAAATGGCAATTTGAAAGAAGGGCAACAGTAGCTATGAAAGGAATTCCATTTTTATTGTGTCTATCCATCTGTATGCAGGCAGAACCCTCTTTTAATTATATATAAAATACCATCTATTAAATAAATATACAGCATACCCAATCTTACTAACAGGTTTCTTAAAAGCATCAGTGATTGGAGGTGGGGCTTAGATAAACACCATTTCCTCAAAATCATACCATTTATTTTGTCCATCTCTTTATCAAACTATGAGGTCCTTAGTGAAATGTTCAACAACAATAATTGAAATTCCAAAAATCTGATGTTAGTGGACTTTTAGGCAATTGGCAACATACTATAGAAGTTTTAATAAAAAGCCATTAGGTAGGCATAGCTATTAGTTCCTTCTCCACACACTAGCTAAAGCACAGGACTAAGCAATCCTCTCAAATCAAATCAAATCTCACGGCAAGTTTAGTTAAGTCAACTTATGATGTCAGAAGTGGTGTAGTCACCATCTCTGAAGGTCTTCAAGAAACGTGTAGATTTAAAATTCAGCAGCATGGTTTAGTGGTGAACTTTAGTACTAGGTTAAAAGATTGGAATAGATCATCTTAGAGCTCTTTTCCAACCTGAATGATTCTATGATTCTAAGAAAAGCATGCTGGAGCTTCTGATTTCCAGGCCACTCTAGGATCATATCCCTTCTTCAATCACAAATACTGTTCTGTATTTCCTCCTAAAATATATGCAAAATAAACAGTTCCTACAATCTTTTCCAACAGTTTGTGGAACACCTTATAAGATGACAACAAAAAAAAAATGAAAATGTTTCAGATAGTTTGAATAAATTAAAAACAAACAAAAGCATATAACTTATGCAGACTTCTCCAGTATTTGTCTATGTGAAAGTGTTTGGATAGAATGCATGTAGTATACCTGAATGGAAATACAATCAGTATTTACATTAACCTTCACCTCTCCCACTCTCCTCTTCATCCAACCCTCTTCTTTTCCAGCTACAGTTCATTGCTTTTCCAAAATATATAGGCATGTAAAAGCCTTGCAAAAGCTTAAAAATAGGACTTGATAACTTCTCATGCAATTTTATAACCAAAAAATATTTACTAAACATCAAGATTGAATTCTGATTATCAAACAATTTCACCAAGGCGGTACCATCTACCCTAGATGAATTTTAACTAGAGTATTGCATAAACTTCCTTTTAAGAATGTCCTATTAGAGAGTCAAAAGTTTTCCTTTAGTCAGTATGCATTATGCAGACTCTTTACCCATGACTGGAATTATACCAGATGTGGGTTCATTACTCATGTTCAAAGTCTCTCTTAAGAATATTGTGCAAGCCATGTTAAAATTTCCCTTGTGACCCTTAAATTGAAAAAATAAATTCAGTAACACTGCCTTGGTGTAAGAAGTACCTTCCAAGGAGCATAGTTTTTTGTTTCTTCATTTTTAAATGAAGTTTGAGGTCTCAGCTGCAGGGGAAAATAAAACAAACAAAACAAAAACATACTAAACATTCTTATGATCCACTATTTTATTTCCTCCAATAAAAGCTTTTCTACCTGGGCAAATTAGTAAAACAAAAAGATAAAGCTATTAAGGGCTATATTCCTATTTTAGAGACTAAGTCCAGCAGTTTCTCTACTTAATAGTAGCAAAACAATGAGAACTACACCATTCTCATTTCAACTGGATCAGAGGGAAAGTACCTATGGATAGGGTACTCCAGGATACTTTATAGGCTATAGCATCAGTCACTAATCTAAATAATATTCATTGAAATAGTTTTTCTAAATTTAATTTTTCATTTTGGTTGCTTTTGCTTTTGAAGTATTTCACTGAACATTTATCTTCCTACTTCAATAATATACGTTTTAAATATGGAGTCAAATCATAACTTTTTTCAGCATAAATGCTGAATGAGTATTTCCCTGATTCTATATAATGGTAAACTAGATGAAAAAACAAGGGGTAAAAGTATGTACCAAAAAGGTACAGGTTAAGATGTATTATGTTTGGTCCATTTGTACTCAGCCATTTAAATAAGATAAATTGAAATACAATGTACTAACTACATATAGAAAAGCAATAGTAATGTCAGGATACTTTCTTTTCTTTCCTGTTTTATCTTTCCACCTTTAACTTTCAAGAAGTTTATTTTTAGGATCACGTAGTGCTCATGAATTTATACAAATGTGATAAAAGCTCAGATACTATTCTTGGGAAAATTTAGCACTCATATCATGCTTTTGAAAAACAACTACGTCAAGTCAAAACCAACCTTTCTTTTATATGTGGATTAATCAATAAATCATTGTCCATTATTTTTCATCCTCGGTTAATAAGCAGATATAGGTATGGTATGAATTAAAAAACTATATTAGAAAAGAAGAATCATTATAATTTGTTTTATTAGCCCATTCAGTCTAAACTTAATTTAGCTTTTTACACTCTTAAAATACCAATGTTATCAGTAAAATTAATTTCTGTGATGAAATACAATACTTATTACTTGATATTCTGCAGAGGCAGATCACAGTAAGTACTGAAACTTCCATCATTCCACAATTCTAACACAAGACTGGGATAAATACTGATACATTTCATTGCTTTCACTGGTGAATATTTGAGTAAAATCTTAAACATATTCAATAATGTTCAAAAATTGAAACTACTTTGAAAATACCTTCTTGTATCTATTGTTGACAATTACATGTTCCTCTTACCTCGTTTTGGAGGTCACGGATCATTTTGCTTTTCCTCTCCATTTCAGTCTTCAAAAAGTTAATCTAGAAATTAAAAAAAAATGCTGAGTGAGTTTTTGAAATGTAGGTAAAAATCGTCTCAACTTTTTTTTTTTTTTTTTTTTTTTTTTTTTTTTTTGACTGACTTTCAAAAAAATACAATCACATCTGGCCATAACAAATACTGTTCTAGTATCTTAGAAAACTATTGTCGGTCAACCAAATTGGTATAGATCACAATTATTTACTGAATAATCTATAAATGCATATTATGCATAATATGATATGTACTAGGACACAGATAATGAAAAGAAGAAAATCACTGCATAAAAAGGCTTTGTACCAATAGATTTTTTGTTGGATATTTGATATGTAGATATTTAGTAGATATTTCTTTGCAGTGATGTCCTAGGTAATCTTAAGAAAATTCAAGATTTTTATAAAAATATTATCTGACATTGTAGTCTATAATATTTAGAACATCTAAGAACACCACATCTATAACAGCATGTTTCTAACAGTTACTTGATTTGAATGCTATGTTACTGGCACTAACAAGATGAAGTTCTCAATTCCCATCAGACTGATGTATGGAATAAAGTGTAATTTGTATATAGTGTTTGAATTTGGTCCTTTGTCCTTTTTTATTTCAAATATTTGTCTTGGAAAGTAAAACTTTCCAAGTTTTACTTTTTAAAAAGTAAGTAATTTTGTAGGTTATGGAAACACTAACTATGTACAGATACCAGTGAGGATCATGTTTTAACAAAAAATGAATATATTCAGTACTTCTCTAGTGATTATGTCTGCAAATAATGAAATTTGGTCTATGTACAATGTATAATAAATATCAAGTTTTTGCACGACAACAAGAGTCACAATCTAAGTATGAGGTCAGGACTATCTGAAAAAATTAGAAATTAACTATTCCCATGATGCATTTTCTGCTGTGTAAAAGGTTTGCAAACTACCATTCGATGCTTACAAAAAATATATTGCTCAGTTAAAGAGCATTATTTTTCTTCACCCTAATTCTCAAGAGATTGTTAATATTCCTTCAGAGCATATCACTTCTATCTAAATATGAATATATATGAAATACCAAAAAAGATATGGTAACGGATTTATTGACTGAGTGCTCTCTATACATAGCCTGTAAATATGAGCTTGGATCTTCCAGGGAAAATATATCTACGACACCACAAAATTGCTAATTTAACCAGCAAGTTAAACCAGTAATTTATGTGAATTGCTCCTCACATATACATCCATCTGATGTCACTTTTACAGACATTTTAAATAGTGCTAACTTACACATTTTCATTATTCAAGTAAGCCAAAACTGTAAGAACACTTTTTTAAAATAAATAAATAAATAAATAAAAGCTACACCAGCATTAATTTAGAAGCCATTCATTTTTGCTTGCATATTACAGCAGCATTTTTAGAGCTGTTCTACTAAATCTATAACAGCTGAAGAACCTCTTAGTCATAATGTATACCTGTAGAGAGCTACATAGGAGGGATTTATATGGCATGGCTACTGGAACTACTATAGAGATAATCTATCTATCCATTTAAGTACAACTATGTCTATAATTTCATGCTTTAAGGCAGATGAGTCTGTACCAGATTATCTGCATGATGCTTTTAGTCAGTCCCAAGGACAGGGAATAATAATTTTGCTCCAGAATCTGAAGTCATAATGTACAGTTTAGGGGTAAATTGCAGTGCACAAACTGCTTTTCAAGAACAAGTGCAAAATTTGGCTTTCTGTCTCCAAATCTTGATTACATAATACATATTAATAGGTTTTTAAGCTCAGCTTTAATATAAACATACACCAAATGAAAACATTTAAACTGTGAAACTTTCTACGTAGAATCATAGAATGGCCTGGGTTGCAAGCCGCCCTTCAGGATCCCCTAGTTCCTGCCATGGGCAGGGACACCTCCCACCAGACCAGGTTGCTCAAAACCCCATTCATCGTGGCTTGGAATACTTCCAGGGATGGGGCATCAACAGCTTCTCTGGGCAACCTGTTCCAGGGCCTCACCGCCCTCATAGGAAAGAATTTCTTCCTAGTATCTAACCTAAATCTACCCTTATTTAAACCTACATCATTTCCACTTCCTACCCGCTCTTTTTTCTTGTTTGACATTCAGCTCTCTCTTAATGTTGGCTGTCTTTAATTACTATCTAGCTGTAATTATGAAAATACATAATGAAAATGGATTGGTGTTCTAAGCCTGAACTTCGCAGTATTAAGCAAGGACACTGCTTCTGTCTCCTGGAGACAGACATTCAAGGTAGTCAGAGCTTTGTGTGCTTCAGAGCTCATTATGTTTATTAAAGGCAACAGCTTCCATCCACTAGCCTTTACTCACAGCGTTCTGTGACCTTGAAACGTTCAAATTAAATTTTCCCCTATCGAAATACAGAATGCTTTAGCAGATGGCAGTGATCTAATTCTAAGAGTCAGACAATAGTTAGTTATTCACTACAGACGAAGGATGAAGGAATACCAATATGAAGTCATTACTGCACAGTCAAAGCTCAGCTGTACACTTATTCACTTAGCTCCAGACATCTTGTACATTGTTCAGGACTAAGACCTGAACAGTTAAGATAGGACTGAAATACACTCACCAACACTTAACTGCTTAGGTAATATTTCATAGTCCTTGTATACTCGATATTCATTTTCATTGTCTTCTTTTCAAGTTAATGTAGGAATTGATTCCAAAAGCCAGAGAGAATGGATTACACTATTACATTTAAACATAAAAATAAAAAAAAATCCCACCTTTGGAAAAAAGTGTTTGGCAAAGTGTTAAAATCTTCTGAAAGGAAAACGAAACATTTTTTTTTTTGCCTATTAGGATTTCTTAGATGAACGTAACTTTTAAGTTGTAAGCTGTATTTTAATCAAGAAACATTTTTGTCACAGACATCTAGGACTGGGATCTCTCATAAGAATTGTTAGTAAACAAAACACATTGCTCAAGTGAAATGGACATCCTATCTTTTTATGAAAAACATTGTAAGCATGAGTTGAAGATAGCTCTAAAGATTCTTGTTTGTCAGTGAATCTCTCTGAAATCAATTTTGCATGTTTTATTTGTATCTTACTACTAAGAACACCCTACTGATATCAAATTAACCATATCATTGTTTATTTTTTACAAGTCATGAACAATCTATTACTTAATTCTAATTTTTCGTAGTGAATACCGAGAAGCTGGGGAAAAAAAAAAAAAAAAAAAGGATTTTATGCTGACATATTCTCTGCTTTATTTTGACAAGCTGTATGACAATTGTATTGTCAAACAACTCCATCACCATGTCTTTTTAAAAAATTGTTACCATGATATAAAATAGCAGCAGGAACAAAATGAAAAGGCAGTCCTAGCTTCCCTCTACCTTCCCTGTTTTTTTCTTCCTAACCTCAAGGTCATTTTCCTGTTTCATTCATTACTTTCTCATTCATCAAGAGCAGTCCATCTCATTTGATAGACTTTAAAGTTAATGGAAAACAACTTTGCAAATTTTTCCCTTCTTAAAAAATAATTGTATCATCGAGGACACTAATAGTATGAAGCACAGACGAGTGAAGAGCCCTTGTACAAAAACCTCTCAAGGGATTGTTAACCTAGTGTAGAGATACAGAATGACTACTTATCTATGTATTCAAGTTTACTGAAAAAACACTTGAAAGTTACATAAAATGTGTCATTTGTCTTTGTTAACAAATGTGAAAATTGGTCCAAGCTCCCTAATTCTGTTTCTTGAAGAAATAATTCCACCTCACATTTACACATAGTTTGACTTAACTAACTGCACTACAACCTATTATAAACTACTTTGGTAATTATTAAATGCATACCAAAAAGCTCTATCAGCCTTCTACCTGTTGGCTAAAGAGGCCAACAGTTATATGGATTTGTCCTATACGGACAGAACATTTTGTACACGTATTGTACACCTAAATCCAGCAGAATGCTCTTAACAAACCTAATTTCAGAAATATTTTTTTTGAAAGATAAATAATCCATAGTTCTACTGCGAGCTGGCTGGTAGACCAGAGAAGCTCCTCACAACACAAAGCATGCTGTAGGACTGCATTTGACCTTGAACTTTGCAACAGAGGACTACTGGAAAATCTAAACCATCCTCACAACAATAGTTTTCCTCTGCACATTTTATTATCCTGGATAGAGGTATGAATTAAACCTAATTCTGCCATATAATTTCTAGGTAAAAAAAGCTTGCCCTAACATGCTTGGCTTCTCTAATCCTAAAGAGTTAATAAATAAATAAATAACAGGCTAAACATGCACAACGAATTTCATAACATATGTGCTATCCTTTATAACTGTTGCTGACAAATCATTTGTACAAATGGTAGTGAAAAGTGTTGCTGTATGTTGCACAAGATTTGGTTCTGAAGTGTCATGCATTGCTGTAGCTGTAGGATCTTATTTTTTTTTAGGTTTACTCCGAGCCCTTCAATACTTTCCAGGTTATTTTTCATGTAATTTGACTGATGTAATTCTTGTAAATTCTTGCATACTCTATTGGATTTACATAATTGAGATACTCATTACTTTCACACAGATCATATGTTCCCCATTGAACATATACAATTAATATGATGTAAGCATTATATTATGTCTCCTCACAAAGAGCAGAAAATGAATATATATATATCCAACCATTGTTTTCTCCAGCCTTTAATGCACATGGCTTCGAGAAATGTAATTCTATTCTTATTTACTCAGATAAAAATCAATATTTAGTTCACTGAGTCCTGTAGAATAAAATGTGCTTAAGTTTGATTAGAAATGAGACTCACAATTCATTGAATTAGAATTAAATTCAAGCTTCCATTCTCAAATTAGGCTTGCCTCGAAGTACCTAGACCTTTTTTCAAAGCAGTCATATTGCTTTCAAAAATACAGGAAACAGAGAAACCACCTGAAGAGTAACACTGTGTGACAGTAATAATATTTATTTCCATTTCTATTGCAGCTTTCATCTGAGGACCCTGAAGCGTTTTTTGAATATTCATTGATTCTCACTGTATTGGTGAGTTTCATTACGTACATCGTACCCTGAGGCATAAAGAAATAAATGTCACAAACCAAGGAGCCAGTATTGCTTTCCTTAAAATCAGTGGCAGATTTAATATTCTGTTACTGGCAAGTTTTAGAATACAGCTCAAGCATTGAGTTTCTCTAACTATCTGACAAGTCCAAGTTCATTTCTATTATCAATTCAGAACATGTTTTTTTTTTTTTTTTTTTTTTTTTTTTCTTCTGTGTGTATGTTTTCATTGTTGTTAGTTCATTTGTTTGTTTTCCCACAATGGATTTGTGCTATGCTGGAGGCTGTTTATGCAAGGCACTGTTGCTCAAGTTAAAAAGATAGCATTACATCGTAAAAAACAGCCAATAATCCATTCACTACAGCTGAGATTTATTTAACGCAGAAGGATTAATTTTCAATATCAAAATCTAAAATAGAGATTTAAAAAAAAAAAAAAGTTTTCTACTCTTAATTCGTAGGGCTAGAATTTGCTCTGCCACCAAGGTGTCAGTGCATCTGGAAAAGACAACTTTGGAAAAGCATGTTTTGCATATTTATCAGAGATGATTAAGTTCTAATTTCTTATTTCAGGACAATATAACTTGCCTTAGCACAAAAACTTAAAAACAAGGACAGAATTATATATGTTCATAATAATTAACAAATTTATATATATATATATATATATATATATAAAACATATAGAAACACGTATTCTCTTCAAGGTTCAATTCAAGAAGAGAAGAGGTCTTTTATTATCTGTAGAAGCCTACAAGCACCAACAATCCAGCAATTATATGTCGTGGGGTTTGAAGGAACAGGTAAAACAGTATCTTTACCCTTCTGACTTCTGAGCAACAGAGGGGAAAAAAAGAGCGCTTTCAAAGATTATCTCAACTGAAAGTAACCTGCAAGAGAAATATTTATTTCAAAATCTACCTTGTTTCTAATTACAAGGGAGCATGTAAAACTATTATATTTATATATTATAAACACATACTATATATTTATAACCAAAATCCAGTATGACCCATATAAATGACAATTCAAAACTATTTTGAAATTCAGGTTAAGCACTGATGTTACAAATGCTTAAGTCTATAGCTGAAGGACCTACATGTGCCTTCCCAGCCTACTTATATCTAAGAATTATGCAAAGATTTTTTTTTTCCCCTGTGATAGCAAAATCTGTCTACTTATGTCCCACAGCATTACAGTGCTATACACAAATCCAACTAACTGTATGATTTATCCAGAATTAAAGCATGAAATCTTAATTGGACTTACTACCTTTGTGTAGGGACAATCATATCTTATTATATGATAAAAATCAAACTTTCTGCTGTTTATTTTCTTGCTGAAAATCAGTAGCAATTGAAGTATGATAACATAAATTGGTATAGATGAGACATGAGGGTCCATAAAGGTAACCTCATCGGTGTAAGCACTTAGTTCCAAACCTCTGAGAGGCTAGGTACACACATCTAAATCCTACAGAAATTAGTGAAGATTACTATCTTAGGGTTTGACTTTCACCACATCCTTTCTTCTGAAGCTTGTACAGTACTAACATACTTGAAACATAAGATTTTAACATAAGATTTTTTTTTTTAATTGTATGTGCAAACATACCTGAGATTACAACAAACTGCTGAGACACAAGGTTTAAAGGTTTAAAAAAAAAAAAAAAAAAAGAAGGAAAAAATAATGGAAGAGGGACAAGGAATCACTCACAGTAGCTTGCTGCTTTTCTGCTTTCTCAGCTGCCTCATTAAGCTGCTTTTGAAAGGCCTCCTGGAGAGACTTCATTTCCTCCCTAGTTTGTTGAAAACACAGAACACAAACTTCATCACAATTATCCATTAAGAAATTATTCTTCACTTTCAGGAAAAGGCACCTTTGATTATTCAGAGTAATGGACAGATGTGCTGTATCTACAGGTGTTGCTAATAACACTACAATGACCCCATGAACTGTAGTACCAATGCAAGACAAATTACCTATGATGGAAATTGTCTACCTTTCACATCTACCAAGCAGCACGCTGTGCAAAACATCTGCTAGTGCATAATTTCTAGCAAGAGATTGGCACAGTAAGAGCAAGAAAAGCAGGCTACTGAAAATACACTGAACTGGCACCATGCTAATACCAACAACTTGTTAAAAAAAAGTAATAAAAAATACTCTGATATAATTCAGCTTTCACTTGGCTCTTTCTAGAGAGAAACGAGGAAATTCAGTAGAAGATTCTGGCATACAACTGGACAAGAGAAAAAAAAATAATTCTTTGGACTGTTTATTTGAATCAAAGAAGCTTTGCATTACTGATGCAATCAGAAATTTTCTCCAAAGATGATTGCAGCAAGCTGAGATCCTCTGCTGGCCATCTCTTTGTACCCGCATGACACATTTTGGAGCTGTTACAAAGTACCAGAGTGACATATTTCAGAACAGCTGCAGAGCATTATCAGTGCTGCTGCTTGCATGGATAAACCTCCAGGAATAAGGACCAACATAGAACTGGGTTTATATAACATAGAACTGGGTTTATATACAGCTGGTAATTAAACCCAATGACAAGTAAATTGCAGTGGAAGGCTTCTAGTTCAGACAAGAACAGAATTTGTGAGCTGCTGTTTCTTAGCTGACACCTGTATTACTTTTGCAATTTTGGGAAGGTTGGTACAAACAGATTTAATTGAGATAGTGACTGAGCAGCATGAAATCAATGTATCATCAGCACAGTACAGCTCCATTTATTGTATAAACAGATGTGATCATTCCAAAACATTGATGGTGCACAACAATAACAAAACTGGAGACACTGTAGTAAATGACCAAATTTTACTTGCAGCTTGAGAAGTAGTGAAGAACTCACACAAAAGGAATTAAAAAAAAAAAAAAAAAATCAAATGTGAAGTCAGCAGAGCTAGCACAAGCCAAGATTCTAGCACTCCAAACTTTACTGTATCATCCATCACCACAGGAAATAATCACGGCAGTGTTCACAGACCAGACAGAGCTCACATTTGTCCAAACCAAGCTGACTGTAAGATTAACATTGTAATATATTTTGGATTGTGGTTCAAATACAGCACATTTAAGTGTTGAATCCTAAGTTCACTGTTCTTGACTTACTGCAGAAGTATTGCCTGAGTTTCTTGGCAAATAAACTGTGACCATTTGTTAAATTCTGTGAGGGGGATTCCTTGAAACATTGTTAACAGTTGCTTCTTATATTGGACTTCCATAGCTCTGAAAGTAAAATACAGTGAGCTTGTGAACAGTTTTCAAGTACCTACAATAGTTTCAAGGCGTTTTCTTGAAGTATATATTAAAAGCCTTTTCTTTGCTGCAGGAGTGTGAGGGTTGCTCAGTAGCACACTGCATGTTGCATTGATTCCCAGTCTGTCTCTGGGAACTGCTGCTGTGCAGTAGTATACTCGGCAGTTGATACCTTTAGAAGCACAAGTTCACATTTCCTTTTGGACGGACTTTGGGACCAAGGGGAGATTTAAGAAAGATATTAGGAAAATAACTTGAGTGTATGACTAATGTATTTAGTTTTCCCTTAGCCTGCTAGATTTTCTATCAGCAACTCAGAACATCTATTCACTGTGTAGTCTTAATACTGTAAATCACTTAATGTCACTACTTCATATAAGAGTTGCACAACAGTCAAACCACTGCAAAAACACAGTTATGTATGAAGGATAGAGCCCATGGCAGGGGCAGCTATGATGCTGAGAAATATACCGTTCTGTTGTGTCAAATCCACATAACATATAAGTGTTTAAATAGAGTAATTGCTGAATTAAATGCTTTAATTATTTAATGGATTTATCTGGAATATCTGAAAGATTCTGATGTATGTGATCCTTCTACATGGAAGTAAAAATGAAAAGTTCTGTGGTATTTCATTTTGGCTTCAATTTGTTTTGTATTGAAGAACTGAAGATCATTGTATTACAAGCCTTCTATACAACAGTGTAATTTTATATGTACTTCTACTAAACGCAGTGTCAGCGTGAAAGGAATAAAGAATTTAAGTATTGCATTTCTAACAATGAAGGCAGTATGCATTGTAATTTAAGTTTTTAATATATGTTTTTCTTTCTAGACAAAAATCTGAGAAACATATTGTTTCAGATGAAGTGATTGCTCCCTATATTAGTTATGTTTGAATTCCAATATTTAAGAGAATTAGGTCTCACAGTGCTGAGAAATAACAGTACTAATGAATAGAAAGTGTCATGTAGAAGGGTCAAAACCCTTTTCATTAGCAGATGTCTCACTGTACCGTTTTAATGCCTTTTCCTCATATATGTCCAATATCAGCTTGTATGTCATTTGTTTTCAAAATTTCCCTGAATAACGTTCCTTGCTTTTATTTTACTGTTACTCATGATCAGCAGCACCCAGCCTACATTAGTGTTTATAATTTAAGGCAGAAAGGCAGATGGTCTTTTGTAATCTTACATCTTTTTGTCGAGAAAGGAAAAAAAAAAAAAAGAAGAAGATGTGTCTTACCTTTGCTTTTGGCCCAATTCCAGCAGTTTCTGCACATCACCTCTGGCTGATGCTTCGTCATTTTTCAAAGACTGGTAACAAAGCAAGAAACCGGTTACCAAAGGGATCTTGAATGTTTTTCATTTGTGAAATGATTAATTGGGATGTCTTTCATAAAACTTTCCCAGTGAATTACAGATATTAATGAGAAAAGGTTAGAAAGGGAGGATGAACCTGACTTTTCTCTTCAGCATAACTCAGCACTGCTAACTGTACACATCTGTTTTGTCTAAAGTATTAAGTGAGATCTGATTACATAATATAAGTTTAGAAGCAACAAAAAAACATTAAGAAGGCAAGACAAATACAAGTGTGAGTACAGAATATAACACCAGAGACCTCTTTGCATATCTCTGGATCTCTGAAGCTTTAAGTCTAAAATACCTCATAGTATAATTTTGCTGAGTACTACCTTCAACTTTGCAGCATAAAGTAAAGTAAATTTTCATTTACATTCTAAACATTCTAAACATTCTAAAAACATTCTAAAGTAAAGTAACTACATGCTGAATCACATTTCTACAAGAAATAAAAAAACTATAATAAAAAAAGGAATGGTAAATTATTTAAGGCAGCAGTGGGGGTGGTGGTGGTGAGAAAATGTTCTATAGGTAACAGTTCATATTAATTAGAACCAGAGAAGTCTGGTAAGACAATATAACACAATAATGTACTATAGTATATTACTGACACACGGTACCCATTTTTTCCTGTAAAAAGATAGCAGGATGCTACTCCATATATTTTTTTTCCCAGCTAGCTTATACCATCATAAAGGTAAATATGCTATGTCAGAAAAATACCATCCATTAAAAAGGCATGTAATACAGGGAAAAATCTCAACCTAAAGGGAGTCTGAACATTTCCACTAGACCAGCACACTGTATCAGTCAAAGACAAACATGCTCTTGAGTGATCATTTGGTGATTTCAGTACTTTGGATCCAGAGCAGGATCTTTACTTTTCACTCTGACGTGCTGATTTGACTGCGAAGTTAATCTGACTATTGTCCTTTCAGTTTACGTACAATACCCCCCAAATCTCCTATGTTAAATGCAGAAGTGTCTCAGCTTTAGCTGGCTGACTGCCAGCTCGTCTAATACAATTTATCAGTTGAACTTGTAAAGTAATCCCCTGCAGTAAATCCAGTGACTCTGTGTAGATGGCATATCAGCAAGGTAAAGTCAGCAGCTACACTAGGCTGTGTATATGCAATTTGTCAGCAAAGATGCAGCCTACAACAGTGAAGGAAATCCCTTCCTAGTAGCTGCCAGGGTAAATGTGCACATAAATCCACTAAGAAAGCTTATTCTTATTCTGTTCCTCCTTTTGTTCTACTATACTATATTTTATTTATTGAGTAAACGGTCAAACGGATTTCAGATTCATTCAGATTGCATTTTCCTTGAAAACATCCATTTTACTTTCAGTGCAAGATCAACAAAAATATTATTTGCATATTAAAATCAGCAACAACAACAACAAAACACATTTATTTTATTTTATTTTTTTTTGAAGTAAATAGGCTGCAATCCTATGTCACAAAAAAACAAATGTAACCTAACCTGGAGGTTTACTTTAATTCCCTCAAGTTCTTTAGAAGTCTTCGACAATTGACGAAGGATATTGCTCCTTTCCTTAAAGACTTCCTTCAGCTGTCTCTCCAGTTCTTCATAGCCCTGTCTAACACAGAAAACAAAAGCATGAGATCCTCTCACAACATTCCTCAATGTATTTGAAAACAGTCTTAGTTCACCCAAATTTAATTAACTCCAACAAGATCCCAAATTGGAATGTGGGAAGGCCCCCCCTCCACCTACCCGTATAACGACTTGCTTTCTCCCAATTTAGATAAACACGTATGTTAAATGTTAACCTGATGTGCTACATATGAGAATATAAATCAGACTGAAACACTGGCAGTTGTGTATTTGTGTTGAACACGAGACAGAAAGGATGTGTTTAACATGAATGATGGGACAATATGAGATTTTTCTTGTTTTGAAAGATATTCCACACACAAAGCCAAGCAAAACTTTCATAGTATGAAGTTTTGTGACACTCAGTAATTTGGGGAAAGGATGATTCAGTGCTGTCTGAACTTCGTGAAGCCTATTTCATATAAAAATTTCCCCTGACTGAAACCTCCCTGAAGTGTATACTAGAACCAAAAATATGCTAAGAGGAATCAAACTTATATATTAATTAATTAGTAAGTCAAAATATTTTGTCTATCCCTTTTAAAAACTGTAATTTTTTCTTACAAAGTAATTATAGTTTTTAAAGTTTTCTGTAAAATCCCCAATGAAATCCATCGGACACATTGGTTTATTGGTTCAATGAAATATGATGAAATATGGATCCAGCTCTCACATGCCTTTTCATGTAAAAAGCAGATATCTCAGATAATTATAAAACAACAACCTTTTTCATTTTAAATCATGGTTTTGAAGATGACTGACCAGTAAACATTCATTCCTTGTACAAGCGCAGTAGGGGGCCTTTTTTTCCACTGACCTTGCAGTAACTCTACTCTTAGTGTATCTAAGAAGGGGAATAAAGAACCTTAACTCTGCAACATTGGTTCTATTTTCTGATCAGATCTAAGACCTTGAAGTCAAACTGTAATCTTAACATTCCTTTAATAGAGTCTGAGTACACTCTTAAGCAAAGCAAGTCACTAATGTAAATATGCTATCTAATATCAGTCATATCTTTGCAATACAGGCATCACAAAATATGATTTATGAAAAAAGAAAACAATAGTTCAATAGAAAATGGTATATGGGATACCTAGCAGAGATGAAAGTTAATGAAGTATCTCTTTCATCAACATAGCACTTTAGACAAAGTATCTTCACTTTATATTGAAGTTTGACCAATAATTATATTCTGCTCATGTTGCCAGAAAGTGGCAGATCAAAAAGTGTGGAACTGTTTGAATTTGCATCTTTCTAACGACACACAAATATCTCCAGTTTCTCACTGCTGCAAAAATAAGAACAGGGATGTTTTGGCTTGCATTGTAGTACCCAATACTTTCAGTGAAGATCATCAGCACACACTAGGTTAACTTCCATTTTTTCAAAAATTTTATTGTAGAGGACAGCTGAAGAAGAAGAGAGGAGAGAGGGCTTCCTCCGCCCCCCAGTAACAAAAAATCTTAAGTTTTCCCTGGGTGGAAAAACACAAGCTAAAATCTAATGCTTCCTCCTGGTAAATAAAACACTCGGCTTTCAGCAAGTTATATGATTCTCTTGATACGTTTTGCTTTTCCTCTCACTTTGTGAATAAACTTTATTAGAAGAAATGGTGGCTTCAGATCATTTCTATTATGTTCATCTACCAAATAAAAGGAAAGATTGGAAATCCTCTTGGGGAACAAGAATTGCCTCTGAGAACAGCTTTATGAACACGTAGGGCAAACTCCATGCAAGGAGATTATGTTAGGACTCGATTACATGTAATCTATGTAGTAACTCAACAGCACTCTATCTGGTTGTCCTTGATATATAATAACTAATGTTATCAGAAGTACACAATCAAACAACACATCAGTCACATAATACGTTTGCAAGGAAAATCCACATTCTGAGAATTTGAACCCTCCACAATTCAGTGTTATTTACAACCCAGGTTTTGCTTCATATGCTTCTCTCAAGTTGCATGACAGCCTACTGTTATATGAACTAAATCTACCCAGTGCTAGAACACTTGATAAATACTAACATTTTAGTTGTTACATGAAACGAATATAAAATGTCCTGCATTAAGCTTTGTGAAGAAACACCTACAGCTTTTGTCACCACCCCAGCTATATGTGGTTTTTAATTAGGTATACATCACAGTAAAAGAGCTGGCTCACCTTGGTGCCAGGAACAATATTAAGTGTAATCAGCCTGACAAGCTTCAGAGAATACTCCAATTTTAATTTGATAATGAACAGAGGTCAAACACGAATTTCCTCCTGCTAAAGTAATCAGGTAGTTTCAGTAAGGTCACCATTTCCATTCTTCTTTAAGCAGTACAAAACATGTATTAGCCTTTTGCCATTGAAATGTCATGCTTCTGTTTTAAAACAAAAATGAAACCCTGCATTAAAAAATCCAACCAGGTGGTAACACTGTCTTAAATAATCACTTCAAATTAAAGCCCTGTCCAGGACTTTAAATTGCTTGTTCTTTAACAATTGCTAAAGCATTTTTAATTTAATTGTTCCTTAAATTGTTGACAATATTACTTCTGATATCAATCTTTGACTCTTAGCACTGTGTCCAAGGACAGTGTTCATGTATCTGACGATAGTAAAATTCACATGGCTACTTTTAATATGATTGCAATTTCTACATTGAAAAGTTAGGTCATTTAGACCAACCAAGGAGCAATTTAAGTGAAATTTTTTTTTTTTTTTTTTTTAAAAAAAGGTGAATTTGTCAATACAGAATAGTATTTTGTATTTATATAGTATACTATATTGTAGTCATGAATCACTTAGATTATTCAACTATTTGAGGACTCTTACTATTTCAAAAAAAAAAAAAAAAAAAAAAAAGAATCTATCTTCACTTTTGAACCTTAAGAAAAACAAGATTCTCAGGACCGAGTTTAAGCAAAGATAAAACAAAGACTTAAGCACTCAATTGTTTTTCTTATTCTTCCCTTCTTGAAGTACGAGTAACTGAATTTCAGTCTCCCACACATTTGATGAATGCTCTTTGGAAGGTCTTACACACATATGCAGTATCATTTTAAGTATGGACAGACAGACCATTCTAGAAGTCACTTTTCCACAACAGTGCTGTATCTGTGCTGTTATTTTCTGAAATTCATATTAAAAAATGAATTGTTCCCATCATGACACAGACAAAAACTGAGTTTCCTAATTCTTCTGCAGTAAATTAAACATAGAGAAAATAAGTTTAAGCCTATTTCTAAGACCTTCTCTAGTTAATTATACACAGATTGAATCTGTTCTGTGAATAGTAGGTAACACCAGTTACACCATTCTGCAAAATGAAGTGTCATTATCAGCATACTCACCTGGGACTAGAATGAATATTAAACATTTTATCAAGAATATGCTTTTTAAAAATGTGCATTATAAAACAGAATAATTTAGCAATGCTTTTCATGTTAAGGTCATCTGTAATACTGTAATAGCAAGCAGTTTCACATATATATCACCAGACTATTGATGTAGTGTCAGTGGAAGTCCCAATATCATTTGTTTTCAGGGAATAACATTCCCTTATAGTTCTAAGCTTAGTCAGCTGTTTTGACTTCTATTACTCTTACTGACACAATTGAATGTATTATAGTAAACATTTCAATGGATTGTAAGTTTTAGCATGCAACAGAGACAAATGTGTAGCAACTCCACCTTTCCATCACTCCACCTCTGACTCTTATTTCCTTAAACATCACAAGTTCAGCTTTTTGTCTTCAAAGTACGGATCAAGCTTCTCACTGAATATTAGATAGAATGACAGGACAAAGGAAAATTGATTTTGTTTTCTGACTGTTTACAAAGCTTTTCTTTGAAATGACAACTTTTATAAAGATTTCAATTACTTATGGCACACAAGCTTTCATTGCTGTTTGGGACATTTTAAACAACTGTAAACCTGCAGTTGAAGACAAGAAACTTAGATGGACGAATCTTTCAGCAAATCAGTTGTCACTTATATTCTTACATTGCTTATAATCTATTGTCAATTAAACAAGACTCTTGCTCTATTTTTCATTTTTCTGCTCTACTTGCAATTAACAGTTGAGGACATCCTGCGGTAAATTCTAAGAAAATGAGGTGAGATTATGAAAAGGACACAGCAGTAACGTGTTTGGCTTTTTTGTTTGTTTTAAAGCACCAATAGCTATGAAAAGAGTAGACTGCATTCCTTTCTATGCATCATAAACTGTAATGCTTACAAAGTACACTTGTCAAGTGCAGGATGGCTCAGGCGTTTCTAAAGCAATCACTTAAGAGAGATTCTTGGAGGCAGATGGGTATACATGGATGCAGTTTGTATTCAAGTGAGAAAAAGACTCATCCTAATTCTGAATCAACACACCTTGAAGTTGAAGATAGGAATTTCTAAAATTGTAAAAATTAGCAAAATTGAGATGGAAATCATTGTTAATGATAACAGGACACCACATTGTTGCTTTTTCTCTTCATAAATACGAGTATTTTTGATATAGAAATTCAGTGTGAGGGAAGTCATTATTAACTAACAAACAAAATTATCCAGTTATCTAAATAAAGTACGCAATATATACTATACATAATTATATTACAGATATATTATAATATTGTCTAGACTCAGTTTCAAGTATATTAATCTAATATCAGTCAATTATAAATGAAAATGACATTTGGAAAACAAAATCACGTAAGCTTTAAACTGAACAGCAGATAAGCCCTTACTGAAATCCAGCCTTTCTTAGATAAAAAATTCTCAACACGCAAATGGCATGTATGTTATATGCTTTGTATTTAGGCATTATCTGAACATCGTGTTTCAAACTGAAAGAATAAAGGAACTCAAAGAGTTGTGGATTTAGGGAGAGCCAAGGCAAATTATTTACCTGACCTCAATAGTTTGTGCATCAAAATATCTGGTTGGGATATTTCACCCTGCCTACTGAGATTAATAAATAAACATGGTCCAGGCTTGTTTTATTAGCAGTTCCAATAAAAATCACTTTGCCAATACTTATATGACTAGTAAGCATGCTTAAGCTTCATATCTATTCTAACTATAAATACCACAAAATGGTAGCGGCTCTGGTGCATATTTCTTTTAATAGATACCAGATAGAGAACCAGGCCCTTTTCACCTATTTTCTCCTACTTTTTAATTCACTGATTGTAAATAAAAGAAAAACACCCTGGCATATTTTTGGCAGACTCTTGGCTCTGTAGAATCAATGATCCATGAGGGAAAACATGTAACTGTCAGTTCCCATCAGTGACTAATGGAACAGGAGGAGACATCTGAAAACTTGTAGTTGGCTTAGATACATGGCCCTAGGAAATGAAATAGCAAGTTGACCTGTCCTGTATAACTTCATAATGAGAATGATGACCCCCCGGGGGGGGGGAAAAAAAAAAAAAAAAAAAAAAAAAAAGACTTCTATTGATCTACTGAGAACTGCTTAGAACACAAAAGCAGTTAACTTAATGAGGAAGGACTGCATAGAACTCTGTGACTGCACGCTAAAAGAAGCGTCCCCCTTCCAAACATAGATAGGTGGGCCAAGCCTTTTTTCTTCAATCCAACATTCAGTAAGCACTTTATCTGTAGCAATGAATCTTTACTGAATCCATAAATCCATGCAGATATAATATGGAACAGACACTTCAAGCACAAAGTTATCAAACTCTCCACAACTGTTCAAGTATAACTATAGACTTGTACACTGCATGTACACATGCATGTACTTTTCATATCAGTTCTACAGGGTTTAGTCTTTAATAGAAAAAAACATTCATTCCAAAAACATTCTCTTTTGGATAGTTAACATAATTATTTTCCAGTTCTTCTATTCTTTATCATTTATATCTATAATATTGCCTCTGCTCGGATTTTCTACTGCAAATTTAAAACTTTTGGCTATGACCTCAATGTTACTTCAATCCAGTACTCTAGTACTATTCTCAAGAGACAATGAACAATGCTTTCTTCCAACATCTCTGACAACAGTCAGGCTAACATTTCTGTCTCAGCTAGCTATATAATTTCATCTCATATTTGGTTTAGAATTTTACATTTAGTTCTGCTGTTAATAAAAATAGACCTACCAATATAATGACATCTATAGGAAACTTCCCACTCTTTTTCTGTCTAAGCTGTTATCTCAGTTAATATAAAATGTAGATAATTCTATGTTACTTGGCAAAGAAGCCAATGTGGATAGTATGAAAGTCTGTTTCACTGTTCAGCAACTTAGTTTAGAAAAGGTCATTGGTCAACTCTAATCAGATGACAGTTCTAGAAATCAAAATTCTAAAACTTTTTTTTTTTTTTTTTCTTTTAAATAACACGGAGGCAACAAAATGAGAAATTAGTCCCAGATCATTTGATTCTACATACACTAGTCTGAATATGCACACACCAAGACATATACGTTTTTAAACATACACAAGACCTATGGCTAGTATGGATAATTATTTTTAGGCAGAGACATGCTTCAGGGAACATTTGCTTTAAATGCAATCTGGAATCCTATAACCATACTAAAAAGATGCATTATGATCAATTAGCAGTATTTTCTTCAGATCTGAATTCACCAAAGTCCATTCAACATTTGTGCTGACTGTACAAAGGCCAGCAGGACAGTACAAGGTTAACTAATTTAAATCAATTTCATCCACTCCATTTTAAAATCTAAACATGACTCATCCTAATGTCGAGCTACCCACTTGTCATCATGTGTCACGTCTCAAAAACCTAACTCTACTGAGAATTAGTACTATGAAACATATCCGTTATGAAATCATAACATGATTTCAAAAATGATTTTTATAATTTTATTCAAATACATTGGCAAATTAAGTTACAAATCCAATAAGAGACATCATGTCACACCATGGAGCGCAAACTCTTCTGAGGACTCTTTTGCATTACTTGATACTCCACACTAAGTTAAATTGTCTTCTTACTGGTTTAGAGTGCTAGCAGAGCAAGCACCTGTCTGTCCGAAGAAGACAATACACCAGTAACCTCATAAAAGCAACTTCTGTGCAGAAGTTATGAAAGTGCCACAATACAAGTACACAAAACAAGTACATATCCTGGCTCCCAAACAGGAAAGAACATTTGTCAGTTTTAGTTGTTAAATCTTCAGTCATGCAACACTGAAGCCTTATCCAGGGGAGCAGTCAATCTGTCTTGGATTCTTCCTAAGCTTTACAAAACTATTTGTGTGTCCGGGGTAGTTAGGCCATGGTAAGCCACCTCATTTTGGTGGTCAGTGGCTCCATGTCCAAGTGTAGGCCAGTGACAAGTGGTGTACCTCAGGGGTCTGTCCTCAGAACGGTACCGTTTAATATCTTTATCAACGACACAGACAGTGGGATCAAGTGCACCCTCAGCAAGTTTACAGATGACACCAAACCGAGTGGCTGATACAATAGAAGGGATGCCATCCAAAGGGACCCAGACAAGCTTGAGAAGTAGGCCGATGTGAACATAATGAGGTTCAACAACTATAAGTGCAGGGTGCTGCATGTGGGCTGGGGCAATCCCAGACATGAGTACAGACTGGGTGAAGAACTCATTGAGAGCAGCCCTGCGGAGAAGAACTTGGGGGTTCTGGTGGATGAGAAGATGGACATGAGTCGGCAGTGTGTGCTTGCAGCCCAGAAGGCCAACTGCATCCTGGGCTGCATTATAAGAGGAATGGCCACCAGGTCGAGGGACATCAATGTCCCCCTCTATTCTGCATTTGTGAGGCCCCACTTGGAGTACTTGGTGTCCAGGTCTGAAGTCCCCAGCACAAAAAGGTTGTGGAGCTGTTAGAGTGGGTCCAGAAGAGGGTCAATGATGATCAAGAGGCAGGAGCACCTCTCCTACAAAGGTAGGCTGAGAGAACTAGGGCTGTTCACCTACAGAAGAGAAGGCTCTGGGTGACCTCACTGCAACCTTTCAGTACTTGAAGGGGACATCTAAATGAGATGGAGAGCAACTCTACTCAAACAGATATTCACAGGATGAGGGGAGAAGGATTTAAATTAAAAGAGGGGAGATTTAGATTAGAGGTTAGGAGGAAATTCTTCACTCAGAGGGTGGTGAGGCACTGGAACAGGTTGCCCAAAGAGGCTGTGGATGCACCCATCCCTGGAGATGTTCAAGACCAGGTTACATGAGTAACCTGATCTAGTGGGTGGTGTCCCTACCTATGGCAGGGAGTTTGGAACTAGGTCATTTTTAAGGTCCCTTCTAACCCGAGCTGTTCTATGATTCTACAATTTTGTTTTTGTTGTTTCATTTGTTTTGTTTTTAATCTATCTGCTAGATAATTATACCCAAGAACAACTCCACAAAACACTTCAGGAGGCTTCTTTCTCAAAGGAAACAGTAAGAATATTCTATTCTACTTAACTAAAGAATTTGTTTTCAGACACGTGTTACAATATCTGTCATGAAATTAAAAAAAAAAAAAAAAAGGTAACTCTACCTCCTTATAATGCATAAGTTACCTGCTCAGCAATTCTGCCAGCAGTTCTGTCCTTGTACCTGCTCTTCACCCTGTTACAGCAGCACCAGAACAATAAACAGAAGAGACAGAAGCAATTGTATAGTTCATTTTCTACCAGAAAGGACAACTTTGATCAATTTAACATCAAATTTGTCTTTATGGTATCAAGCCACCTTTAACTTTGTTCAGTCCACAGTGAAAACAGTTTTTCTCAAAATAATATATCCTCTGAGCTTGCACTAAACAGAGGACCGTGTGTTCTGCAACACTGTTGATTTGGAATACTTGAAACATTTCTTCAGAATCCTTAATATATTCCAAGATAATTTTTTTTTAAATATTGCTTTTTACTTCATATTGGCACAGCAATGATGCTGTCATACATCCAGGATACCTTTTTCATTTGCGATTGATTTATTTAATATTATTCTCCACATATTGAACAGCATCCTCAATAAACTTCAAACACTTGCTTAAAATAAGCATAAAACCTAATTATGTATTTAATCGCTTTTCTGTGTAAACATACGTGTTCTTATAAACCTGTACTTAAGGAGATATCTATTGTATTGAGAACCATTTAACTTGTTGCTGATACAGCACACATTCTTTTGGAATTGAATTGTTCAGATGTGCTACAGTTCTATTTTTAATATGATATGAATTCCAAAAAGCATTGCTTGTTAGGCTCATATATTGGCCAATCAATCAAAACTGTTATCTTGACTTTAGCCATAATGTTACTTGGGTAATTTTCATTATGATGTGATCATCAGGTTCTCTTTCTTTTCCAATAGGGAAAGTAAAGAGAAAGGAAAGGCAAGTCAAAGAGAAAAATACTGTTGTAGCTGTTAAGCATCAAGGTACAGCACCATAGCAAAAATCATGGGCTGCATAAAACATAACGGGATTTACAAAGTCAGAGTGCAGAAGGAGACACAGAAGCAGCACAAAATAAATAAGAAGTTCTGAGCAGCAGGCTGAAATCTAAACAAAAGACAAATACCTGAGCAACTCAGAAGTACTAACAAGTCCTTGACAGCAATTAGGAGAGCTAAACAAAAAACTTAAGGAACGCTGCTGTCTCTGATTCCATAACAACAAAATTCTGAGAGGTCTGTTTTCAGCTGAAGTTATGTGAGGAAAACCTGGAATAACTAAGTGTAAAGCTAGTGAACACAAATTATCAGGAACAGAAAAAACTACCCAGAAAGTTGAGAACTAGTAATTTCAAAAACATGGCAACTCCTGAAACATTAAAAAGAGAAATGCTGAAAATAAATAAATTAGGTAGATTTTAAAGAGTTATAAATGCAAAATAAATGAGAAGTATAAAACAAATCATTTCTGTATTTAACACTTGCCAAAATATTGCAAATTTTATGTCAGAGGTGTAGTCCTCAGCCATAGAAAACTATCCAGAAACAGGTACATGCAAAAACATTGCATTTTATCACACCCTCTACTTTGTGGTTCTCCTTGTAAAAGATGATATATAGAGCAACGTATATTAAGTCACAGAATCACAGAATCATCCAGGTTGGAAGAGACCTACAAGATCACCGAGTCCAACCTCTGACACTAACAAGCCCTCCACTAAACCATATCCCTAAGCTATACATCTAAATGTCTTTTAAAGACCTCCAGGGATGGGGACTCCACCACTTCCCTGGGCAGCCTGTTCCAGTGCCTAACAACCCTTTCAGTAAAGAAGTTCTTCCTAATATCCAACCTAAACCTCCCCTGGCGCAACTTTAGCCCATTCCCCCTCGTCCTGTCACCAGGCACGTGGGAGAACAGACCAACCGCCACCTCGCTACAGCCTCCTTTCAGGTACCTGTAGAGTGCAATAAGGTTGCCCCTGAGCCTCCTCTTCTCCAGGCTGAACAACCCCACCTCCCTCAGCTACTCCTCATAAGACTTGTTCTCCAGACCCCTCACCAGCTTCGTAGCCCTTCTCTGGACTCGCTCAAGCACCTCCATGTCCTTCTTGTAGTGAGGGGCCCAAAACAGAACACAGTACTTGAGGTGCAGCCTCACCGGAGCCAAGTACAGGGGGACAATTCATTACTCCTTTTTTCCTGTACAGTGCTCCTTTCTGATTCCCCTCAAAAATTTAGTGAATCTTAAGGTGCACAAAAAGAAAAAAAAAAGTGATACAGAATTAAAGTAACTGATATTGCCATTGGAATGATATTGATTTTTCTCTTTATCAAGTCATATTGATTTTTCCCTTTATCAAGACTGTATGCAATTATTTTTCCTATAGTTAAGCTTAATAAAATATGTACTTAATAAAATCTGCCTGCAATATTTATAGCTTGACAATTCATCAGTAATATATCTGAAATAACAGAATAATGTGAGCGGACAGACTCAAATGGATGACATGATAGAATGGATTAGCAAAACAGATACGCTTTCATTCTTTACTTTGGGTTTATTTCATGTATTTTCTCCTAAGACAAATTTAATATTTCCAAAAACCTGGATAAAAAAAAAAAATCTTCATGAAGGAAATTCTAGGTTAGTGGAAATTCTTAATTATCGTGTCATCTATCCATTCTGAAACTCACCTTACTAGTTTGTAGGTGAGATTCGGAGCACTCCTTAATCAAGTCTTTTATAGTTTTCCCATGAAGTCTATGATGAAGTATTCAGGAGATTTGCTCCCTTCTTGCCATTAGTGTTCCACTTTGTTTATTTGTTCAGTGACTAAAGCACTTTATAAACAATTTGTTTGTTTTGACCTTGGATTTCCCATAGCATCTATCACTTCAGTATCCAAATGTCTCAGAATCACAATTGAATCATTTTTTCCATGAAAGTGAACATCCTTAGTGAACACAGAGTACCACAAGGGGAAAAGGAACACCAGACATTAGTAGCCTCAGTTTATCAAATGGATTAAGCAAGGGACAAGCTGCATCAGGACAAGCTTCACAATCCAAGCCATACATACACCCACTGCATACAGTTGCCTGAAATGCACCCCACTAGCCACTCATGTATTGGGCACGCTTGAGCCTGGGGCAAACGCTGAACTTTATAGCCAGGTGTTAATACAAGCCTACCATCAGATCAGCCCTCCCTGGCACTGTGGTATGCATTCCAGAAGTTTCAGCTACTACTCTGCTCTCATTGATGATTCATAGCCTATACCAAGTCTTGCCATGTTGCTCTTGCTCACATCCTCCTGTTAGCCAGGGCTTGCTACACACACAGCTCTTGTTCAAGGCGAGACCATGATGCTCTTGTGACAAGGAGCAATAAGAAACTAAAACAACCACAGGAATATACCATTCTGACAGTTGGACACTGATTCCATAGCAGCTTCATCTTTACTTGACTTTGGGAACAGCAGTATATCACTCTACTTGTATAACTTTTCTCTTTGCTTTTTAGAGGCTGTGGGAACTACAGATATCTGAGAGGTTTTTCAAAGGTCACAGCATAAATTATAATGTAAAACATTACCAAATGCAAATATAAGTATTCCTAACAGCTTTGACTGTAATTTTTTTTTTTTTTAAATTTGAAAAATATTTATTTTCTGCATACATCATAATGAGAAATACAAGGAATGGGGTCACAAGGAAACAGCTAAATTTCCCAGGTACAGAGTATAAAACAAGTGCTAAAGAAATACATTGTTAACAAGTTTCATGCAAATTTCAGTTTGCTGTTGAGAAAATCCTTCTGGATTGGTGAAATGCAGCTATGTTTAAAATATACATACATAGAAAGCAGCAAACACCAAAAGCAAATGCCCATCTCACTTCCTACAGACTTTCACTTTCCTCATACACTAACTCTTCCCTCTACATATGCCTCCTTCATCAGCAAATAGTACCTGGTACGTCTTGTAGATGGAACAAAATCTACCTCTTCACTTCACTTCAAATTTTTATTTTTATCAGGTTCACAGCAATATAAGCTCTTCTTCAGCTACATCAAGAGCTATGTGAACCAAACTTGCTTGGAGAGTATCTAATTGACACAGAACAGCTGTGAACATACATTTGTTTCCCTTCCCGTTCCATATCTGCTTTGAATGACATTTCCATTGCATAGATTTTCAGGATCAATGGAAGCAAATGCTACATAGCGAACTTCTCTGTAAATGCACTTTGTGAGATCAAAGGTTTGTTTCAGAGAATGGCACATGAACGTGCCTGAAATTCACCATATGTGCAAACTAAGGAGGATGCTTCAATGTATGGGGTGTCACTTCTCTCCTCAAAAGGAAGAGCTTCCTTCAGCTCCAGACTATTTTAGCTCAGTCAGAAGCCAGACATGACTTAATGCAATTGTCTACATTCATAATTTTACTTATTGTGACTTCCACACCTTTTTATTTTTATTTTTATTATTAACTTCTGTATCATCTTTTGTGGCCCTCACTCAAATGAGCACAAAATAACTATGGAAAAATTGGAATGAATGGGTTCTAGCAATGCTGCAATTACATAAATTTTTACATCTGCTGGAGAGATTTCCCTACTTAGGAGCATACTAATATCAGTACGCTCTCCTACTTACAGTCTACAAATATTACTGTACTTAAATTTTCCTAAACGCCTGATGTGTCAGATTTCATCATTTCATTCAGATTGTTCATTTTTTTCCCATAACAACAAAATATAATAAAGAGTTCAATTAAAAACTGGAATACAAATTTGATCAGCTCTACACACAACTTAAAATCTCTCCTCGATAATTCCCGCTCAAGAAAAATAAAGATCATGGAAATATCAGGTCCAGCCAGTGTGTATGTATTCTCCTGTCTTAAATCTGTGCTCCTGCACAGAGTCTTGCAAGCACTTACCTACATAAGGAAGAAGGTGAAGGTCAAAAGGCACTTCAATATCTTGCACCAGTTAAGGAACTTACAACAGTTATTTTTTCCCTATACTCAACTTCTCTCTGATATGGATTAATCTTGAGGGAGCTCAGTCTTGAGGAGCTTCCACTTCTTTGGAAACACTGAGTTCCTCAGACAACAGCTTTTTTTGCTGTTGCTGGACCTCAAATAACACAAAAGCCTGGGGAAGATCATATCCCCTAGTATAAGCACTTGGTTTCAAACACCCTTCCTACTGCACTTGGATGTGGTACTGAGGAGCATTCTGACTGTGAGAAACAATCCAAGATTTAGCACAGATTGGTTACAAATTCCCACATTAAAGTGAACAGTAGTCAGTCTTTCAGGAGGCTGTAAAGGAGGCACTTCTATTTACCACTACGCTTTCCAAGAAGGTTAGAAAATGCGTACAACCTATATAACCCAGCAGCAATTTAAAAGGTTTATTGATTTAGCTTGTACCTGAACTCGAGAATGGTTTTCTCAGGGGGGATTACAATATGAGATCACTTACCAAGGACAAGTCCAGTCTTTCAGAGTGATGTATTTTGCCTTGTTTTATTTACACCCAGATGTTTAACTAAAACAAATATGCATGAAGGATTTCAATTATACTCAATTATATACTGGTATTCTTTGCTATGAGAAAGGATTAGCTGCTTACAGGGTGAAAGCTGTATTTAACATATCCCACGTCATGAATTGTGCAGGCAAAAAGATCTGGTGTATTGAATTCCTGATAATTCAATCGTTGTTTGCTCCCTCCCCAATGAATAGTTCACTCTTCTAACAAAACTAAAAAAATAGCAGCTGTATTTTCAGACCAATTGCTCCTTCCACTTGGTGCACCTCCTCGCATGAAACCAAGAAAGGAACTGTACCCAAGGGAAACAAAATGCTTTGTACATTCATGTGTACATATTTATATCTAAAAACACACCTAGCCAAAACACAAGGTATTTTCCTCTACATAATTTTCTCTTGGGGACCAAATTGAAAGCCCTTCAAGTTTTGAAAAAAAAAACAACACAGCCTTTGCTAGTTATATGTGCTATTCATTATCATAGGTAGAATCTTATATTTATTTTATTAACTGAAGAGAAGCAAAGGTGATGTAGAGCCTTGATGATATATTTATATACTCCCAGTTGGGAGAACTTAGAAAAAAATCCTGCACATATGCAGTTACACACTCCTATGTAGCTCAGAAATAAAAACTGATGTTGTGATAAAAGAGTTTCGCTAATCATCCTTCAAACTTGTACATTTCGCACATCCACTTATGCTACAGACGAGACCAGGCACAATTCTGCCTTCATATATGTGTAGAGATGCCAGCACTGAACTCTTGAACTCAAAGGCATCACCTTATATCAAAACTTGAAAAAAAATATTACAGGTTTGCTCAGAGACAAACATCTTTCACCTGCATTTTTTGTTCCCTATTCTTGTTGCAAGTCTTGGCTAATATCTGCAATTTTCAGGAAACCATCATTGCACTCATCTTGAACAGCTTATTTATGACACAGTTCAATTACTGAAGGCTGTTATTAAATCAAATAATTGAAGTACAACAGGAGCAAAGTGAGGTGGCTGACCATCTCAGACCAGCAAGACTATTCTCTGAATAGATCAAGATTATTTTTCCTTGCACAAAATACATTATTTTTCATATGTCAGGTGTAGGTTTTCAAAACACATACAAGCAAATAGTAGATGCAGTTGCAGCACATGAATTATAGAAAAGAGGCCAACTTCACTACTATGTTAATGGGAGCAGCTGATACGGACCTCACTAGAACCTGGGTAAGGAACTACATAACCAACTACGTTTTTCTGTTTGGATGAATCATGACATACACATCACATTTTTTTTGTTCTCTTAAATACTAAGAGTCATTAATAACTAATATTGAAAGGCTTTAAGACTGAAGTTGTTTGGGTACTATATACTTGTCATGAATATTGTGTAGCTGTCATTGTAGTGGAGACCCTTCAAAATGACTTGAGCTTCCTTTCTCATAAGGAAAAAAAACAAGAGATAATTCAGCACATTATAAAAGCAGTATGGTTCTAAATGTTTTAATGGGATTCTATAGAAATTATGCTGTGTACAAACCCTGTATTTTTCCAGTAACAAAAAAAAACGCCTATGAACAATGAATGTTAAAAAACAACGTGCAATGTGTACACTTGAAAGGACAGTACCTTCTGAAATCTATGTCAGGAAAACAGTTCCAAATGTTTGATGATATAACATTTATTGTTTGCAATATAAACATAGTAGCAAATTTACCAAGACCTACATAGGGGTTACCTGTTAATCTTACTGTTGTTTATATTATAAACAAAACTTGGGAATTCTTGTGCTTTTGATTGCTCTGTGATGAATTTCATGAAGTGAAGAGGAGAAAACAGTAGCAATTTTATTATTCATGCACTTTTTTTCTCTTGTCATTTCATGACATGAAATAGTCATTAGAAAACTGCACTTAACAACTACACTTGATGAGCTTCCCTCACCCCCAAGCTTAAAGGTATTTCATTTGGTTTCCTTACTTAGCCTGTTAGACCAATGCACTTTTACTTAAAATGCAATGTCTGTTATTAAAAGGAAAGCTATTAATTTATAAATATTTGTATCTGAGTAGTCCTTTTGTTACAAAAGTTGGTCTCACTATTTTTAGAGTTGTGTGTACAAATTGTTGTATGTACCAGGGACTGATGTAATATTGCGTAGTGTTGAACCACTAAAAATTTGCCTAAATACTACATTCAACAGGTTGTCTTCTGAAGGAACCTTGATTTGACCTCAATGTGGAAAAACCTGACAGAAGGGACATGACAATGCTAATTAATGCAGTTGTGATAATTTCAGAGGTATTCCTGTTTGATCCAATTTAACAAGTAATTCTTCCTGGAAGGAAAAAAAAAATTGCAATAAACCTACAGAATCAAAGAAGGAAGCACATACATTTCCCCTATATCTAACAGGTCAGTTATTAGTACCTAGGATATTTGGGATCCCGTTTTCCACTAATTTAGCTCTCATCTCAGACAATGTCACTTAACCAGATTTTAGATCACTAAGAGTTGATAATTGTTGGCATGCCTTGCTGATGCTCTTCTCCCTTTACAGAGAATTAAGTATTAATGACGGTAGGAGTACAACAATCCTATTGCTTATGTGAATGATTCCTCTAAAAAAGAAAAAAAAAAATCTAAGCCATTCTCAATCATCCTATTCTGTACAAAGTAAAATAGCTGTAAATAAATGGGATTCATGGGTTCTTCATCATCTCACCTTTCAGAGTAACTAATTAGCTTCATATTTCCCATATTGAACTTCAAAGGCAGTACAAATCCACAGCCTGCATAATACAAAGAGCACTTCAAGGAGCTGAACAGATTAGTTTCCAATACTGGGGGTGGGGATAGGGGTGTTATGAAAACAGAAATAATTTGTTTGAACTTTGTCTGTTTGCTATTGAACCCAAACTAATTATTTCTACCCTGCCATCTCTAAAATGTATTCACAAGCTTATGTTTAAAAGTACAGGATGCTTAGTACAGTTTATTGCTTGTAAAACAAACAACCAAAAAAAATAGCCCTAGAAAGAAGCCAGAGTACATAATTTCATTTCGGACCCTTCAGGCTGTTTGCTTTGTTTCTGTCATGTTCAGTTTAACGCATATGGTAAAACCAACTGTTCAACGTACGTTTACGGTATGAAAAATGCATGACACTTTTTGGTTGACAAAGCAAACCAAAGTTAGAGCACAAGCAACTTTCTATGAGACAGGAGTCTGTGGAAGCTCTGCACCAATCTCACTGTGGAAGCTTAGGCCTTTCTCTCTGCTCATCTCCAGCAAAAAAACGTGCATGCCAGCACAGGGAGCAGCTAAATAACCAATTTGACATAAAGTTTTTTTGTTGAAGACAAGTCTCTTTTTTCTCTTTTAAATTCTTTCCAAATGAATTCACCTTTGCTGCTTAGCTACAGAAGGCTAAGCAGGAGGAAAAACAGGTGGAAAGGGAGCAGTCAATTACTTTGTGTTTGCAGCCTAGTGCCTATCTATGTTTGAGCCTGAAGCAAGGATTCTTCCTTGAGCTAACTAAAGCTGATTTCTTAGGACACATTGCTTCTATTAGGTCACTTGCAAAGGTTTCTTATTACCCATCATTACTATGACAACCCTTTGCAAAACTGTCATAGAAGGACAACAAAAGAAAATTTTATGTGATAATGATTTTTCTATCCCCCTTCTATTCAACTTTTTTACTGTAATTATTCTATCTGTTCTCTAGTTTTTGGAGGTACAGAAGAGCTCCATACTGTAGATATTGCAGGCATGCATTTGCCCCTGGCAGATGAGGGGATTCAGGGAACGACTCAAAAGAAAACCAGGATTCTTGACACCTGCATTTCAGTTGTGGAGCACCTCCAGCTTCTGTGAGCTTCACAGGGAAATACATATCTCTCCTGCCTCCAAAAAATGAAGTGTTTAGGCTCAAAAGGCAATATTTTAAACTCAGATCTGCAAATTAGAAAGAAAATTGCTCTCTTTCATTAAAAAATAGCTACAAGAGAGCAATATTAGACGCTGACATCTGTCATAAAATCAGCAATCTGAACTTTGGTATGGATCAGAAATGGCTATAAAATGGTAACCTTCACCTCCTGTGGAAGATATTGAATGTCTCCTCTCAGAGAAGCTTTCCAAGAAAACCCATATAAGATAATTTATACAGGATATAAGCTGACATCGCCCAAAGACTTCTTCAGGGAAGGAAGGGCTGACACTGATTCTGTCATAAGCACTCTGCTCCCGGGGACATATGAGTATTTTTCAATACAGACAGTGCAGAAGTGATTCCCTGCCACAAATTTTAACAGCTTAACACTTTCAAGGCACCTTTAGCTAGTTTCACACATCCATGGATTAGAGAAGAGGTGAGGGAGAATGTTTCGGTTTTAGGAGAACAACAACTGTAAGGGAGGGATTTCTATTTTAGCTTCCTGTGTACTTTTTTCCCTGAAGTTTTACAACCTTTTCTTTATTGCTGTATTCAAGAAAGCTTATGTGCTTCCCTGAGAGGTCTTTGAATGGTTCCCCAGTGCCAGTTTCTAAGGATATATTAAATTCTGATCCATTATCATTCACAATGTCTGCTTTTTAAAGTCCAGGACTAAGTCCATATATTCTAGGTAAAGTATTTTTATGTTTCTATTTTTAATGTAGCCAAAGTGAGGAAATTATGATCACCGGACCATAGCCATTTCAAAAATTCATGTCTAACTCATGTACAGCATGCACATAGGCTGGAGGGGGGGGGGGGGGGGGGGGGGGCGGAAACAAGGGCTGTATTTTAAGTTTTGTTTTTAGCCAAACTCAAGGTAGCTGCCTAGTTAACTGAAACTCTCCCTGACAACTGCAGTATCCTCTACACACTGAAGCTTCATTGTGTAATGCCTGTTTACAACTTAAGCATGCATAAGCTACCTTTGTCAAAGCTGTCTGTGTTATGGATGGCATTTTTTGTAATTAGAGAACCATGAAAAATATTTACATTAAATTTACAAGGCTGGGGGGGGGGGGGGGGGGATGTGTGGCTTTAATTATGAAATCTTAATGCAGAGTCTCTCCCAAAGAAATCACTTTTGTTTAGTGAAACAGCTTCAAAACGCGAGCTTCCTCTGCTCTGTCATATTGAGATATCTGATGCAAGGAACAACCCAACCCTGATCCTGTCTTCTCTTCTTAAGCTTACAAGTGATTTTTTATTTTTTTTTATTTTTTTCCTACAATATTTAACTTCACAGCAGTCCAAATCCACACCCAGCTTCAGCAGTGAAGCAGGCTGTGTCAAGCAAGTCCACCCACAGTGCTTTCCCATCCTCCTCCTTTCAAATGCTTCCTCTCAAAGTCACGAACTGCCAAGTGGTAAGAAAGGCATCATATTTAAACTACAGGGAAGGATGACACAGAAAGCAGCACTCTGAGGCCCGGGGGCCTTTTAGCAGCTCCTTTCTTCACACACCAGTGGAGCAGAACTGTGAATTCCCAGGCAAATCCCTGATGTAAACACTATGGAAGAAACAACAAAATGAACCCTCATTTTTTTTTTTTTTTTTTTTTTTTTTTTTTTTTAAAAAAGCAGTGCAACTTCTGGCTCTTTTTAGCAAGCATAGTCCATTTTGCTTATAATCCCCAGAGTGCAATGCTGCTGCCTATACCAAAGACACCTTTAAAGACTGATAGATCATCCAACATTATGCTAAGCAGGTATTCTACGGTTTCTGGTGATGCTGAATTCGTTTTATAAGCATGCTTTGCTGTCTGTGGCCTACTCAGTCAGGTACATAGCACTAATGAGCAATGTACACAGAACTAAGTCGTCCTCGGGGTTCCCACAGCCAAACTGAAAACACAAATACACTCTACCCACAGACTAGGAATTTGCTATCATTAGCTTTATGTTGGAAGGCACAAAGATTAATGTTTGTTGTAATCTGTTAGTTAATGAATCAGACTTGAGCTCTCTAACACTTTGTACACAGGACTGCTGCAGACAGTCTCACCCTGCAGGTTCCCAATTGTCAAAGCAGCTCATCATAAGGTCTGGAGAGACCATTTTTATTAGGGTTATAATTAGTATTCCAGGTATATTTAGCAAACAGACTGCAGTCCAATATGAATTATATGTGCAATTTAAACCTCGAGGAACTTATTTTTGTTCTGTACAGCAATTAGCTTGGAAACGATGTTGTCCTTTCCACACTAACGAATCATTCTTTCAGAAGACTGTCAAGGATGACCAAGGAGAACAATATGACACTGTACAAATTATGAATCCATAATATTAGATCATTATAGTCTTTGAAGTTAAGAAAACTGTGGATTCGCAGCAGGAAGAAACAGAGACATTACTCCCATCTCTAAGTAAAATGGAGTAACCTGTTTGCTTCCAAAATGAAAGGATTTTCAAAGATAACAAGCACAATGAAAACAACAGTCCAACAGTGCTATTACACTTGAGGAAAACATATTTTTTACTGAAATACAGCAGATTCTTAAGGCAACTCAAAAGTCTGTACTAATTAGAGTACATTTGTTTAATTACTCTGAATTTTAATATCTGTAACCTCTGTGTGTGTTGAGGGGGGAACGACACACCTCCATTCCAGTACCAACCTAGAAGCATTTATTTATGATTACTATCTACCTTCCAATCTCATCTTTATTTTCTACTACATACCAAATACGCAAACTGCAAACAGGAATAGCATCTATCAGGTAGTCAAAAGAATCCAAACTTGAAAGAGAAGGCAGAACAGGAGCTATAATGTCAACTTGAAAGGAAAAATGTTTAATCTCCCCACAAATGGTTGCATTTCATTGCAAAGCTCCCTAGCTGGAGCATATTTTAAACAGAGTATAATCATGCTCATCATTTATTGTATCTTCCTCCTCGTATTTCAACATGAGAGGAAACCATCATTTATTAACACTGAGGACAAAAGAGACCTAAGGAAACTACGGGCAGTGTTACAATACACTCTGCTCAGACACTCTATTGCCTGCTGTCAGGCTTTCCTTGCACACCCTTCAATCTGGAATGAGACCCTAAAATTCACGAGGGAGGAATTCACATAGAGAAGAAAGGCAGGAAAATCTGAAACAGATGCACCAGACGGAAGAAGAAAACACTGAAAACCACAAGACAAAGCAAAAAAGCACATTCAGGTTTAATTAGTTACCTCAAGAAGCTCGTTAGAATTAGATGATGCAGGCTACCACAACAATATCTTCAAAGCATTGAGAAATACCACACTAAAAAACTGACTTGATGAACAACAGATTGTATCTTTTTTTTTTTTCCCCCCCCCCTCCAAATACTACCTACCTTTTCTATTCCTAATGAGTAGATCTGATTATCAGTGTTAAGGTCAATCACAAAGAGTCAGATGAAGAATACCAAGTTTGACATCCAGAACTCTGCTCTGTCCCATGCCTCCCAGCCCTCAGGGGCTGCACTGGAACAGTTAGAACAAATGAAGAGATCTTTGTTAGATTTAACTCAGTTGGTCCAGAAATATTACAGAACAGAAATAGCTAAAGTTTCATGTAATGAGTTTTGGGCAAACATATTTTTCTGTTTTAAATGAAATGCTAGTAGTTCCCCTCTCCTACCACCTAATTTTTCCCTTTTCACCTACTCAAATATCTTCTGTTTAAAACAAACAAACAAACACTAATCATTTGTTTTCCTAACATTTAGCATGTTAAAATCAATTACATGCCTGTAACATCCATGTCACTTATTTTTCCAGCTAGTCTCAGTTAGCAAGGCTACAAGACACCTTTGAGAAAACCAAGAACAAAGTGGCAAGGTCAACAAGTATTTGCTCCTTTTACCCATTTCTGATCATGTGCATTATGTTTTTTTTATACCCCATCAAATAGTCAGAACAGTGGTTATTCATGAACCCCATTCAAGCACAGAAGAACTGAAAATCCACTGGAAATGACAAAACATTGATATCACATTCCTATTGATAGCTATGTATGAAATAAATATCCTTACTCTGCTGTCTTATACTAGAATGAACTAACAGTGACTATAAAGTCAGCAAGCATGAAACAGGATATAACTGATGTACGAGATAATCAGAACTAATAATAATCACCACTGAAAGGTTTGTCTTACAAAGCAATGTAAACCAATACACATTTAGTCTGACAGCTAAAATTAGGAGATGTTAAAATAAATAAATAAATATTAATCGTGCTAAACTCAACATATAAGAACCAGACCGGAAACTCTTGTCACTATATTTTACATGAATTTGAGTACCAAAGACATCCCAGGAGTAATTTAATTATCACTAAAATATTATACCATACTCCACCCTTTCCCTTCCTCGCATATCAAATTAAATATATGTGAACAGAAGCTTTTACCACACAGCTTTCCTTCTAGATGTCTGCAAAAGAAAGGAAAGGTTAGGGGCCTGACCATAAGTTCAACAGCAATGCCTTTCCTGAAAATATCTGTAAGACTTATGAGCTACAAAGTTGACCTGGATCTACTGGACAGATTATTAAAGAATCTAGCTTGAATGAAAAAATGCCCAAAGAAAACCAACCTTCGCAGAGCCATGTGAAAACATGCCTCTTTGGACAATTTAAGAACACATTGCAGAAGAAACATGCTTATCTGATTACAAAAACTTTTTCAGAAGTAATGAAGCCCACTTACAGTGATTTTCACTTTTGAATGTAACATTTGGATATGCATAAAACAATCGCTGTTTTTCTGTTAGGTAAAACAACAGAATACTCTGCTTACTGATATTCTGATTTTCCACTGAAAATCTTCTTTCAAGTTTTCAGTCTGTCTTGCTTATTTTCATGTTTTGGGGGCATACTAACAATCTGAATTTAATATGAACACACATTGCCAATACCTAGGAAAGGTGTCCTGCAGCATAGCATAGGAAAAATACATATACTAATAAATAATTGCTTTATTAAACTTTGAAATTTACTTTAGCAAAAAGTTGATGGACTGAGATTTGACTGTGAAGCATGGGTAAGAAGTAGTCTATGATGGTAGTCAATTCTGAAAAGCCCCTTACATTCACGGAAATGAAATTACAGATGCACTGTTTGTTGTTGTTTGTTTTTTGTTTTTACCCCTAAATTTCCAATTTTTTTTTTTGTGGAGCTCTGCTCTCCAGAATAGCATCTTTCACCACTACTTAATAGAACTTCCGCAATTTAGGACAAAAACAAAAGATAAAAATATCAGAGAACATCATTAGAGATGTTAACATGAACTTCTCGTCATTCTTAAACAAGAGTTGAGAAAAGCTACCCTTCCACTCAGCCTGATAGCACTGTATAACATGCAAGGACTTCACAACAGGGACTGTCATCTACATCTCTCAAACAGCTGAAACAGAGTTATCACCGCAAACGTAGGTCAGCACGATATGTGAGTTACAATACTATAATTTTTGCATAATTGTGATTGGAATCACTTCCACACGTTGGATGCCAGTGCTTGCTCCTATCAAGCATCAACTGTGTTTTTGCCACGTTACAGGCACTGAGTTTTTTTCAGGGCAATAGATCCCCAGCTCCACGTAACTGTAACTGACTTGCCTTGACTGAATTTCATGTGGCTACTAAGACTGATAAATGTTCAGGCACTGGGGTATACCTGTAACAGTCACACTTCAGCTAGGATTACATTTTAACTGAAATAAAGCTTTAAGTGATATATATTTTCCTAAAGTAGGAAATGTGTTCCTAATAAAAGCCAAAATATAAAATGACAATGGCACGTGCTATTATTAAATGTAATACAAAGTACCTAATAAAGAAAATCACATCCAGCTCTTTTTCTGCCATAGAAGGAATAGAAGAAGATCCTGGAATGCCATGAAATTCCAAGACCCTGCTGGAGTCACTAAGACAAACCTGCCTCCAGCATTCACCCCCATGTGACTCCTCCACACAACACAATCCCTTACTCTAAGACAGTCACAACAACCTGTGTTGGAGAAACTTGCTAAGCATTTAAAGACCAGACTAGGTATAAATGAGTAACCACTCAACACCCTGACTGATAATTTCAACAGAAAAACTTCAACAGGGCACTAAAAAAGCAAAGGTCATCACCTTCACAAATCGAAGAATGGCCCTCCAAGAAAATGCGGAAGTGATCTTGGAACTGCACATATATGAAATCAAATACCCAGAAATACAACCACACAGATATCACCATGAACACGTACATTTATGTCAAAGGATTTTTACACAGTTTTGAAGTGCAGCTGTTGCTACCACAAATTTCTTGTCAAACTCTACTTCAAATATTTTTCTTGTTTCTGAATTGGTTTTTAGTATATCACAGAATTCCCCAGAGCTTTTTGTATTTTTACCAAATTAGCTTTCATAAAGTTCTGACAGTTTCAGTTGCTGCTCGGCAGCTGACCTCATGAGCATTCTCAGTTCAGATTGTGCTGACAGAAATATAAGCCCTTGCTTTTAAGCACTCATTCTGCATTTAATCGGGAACAACATGCACTGCAGTATTTGAGGAAACATTTTATCCTCCTTAACATATAACCAAGTCAAAACAAAAAACACTTAAGTTGTGTGGCTGCAGATAACAGAAAAATTAGTTCTTCATCTTCTGCCAATGAAGATTAAGCATTGCTAATGTTTTTTCTATAACTTTATTATTCCTGCACAGCTTAAAAATATATAGAGAGAAACCACCATATTGACAGCTTCAAGACAGGAGCCATTCAGCATTTGCTTACATTAAACCAATTTCTATGTGGATATTTGTTACTTTAGATGCATACGAACCTCTTCATGCACAAAACTATGATCTCACAAGCACCAATGACTCACTCCTTCCTCAAAAACATAATTTGTAAAGCACTGTTTAGTTTATGAAACTTGTACCAAGGACAGAAAAAAGCAATGGACTAAATTTTCAACTGATGTCACTCATTTAAGTGAAAACTGTTTCTTAACATTTGCCATAAAAGTTGCTGAAGTGCTGTAACAGGGGGGAACACTCAGTAAGTATCTACATTGAAAATAGACAGAACCATTTAACCTGCAAAAGAAATATTTTGAGAAAAATTAATTTCACTATCAGCTACAAGTATTTCTTCCAGTTGCTCCATGTCTTCCAATAACTTAAAATAAATAAATAAAAACTAGTGCTTTTTATTATCTACCATTACTGAAAGGAAGTTGCTATAGTGCAAGGAAAAAAAGGCATGGAAGATATAAAAGTGCTGCATTAACACATAATGAAAAAAAATTGACTTGCATATCCTTCTTTCTGTATTTTTGTGCATCACTTCTCACATTTGAGTTTCACCATGCAAATTAAAGAGGACTTCCAGAAAGGCACCTTGACTGAAAAGGCTATTGATTTCAAAAATATTCACCATTTAATCATTTAACTGGACGGGGATCTTGGATTTGAACTCAGCATTTTCTTTTTAAACCTCATTTCATTATATAGTACAAAAGCTTTTTGACAGCTGCCCTTTATATTGAACGTTTTTGTACAAGTATAAATTTATCGCCTCTTTCAAGAATCATGTTAGAAGTCAAATGTTTTACATCTCATGAGTTTTCTTCAGGTTAAATAAATAAATTGAATCAGAAATTGAACTGAAAGCTTGACCTTGAAGTTGGCTTTTCATTTCGACATCTCTCAAAGGTACCACAGTATAAGTAATTGTTTTGCTTAAATACAAGTTTGAGTCAGGAATACCTAGATATTCAGCAGAGACCTTGGAAACTCCAATTCTGAACTACTTGAATCAGTGGCCTTTTTTTTTTTTTTTTTTTTCCTTATTTCTTCTTTTTCTGTGGCTGTCACAGACAATGCTCACAACCCAGGCATTTTCTACTTACTTTATTGCCAATTAACACCAACATCTGACCACTGATTTGGGTATGGGAAAGAAAGGATCAGATGAACAATCAAGCAACTATGCCAGTCAGCACCTTTCCTCACTCTTCCCCACATTTATCTTAAACCACATCTACCCTCCCTACCCCAAACACCCACTCCTCATTTCAGCTTTCCTTACGCACTTGACAAGTCAAATTTCAGGCAGGGTGGGGTAGTGCTCAGCAGTTGTCTACTGCTCTTTGTTTCTTACTGCTTTTTTGGGCTCCATCACCAGTCCCCAGTGGAGTTCCTCCAAAGCATCCCTGCTCTGGTGTGGATGACCCACACCATCTCTTGGGGACTGTCCCTGCCCTAGGGTGGGTGGATGCGTTCAGAATATTGAATGAAGTGTGGAATACAAGCAAACTATTTCTACAGTAATTCCTAGGCGATCATACACTTTGGCCCAAGCATTACACAATGTGATACGGAAAAATGTATTTCTGGCCAACAAGTAATTAATTTCAGATTTCAAGCCTGCTACCAAAAAAAAAAAAAAAAAAAAAAAAAGAACCCTTTACTTGGATCTTTTTTTTTTAAAACGTTTGTGTCCCCCCCCCCCCCCCCCGTTTTTTTTTTTTCCTTTTCAAAAAGAGTGGAAGACAGAGCTATAAGGACAAAAGGGCAATTGTGAAATAAATTTCCATATGAATTGCTTCTTTGACCAAGAACTTATAAAGTTAAATCCCATTGAGATAAAATAGACAAGCTAACTGTCCAATTATTCAGAACAAGCCTTTGTATCATAGCTTACAGTCATGTTTTGATACCTGCAGTTATTTTAACACTGCCTTTATTTACTGCACTTGCTTTTAGAAAGTTTGACTTGCTTTATAGAGAACAGTAATTATAAAAATAACAAGTCAACAATATAAATTGAAAAATAAAATGTTTTGTGTTCATCCATCCATACTGTAGCCAGCTGCCATAAATTTCTTTAATTTCACAATGTTCTACTGAACATTTTCTTCTCACATTTTATGATGTTCTTAAAATTTCAGTGAGCGGCTTAGACACAGATAAATATATGGCTCAGAATACCATCTGAACTCAGAATACCGGTGGATTATAATTGTCTTATTCTATATCTGTACAATTAAAACATGTAATAATACATCTCTCTTCATGGCTACAAGGTGGTCATTTCTACTTTCTTATGTTAATAAGGGTACAGAAGCAGCTGGGCCTTTGGCCAGAATTTTAGAAGAGACTGCAAGGTGACACTGGAGCAGATGCTCAGATCCATAATTGCTTTGTATTGCCTATATGTATCACTCAATTATCAGCTCTAGATTGAGGGTATCATTACTCCACTGATTAAAAATTAAAACAATTAAAATTTCCTGATATGTCAATACATAACACTCTTCATCAGTGTCACTGCAGTGGTATTTTTGCCTTAGTTGCAGCAAGCTCAGAAAAGGTCAAGAACTTACAAAACAAGCTTTGTTATTTCAAGCTTTGTTATTTTTCAAAGAACAACTGATTTACTGGTGTCTAATGCAATTTCTCATTCATCTAAGAAATGAAGTACACTATTTAATATTTGCACTCCCTAAAGAAAGTTCCATAAATCAAAGTATCTAATGAAATTGTGATACCTGGATAAAAATCACTATAATTAGTAAAAAACATTATCTTAACTGCAATGATGCATAATCATATCTTGTTGTCATTCAGAAAAAGAAGTGAACAGAAGTGGCTGATGAAATTTGGTTGGATTATCTTAAATTTTCTAGAAAAATAAAATACATGGAAACAGAAAACTGACACAAGACATAGTACAGCACACAAGCTGAAGGCAGGCTTAGAAGTGTGCAGACAATTACATCAGGACTCACAGCCACCAAATAAGTGTACAGGACCCTCTCAAGGAAGTAATCATAATTAGGCAGTCCCCAGATGCTGTGTTAAAAAAATACACCTCTGCAAAGTGTAGCACACAACCCACATTTATTAACACTGACTAAAATGAGATTTAGTATCATTTCAGCCCTCTAAACTGACTCTGCAGGAATCATTTTTGGCTCACTAGGAAGAATACACGTCAGCAACTACATGGCACTTATAACAAGAAATGGAATAATAATTGTTTTCAAAAGAGATTTCAGAAAATATTTCAAAAGTACATTTCCTGTAATATGAGAGTCAACCAGATTTATTATAATTAAAAGTAATCCAGAAATTCAGCCAGCATGCTTAATATTAGAAATAATGTAATAAAACTTCAACATCTGTTCATAATTTCTGACTTCTAAGACTTGCTAATAAATTTAATATTTGCATTGTTTTAGTCAATAATCTAATTTGCATAAGTGGCATTTAAGGTTAACTCAAGCAAATGTCATCAGTTTTGCAAAGGAACCTGTGTTGAAGAGCCCAGGCTTGTGTGGCTCTAAATGGAGAAATAGGCATTAACTCCAGGTTAATCTGAAGTGTTGCTATCAAATTTTAACCTCACAGCTTAGTCAAGTTATCTTTAACAAAAGTAAAGGAAATAAAACATTAAAAATGAACATCAGATTTTTAGGGCCTCATTTTTTTATTATTATTTTAATGAAGGAGGTTGAAAAGTAACCTGCTTGACGGAAGCTTTGAAGAAAAAGATCTAGGAGTCAAGATAGATCCCAAGGTGACCATGAGCCAGCAACATATCTCTGAGACAAAGTTAGCTTACAGGGTCCTGGGCTGCATTAGAAAAGATGTTACCAGCAGGCTGGGGGAAGGGATCCTTCCCCTCTATTCAGCACTCATGAGACAGCTCAAGTGCTGGGTCCAGTTCAGGGCTCCCCAGTACAAGAGTGACATGGACGTACAGGAGCAAGTTCAGCCAAGGGTCACTCTCTGACATACGAGAAGCTGAGAGAGCTGCAAGCACCCTGAAGAAGAATCCTCTTGCCCATGTGTGCAAATATCTGATGAGGGGGAAGTAAAGAAGACTGAGCCACACTTTCCTCATTGGTATCTATTGAGGGAATAAACTGCAACAGACAAACAAATAAAAGTTCCAACTGAATGTAAATGAACATAAGAAAAAATTTTAATTGTGAGGGTGATCAGGTTGCCAGAGTGCTTATGGAGTTTCCATCCTCAGAAATATTCAAAACAGCCTTGAGAAAGCTGCTCCAACCCTTTGAGCAAGGGGTTGGACTGAAGCCACTACCAGAGGTCCCTTCTAACCTCAGCCTCTCTGATTCTTTGTATATATAGTCTCAAGGAGATATGAAGGATTTCATCAGCTTTCATAACGTTTTATAGAATTCATCACAGTAACTCATTACAGCAATTCAGGAAGGGGTTTTCCTTGTTTTTTTTTTTCTTCCACATCCATGTCAAATTTCAAGTAGTACTAACAGTCCTCCAAAAATTTCCATGGACAAAGCCTGACTTCTGAAGGCTCCTTCACTCCTTTTGTTTCTATGTAGTGTTGTAATAAGCAGATATACTTTCAGCAGAGACAAATGAAAGAGGCTTACAACATTATTAAAGTTGCATTTCTACTGCACTTGGAAACCAGTTTCTTACACAACATGGATGGATTTTATTGACATGAAGAGATGTACACATGATTTTCACTTGTATGAAAAAAACAGAAGAAACAGGATATAAACACGATGTAACAAACAAAAATACTAACACAGAAAGCAATTAGATACTTGGGAAAAAAAAATTATTACAGAGAAAGTTGTAAAAAAATCCTTGGCATGAAAAAAATCCTCATTTGTAGAGGAAAAAAGTAACACGGCTTCTTGAATCTGACTCTGGTTAATAAAGGATACCTTAATCTTCCTGAAACCCTTCGCAGAAGCCAAAAAATCAAGAAATGTCAGGTTTGGGTCATTTAAAAGTGATTTTCCATCAATGGCTTACTTTACTGCAGATGTAAGCCAACCTACTCATATAATTGCCTGCAGTTATCAGCTATAATACACACACTGTTTTAAACTGATATGCTAATTAATTGCATATTATTCAGACAATAATGACAATGGGCTTTCTTCGTGATACTGTTACAATAACTACATTTTCATAATTATTTGGAGATTTTTTCCTATTACACTATATTTTTACTCACTTAAAATAGATGGATGAATTTTAAGAAGTCAGAGATTTTGTGAATGCTTCAACTGACTTTGCTTGCCCCCTAGAAAAAAAAGCAGCACTGAAATACTTTAAGGCACCATTTTAAGAGGTACGTTTTTGCTTTGCCAAAGGGTCTAAGAAAAGCACACTGTTCATGGCAAATATTCTCATTATTCAAATTGTTCAAGCAAAATAAGCCAAAATTGTACTGCCAAATCAGCACTTTCGTGCTGTACCCAGCCCTTCTGCAGATGCATGCTACTTAGTCTCTTTAACAGCATTTTAAAAAATAATAATGGGACTAGGAGCAAGAAAGACTTCTATACATGGAACATTTATAACAGGTGATAATAGTCTCAGAAATGCTCAGGGATTTTTAACAGTATGTGGGGAAACAAATTGCAAATACACAGCGACAGTTACTGATTTCTTCAGATTTGTCTCCCTTTTTTAGTCCTTTAGAAGTGTGATTTATGAAGTCATACTTGACATTTCAGACTTGATCAGAGAGGGGGATTTCACAGTTTTCCAAATTTTACAGGACTTGCGCTCAAATGGAGTGAAAGAAAAAGGACTGTGAAAAATTGGTGACAACATTATCATGTTTCAAGTGAGTTCTGAATAATGACAACCTAAACCGAGGTTAAGAACAACCAAAACTCCTTGCAGCAACAAAACCATATAACAAAAATCGTACACAATTCCAAAATTTCTTTTTCAACAACTGGGTTAGTGACAGCCTCAACAGACCAAGCCCTAAACCACGCAACCAGAGACAGCGCTTTGCTCTGCTTCTACATCCCCCTCTTGGAGGAGCAAATGTTTGCTAATTACATTGGCAGCTATTTATAAACTCTAATTCTTTCCTAGGATCTTCATCAAGAATGTTGCTGACCTATAGGAAGCTCTTGAGTTCTTTGCCAAGGTGATTTGGAGCTGGTTGGTGCCTCTCACCAAGAAAACAGCCAAAGTCAATTGAACACCCCATTGTCCTAAAAGTCCACGATCCATGTTGAACAGGTAAGGAATACAGCATTCCCTTATCTTTTAAGGAGTTTCATAAACTCGCACTAATTCTAACTGCAACCATAGTATAAATGAAAAAAGGATACATTTATTATTTCAAAAAATACCTAAAATGTTATGAGACAAAGCACACTGGGAAATTCACTCCGAAGTTGATTACCTTAGAACACATAGGCACGCATGGTTCCACGTACAGATTCTACAGCCTGTAAACTTTTTTTCTAGTTTCCTGGCCTTCTCCCACTCTGAAAGAGTCTCCAAAGATATGGTGCAGATGATTCTTGAGTAAGTTTGTGATTTTTGTTTAAGTGGAAAAATGCTATCAATACCTTAACAACATGCCTATTTTTTAATGTGTATTTTCAAACTAAATAAAGTTTAATATAAAAACCAAAAAGGTAAGAAAATGCAACCAGTCTTTTAACCCCATAAATGGACAATGCTCTCACAATACTACTCTGCTTTTTTAAAAAATATATCATGAATATCACAATTACGGGAAAGTGTTTTGGTACAAATTGTCCATGTTTTCATACTGAATGTCCATTTCTAAGTGAACATTAAACTGCAAAGCTCTGGTTAGTCAGAAATCCTATGAACATAATATGTTTGCTACCTCTGGACTGACAAGAAACCTTTATAATCGATCTACTCCTATGACTTCAGTGAAGACTTATAGCAAGCTGCCCAGTGATCTTATAAATGTGTCTAGATTAATGTCTACATCTCTGATTTTTTGTAATATAAGGTCTAGCTCTGCATCTAGTCACACCAGATTTATGTCAGGTTGTGCATGATACGATTTCAGAAGTACTAATGCAATCAATTGCTGCCGTGACACATCTTAGTCTTCTTGTGTTGGTAGCAATGCAACTGCAATAACAGCAGGGCAGAATTAACATCTTACATACGAGATGTTCCCCTTCCAGTGACATGCCTACCATGAACATTAATCAGATGTTACTCCTCATAAAAATAAGTCTATTGGTCACACAAAAATTTGCCTGTCCATTATTTACACACTGATGGACATCTAAGAGACAGAATAATGAAAACACTGCTACGCAAAGAGCTCTTGTTAAGGCTTTTTAAATTAAAAGCTGGATATTGGTTTTGTGATATGAGAATGCCCATATACAACAGCCCTCAGCCAATGATCTTAAAACACTGCATGAATACTTATGCTAATGTCCCGTGAACACAGTTGCACACCTGAACAAGATTTTACAGACTTCTTTAAGCAGACTGGAGTTATACTTTGAGCTGACAAAGCCCAAGAGCTTTGGCTAATACTGTCTTATTAAATCCTATTAGCCACAGGTGCAACACCATCTTTTCCATATGTTCATTTGATTTTGAGTGCTTTCATTTTATTGAAGAAAATACAATGACAATAAATCACACTCACAATAAAAAAAAAAAAAAAATCAATAACAAACATCTAGCATAAAACTGAAAATCCAAGTTTTCCAAGTAACTCAAGGTGTAGATGCTTTCTCTCTACTGTATTCTCAGCTCATTGCATCATATAAGTGAAAAACCTCTTTCCTGAAGTACTGGTTCTCTTTCTATAGAGCTTTGTTTATCATTACTCCTTCTAGCAATGTACCACCATATTGTATAAAAGAAGCTTATTAAAATCACCTGTCATGTAGATAAGATCTTTACAGTAATTTCTTACCTGAAGAGTTCGTAACTGCTACTTCATCTCAGAACAGGGCAGAACCATGTTTGACCAACCATAGCAGCAGTGAATTTCTTCCAACACATACCCTATCACGTGTTACATCTGACCTATACCTTGACCCTCCTTTCTTCTCCTTTTCATACAGAATTCATTCTTGCAGGGCAGTGGAGCAACATACAGTGGAGTTGCTATAAATGATGGACATTTTTCTCCAATTTAGTTAAAATTGGAACAATAACCATGGTCTCCTCCAGAAAACAACAGCTGAAGTGTAATAGCAGTGCCAAAAGATAAAATGAGACACCTTGTTCACTGTACTGCTCTGAACTATTCCAGATTTAATAGTTCCGGATTGGAGCAAAAAATGCTACAATAGGAATATTGAGCTGTGCAATATATACAGATTTTAGGTTTTAAACCCATTGTCTGAGCTACATGAATAATAAATGTTCATACGTTTTAGAGCTGAATAAACAATATGAAGGTTTGATTTCGTCCCATTCTTCATACTAAATAACTACTGTTTTGTGCAGTCTCTGGCAAGTTGTCAGATTTGAATGGTTTGTGTTCAGTTAACATGAATAAAAATATTGAAAATGGGGACAACTCTATGCTCTTCTGAAGCTCGGGCCTTTTATTCCCACTTCCATATTTATATAATGCTTTCTGCAGCAATCAATATATAAATATACGCATGCCCATTAAAAACTACTTTATCAAAGAAACAATAATTTGATTACATTGCTCTGGAATGGGATTATCCAAGCCTTCTGACCTGTGAGCTGGATACGAATCTGGGTGTGTGCCTGAAAGCTCATCAAGATGAATGCTTGGGCACAGACTACATGGTACCCAGGTACGTGCAAAAGGATACAGCCCTGGCAGTAAGAATACAGAGCATCATACTGGAGAGCAGCACGACCTACATGGCCCTATAGAAGTAAAGCAACTTTCATTGGAGAGAAGACTTGGAGGTAACAAAAGAGTAAGAAGACTACAGAGAATGAAGTTACTGTGCATGCCAAAATAAAGGCATTAAGTTATGCACATTTCTGTACAGTGATTTTCAGTGCAAATTGGCACAAACAGTGGACTTCAATTGGTTACATTTTGCAATAGATACTAATGAAAAAAAAGAGATGGGGGGGGGGGGGGGAGCGGAAGAAAAACGGTTCACAGAGATCTTAAGCATCCCCAAAATACTGCAAAGTATTCTTTCTTCCAGAGAAAAATGTGCAGTACTGTTCTCCTCTTACTACTTGCTTGATTATTAAAACCAATTAGGACACTACTTACATAACTGGCCTCAAATGTAATAGGAAAAAAAAATTAAAGGAACAGAAGAATGTTTCAAAAAGATCAAATCTTCATGAAAAAAAATATGTTTAAAATAAAGGGAATGGGGGACAGGAACAACAACAACAAAAAGTTTCTCTGGTATGGTTTCTATTTCTATTTCTAAAAGTTTCTATTGGTATGCCATTTTGGCAACTTGCTGTTCTACAGCTGTGGCTTTAGCAGTGATGGTAATTTATACCGAGTCTTTACCCCAACATAGTATGTTTTTATTTACATTTCCAAGTTATACAAAGAATAACACAGATAATAAAATCTGTTTAATTCAGATGTCATATACAACTAGAAAGCAGTGCAAAAGGGAATAAGAATGGGAAAGTTGGCTCAGAAATGGCCTACTTGAGATGCTGGTCTCCACATACTGCTAGGAAACTCCATGAAATGCATGAGCCTCCAGGAGAGCCAGGCTCCTTTCTTATGCAGAATCCACTTGGAAGGGACAGATATTGTTTCCTCTGCACAAAGTTGTCCCAAAATATAAAAGCTAAAACAGCCATAGCAATCTCCTCCAATGTTTACCCCAGTGCTATTCACCTCAAGTGTTTAAAAATGAATAGTGTCAGAGCGTTGCGAAGTCAGTCTTACACTCAAATAATTTATTTCATTAAAAGAGCTTGAATGCCTCCCTGAATTCACCAGACCAGCATGGGGATAGTGAGTATGTCGCTCAGGCCACCACTGAGTAAAAAGTTTGAACAATTAAAAACAGACTTGGGGACAACAATGGGCTTGAGCTGGCTTCAGTCCACGTATTCCTCCCCAGCAGCTGTAGATGCTCAGCGTCATGACAACAAACATACTACATAGCCAGGTGTTGAGACCACATTGGTATTGTGACTGAACTGTATATTCCAATTACTATATTTTGCTATGTGGAACTTACAGTTGTATTCTGATTTCATTACACTGCTAAAATAATCTGGTCAGACAATACTGGATTCTGGCACCCGAAGATCAACCAAAGCACATCTTCCTACAATGAAGCACAAACTCACTTGCCTGTCTACGAGAAGACAGCCGTCTCTGACTGCAGAGCAAAGGGAGTAACATACGATACACAAGGCTTCAAAAAGTTTGTCTAGAATCCTACAGTCAAACTCTGAAAACAGATCTTGTACAACAGAGTGCCACACAATGCAAGAGTGTGGTTCCTAAAGCACTACACCCTAGTGAGCGGCCCTGCCTCATGCACAGCTGGTTCCAAAGTTTCCCCAGAAATCTCAGCACTATTTTATCATATAGCAAATATGTGCATTATTTCTTCTGTTCTCTTGAACCAGCCTACTAGGTTGGTTGTTTTGCCACCATACTGCATCTTGTTTTACGAAAAGATTCCAGTTTCCAGGAGTTACAGTTTTAAGAAGTAAGAAAAAGAATGGCAGAAATACAAGGGCACAGTTTAGGAGAGTAAAATGGTTTTCTGTCTCATTAAAATTGTTTCAAGTCACAGCAATAGTCAGAAAGCTGATATGTGTAATTTGGTACTACCTGGTAGATGCAAACGATTAGGAAGACTGTTTCTCTGCACTCTCTTAAATTAACATCTAAACATAGCATGCTAAATAATCTTTCCAGGACATTCTTACTGCCTTGGTACAGCTCTGTATATAGAACATATCTTCAGTCCAGGACTCTCTTCTCCATGTACCAATATCCCAGAGTAAAGTTAAAAGCAAAGCAAGTGAGATAAATATCTGATTATTATATGCCACTTTATATATAAGTATACATACAAATATAGGTAGCAGGGTTCAGACTTTGTTTTACTTGAAATTAATATAAATAATATATATAAAATAAAAACACACACAGGCTTGACATTCCAACAGTGCCACAAACTCTCATAGAACTATTAAAAACTCTTGAATTTCCTGATTGCTAGAACTATGTTGACTCTTTTTTTTTTTTTTTTTTTTCCTCCACAAAGAACTGTAGAAGCTTCTGTTATCTATAATCATTTGTACAACCTCAAATAAAACATCCCTAGATTTCCAGACTTCCAACATTATCGCTCTTGCCTTCTGCAGCACACTGTCTTTTTGACTTATCTAAGCCATCCTTCCTCCCTCAGGAAGATAGTGGAACTACTTTTTTGGCATTATATTACCACTTTGCTAGATGTCATACCTCTCTTGCCTTTTTTTGCCATTTTTCTATGGAATAGACAAATGAAGCAGACACTACGTGTTTGCACAGCAGTTAGCACAAATTGCACTTTATTCTGACCTTGCTCTCATCAGCATTTGAACAAGGTAAGAACAGCATTATTAAGGTAAAACATTAAGTATAGAAGCATACTCCCTCAAACTACCCCAATAATAATCAATATATCTCAGTGCAGAGTACTCTGAGTTACAGCACAGGCTGTTGCAAAGTGAAAAAGTGAAAAATAGATGGTACCAAACCTTCCTAGTTTGCTGCTTTCCTTTCTTGTGCATGCTATGAGCCAGAAATACGGCCAAAAGGTCACGTATAGTGCTTCCAGCCATCATCATCTATTTTCAGTGATGGTAATAAAATGACGCATTTTCAGCAATGTATGATACACAATATAAAATAGTCACGTTTTTTGTTTGTTTTTTAAAACAATAAAAAACCTGTTTACAAGTAAACCAGCTCAGGGTTTACGTGCAAGAAACTGATTTTGAAAAAAGAAAACACTTAACTTTTTTATGAATGGAACACACAAAGGAATATAATCGATACTTTTAGCTTAGCCTGTGAACCAACCACAGGATGAAGCACACCTTCCTAACCACCACAATGTTCTAGCGTCCGTATTTGGGGATTTTTCTTTTCTGTAATTTTTGGTATCCAACAGCTTTCTTCCTCTATAATTGAAGCTGCTGGATACCAAGCATTACTGAACAGGCAGGTAGTTCTGAGTTCTTCTGAAAAACTGAGAAAACTGAGTGGTGCAGAAGAAATGGAGAACTGGCATAGGTGACTAATTATAACTTTTTTTTTTTTTTTTTTTTTTCCACATTACATATAATGTAGGCAAAAAACTATTCCAACCACCAAACTGTGATGACTTGAATAAAATCCCCAGGCTTCTCCTATGTAGTTCATATTTAAAGAGCATTAGGAATAAGAGATGTTCCAGCATGCGTTCTAAATTCTGAAGAGAACAAAGGGGGACACTGGAAGTTCCCTGTGTCCTCTCCATATTTGATGCAAATTCTGTACAGCAGAACTTCTGTACAGGTGGTCTCAGAACTGAACTGGATGCAGTTCCATCATTAAGAACTATTTTATATTCTGATTTCCAGACATTCATTTTTCACATTATCGTTTCCCACATCTGTGGGCTGCAGAGGGTTTACTCAGAAGTGAGTGGTTTTAATCTTCGGAAAATGCTATTCTTCTGGGAGCCCTAGATTCTGAATTTTACATTTATTTTTTTAATTATTATTATTATTTATATTTGTTTGATGGTTTGCAAGCAAAATAAATAGGTGAGAACAAATTCAAGACCAAAAAAGAAATAATGGTGCCCTCTCTGAATGATACAGTGAATTCTGCATTTAAGAGAAATGGCTCTGATGTCTCATCTGTTTTGATCCTGTGATTTTGTCTCAAACTGCCCAAGACTATCTTTGACTGTTTGCAGAAGATCCAACAGATCTTCATGTTTTGCTGAAGTATGCACTGCTTTATATTCAGCTTTTGTTTCATCCTGGAGGCTACACGTACAAATATTTCTGAAGATCAATTTTTTTTTTTCTGAAATCCAACATGATTTTGAAACAGTTTTTTACTTCTCAAAATTAATATAGAAAATTATGTTCTTAATCACTGTTAATTATTCTAATCTTTTGTCCTCAAGACGCTATGCTGTCTGGGATCCAAACCCATATGGTTTAAATAAGCCATAACACAAATAGCAAAAGACAGAGAATACAAGAAGAAACCTTTTCCAAGGGGCAGGTAGATCCATTTCTTAAAAAAAGAAGAGTTCAGCCTAATAAGGCATTACTCGTTGAGTATCATAACTGTAGCACTGAGACTGCTGAAGTTCATTGCACATGTAACAAAATATATGTGAATAATTCTGTGAATACATTATGTCCCTTTGCTGAAGAGAATTGGGAATAGTTTGGGAACATTTAAGAAGTGCCTGTAATTCTACTGCACATGCCTCTTGAACTTTAGGGACAATACTGGGAATAAAACAAGGTAATATGGATGAGAACTTTCTCGAATATGTTTGGATCTTTAAAAAAAATTAAAAGACAATAAATCATTGGTTTTACAACCAACCTTCAAGTTAGATGTTCAGTGAAGACATCTAATCTCATGCCATACAAATGGGATCAAGAATTTCAACAGCCCTGGTAGATTTAAGATATTTACACGAATAACAATTATTTCAGATAAATCAGATAAAAATGATTCAAGTCAATAAAGAAAAAAAAAATGCAGGATCAAATTCAACGATTTGTTCCCAACAGTACCTTAATTAGTGAAGTAATTACTTTGCCTACTTTCCCCCTTCCCCATCATTTTTTTTTTTTTTTTTTTTTTTTTTTTTTTTTTATAACCATAGAAATCCAAAAAGGAAAGCATCACAATGGAAGTATTTTGTGAAGTATTAAAATTCCCCTTTAAGATAAGTAGGTATGAGATGATCAACTAAAGGATTTGGCAGAGGTGGTGGTGGGTATTGTGTGGAGATAACCTGAGATATCTGTGTGGCTCTAGAGGCTATAATAGAGTTTCTCAGCAGAGACTTTACTCTTCAGAAAACTGTTGACCTCTTGCTCATTTTCCCTGAAGTCAAATGAATAAATTATTGTTAAGGTATTGCTTAACTTTACTGGCATATTTCCATGTCCAAGACTTTCCCATCTGCTCCACAGCCAAAAAAAAATGTCTATGGAAAGAGAGGAAGATCACAGAAACCAAAAAGGAAATATCATGCAAGTAACATTGAATTTACAACAACCCCAAAACAGAGAAATAAACCCTATAAACCCTAAATGAGGAAGCTGTCAGTTTATTCAAGTGATGTAGTGAACTGTGAGATGACAGGAAATTTTAGCAATAACATTTCATTTGCTTTTGATTCTCACCACTGATTCTCAAGCAAGCTCCTAATATGATTTCTATACACCACAAGAAATCAAAGGAAGCTGAGCAAATACAGCTGTGTGAGCTAAACAAATTATCCTATTTTGACACCTGTATACACTTAGCCCACTTCTTCACATTTCAGATAAATATAAACAGAAAGTGAGTCTTTTATAGAAATCAAAATCCTGTTCTGGTACCTGTGTACGTGGAGTTTTTAAACTGGAGTGCATTTATTTTGACTGTGAACTATGTTATATTCAAATCCTCAATTAAACTATTCACACTGAATCTCAGATCAGCAAAATAATAAGCATATGGTTAATCTGCTGCAACATCCCAGTTCAGAACACGGTTAGTTGTGCTCTTGCAAACACCAGGGCTCTTTGCATGCACAAAGCTTACATTAATTCAAATCTTCTATGTAGAACATCCTTGTAATTATGACTGCCCTGATGTTAGAGGAACACATGCTCAACTAGGCAGGCTACAGATGGAAGGCATGTAATCACCACAGTCAGAGAAATTGGGTTCTGTTCCCATCTCTTTCTACTACTGTCCATGAGTTACTTTCTTTCATTTATCCTTTTTCTCACCATTTATGAACACATGGAGTGCTAACAAAATGAAACTAACATCCTGAGACCAATTTATGCAGTAATATCTCAGTTGGATTATTTCAGATGTTGACTTCTCAAACTGGAACATCGAAGCGCAACTTAAGAAAGCTATGTTGAGTTACTGAAATCCATTTGATATTTCATCTTTCCACAAACAAGTGCAATTACATGCTACATTAGGACTTGCCATTTGTCTTCTCTTAGAGGCATTGGTGGGATGAAGGTTCTGGAATTACCTATATTGAAGCTTATCGAAGCTTAGGAACAGAATTACTTATTTTACAGTGATATAAGTAAACTAAAATTTACTTGAATCCACAGTCAAACATTACAAATCATTTACGCTAAAATGGACATCTTCTAATACGTGAACATATGACATATACCACATCTTTAAAGAGAAAAAAAATATCTGAAAATGCCATGTAATGCCTTTCAAGTGAGATTTGCACACTTCAGCCAGGACATATTCAAGTCAATCAGTATATATTTCAACAAACAACAACAAAAACAGCAACAACAACAAAAGGCTATGGATAAATGGACACATTTGTGAAGAGATTCGAATAAAGAGTAGGAAAAGAAAAGAAAAAAAAGGCCCACATCTTACTGAAAAAGTAAAAGCAGGTTTTGAGAAGGTGGACTTATAGCTCAAGAAAGTAACATCCCAGGAAAGGATTTCTGTCCCCTCCAAAGTTATCATTCAACACAGCAATACAGAAATCACTATCCTCATTCTGGAAAAGCTGCAACTAAGAAGCACCTGAAGACCAAACACATCCGGATGAGAACTTGGAAACCAGCAGTCAAAAGAAGACTATTTTTTTACTCCTCAACAGGAAACTATCTAACAAGTCACATAACTTTAACCTGTAGGAAAAAAAGTTCTTTCTGCACTGCTGAGGTAATGAATAATTATGGATGGAAAAAAAATATTGCTGTTATTACTAAGAGATAATATATCAATTAATATATTTTGCTTATGAACCTTTTTCCACTAATAATCATGCAAAAATAGTAACGTAGTATGGGAAGTCAAATTAAGAAAGCTCATTAAAATCTGTAAATCTGCTACAGACACCTAGTGTTGAATAATTCATCAACCATTTAACACATTTACTAAAAAAAAAAAAAAAAACATGTAAATTACTCTTATCTCCAAGCTAATACTAATTTTTATTTTGTGAAGGGATTCTGTTTTCCTAGAACAAGTCTGAAAAAGTTTAATTGCAAATTGATTAACATGGAGCTTTGCTAATTAAATCAGCTGAAGGAGATTTAGGCTGACACCATGCTAGGTGCTCAAATTAAGGGACTGTCCCATTGCATTAAATATAGTGCATTTATCATAGATTAACTAACAGGCTGTTCATTTGAACTGACAGATAATGGAGGAGAAAAATGAATCTCTACCGTATTGTATATAATAGATACACAGCTCTTTTACTATTAATTGTAGCTTTACAGGTTTATGAACAATTTGAAAGGGTTTTAACAACGTTGTTTTCAGTCTGAAATAAAAGTCGAATAAAACCCTCCACTAATACTTTGCTAATGTGACAGTATCAATCCAGCGAAAAATCTGATCAAGTTTAGAAACTGTTGACCAGTGAGTGTTAATAAAACTAAGGATACTCGCCATGTAATATTTACATGGAACATTACCTATTAATGAATCAATCTATTAACTGGACATCATACTAAGTACCACCATCAAGATGATAAAGTGTACAAAATAATATATTTTTTTGCAAGTTCCTTTAGTTTGCCAGTCTTATTTCCACAGCCCAAATGCCTTTACCATTTTGTTTTCAAAGTTATGTGAAAAATTAAGTCAATTCAAAATACAGGTCTAGAAATTCTACTTACATTTTATCACTGGAGCTCCAAATCCCAAGCAGAGAGAGACCTAAGAAAGTAAAGCTGTTGCGTTCATGCAGATTGCCAACACCCTTCAGTGTATTTCAGCACAGCCACAGTTAATGAGGAGCTCATTAACATTACATGACCAGGATGCCAGCTCAGCAGCACAGCTTTGCTATGGCCACATGCAAACAGTATCCAACAGCACAGACTGGATTTCAGATCGGCTGCACGTGCGTAGATGCAGAGCACTAATTCTGCAGGGCTCACATACAGTAGATGTAGTGCTGCTGTGCAGGGACTCCATGTACCACCACAGCTGCAGGTACAGAAAGGAATAATGTCATGCTATGCACAAATGTGGCCAGCAGCTACACCACTAACCCTACCTTGCAATCTTTTGCCTCTCTTAATCCCAATAAAATACACTGCAATGTGCAGCACTGGTAGTCTTGTAGGAATTGAGTTGCCAGGTCTATACGTGGGCATTAACGTCAAGTCAGTCAGCGGAGTGAATTGAAGACAATAGTAAGGAGAATCTTTTCCTTTCCATTTCCCTGAACAGTAAGTTTAAGACAGACTGTCACCACCTGACCCTATCTCCTTGTTCATGCCAACAACAGTGATTATGCTCCATCAGTCACAGATAAAAGATCAGGGTTTGGATACAGCTTCAGGAAGAATTTCTTGATATGTCTCAATAAGCAAGTACATCTCTACCAATGCATATATAAAGAAATGCACATCCAAAACCAGGAGAGGCCTGACACTATTCTGATAGCAGCCAGCACTTCATCTGCTCACAAACTTGCTGACTCAAAAGAGTAGCACTGCTACCGCCTAGGTAATTTCAATCCAAATCTGTCCTTTCACTCAAGAAATCAACTCTTCCTCTCATCAGAAAAAGATCAGATCAAACAACAGCAGTTGAGTATATTAAAAAACAAACAAACAAAAAATTATGAAACCTTAAAATTAAAGAGGAATTTATTGTAAAATATCTCCTAGCATACACATTAAGTGTTCCCGAAACACTGCAAAAAGAGTTATCAGAAGGAAGAATAATTGCATGTTTGCTTACAAAAAAAAGTTTTTACAAAAAAGCGTTTTTTTGGGTAACGCACCATGAAGTTAAGAGACAGGTCAGGCCTGACTCATGTTTAAAATCCAAATATGTGAGTGGTCTAGACTCAAGAATTCATGCTATATTAAACCAATACCTGGAGAGGAACTGCTGCCTGCCCGGTTTTCAGGTTTATAAATACTTAAAACTATTGTCTCGGTTAATAGATTTACGTTATGATAATTATTCTTACTGTTATCATCTGGATAATACCTCAAAATTATATTCACTAATGAAAGTATCTTCCAACCAAATCAGTCCTCCAATTCTTTCAAAATGAACTCCATCAATACCTACAAAATGTTAACTGCACATGAATGCAAATTGCTGCTGAGTCTAAGACCATGCCACCCATCACTAGGGTGACAGAAAACTTGAGATGAACATAGTTAAAGCATGAAACCTATACACATGAAGAAAATGTTATTATTCATGAGCAAGGTGCACTTAACAGGTGAGACTGCTGTATTTTTTTCCAGCATGGATTTAAAAGGAAAAAAAAAAAAGATATAATATAGAAATTTTACTATCTTCAGACACTTTCTTCAGAAGAGGGCTAATGCAATTTAAATCCTGCATTTTTGTCACTTGCCATGTCTGCTTCTGGATCAGCATCATGACTTCCTCAGGTAGGATTTTTCCTTGTGTTCATTAATTACTCATTTTTCATGAAACTGTATTCTGAGCTCTCTTTATAGGTTTCCTTTCTTCACCTCTGCTACTCAGAGCACTGGTCGTAATTTCCCATCTTTATTGGTATTTTGAGACTCAGGTTGCAGTTGTCTAACTTTTAGTCACACAAGTAAACCACCACCATTTCAGGTAGTCAGTAAAAAGAGCTATTTGGAGGTGGTGGTGAAGGTATTTTCCTCATTACACTTACTTGTGGGCAGGTTTATTGTTTTAAAATCCATGCTGGATAAAAACAACAAAGCAGTGTCAGCCACCTATTAAGATCATCTTGTTCATTTGTTATAACCTACATTTTCTGTGTGCATGGCTTTCATAATTAAACTGGATTCCCTTTAAGTTTTCTGTCACCTAGCTGACAGGTAGCATGGACTTACACTCTTCATCACCACATGGCCTTTATTTTGTGTATATTATGTCACTCTACTCTCTCTCTCTCTTTAACTTCAGGAACAATGTGACCAAAGACTTCTCAGAATTCGTGTGCTCTTGCAGGAGCTGTGTGGTAAATGACACCTTGGAGAGAGACAAAGCACATTACAGAGTGCCTCAGACTAAGCAAGGACTTTCTGTCACTCACTCTTTTGTTTCTGTTTTTATAAAGTAGGAGAAAACAGCTTTTTGATTTTTAAGGAATTTTTATATGGATAATTAGAAGCAGGCGTCATAGAGTATGCAGTAGAACAGGAAATAGGACACACTCGAGTTTTAGAAATTTTTACAACAATTCTCCATTATTATACACCTATAAAACTCAATTTACTTTTTATATATAAATTTGGTTGAATCAGTACTATTCAGTATTTGGACAAAAGCAATAACTGCTGTAACATTCAAACATTTAGACACCAGGAAACCAGAGGTGGATCTTGCATGTCACATTAATCAGAAAGATGGTGAAAAAGAAGTCACATTAATTTGTATAGTACGTGAAGTCTGTCCAAACATTTTACTAAAGAAATACCATGGCTAACTACTTGACATTTTTATCTCTGCATTCATCTTTCCAGATTTTATCTAGAACAAGTGCATGCTACAAGTAAGCCAAACATTTTTTAATACTATGTTTTGAGGACACACAACACAAGAGAAGATTCTGCCTGTGCCAAAAACATATTAATCTCTTAATGAATTTCCATGTTCCATACTGCTTAGAAAAGGAAGCAGTTGTAATTACAGCTGAGCTTGTCTAGCCTATGATTTAAGATAAACAAAGTTTATAATGTTTTAAAAGATAAGCAAAACCTAATTGGATAAATGTAGTGCAAACATCAATAGAATGAGGTGTCCCATTGATAAATATATTGCTATTTTCCAGCTTTAGAGATTAAAGCCATTAACTTCTGATTGTTTGCCCTATAATCAAGGTTTGCAGATAAACAGGTAGAAGAGAGCAGTTTTTAATACAGACAAAAGCAAGGTAAAGGCTCCATTATGATTCACTGCTAAAAAAAAATAATAAAAATAATAATAAAAAAATAACAGCTCAGATATTTTCTGCTTTATTATCTAAAATTGAATTATGATTTGCTATTTTTAGTGCAACAGTCGAGACAGAGGATCAAAATACTGACCTTGATATTAAAGCCCTTACAAGAAAGGCACAATCAAAATACTATTAAAACAAACTATTTCTACCACTGTTGCTAATACCTAACAGACAAGTCACAAATTACAAGTGAGGCAACAGAGAAATGCACAAGTGCAAAACATGCTCAAGATCAGATTAGAAGGTCCACGGTAGAGCTAACAATAATAAAGTCTCTTGATATTGACTGGACTCCCTTCATTTACTAAAATGAGCTGTTCGAGTGTAATACAAAAGGATATGACCTTTTTATGACAACGTTATTTGTGAGTTTGTAGATAAAAATTTCAAAGGCCTGCTCTAAAATTAGTGATCATTCTTTCTGCGGTCTATGTAAAGGGATGGAGTAATGACACATCCTCTAGACAAGAAGTTTTTTTCATATAACAGGTACAGAAATTACACAACTTCTTTCAACTGAATAAACTTAAAATATTCTATTTTTACAAAATTGATGCAAGTATACTGAGGTATTAGATACATCAGTCTAGGCACTTGTATATGAAATTTCATTGACTTTTAAAGTAATATTACTGAGGAAAACCATGAATTTGTGATGTTGGACATCAAAAGTACCAACATAGACAGACAGATGATACCAACAAAGAAAGTGAATAATATAAAACAACTAAAAGGCCATACTAGAGATTTCCATGTCAGAGTTTGTAATCCGTCTCATTCCAGCCAGTTAAAGACAGTTTTCCAAGCACTGTTCCTACTGAATGGTGTTCCTGAAGTCTCAGGATTTTTGTCTTCCACTGTACTAGTACCATAGGGGACATCACTTTGACAAACTAGCATTCCTTGTGCTTTTCAGTAGAGGACATTACCTGACTGAAATAGCAATTCAGAACATAAGAAGGACCTTCATTTGTACCAGATGAAAGAAAGATAGACAGAAAGGCAGACAAAATGTCTAATGCCTGTGGTCTAGAACCCTCAAGCAGAAATAAGCTGTCAAGCAACTGACATCTTCTCATATAAAATTATTAGGCTGGAACAGATTCTAAATCAACTTCCAGTTTTCCAGCTTCACACAGAAATTTTGATTTGTATTATGGCTACATACAAACACATTGTCTTACAGTTTTGTCATACCACCACAGACCACATTCCACCCCATAACATGCTGTTCTGTATTTCCCTTCTATTTGAAGAACAACAAAAAACAAATCCCATTTCTTCATAAAAAGATTTAAACCTGTGAAATACTTTATTATTTCATACATAGTGTACATAACACACAGGTACAAATGGATTCCTATCCAGCATTGGCTGGGTGGTGAAACCATGGGGTGGTCTCGTCTCTATTAGTAATCTTCAAATAAATTGGCTTTATAAGAAGAAAATAAATCTTCTGCTATGTCCTGAATCTTTTATTTGGAGGGTTTGTATGAATTAGACTTGAGTGTTATAAAGGGAAGGTACATCCTCCTCTTTGAGTGCAAGTCAATTGCAAAAAATAAATACTTATCTAGGAAAGACAAGTTCTTTGTACAGATATTCTGTCTCTCACTCCCACATATTACTACTGCTGCTTATTGAAATCTCGCATGCTATTTTGCCCTGGATCAGGGATTCAATATATATAGTACTAGTACATAACAGTATTGCTAATCCCTTAGATCACAAGCTACAAAGAAAAAGAAGCAACCTCAGCAAGCACAGGTCCAAGCAGCATGCACCAAAACTTATAAGTCTGCACTAGAAAAATGACCCACATTTAACTACTTCCAGGCCACTGGTTATCCTTCTAAAATAGCCCCAAAACATGTTACATAAGCTATACTGCATCAAATATGTTCACATGTAATTTGTCTGTTTTACAGTACTATGAAAAATATTTTCAATCCTACTTAATTACAGGCTCACGTTCGTTAATCACAGTACACAAACTTCTCACTACAGAGTATTTTTTCCTTTGAGAACATCAGTCAGGAAAAAGCAAGTTTCAAAAAAACTAAATGGTATACAAAAAACAGTGCAGACTTCTTTGAAGACAAAAACCACTTGGTACTAACTGCTGTACAACTACTGTTTAAGCTTATATTTCTCTTTTACATGTTTGTTTTGTCTCCTTTCCTAAAAAGCAGATTATTTAGGAACCTGGCTGATTATGTCAAATACCTGCATTATTAACTCCTACAGAGCAGGGCTAACCAGGCTGACTGCTCTTGTGATTTTTTTCTACCATTTGTTTGCCTGTTTCTGTGACACATGCTTTTTTTTTTTGTGTGCTATGGAGTTATTTGAATGCAAAGCACTTACACTTCTTTATGTAGCACTGTTAGGACCAGGATACAATGTAATTTACTAAAAATATAGAGTACTAATGCTGTAACCCCTAGCAGCCTCTATCAGTGTGAAGATAAAAACATTATTTGAGATTTGTTAGTGGTCAAGTATGCTAGAATTTTTTGCAAATTTACAGTGCCCATTTGCTTACAGTTGCAAAGTCATAGTAAATGCGTGGCCTACATTTACACAATATTTCTGTGACTCCACATCTCTCTGTAGAAACAGCTAGCATTGAGCATTTCTTGTGTCCATTCACATCCAGTTATTTCCTGACCAGCTTTGCTTAACTTAGTTTAAAGGGCTACCTGTATTGGTTGACAAGGATAAAAACGCCAACTACTTCTCATGCAGGAAAATTTTGCTGTAAGATCCAATATACTTTGAATATTTCATGTTTCTAAATGCACAAGGTCACACAATTTGCAAGTACTGATCCCAAAATAAGGCTACAGTGGCTCACTGGGCAAGCACATATGTTTTACTTTGAAACCTTCACTGTTCACTACTATCTTCTGGTCTTATACAGGAAACAAAATACAAGCACAGGAAATTCCAAGGTTAGATAGATTTTTCTTTTTTGAATGAATTCTGCTATATGTACAGCCTTCTCATTTGAGACGACACATAGCCAAAAAACTTGGTAATACACACATTAAATGGCCTCTTTATAAGCCACACAATATACTTCACTACTGAAATGAACCTCCAAAGCCATAAGGAGCTTCATACTAATATATATACTTTTAATTACAATCCCATTCTATATATAATATATATTATATATATAATACATAGTGTATCAAGAAATTGAAGGTGAACCATATATATATGGTATATATAGATATACATAGATATATATATGGTTCTCCTTCAACTTCTTGGTACACTAATACAAGCTATTAAAGTACAGCCACGATAACCGAAACCTTCTAGGTGGACAAAAAGAATGAAAAATTAACACTTCATAAGGCATATAAAAGATGTCTTTCCTACAGATGAAATGTTCAAAATCACCAGACCGTAATATTTTGAATGCTGCTTTTGAAAAACAAGATTCCTTGGGTTCTTTTAAATTTGATATCAAACTATTTTTCTGATTAGCTTCGGTTTCGTAATGTGAAATTGTCAAGCTGCATTGTGAAACAAAGCAGGAATTCACCCATTGAAACAATGGATTTTTTTATTTATTTTCATTATTCACATCTCTAAAGATAAACATTCAAATGACATCACATTCCACAGTTCACATTCTCAACATTTCAAGTCAATGTTTGTTTTTAGCCTTGTTTGCGGTTTTCTTTTGTCAAAAATCTCAAGTGCATACCAAATTTTAGACATCACAGTAGTTCCACTTTTAAAAATCACAATCAAAGAAAACATTCAAGGTGAATGTCTCTAATTTAGCACGTCTCTTACCAATACAAGTTGCTTTACATTTGTAGTCATTACTCATGCCATCTGGCTTGACACACTCATTAATAAATGAAAAAAGTCTGTTGCATTATTGATTTTAGATAGCTACTGACTTTCTTCTCACAAACTGTCAATGTCATAGCTTTACACTTCATATTCTTTTGTACTTCATAGAAAGTCATTGCCAAATATTGCTACATAAATCTTATTCTTATTATTTCTGACATACTTGTTTGACTCATTAATACAGAATTTACACTGTTTGAGAAGAGTTTAGGAAGCAGCCTGTTCCATTTCACTAAGACTTCCTGCAACCAACAGCAACAACTGTTCAAGAAGTTTTGGTTGTCTTTTACCCCTATGACTGTCATCTCTAATTATTTTAACCATGCTTCTGCATTTTTCCTAGTACAGGGGATACATTATTCATTTAACATAAAAACTATTTAACTATCCTTCAACTAGTAGAGCTGTGGAAGCAGGCTGGCAACCTGCACAGTTCATTGGATGGCTTAGCGATATCCATTGTTTTCCAAAGCAGCTTCATTATGTACTTTAAATATTTCTAAGGTACAATGTACCTTACAAATTACCTTACTCAACAAATCATGATCAAGAACTTGAAATGGCTTTTCCAGAATTGGAAATGCTTAGAAATAGCTTGTAACTGCTCCAAGGACACAGGATTTATCTTAAAACTGAGGGCACAGTTGTTACTCTTGTGCTGACTGTATTGATGATCTCTTCATGTCTCCTCATTCTGTCTTAATCTCCCAACCGCATGCACTGGTTAACAATAGTGCCAAGCTAAATCCCTGCAAACAGACACCAGCCATGACAGCTTTAGTGGCACCTTCAATGACAGGAAACCTCATCGTGGGGTACATCATTTTAATAACTCCATAATCCTCTAAGACAATTGTAAAGGACAGATCGGTTTGTTTCTTTTTGTTTTGCTTCAACACTGCATTTGTTTCTACAGATTTGTACTCAATATGTCAGTTTTAAAAAAAGAGTCTTCAGGTTTGAAATTTAGAGTTATTGTTTATGTTTACTAATGCAAAATGACTTGGCATCAGCTGTTACAGATAGAGTTAAAGTATCTGGAGATTTGATATTTTCCATTATCCTGTGCACACACAATATATGTATACAAAGTAAACAGACTGTAAGTATATAATAAGTATACAAAGTAAACAGAGTGCTGTATGGTGTTGAATGCATAAAATCATTTACTACTAAGACTCATTATAACAAAACTAAAACTTCACTTTTCATATCTAACCAAAATCACTCCAGTTTCCAAAACTGAAATTTTAACATGCTGTTGACTTTAAAATAAGGTCTGAATTCTAAGTCTGAATACAGTTTGAACTAAGTCTGAATATAAAATAATACCACTTACTCAGCAACAGTTTTTATGAAATACTTAGGTCTTATTTTTAAAACAAACATAAATTGAGTTTATATTCAATGTTTATATTCAATGTATTTGTGTATAGAACTCACCATGAAGCCTTCTGGCACTGGCTTTCTTTGGTCATTGTGTATGAAGGCAATGGCTAACCATTTTGCTCAGGTGTGCTATGTTATCACTATTGTTTCTACCCCAACACTATTCTAGAAGTGCTGTGAATCGATTATGGATCAGTAATTACTATTTTCCTTCAACAGTACATACAGACTTCAGGCTTACTCCTGAAGTAAAGAGAAACTTGACTCAAGTTCTCCAATTAGCTGACAAGAGATCAGATATTTTGATAGCTCAATTTTCAACTGGCCCACTAAGCTCAAATTCTACGTTTACAAAGTATATGTCATCTTATCTTTAAAGCACTTTGACTGGTTTATTAATAACACTGAACACTCAAGCATTACTCAGTAGCATAGTCTAAAGAAGTGAAAAAGGACGAGAAGATGACAAAGATAGAAGTGACATTACAAAATTCATAGAAAAAATAAAGATGTGGGAATAAATCTTGTTAAAAAAAAATAAATAAATCATCATTTGCATGGTATTCAATATTTTTCCTTAAAATGTTTACAGTATTTTATGAGGTCAATTTTACCCAGTGTTGTTTTCTGAAAAGAAATGCAGAACAAAACCATACTTATCAAAATCACAGAATAGTCTAGGTTGGAAGAGACCTCCAAGATCACCGAGTCCAACCTCTGACCTAACACTAACAAATCCTCCACTAAACCATATCCCTAAGCTCTACATCTAAACGTGTTTTAAAGACCTCCAGGGATGGTGACTCAACCACTTTCCTGGGCAGCCTGTTCCAGTGCCTAACAACCCTTTCAGTAGAGAAGTTCTTCCTAAGATCCAACCTAAACCTCCCCTGGCGCAACTTTAGCCCATTCCCCCTCGTCCTGTCACCAGGCACGTGGGAGAACAGACCAACCCCCACCTCGCTACAGCCTCCTTTCAGGTACCTGTAGAGAGCGATAAGGTCGCCCCTGAGCCTCCTCTTCTCCAGGCTAAATAGTCCCAGCTTCCTCAGCCGCTCCTCGTAAGACTTGTTCTCCAGACCCTTCACCAGCTTCGTAGCCCTTCTCTGGACTCGCTCAAGCACCTCCATGTCCTTCTTGTAGTGAGGGGCCCAGAACCGAACACAGTACTCGAGGTGCGGCCTCACCAGAGCCGAGTACAGGGGGACAATCACTTCCCTGGACCTGCTGGCCACGCTGTTTCTTATGCAAGCCAGGATGCTGTTGGCTTTCTTAGCCGCCTGAGCACACTGCTGGCTCATATTCAGCCGACTGTCAACCAAAACTCCCAGGTCCTTCTCTGACAGGCAGCTTTCTATCCACACACCTCCCAGCCTGTAGCTCTGCTTGGGGTTGTTGTGCCCCAGGTGCAGGACCTAGCACTTGGCCTTGTTGAACTTCATACCGTTGGCCTCGGCCCATCAGTCCAGCCTATCCAGATCTTCCTGCAGAGCCTTGCTACCCTTGAGCAGATCGACACACGCATCTTACTTGGTGTCGTCTGCAAACTTACTGAGGGTGCACTCGATCCCCTCATCCAGATCAACGATGAAGATATTAAAGAGGACTGGCCCCAGTACCAAGCCCTGGGGGACTCCACTAGTGACCGGCCTCCAACTGGATTTGACTCCATTCACTAAGGCTCTCTGGGCCCGGCCATCCAGCCAGCTCTTAACCCAACAAAGTGTGCGCCAGTCCAAGCCATGGGCAGCCAGTTTCCTGAGGAGAATGCTGTGGGGAACGGTGTCAAATGCCTTACTGAAGTCAAGGTAGACCACATCCACAGCCTTTCCCTCATCCACTAAGCGTGTCACCTTGTCATAGAAGGAGATCAGGTTCGTCAAGCAGGACCAACCCTTCATAAACCCATGCTGACTAGGCCTGATCACCTGCTTGCCCTGCAACTGCCGCATGATGACGCTCAAGATAATTTGCTCCATGAGCTTCCCTGGCACTGATGTTAAACTAACAGGCCTATAGTTCCCCCGATCTAACCTCCGGCCCTTCTTGTAGATGGGTGTCACGTTTGCTATCCGCCAGTCAAGTGGCAGCTCCCCCGATGGCCAGGACTGCCGATAAATGATGGAAAGCAGCTTGGCCAGCTCTTCCGCCAGTTCTCTCAGTACCCTCGGGTGGGTCCCATCCGGCCCCATCGACTTGCGTACATCCAAGTGCTGTAGCAGGTCGCCAACCATCTCCTCGTGGATTGTGGGGGCCACATTCTGCTCCTCATCCTCTTCCAGCAGCTCAGGGTACTGGGCGCCCAGAGAACAACTGGTTTTGCTGCTAAAGACTGAGGCAAAGAAGGCATTAAGCACCTCAGCATTTTCCTCATCTCTGGTAACTAAGTTTCCCCCCGCATCCAGTAAAGGCTGGAGATTCTCCTTAGTCCTCCTTTTTGGTATCGATTTTTTTAAAAAAAATTTTTTTTTTTTTTATTTTTTTTTTTTTTTTTTGTCTTTAACAGCAGTAGCCAGATTGAGCTCCAGATGAGCTTTGGCCTTTCTAATTTTGTCCCTACACTGCCTCGCAACATCCTTGTAGTCCCCCTGAGTGGCCCGCCCTCTTTTCCAAAGATTATAAACCTTCTTTTTTCTCCTAAGCTTGAGCCACAACTCTCTGTTCAGCCAGGCCGGTCTTCTTCCGCGCCGGCTCGTCTTTGGGCACGTGGGGACAGACCGCTCCTGAGCCATTAGGATTTCTTTCTTGAAGAGCGCCCAGCCTTCCTGGGCTCCTCTGTCCTTCAGAACCGCCTCCCAAGAGACTCTGCCAACCAGTGTCCTGAACAGCTCAAAGTCAGCCCTCCAGAACTCCAAGACAGAGGTTTTACTGGTCCCCTTCCTGACTTTGCCAAGTATCGAGAACTCTACCGTTTTGTGGTCACTCTGCCCAAGACAGCCCCTGACCACCACATCTCCCACCAGCCCTTCTCTGTTAGTGAACAGAAGGTCTAGCGGGGCACCTCCCCTGGTAGGCTCACCAACCAGCTGTGTCAGGAAGTTATCTTCCACGCTCTGCAAAAGCCCCTGGACTGCTTTCTCTGGGCTGTGTTGTGCTTCCAGGATATGTCTGGGAAGTTAAAGTCCCCCACAAGAACAAGCGCTGACGCTTTCGCAACCTCTGTCAGCTGTCTGTAGAACTCCTCGTCCACCCCCTCATCCTGGTTCGGCGGTCTATAACACACCCCCATCAGGATGCTTGCCTTGTTGGCCTCTCCGCTGATCCTAACCCATAGCGACTCCACCTTGTCATTCCCAGCCTCAAGTTCAACAACATCAAAACACTCTCTAATACAGAGAGCCACTCCACCACCCCTTCCATGCTGCCTGTCCCTTCTGAAGAGCCTAGAGCCAGACATGGCAGCACTCCAGTCATGAGAGTGGTCCCACCACGTTTCCGTGATGGCAACCAAGTCATAGCCTGCGTGCAGCACAATGGCTTCCAGCTCCTCCTGCTTGGTGCCCATGCTGTGTGCATTAGTGTAGATGCACTTCAGCTGAGCCTTTGCCTTCTCCCCCAGCCTAGCCACTGTTCCCCCGGCACACCTCCAACAGGCTTTGTTTCTTCCCCGTCCCCCTTCTTACCTAGTTTAAAGCCCTCTCAATGAGCCCTGCCAGCTCCTGGGCCAGGATCTGTTTTCCCCTTGGGGACAGTTGGGACCCGTCTGCGGCCATCAGGCCGGGTGCCGAGTAAAGCGCCCCGTGGTCGAAGAACCCAAAAACCTCTGTGTTGGCACCAGCCTCTGAGCCATGTGTTTATCAGGTGGGCTTTCCGTATCCTCTCTGAACCCCTCCCTGCCACTGTAGGAATGGACGAAAACACCACCTGTATTCCCGTTCCGTCCACTAACCATCCCATTCCTCCAAGCAACCCCCCAAAAAGCTTGAAAATATACAACCCCCTCCAAAGGTTAAAAAAAACAATCAAACAAACAACAACAACAAAAAACATACAACACTTCTTTGAAATGAAAGAAGACAGTCAGCAAAATGATTAAGCCCTAAGTGAAAGGAGGCAAACATGGTGGAAAAAGCACTTGTTCTACATCAAGCCTCTCATATCTTGTCAGGTTCTCCATTGAAACTCTTAATAGCTTTATACAACACAACTAGAAACAGTTGTTTTGACAGCTGAGCCCTTTTTTTTTTCCTGCTCCCCTTGCAAAACTGTTTACTTAAGAGACATAGAAACAGAATAATATGATATATGTTATGTGAAAGACCCAATCTGTTCTGTAACTTTGATAGGAAAATTGCAGCCAGCCCTGATACATTGCTACACTGTGGAAACCATAATCTGCATTATCTACTTAGGAGAATATGCAAAGAATACCAAGCACCCATTAAAAGTTAATGCTCTTATTAACATGATTTATAAAAATGCTTTCTAAAGCATATAAAACCCCTGCACATCTATCCTCGATTTCAGGTCAATAAGTCTACTTCAAATATAAATGAAAGCATTAACAAAATTTACGAAGGGAGCTAATCAATACATTTATCAACAGTTCAAACAACATATATATATATATATATTATTTTCAATACAAATGTTTCAGTATGAAGACTTTCATAGAACAATTGTTTTTATTCCAGAGCACAACAAAAATACAACACCCTACCCCCATCCCAAGGACTATTAAAGGAATTGTACAAATCTACTGCAGCACAGAAGGACTAACACTTGGACAAGTGAAACACTGACCAAAACAACCAAGCATTCAACAGCAGTAGAACCTCAGATCTTTGTATATTATTTCTATTTCCTCTCTCCAACTTTTAAATACTCTCCTTACTCTCTCCAGGATTTTACATGCATTTAATCCTTTCTTCTTGGTATATAAATACATTTCTAGAAGCACGCTTTGCTAAATCACAAAAATCATCTGTTGTCTTCTGTTGCCTCTGGCACAAGCTTGAAGATTGTGTACTATGAAAATAGTATGGGAGAGTCTTTCTGTGTAGTTGGACTTCATAAATACAGGTCTACCAGCCTAAATAGAGTTTCCAAGCAAGTCAGACTCTCTTAGTATACTTAAAGGCAACAATATTGAATATTGTTTAATAATTCAATTTATTAAACACAACTTGGCTGAAATACACATAACTAATTCTAGCAAGTTGCTTCTGCTTCATGCTGGAAAAGCAGGCAAAGTAGCAACTATAGGTGAGAGGCAGCAAGCAGGGCTGAAGGAAGATACCACAGCTACTGAGACAGGCAGATTTTTATAATATTGCTACAGAATAAATAAATTGCAGGGTATATTTATATAAGAATGAAGCTACAGGAAGCTTCAAGTTTTTCTAGATAGAACTTCAATAAAATACACACTACTACCTCTAAATAATTTCCCAATTCTCAAATAATATTTAAAAGCATCCTAAAAGATCCTAAAACATCCTTAGTGGAAGGAAACACTTTTCTCTTATGGAGCATAAGCAATTTCTTTTTGCAGTTGGCAGCTTCCCATCCCCACCCCCACTTTCCTCCCCTCCCTCAATCTTTTAGTAGGTGTACTTATTTTTAGCAGTCTGATAGCACGATTCCTACACAAAAGCATGAACTGCATGAACTGGAGTAAAAATTCAAGGTGTACATTAAAAAAAATTGTAAAAAAAAATTGATTTGATCTCAGCTACATTTACAGCAGTTATATCAAGTTATACGTCACCCAAGACCATATAATTAGATTTTAATACATTTTATATTTCTACAATTACAGTTCACATCTTCACATCAAGGACATTTTCATGTAATACCTTTGTTTAACAGTAAGACTTTACCACAGCATTTGATGTTCCCCCTTAGCTACTCCCCCCCCCCAAAAAAAAACAAAAAACAAAAAACAGGGTATTGTCACTTCAACTTCTATTTCTCTTAAAAAAGAGGAAGTTGGAAGAGTTGACAGACAGACAACTACAAATCATCCTTTCTGAAGTTTTAATCCTTACCACAGCAGACGGTTCTATTCATGCATTAGCAACATATCAGCAGAAATTCTGTGTCACAGTACACCACTATTTTGTCTCCAAGTCTTTTCCCAATTACCACATACAGGCGCAAAATTTAGCTGTTCTAGACAAATCCAAGACAAAATTTGCAATGATGCAGTGACCCAGCTGACTTGCATGCAATTCTAGACTACTGGTAGCAGTTACTAGCATGTTTTCTACAGGATCAGTGCCATATGGCTTAGTTGTTGCAATACTCATGTTGCAAGGTGAGCTGTGAGTAGATCAATGATTCTGTGGAGTGCCAGAATGAGACTATATGCTTATTACAGTTCAATATTTTATTGCAAACCTTGCCTTCCAAGGAAATGGAAGAGAAAAATGATTACTCCATTCTGAAATACTGGTTTCTTCACATGCTAGTGCTGCAACAGAACGTTGTTGCTTTTGTTTTTCCTACCTGATCTAACTGTCCCCAAACCATTTTGTGAATCAAGTGTCAGAGTTCCAGCCACTATTTTTTTCTGCTTATCGTAGAATCATAATATAAAGCTTAAAGGGATCACAGGTGTTCAAGTTATCTTTGTGCGATACAAAATCCAAAGTACGCTGCATACATATGAAAACTTCCCACGTATATTGTGTTACTAAGAAAGTTGCAGCTAGACTATCATGCATTTAAGTAATAGCTTGAAATAAATTCAAATTTTAAAATAAAGGCGTGCACATTTCTAAACCCCAGCTGTGAATATCAGGTTAGAATTTTTCATATTTGAAATACTTAAATTCTCTTCTAGAATTATTTGTGTTGGAAGCAATTAAACAGTTTTCCCATTTAACAAATACAGAAACCACAGGCTGTTACGAATTTCATGTGGTGACTTACAAAGTCGTTGTGTTAGAAGCTTTTATCCAGCTGAATTACTCGTGTTACCTTCTGTATCACAGTACTCCAATTTAGTGTGACAACAATGACAACAACAAAGGACTTTTCCAGATGATAAGCATATCTAACTCAAATTAAATTGTTATATATATATAGTCAGCAATATAAATTTAATGCATAATTTTAGGTGCATTTGACTTCTTCCATCAAAAACCTAACCCTAGAAATTAAAAAGTTGACATGAGTTGAACTTGATCTGACTAGGATAAAAACATTTGTCTGGATTTCCTTCATCCATGGGTTATTTAGTACATTGCATTTTCTGTACTCAAACCCCTCAACACTGCAGCATTGTGAGCTAGCAAAGACAAATGAGAAATGAAGCAGCCAAGAAGAAATTGAAAAAGCAATCTACTTCAACAAAATCTACTTGATTCTACTTGATTCTAACACCCTATGGTATGAAGAGTCTGCAAATACTAAGGTAGAACCTCATTATTATATCCTGGAAACATTTTTCCAAATAATAATTGCCTTCCCAAGCACAGCTTTCCAATTTGTTTGAAACATATACACAAACCCCTGAGTAAACTTAACCTGCAATGTGAATAGTTGGCCTTTTCTTACTGATTCCCATCAGCACACTGCTCTTAGGAAGCCCACTGAGCAACTACTAAGAAACAACAAGTTACAGTAAGAATAATTTAGTATTTTGCACAACTTAAAAAGAGAGCCTCTGATACCAAAGTTTTAATTCTTCAGAAAACATATGGAAAAGATTTTGCTTTGTCTTAAACATAAAAAAAAAAAAAACTTAGCAAACAAAGAATGCCTCCCCCAGACCCCAACTCCCCCCACCCCAATGAACAATGAAACAGCTTAAAGAAATACACTTGCTTTAAAAAAAAAAAAAAAGTCCATGGAGGACAGACTTTAAGAACAATCGAACTTGTTAAGTTAGTTAAGACACTACAATGGCTCTTAGTAAGATCAAAAACTGTAGTTACATTACTGAATGCTGCATAGAACACAAACAAAGAATAGTTTTAGAGAGCAGACTGCTATAGCATATGAATATCAAGAGATATGCGATCTCCTGAATGATTAGAAAACCAGGGCATGTCATTTCTCTTTCCTTGTATTTGTCTTTTAGTGCACAGATAACTACATATTCCTCTCAAATCAATTAATATTTTCCAAGCTCTTAGAAAAGAGACGTATTTCCAGGCTCTGCAGGAAAGAAGAACAAGTTGCATTTCAGGCCTGGACAATAAGATGCACTTTATAAGGAACCTTAAATGTGTGTCTCTAAACATCATCTTACAGTATTCTGTCTGCAAACATTTTGACTAGGCAACCCTTATACAAGTAGTCCGGGTTACCCCCAGCCGTCAGACATCCACCCAATACAGCCCTTCCTTCCTGCCTCAATCCCAGCAGAACAGCAAGGAGAATAGGAGAGGCTGAAGTGAGGAATCTGTGGGTCAAGATAAAGACAGTTTAATGAGCGAAGGGGAAAAACAAAAACAAACAAGCAAATAGATAACAAGTGATACAAAGGCAGGTGATGCATTACCTTCCACAAGCAGACCCATGCTCTGTCTCCAAAAAACAGGCACCCTGGAAGACAACCTTTCTCCACATATTCTACACCATTATTGCTCAGCATGATGCTTGTGACGACAGATTGGACCAACAGAAACACAGGTTATATGACGAGGAATATCTCCCTGGGCCATTCAGCTCAGCAGCCCTGGCTGTGTCCTTTTCCAGCCTCTCACCCATCCCAGACTACTTGCTGCATGGGGGGCATAGTGGGAAAGAAAAAACCTTGATGCTGTACAAGTACCATTCAGCATAAGTGAAAACATTCGTGCTAGCTACATCCCTACACAGTACAATATGAGCTGCTACGTAGAAAATGAACTCCATTCCCAGCTAGACCCAGACACATCCAGCACCTACATGCATGCATTAGAAACCTACTCTAAAATGTACATGTTGTCTGAATATTGCTCCTATTACTGGGGTGTTTCTCAGCCCCTGAAACAATAAGAGCAAAGCTATAAATGTTAGGGGGGAAAAAATCTCAAAAGGATCCTTCAATTGCTTAACGCTAGTTACTCTGTGAGCATTTTTTTGTCTGTTTTTGTTTTTTAAATACAAAATCTTTTAAATACAAAACATTTCTTCTTTAAAGGGAAAACCACAATGTACAGAACCACCAAGAGGTTCTCCCAATAACATCCAAGTCAGAGGAAAACATTCATCTATAAGAACATTTCCCAAGATCAGTAGAGCCTCATCAATACAGGGAAACAAACAAACACACACACACACACTTCAAGGTATGCCTGTGCCATTTAGACCTGTTAAGAGTCTTTTCATAGATTTAAAAAAAAAAAAAAGAAAAGAAAAGAAAAGAAAAAAAAAGACATTTCAGATATAAAGTTCCTTCAAAATCCAATGTGTAGGGATTATTCAATATTGAAGTGTATTGTTGTTCCTTTCAAGATGAAACTTTTTTTTTTGTGAACTACAACTTAAAGAACAATAAAAATAATTTATAATTCCAAGTACAAATTCTGTTTGTGTACTGATAGTCAACTCTTTCATTGTCATTTATTCAGCCACAACTGTGTCTCTTTAAAAAGTTCCTACGTACATCATCACCAGAAAAATATCTATCTGATGTGGAAATCAGTCACAATGTTAGACTTGACCACTACATAAGTACTAGTACATCTCTGGGGTATTACAAAATCTCGTCAACACTCACATCATGATTATATCTATCACAGTTTAAAATATAGGAAATAAATCTATTCATGAGATTTTTTTGGCTATTATTCTGTTCCTACCTGAAATGGGTGACACCATCATTATTCCTTGTTAATAGAAGTTAGTTTGCTTTGTTGCATGCTTGTATATGTTCTACTTTTTGCAATGTAGAACTTGAAACATAGCTGAAATGCAGTTAACTCATATAACCAACTTGAAGGAATCTGTAATGCATTTTTAAGAATCATGGACCATGGGAAAGAAGGTACAGCGCAACAAAGCTATTTTCCTGACTTCCTAGACTAGTGTTCTCCATGAACTAGAGAAGCGTCCAGTGAATTTCAGGTCTCAAGGGGTGCTTTGAAAGGCATTCTAACAACCTGCCATGGTGTAAAGAATTCCACAGTCCTGCACACTCCAGCTACTCTCACTTTTTCCATGCTCCTTTACAGTTCAGGCACATGGAGGACCCTGAGGCAGAGCCAGAAGCCTATTTCACTATATCCATTTATTTCTCAGAGATAGTCAGACCCATTTATTTAACACACTACCTACCATCAATCCACTTTTCTGCATGCAATTAAATGCACAGAAAAATTTACAGTTCAGACATGTGAAAGCCGTTCATGTTAAGGTTTTTTTTTTTTTTTTTTTTTATTCTGTCCACATTAAAATAATTCTTATTCTTCAGACTTTTGTTGCAAATATCCATGCAAAGAATTTTCATATCATTTCTTATTTCTGCATATTCAAATGTGAATTTTACTTTACATAAGCATTAGTTTGAATAAAATATTTCTACAAATAATAAGTCAAAAAAAAAGTGGTCATCAATAATTATGACCAAGGTAAATTCATTTATAAATAATCATTTATAAATAATTCACAATTATTTATGTGCTTTTAGAGTCTGTCCTTCCATAAACAGAAATACAGGAAGACAGAGTAAAAATCCTCTTGCTAAGTTATTTTTCTCTTCTTACTGTTGTTAAGGAGGAGTATTCTTGTTTGATGTATTTCAGCTGCCAGACCAGTTCTCCTACTGAAAGCCGAAATCAAGTTGGATATCCCTCCACTGCGTGGTTCCCCAAACCATGTGAATTTGTTCGAGGCCAAATCAGTTTCTTCAAGATGATACGGACAACTTTGACCGTAACATGTGTTTTTTTCTGCCATAGCTCAGAAAAAGTCCATTCAAATGCTTCAGCTGTCAGCAGAAGAGGCTGCAGAGAATAACACATGGGAAGCAAAACACAAGCATCTCTTCCTTAACTGCACGTTAACACTGTCATGTTGTCACAAAATTTGTCAAGAATTCGTCATGAAGGAGTTTGCTTAGGACTCAAACAAAGTTTATTTTAAGGTAGTTTATCATTCACCAGTTTGTCTTCATTGAAGTCCATCTTTTCCAGCAGATAAAACCAAGCAAGATATCACAGGTATGGGATCATTTAAATCCATTCTCAAATGGAAAACAACAAGAAAGTCTGACTCACACAGTCCTTTCAACAGTGACTATATAATATTTCTACTGAACACATATAACTATGTCCAATATGTCTAATCACATTTTTGTCAAAAAAATACAAATACATTTTACCTTACAGCTTTAACTTCTATCTGGAAAGAAAGAGATGAAAAAGAGCTTTAATGTGACATTAGGAATTAATAAAGAAGAAATGACTCATATTTAGTCATTCCTCTATTTCCATTGGGTGGACACCTATGCCATGTTTTCATTTTATAGGAAAAGGAATCATTCCATTCATTTGAACAAAATATTCCAATTACTTGCACTGTGTACTGAAAATTCAAAGCTAATTAGCTATCATTAAAGATCATTAACCATACACCATGTCCACAACCAAAGGAAACTGGAGAAAGCTTGTCTGAAATACTCCTCTGTATGCTAGCAGCCTGAAAATTCACTGTGCAATTCTGCTTTTGTCAATCAGTTTTTCCATTTTCTTGTAGCAGGACAAGCTGCTTAAACAGGTGCTGTTGGATATGCAACATTAATAGTAATTGAACTTGAAAGCATCTCCTTTCTGACTACTGGCTATTTTGCTGGGATGCATCTGCATTAAAATCAGCCAGAAGAGTAGGTGATTTAAGAACTGTTGGATTTGTGATATTAAAAGACAGAGTCTTCTATGGTGAATTCACTTAAAAGGCATACACTATCCTCGTTGTTGCATGAATTCTGTGCAGGTTAAACGCACAGCACAAATAGTAGCTTGATTGTGATCATTTGTGATCATTTTTTCCCCTCAACTTGACATCTGTAGCAAATTCACCAGTTTAAATCTATACCATTAATGAAAAATTATACAGGCTATACGCATAAATGTGAAACACCCTATGTATTTTTTTTTTTTTAAACATATTTATAAAATATTTGTAACCAAATTACTACATGGTAGAGGTTACATGTATAAAAGAGTACAATGAAGTTTCTGTTTCTACCAAAGGTACACATGTATTAAGTCATAAAGGCCATACTATAGGTTCATCAACAATTTGTCCTAGCTTCCAAATATGCAATTAAAGCTGAACAGCTTTATTATATATATATATTTGGCTATAAGCTTTCTAAAGGAACCACATGTTACAAATGCATTTCACTTCAACCTACAGCGTACAGAGTTCTTGACCTCACCACTATGTAACCAGAATAAACACCAGATTCCAAAGAGTTTTAGATATAGGATTTATGAATTAAAAGATGCAGAGAAATAAAGTTATTTCCCACCATCATTCTACTGCCAAAAAACGAGGAACAAAGCAGCCAAATTTAACTGCAGTCAGGCAGAATATCTTAAGAAGAATCTGGTTGGCATTTTTAGCAGGAAATGTCTCTGGTAAGTCTGGAAACATTAACAGGTTGTTACATACTATAGCCAGAACAGAAAAGAGCAGAAAATTCTCCTTAACTGGAGAAAGCTGTTTCTCATTAAAATGAGAAATAATAAGCCTCTATTTACATTTTTGCCAATTTGATCTCTATCTACTTGGAGACTACAAAAAACTAGTAGACAAAAATCAAAACAAAACAAAACAACAACAACAAAAAAATAATAAGACTTGAAAGAGACACTATTTCTCTTGGTGCCATCGCCTTCATAAACCATTTCATGAAATACAGCAGGAGAAGCTAAGGGCCACTACAGACCTTTGAGCTAAGTCTATGTCTTCCTTGTACTAGTTTAAGATACAAGTAATACAAGCAATTTGAATTACAATACTTGCTATACCCCTCCTTTTGAGTCAGTAAACTGATGCTACACATTAATTAGATTCACACTTTGCTGGTAACCTCATAACTCACATCAGGGGTTAGCAAGACCAATGGCACCTTTTAACATCATTTGCACTTGAGGGTCACCAAGCTGCCTGAACTCCTGCTAGCAATTAATGGGTTATTCTTCTTTCCCCACTAAGAGTGGATGCAAGTATTCTTCAGTTTTCAACTCTGCTACCATAACTGATTTCTTGTGTTAGGACTCTTACATCAAGTTTGTATTTCAACTTTCCTTATGACTTGCAGTCGAGTGCAGCTAGGCATTCATTTATATAGGAGCACTTAACTTCTTGCCTCTTTTGTTAATATTAAACATAATATTTTATGTTTAATGCTTACCTTGTTGTTTTTGAAAGGACATTTAAAATGTATTTATTTGAATGCTTCCTTAGAAATTACTTATGTATACAATACCAACTTTCTGTAACATCTAGATGTTAATTCACAACAGCTAAGTCCATGGAGAAATGTATGTGATTGAAAAGTAACTTGATCACAGAAGAAAGCTGCAGTCTTGTTTTATCCTCAAGAAAATTGGAAACAAACTTTTGCTGTTATACTTAACTGTTGTCAGGAGGAATTCATCCAGTAAATATTTACAGTTCTTGATGGTACGTACAACTACTGATTTCAATAAAGTCAAAAGCATGGTTTCTTTCTGATTTCAAGCCAGACCTATGTTCAGTAAATGAAACACAAAAACTAAGTCATATTATTAAAGTGTCTTTTCATCATTTTTGCCATTTCTACTTATATGTTTATGTGGACTTATACAGGCTTAAAAATCTCTCAGGAAGTTATTTATCTGCCAAGCTCTAAACATTACTAGTTACCGCTGTTTCAAATTTTTCCTGCTCAGTATTCTTTTTTTTTTTCCAGAAAATATTGTATCCATTATTGCCAAGTAATAATACAACAGAAAAGAAACAATTCATGAAGCCTCAGAAGTTACATTTACACAAGAGTTAAAGATATCATAATATTCTCTTTCTATAGTAACAACATAAGTTTCACCATAGGGCCTATAAAGATAAAAATGAAAAATGCATCAAAACTTCAAAGCCTTAGTTTGAAAGTACGAACAAGTCATTTTTAACAAAGATCAACAAAGCCATGTTTGATATAGGATCAGGTCATACTTCCTCTTATTTCTAATCTACTCTATTTCTCCATTATTACATAATTGCTTAAGAATTCACCCCCACAGACATTTTCATACTTTTTCTATTATAAAACACGTAAATAGTCATGAAAACACATGAAAGATATATATCTCTAAAGAAACACCAAATTTTTATTAGTTGAGTACGGTGACTTGACATGGGTTTATAAAAGTTTAAAGAAATATGATTTTGAAATAAAATCAGCAGCTAATACATTACCAATCTCTACAAATACACCAAGTAGAAATAATTTTGACATTTCCGTTCACAACAGATTTTTTTTTTTTTAAACACAGTAGGTTGGGTCCTGAAAATTACATTAATTTAGAAATCTCTAAGTTCCAACTGATGAAGTGCAGAAAACTTGCATTTCATCTCTTCATATTAAGTGACACAAAATAGCTTCCTTTGTAAGCAATTTAATGCTATTTTTCCATTAAATAATGCATTAACTAATAACAAATTTTATCAGAAATTGGGTTTCTAATAAAATATTTGGTGCATTAGTATTTTAAGAAGACTAATTATTTCCATTCAATAATTTGAACTGGAAGCTCCAGCAATGTTTGAACAATCAAACATTTGTGATTGATTAGAAGAGGCAGGTTCTGGCCCTTTCTTGTTCTTACAGCAGGCTTTAAATCACTATACACTGTTCTGCCTCATCTTCCTACTGAAGTTTCAAAAATAAATATCTCAAGAAGTAAAAATCCTTAAGGCAGAAAAGAAGCATTTTGTTTTGAAACATAAAATAGATGCTGTTTCATTACCATCTACTTCAGTGGAATCAGGTTATCAAAACCTGAAATGCCTAACCAGTTTTTCATTATTAAAAACACTGGTTATGCAGAGTTAAACATAATCCTGTAACCTAAGTTCCAAACCAAAGCTTCAAATATTACATTGCCATGCCTGTATAAAATGAAAGAAAAACAAAGATAAGCTAAGAAGCATATTCCAAAAAGAACCACATCATTTCTATCATAAACCTACTAATGATCTTTGGGAAGAAAAGGGTAATTCAAAACTTATTTCAATTCTCTCCTACAATTCCCCTTTGGCACGCAAATGAAATCTGCCCTTGAAGGATGTTGTTTTTAAAGGAATAGTTAAAAATTATATTAATGTTACATTTTATATGCACAAAATAACAAGTCCTTAGTAGTGTAAGATTTCTACATTAATAGCATTAAAACTCCCCCTCCTCCTCCCCCCAGAATAAGCATTTAAACTTTTATTGGTTGAACACTACAGCTTGCTTTCAGTGCCTGCAATTATTTCTTTTATATAATTCAAGCGTTAACTTCAATGTGCTCTGCTCTCCAACTGGAAGGTTCCTGAAAAGCACCAAGTAGCTGACTGTACTGCTGTTAACATCAACAGCAACACTTTACATTATTTCAGTTGAGCCAAGTCAAGGCATTATAAAAATAGAGCAATGGTTTTGCTTGGAAGTATTTTCAATTAGATTATCAGTACCTGAAAGACACCATGTCAGCTGTACCCTTTTCCCTACAACTCTCTGCTACAGACACTGACTCGAGAGCTGCAAAAGCTGAGATAGACTGCATCCATGGTAAAACTAAGTCCTTCAATTATAACTAGGGTTTTCATGATGAAGTAATTCAAGTGCAACAGCTTCCTTCTTGTTTTGTTGGTGGCATTCTGATTGAGCTGGATTTGGGGGTGGGGGTGTGACTGCAGTTGGAGTGGGTTTTGTCTTGGCCATGGTTATAATACTGAGAAACATGGTAGGCAGGCAAATGCACATGGAAAGCAAATAACCTGTTAATTTTAATGTTTCATCCATGCGGGCATTATTTGAACCTTACTGCCAACTGTTCGAAGTATCACAGAGTAACAACTGCCACCAACACGTTATTTAGTGTAGCTTTGATTCAAAGACTGTTTAAAACTCAGCATTTCTCTGCTCCTAAGTTCATTTCTGCAAATCATATCTCCCCAATGTTTTTCTCTCAGAAGACAAGGACATAGCTATGGCTTTTTTTTCCTTCCTCTCCTGAAGAAAATTCTCTGCTTCTGAACAGTATAACTTTTGATGCCTTGCTTTCTGGAAGTCCTATATTTTCTACTCATTATTGTCAAAGCACAGCCCTATTGAAACTGTTCAGATTCTTCTGTCAACATTTAACAAGATGTATTTAGAAAGCTTGTTTCCTCATGCCAGTGGAATAGTTCAAGAGGATAGGAGAAAAAAAAAAAAAAAAAAAAAAAAAAGATGCATTTTCATCAGCATATGTCCCTCATCATTTTTAAGATCAAGTCTATCCTTCCTATTGCAATTTCTGCTCATTTAAAGCCTCTCTCTCATCCTCTTTCCATAAGATTCTTTGGAGGAAAGGGAGGAAAGATGTGATTCTTTGGAGGAAAGATGTCACAAGAATAACAGGGATTCTGGTGCAAAAAAACTTGAGACCATCTGCCAAACTGCTGTAAACAGTAAAACAAGTATGTGTGTGTAAGATGCAATTCCTTTGGTTACAGTTGCTTGACCCTGATCCTCTGCTGAAATCCATCCAGACAATGTTCTATAGCAAAGACCAAGCAAAGTCATTTCTGACCCAGTAAAGATACTGAGTCATTGTTTAAATTACAGAAATGCATGCATATGATTGCATGTCTAATTTCATCCTGTCTTATTTCTGTAACTTTTCCTATAAATTTTACAATCAGTCTCAAAGGAAACTCCAGTGCTATAGCTCAGTCTTTTATAAGTCCCTTGTTTCCAGATCTGTCTCTGTCAAGCAACATTCCTCTTCATCCTTCCCTACTTATCAGTTCCTCCAGAAGTGCACTTTGTTACCTGTTGGAAATAATTCCACGGCATGATGACAGCTGTTTTTCTGCAAGTTAGCTTTTCAGCAGCAATTCCTTCTCCAGGCAACAGCTGAACAAATTTTTCACCTCCACCTGTCAGACTCTCCAAACACAGGCCCCAGACACTCTGCCTCCCTTCGGAGCTGCATAAACCACCATGCTGAAACCACGGGAGAGCAAAAGGACATATTCCTTTGAGCCCCATTGTTTCAGTTGTGCTTCATTTAGCAAGTTCTTCAATAATTCATGCTTCAGCTCGTGAAGGAATTAAAATCCATAGTTTTAGTCTCGCATTCACGTAGAAAACATTTATTAGCACTCTCACTGTGGTGTGTCCAGCATATGCTAGTCATCTGGTGAAACCATGTGCATCTTTCCTGACACTAGTATTTCATACATGACATTACTGAGTATCAGAGCACCAAGGGAAAGAAATCAGATTTCAAGCTTCATCTCTCTCACTCCATTACCAGACCTTTATTTCTTTTTCTTCAATTTGAACTGATTTTCTATCCCTGTACCTTTCATCCCATAATGAAAGCTGAAGCAGGCATTTTCAACTCAGTTCCCTGAATGTAAGGTAATTTTATAGCATGCTTCTATCCCATACCCTTCCAAGATCCATACATTTGAAACATATAATGGTACCGCCTAGTACTTATTGGGAATATTTCTGACAGCCTAATCTGATTTCCAGATTTAGTGAGTATTTAAGCTTCTCACTTAAAGCAGGTAGAAGGAAAAGAAAAGCATCATCCACAAAAGTAGACTCAGTTACTACAGTTAGCTTCAACTAATAGTCTACTCTTAACAAGCTCTCATTTCCTCTATTAGTGGAATAGCGAGTCATAGGAGAGAGATGTATTACGCACCATTATACCCCACATAAACATATGGTTTTGTCTTGTCCATTCCCATGTCTTCTGCTTGGTACAGAGAAAATCAGGAGCATTTTGAAAGGAACTGTGCAGGTGAGTACGAATGCAGGTAAGCATTAGACTGCACAGTACCACACAAAGTGAATAGCCTGAAGTGGTGGAGAACTGCACGAAGGCTGCAACGTATTCCCGCACAAAGACTCTGGAGGGAGCCCTGTTTATATGCTGCAGTTTCCTCAAAGAGGCTAGTTTCGTTTTGGAAACAAGATGTGACCTAACATTATTGTTTTTCGTGTTCTATGTTAAGCAGAGGCTGTCCTTTAACAGCTCAGCATAAGAATCACGTCTTAAATACCAGTTTGGATAAAAATGTAGAATGGGCTCATTGAATTGGCAAAGATACAATGCTTACAATTAAAAGATGTCTCCATTTGGAGCATGGCCAGATCCATAGCAGGAATAAAGTTGCAGATGCCAGCTGATGATATGAGCCAGTTCCACTCTGAAACACAGTACTGCATTTCTTCTTTATGTATTGGAACGGACTACAGAGATTCTCACATTGCAGAGTATTCAGTGACCTCAAAGAGATGGTCTTAAATGGAGAGTGTTGTTTTCTTCTTTTCTTGGTGGCACAAATCCAGCCACAACTTAAGCGTTAGAATAACCGGATCCTGTTTTCAACAGAGCCATCCTTCAGCTGTGATAGACAGCTCTTCCTGTCACTGTGCAATATCCAATTACTTACAGATACTCACTTGATTCTTTTGAATTCCCTATTGAATTCTCAGATAAATTGAAGTACAGCCTATGTGACACTTGTATTCTTAATTTTTGCAGATTAGAAGGCACGTTGTCCCAGTGCTCATCAAATTAGTACCGATCAAGTAAACATTCTCTCAATTACTGGTTTCCCTTTCCATGTTATGCAGGGATCTAACACTGTCTCGTGAACAACTCTCAGTAGCAGATATTAACAAAAGCAAAACGATTTTTAGGGCAAAGAAAGGCTTAAAATGACCAACAAACCAAAACTGTTATGGATGTATCTAGGATGCTGTATATTTGGTAGACTTTTCACAACAATTACATACAGCATTCACTCACTATTCATTTGGGACAAATATTTCAGATTATCATAGATATCACTCAAAAATTAAAAAAAAAAACCCACAGACTCAAAAGCAGAATGCCTCATATCTCATGAAATGAGATGACTCAGAAACATAAAGGAAAGTTAGATTGCTTAACATACATGAGAGCTATTGTACGTTTGGCAACAGGATACCATAAGGCTGGGACAGTGAGAACATGAGGTTCATTTCTGCACTTTTTGTTCAAATCTAAAGTTATTAAATAATTGAAGCACAGTATCCATACATGTGGATACCACACGTCAAAAATAATAAGGGAAGAGGGCAAAGTCCAAAAGATTAATCCCATAACACAAGTGACAGTCATTCCAATCTGCAGCAGGAATCTATGTTGTCTCCTCAGAGTCCCAAAATCAAGTAAACAAGACAAAAAATTCTCACATTGTCTAACAATTTTCTGTACCAAGACCAGCACAGTAAATGTCAGTAGGCTGTAAAAATAAGAAACTTTTTGAACAAAAAGGGAAAATGACCCATGTACTATGCATTCCATCTTTACTGTGCTTGGCTGCTTACTAAAGTGAGTGGTAAATCAGATATGTGTAAGGAGGAAAAGGTTTAAAAGAGAAATAAATGTAGGTCAGAAATTCAATATAGGTCAGAATTTCAAGGATCTAAATCATGAAGCAAATAAGGAAAAAAAAAAAAAAATCACACTTAGGTTCTTCTAGCAAGGAATAGTTGAAAACAAGAATTAAAAAAAACAGCTGTCCTTCACACTAGAAGCATTATCCCAGTGAGATTTTCTAGCTGGAGAAAATAGAATTAGATATCAAAGACCAGTCTGAAAACTACTTTGGAACCATCTCCACTACAAGAAAAGAATTCTCCATCCAAAGTCTTCCAATGCTGCCTTCATTCTGTCTTTGCTCTAATGGGTACCAATTTATCTTCTTTCCTCATATCAAGGCTGTAAGGATTTCATTGGGAACATTATATTAAGAGTCACAGCAATTCGGTCAACTCAGTGGATGGCACAACAACTCCAAAGCTGTTAAATGGGCATTTTTTTCTAGCTATTACTGAAGATTATCAAATAATTGATTTAAAGCTACAGCCTGTTAATAGTTTTACTCCAGTGGAATCCTGCCAAGACAATTAATATTCTCAGGGTTACATGTCCCCTGAACAAGGAAAATTTCTACGACGTTGACCCATGGAGACTGGAAAACCATTGGGATCTTTTTAAAGCTAACTTATTTTAGTAGGCCATGTTCCTCCATCATCATCACAGAGACATTCACAAGTATATTTCTATTTCTTATTATGGAGAAAATTCCAGACAGTTTATTCCACTCATAGTTTGAACCAGGTATTAAAAAATGCAGCCTTACATACACTGTGATAGTGGTACTGTAAGTGCTTTAATTTTTTTTTTTTTTTTTAATATATATATATGAAGAAACATGTTACTCAGAATCACAAAGATAGTAATTCAAACCTGAAGTAGGCAAAGGACTCATGCAGTGTGAGGGTCTATAAATGGATTCATTTACGGCTAAAAGTTTATTTGATCTGAAATCTCTTTCAGTGAAGTATCACATGGGAACAGGTCTATAGTTGCGAATAAAATGGTTTTGTTAACATGGCCTGAAGTTTCAAAGTGTCTGAGCAATTGTTAAGCAAACATTAAGGGTGAGGCAGATTTTTTAAAAAATTCTAATTGCTTTTTTTTTTTTTCAAAGCAACATATTCATTTGCAAAAGTAAGAGCTTTCTTGTATACAGAAACTAATTACAATATCTTTCTGTAACTTAAAGGAGACATTGTAAAGGGAGATAACATTCACTGAAAAACATTAACTGATCAAGCTTTCAGAACGCATCTCTAACCAAACAGAATCTAAGTCATCACTTCCTTTTTTGAAGATATTTTCATTTAACATTAAACTTTAAAAGACTGCATTTTGATGTGTCATACATATATTCTTATATATTATAATGAAAGACTTCTCTCCTATTGTCCTGTGTTTCAGTATATGGAAGATGACTGACTACAATTCCACAACAGTCCTCTACTCATTATACGTTGGTCACAGCAACTAATATACTTCATTACAGTTTAACCAGGAAGAATTTCCATCGAATCTACTAGCTAGAACTGTACCAAACCCACAAATTCACTTTTTTTTTTTCTATTCTTTTTTTGTTTGTTTGTTTTTCCCATACTCCAAATGGAGCTGTAGTGTAAATCTGCATTTTTCAAGTCTTTCAAGCAGACATTTACATGAACTTTTTAGCAGGATCCTTGGACTAGCGTCAAGTTGAAAAACTAAAACACATCAACTAGCAGTGATCCTAACAACATCTAAAATCTTTTTTTTTTTTTTTTTTTTTTTTTAATGAACACAAGATTTAATCCATTTTCTACTTAAAACAAGATTTATACTCTAATTTCCATCATGTTTTTGAAGAAGAAAAAAAAAAAAGGAAATAGAAGCAAGTCTTCCCACTTTACTCCTCCTCACAAAAACTGGAACCGTAACACAGCACTCTTCATTCAGAGTTACCTTAATTCTAAGTGATGCTACAAGGCACAGTAATAATGGTGAAAGAATAAACAGTGTTCTTGGCTCCAGTCATTTGTCTTGCAGAAGCTGGTATTACTATTGTTTGATAGAAGTCTATAGATCAACAGCTTCTAATCCCAGCTGTTTCTGTAAGCATATATCCTAAATCACTGAATGACTGACTGACAGCCTCCTTCCCCTAAGAACAGTGTTCTGTAACATAGGTCAAAAGGCTGAACTATTGGAAGCAGAAAACAATCATTCTAACATCCAAAGACAGTGTTAAAACCTCAGCCATTGTATACCAGCAGAAATATACACGTTAATCACAGGAGGTCATTATGCAGCCTCACCTCGAATACGGTGTATAGTTCTGGGCTCCACAACACAAAAAGGATGTTAAGGACCTGGAACATGTCCAGAGGAGGGCAACAAAGCTGACACAAGGGCTGGTAAGCATGTCCTGTGATGAGAAACCGAGGAGGCTTGCATTGCCCAGTCTGGAGTAGAAGAGGCTGAGAGATGACCTCACTGCTCCCTGAAACTCCCTGAGGACGGGAAGCGGACAAGGAGGTGCCTGTCTTTTCAATCTGGCAACTGGTGACAGGATGCATGGAATGGCACAAAGCTGCATCAGGGAGGTTCAGACTGGATATTTGGAATAAAAAATTTACCATGAGGATGGCCGAACACTGGAACGTAATGGAACAGGCTTCCCAGGGAGGCATCTGATACCCCAGGCCTGTCAGTGTTCAGGAGGCATTTGAATAATGCCTTCAGTAATATGCTTGAACTTCTTATGAGCCTTGAAATCATCAGGCAGTTGGACGAGATTTTTGAAGGTCCTTTCTGATTAGACTATTCTATTATAAACATTTCTCTATTCTTAATTGTAGCATACCCCAAATATCATGGAACTTTTTATTTATTCATTTTATTTAATCTATTGCATCAGTTCTTTTTATTATTACTCAACAAAGAGATGCAGGATTCTGCTCATCTCACCTATTAATTCAATGATGCTTGAAATACATTTTTGAAAATGACTAGGCTTGTGAAATAGGAATGCACATTTTTAGCATATGTTTAGGGGTTATATAAAATGAACTCTGTTCATTTAAAAAAAAAAAAAAAAAGGAAGTGTCAAGATGCAACAGGAAATCACAGTGATAACCCAATATAGCAAAAGAAGACACAGAAAACGTATTGTGGAGGAAGTATTTACAGCAACTGCAATTTCTCAGATTACTTTTTCAGGAGTGCTAGGCCAATTCCATTATTGCAACAACTAACGTCATTATCAACATAAAAAAAGATCTGTAAATTCCCTGCATTTCAACTGATTTTTTTTTTTTTTTTTTTTTTTTTTGTACACTAAGCATGAAACTGTTCAACTGAAATACTGCAATCGTAGAAGTTAGATTAATCTTGAATTATTATGGTAATTGCTAGAAACCATGCTTGTCTCCAGCATAACTTCTTGTATTTGAAGGAAGTGGCAGAATATTAAAAAATAATTAAAATCTAATGTTATTTGTAGAAATCATTTGATGCTTTTGATTGCAAAAGATGTATCCATATTTGAAGTCTTATCTGTTTATTCTTTTTTTTAAAAAAAAAAGGGGGGGAAGAAGATTCAGCTATTTTGAAACATTTAACTGTGTACGAGTAGAAGCACACATATCTAATTCAAGCCACTGAGAAAAGATGGCCAAAGATCAATTTTTCATACTTCATTATGTGTCTACAACTAGAAATCTTTTACACACAGGAACATACACTATACATATTTATGTATTTTTCCTGAAGCAAAAGATTTTTCACATTTGAAAAACACACTAGTGGAACTGCATCCAATTGCACAATCTCTAGTTTATTTTTGTTAGTAACCACTATGATGACTTTGCATCTACTTCAGATCAGGGAATTTTCCCGCTCCTGCTCTTTTTCATTAAATTAAGAAGGAACAGGTAGGAATTTTTTCCATCCTCATTAACACATCTTAAGTAACAATAGCTAAGAAGGTTCTTACAGTGTTACATGTTGACAAGTGAAAGATATAACCTGAAGCGAACATTTGGTGTATGTCATTTATCAAGTTTGAAGTGTACTGAGCATTTTTCTAAAACTTGTTAAGCTTTAAACAATTAAACCTAGACCAATACCAGAATTTAAGTCATGAGCAGTAACAAGCAGAGCAGAGCAAGTCTCCTTTTCTCCACACTCCAAAGTTTCTCAGAGTTTTATGCACATCTTATTTATGTAACTTTCTTCATTTATGTATTACAGAATAAACAGAAGCTTGATGTAGCTGGCCTTTGGTAAGACAAAAGTAAAAAGACAGTCTACAGAATCATATCAATACTCCAGCCCGGTTATTCATCACTTGATGTTGCTTTTTATCTACTTCCTTCTAATAGACATTAAAAACAATTTTCCCACTACCAACCCCTTTGATATTGTATCTTTATCCTGTTAGGTCCTACAACAGCTATGGTGATTTCTCACTTCTGATCTGGTATAGTGAAACTTCCTGACAACTTCCCTGCAAGTTATGTGGTAGAGGGATTGCTTGGATGAATATACTTTTTTCCAGTTTAGTTACCAATTAAATTGCTGAAAACTTATCTCCTTATTTCTCCAGATTGGTCTTTTGCGAGTATTCAAAATAACAAAGATCTTGGTACCGGTTTGAATATTCTTCTACAGGAATAGCTCAAACTACGTTAAGGATCCTTTAATTCCCTAGAACTTGGAGAAATTTAAGGCAGAAGGAACTTATTTCATCCTGCTTCCTTCAAGATTTTTTTCACCTTCCTCGGGTAGCAACCACTCTCATCAACACAACACTGTTCCACAGGTTTAATCCAGACAAAAAAAAAAAAAAAGTTCCTGTATTAACTAAATATTACTGGGAAAGGTTTTCTATTACACAAAGACACCGCTTTAACATGTGATATAATCAAGTTTAAGCAGCAAAAGAAACATACAATGCCTTTACAGTAAAGGGTGAAGGCATTGAAATTATATTTAATCCCAACTGCAGTATCAGCTTCTGTACATCATCTATCTGATTCAGACAATTTAAGTCTTTCAGATTATATTTTATAAACCAGTCTTGTGGGATTCGTCTCTGACAGAAGAACCCTGTGTTCCTTAAGCACTTCTTTCTAGCGTACACATCATCTTGTATTTCTTCCTAGCTATTTCAAAAGCTATTTAAATGTTATCAAGTCTTCGGCACATATGAAATGTGCAATACCATATACTATCACTTTAAAGAGATAGAATTAAATTGCTGTAAAAACTGAATAGTAAAGTCTGTTTTCAAGAAGTATTAATCAGTTCTTCAAATGGACTCAGAAAAACAGACATTTCTTTCCCCTTCCAGGAACTGATAGCACTCTTCCCTTGAGCAAAAAGGGCTCCAGCTGGGTAGAAATTAGTGAGGGAACTAGGGTGACTGAAACAGGGACAAAGAGAAAGGCACGAGTTAAAGAAAGATATTAAATTAAATGTCTGCTTTCATAAGCTTTTCTTAGCCAAACAGAACACATCTGTGTGTACTGAACAGCAGACAGTTGTTTTGCAAGTAAATAAAAAAGCAACTGCAGAGAAGTCTCTTTTCACTCTCTGTGCACTTGAGGGTATTTTTTTCATACATCATTCAAGTATGAATGCAGAGATTTCACAGAAAGCAGTGTCTCAGGCTTTTTTTTTTTTTTTTTTTTTTTGCACTAAATTAAACAGTACGGGCTGCATTGACTGCAAAGTTAGAGACACTAAATGAAGAAAAACCAAGGAAAGCAGTGAGGATACCATGGCTTCTGAGAGCCCCCTTGCTCTATTGTCATCTGGGCACCATGGTTACAGCGTCATTTCCCAAGCCTTAACCTCTGCATTAAGCCAAATAACCTTATTCCTCAACTCCCAATGAAACAAAGAAAGCTGCAAGGCTAGGATTTCTGAAAGGGGTTAGGATGGATTTCTAACCATCACGACTATTTGGTATCCCCTATACACCTCAACAGCTAAATAACAGTCTAATTTTCAAAGTACTCTCTCATTTATGTTCAGATTTTCACAAGGTTAGTGCAGCCAACATGCTGTCCCCCTTTGAAGTTCAAAAGGCATCAAGATTAGACTCATTCCACACGTTTAACGAATTTAAAGAAAATCCACTGCAGATTATAGGTATTAAGTCTTTCTAAAATGTCTGGTCCCTTGGCAAAACTTGGCTGCCTTCATATACATGGAAAGAAGAAAACAAAACCAACAAAAAAAGCCATGGTGCATATCTTTTGAGGAGAGCATGCCAGGAACTTGTGTACTCTGCAGAATAGAGGGGTAGACCTACAGCGTGGCTGATGGACTCAGCCAGTCACTAATAAGTAGTAAGAATACAATGGATATATTGGGAATTTTGCCACAGAAAATGAGAATTAATCATGAACCTATCAGTTTCAGCAAAACAGCTCAAAGGTTTAGCTATTCAGTGTTCGATTTGTACCCTGGCTGAGCTTCACCCCATCCTGAAAAATATTTCTTTATAGAAAAAAATCTCTAAATGAGGTACTAGTAGAATTGATTTTATTTGTCCATTTTCAAGAGAGACATTCTCTTTGCACACTGAGCACATATTATGCTGCATCAGTAGGAAAAATCTTCCTCAACAGCCAATCTAATGTCACCCAGAGCACATCTGCTTTTCAGCATCATGACAATTTGATTTTCACACTTTTTTTCCCCCTCATCTACATTTTAGTAAAATCTCACTTTTTTTTTTTTTTTTTTTTTCTCCCTAGCTTGCTGCCACAGGCTAGTCTGAAATAAGCATGAATGCAAAATAATTCAAATGTGATGAGGATTGGAAAAAAGTCTTAGCATAAGGTGCTTAGTAACATGGTGACAGTATATTACTGTGGTTATCATCACTCTAGATCCTCCTGTTCACCGGTTCTGAGATCAAGTCTCATTACTTCCTTGTGTTGTCACTCACATCAACAAAGTCACAGAAGCCCTTGAAAAGAACTATCAGGTATTGTGAATCCACACGTGTGGTACCAGCAAACAAGGACATTGTTTACTCCATAAAATGCTAGGCAACTAGTCTCTCTCCTGGCCTCTTACACTATTGAACCAAGTTTTTCAAAGATCCCTAATGGCTACTGCAAAAACATTAAAGGGTTATACTACAAGATTACAAAGACTGTACTGTATGATAAACCCCTCTCCATCATTAGATGGTATTTTGATGCTCTGTAGGTGAGAAGATATTAGCTAAGCCAAGGACAGTACAATGTTTGGTAGAAGTGTAGTAGCCAGGGAGAAGTTTGAATAGAGTAAGGTTCTGCTGCAGCTCTATGTCCAAGTAACTGTTCTGCAGTTTCCTAAATGCTGCAGCTTCTCTGAAACTGTGTAAATCTGCCTTCAAACCACCTTCCACTGTCCTACCCTGCAAATGAGGAACAAGCCTATCTATACCCCACAAGGAAGTTGAGAACATAAATTAGCAAAACATGAGCATTCATAATAAATAGCAATAAAAGTATGTAAATGGCTTGGAAAATAGGTAATTTTGGTAAAATAGACCAGCCGGCAGCATACTAGCCTTATCTTCTTACAATAGCACACGGAGACAAAACACATCAGAATGTTGACATTACACTGTACTACCTTCCATAGAAGCAATCAGTCAATCAATATTATAATCAAAATAAGATATTGAGAAATTCCACAGACTTATTTCTTCAGCTCAAAACCCGTATCCATTGATTTCTCTTGTGATTCACTGAAATAGTTTTAGTTTTTTTGTTGTTGTTGTTGTTTTGTTTTTTTCAGCAAATATAGCAGAGCAATCAGCAATGCTTTTTTAGTGTTCCCTCTAAGATAGCACACATTAAAAATAAAGATTATTAAAAGTGGGAGTGAATTAATATAAAGGGAGAAAGTGGGTAAGTAACAGCACAAGAAGCACAAGTCAAAAAAAAAAAAAAAAATACAAAGTGCTATTTAATGGAATGCCAAATTTTCCAATTTCTAAAAAGTACTTGCCAGTCTGAAATGTTTGAAATTGCCAATATAACAATACGCCTCTTAAACCTTTGAACAATATTGAGATTGAAGTATAGTATGAAGTGTCTTCATTCTTTCTGAAAGATACATTGTCTTCTACACAGAGAACATTTACAGATCTGACCCTTGCAAGACAGCTTGTACACCCATTGTGCAAAACTTGACAATGAGGAGAAAATGTTTTCTGACAAGTTGCATAAATGAGATTTATTTGTCTACAGATTGGTACATCACAAGGATTACTGTCTGGGAACAGGTTTCTGTTAAATATAGAAGCAATATCAAATCCGCATTCTTACCAAAAGGGGGATTTCAAATTTAGTTTGGTATCCTTATATTCATCCCTGTCTGAATTAATAAATGTGAAAGAAATAGGAAAGTGTCAGCGTTATAATTTCTTTGAACACAAAGAATACATTTAAAATGTCAAAAGTAGTTCCACTGCAAGCCACCTGAGCTGAAATACATTTATACATAGCATAACAAGCAGAGGTCCAAACATTCTATTACGTATTTAAGACTGAATTCTAGAGATACTCGAGATTTTTTTTTATTTTTTTATTTTTTTCCCTAAAGCAGTGTTCTTTCTTCCACTCCTCTTACTTGTTGTCCCTCTTTTTCCTCTCAGATTAATCTATTAGAAGCAAAGTTTCACAAAATGTATTTCTGGCCAAACCAAGAAAGACTTGATTTCTGAATTTTTAATTTAGGTTGGCAGGCTTAAATTTGTGGAGCATTTTGCTATGTAATTTTATTGTCTGGGGAAGAAAAAAAAAAAAAAAAAAACAAAAAAACATTTAAAGCATACAAATTCCAAGGTCATCATTCTTAACCAGAAACTAGCCTCACCATCATAGCAGAAAATCTCATAAAATCTAAACCTTATGACAAGAATCTACTACTCCCCCACCCCAAGTAGGAGACTGAGAGGTAGAATGAATATGTGGTTGCTCTGGTGTATGCTACATAAGGCAATCATTAAGATTACATGCATTTACATAGTAAACTGTAGTGAAAGTACAGGTATTCCCAAACTAGCGTTAAGCAATTTCATTCTGATGCCAAAAAGTCTACCTACAGCAGTTTCTGGCTTGCTCTTTAATTAAAAATAAATGTAACCAAACTACCTTGTTTAAAAGCTACATAGAAAATGCCTGCATTACACTGCAGCCTGGTTTAGCTTTTATTTATTGATTTCAAGGTTGTTTGTTTGTTTTTAATACCACCGAAGTTCAAAACCTCTCCTAGAAGAAGGAAGAGGTCTTGTTTCACCAAGTAGTGAAAGCAAGCGGTTTGCTGTATTAGGTCCTTATTTATACATCGATATAAAGATATTGAGCTAAGTGCATTCCTTGAAATAAGGGCGTTATACCACAGGTAAATGCGTCCCATTATTTTTAAACACAGTCCACAGCAAGAAGCATGCTTTCTCCATGTATAGAAAAGTTGAGAGTCATATACTGAATGCCACTTCTGCAACTGAAGTACTTACAAACAGTTAACCCGACATTCATTATCATTCAAGGTTGATGAAAAGAAAACACTTTTGCAATCTAGAAAATTCAGATGGCTGAAGCAAGAGTGGAAGGAATTCTGAGCAGAAGACACATTGTAGAGTCAACACCCCTTCATTTCGGGAAGAATACAAAAAGCACAATATTAAAACAGTCTTCATTATCCATGAAGCTTACAGCAAAAACCCACATTCTTTTCTGCTAAAGCAGTCTACAACATAGCATGTTGTTCACTTGCACAGTTCACTTTGAGTCATGAGGAAAAGGATGAGCACTGCTGGACCTCAGCTTGAGGTCGCTGAGGACAGTTGCTTTCAGTCATTTGCTCAAACATATAACAGTGGAGCTGCTATAGTCAAGGATATCAGCACACAGTAAGTCTCAGTCTTCCACCTCGTAATCTAGCAATGGGTAGGGTTCTCCCTACTCTCAAATAAGTCTAAATGGAAAGGTCACTTTGAACATCTGGCTATAGTCCAAAGGGTGTTTAAGTTGGGAAAGGTGAAGAACTAGAAAACAAGGATTTAAAGATTTTAAATACAGACACACCCCAGTAAAATGCCAAAGGCTTTCCCCTTTACTCATCTTCAAGTCTCAGATTGAGTTTTTCATAAAACTTTATCTGACAGAAGCTAAAGATATTTGTGTTTTCATGTTCTTTAATACAAGTTCCCCAAACCAACAAACACTGTAAAGGAAATAGCTGACCTCAAAAACTCATTACAGGGAAAATGCTAGCATTTAACTCAGGTTCTCATATTTCATAAGCTAAGTTATATTTCCATGACTTCCAGCAACAGCTGTACATCCGATCAAAACCCATACCTTCATTAACCATCATCTACTAAGCAGAAATGAGTACATTGCTGTTACTCCAAAGTAAAACAAAAGGTGGCATTTCTTCTGAAGCCACTGAATTCTAGACTCCTTTATAACATCAGTTTCTTCAGACTGTCATTGAACTGAGCTATTAGGAAAAAAATAGAACCAGCCATTTAACTGCCATTAAAATAATACAGGATCTGACTTTTGTAGCCATACTATTTGTACATCCATTTAACTTGCTGCTGTATTAGTATTAAAAATGCTATTAAAGTGCTTCTTGTTGGGTTTATGGGCCTGTTCTCAACTATAAAATTCTACTTCATTTTTTTTTCAGTACTTTGCATCTGTCAAATTTCATGTGTGAACAGAAGAGTCCGTGTCTTCATTACTGTCCTAGATAAAAAGGAATCTTATTTCACACCAAGCCTCTTCTAAAGAGTCAGATATTTGTCATTTGGACCAAAAAAAAAATAAAATGTTGGCAATGAAGAATTTAAATATCTGGCCTTCCAATGGTGCAGTTTAATCAATATGCAGAAAAGGGCCCTTCTAGCTAAAAAAAAAAGACAAGTCTCATTAGACAAGATAATCTTTACCGCAGATCCCAGTTACTGACCCAAACAAGTAACTTCATGCAGATACTCCCTTCTATAAATAGTTCTTTTTACCAAGCTGGAAGGTTTAGGGATCTGCATCCAGAAAATCACACATGCAAAAATCAGACCCCTAACCTCTTTTATGCAACGTGCATTTACCGTGCACTAGGCGCAGTCGGACTTATTTCTGCAGAAGTAGTCTTCAGCAGAGTATAAAAAAGTATCACATGCACCACCATCACATTACATCTACCCAAACCAAATGGTCCAAGGAAATAGAAAACTGCATAAGGAAACACAAGCTTCAGGATAGTTCGTACCAAATTAATTTCACCTTTACAAATTTAGTCCCTTTAACATTTTGTGGGCCTCAGTGCGGTGACTTTTACTCCTATCTGAACACACTGCTAACTAGGCAAATATACCTTAATGTCATTAGTTCTTTGGCACTACGAAGAAACTTGAAATATGATTAAAAGTAATCATTAATATAGAAAAGTGTCCATTTCAAGAATACAAACTTCCAGTAATTTAACATTTAGTTCATGCATATGGTTTTAGACTATGCCAAGCTGTTAGCTATGCACGTCTCTGAAAATCAGAAATAATACAATCTTTAGAGTGACAGCTGTGTGTTTCTCTTTTTAACAATACTCTAAATTAAGTAAATTAAGAAAAATCAACATCAGTGTTAACATCGTTCAACTCATCAACTCATATTTGTTTACAATTAGTTTTGAAGACGTGCTGTGGTCTTCTGAAACTATAAAATCATGACATGATGCAAAGATGATAGCTTCACTACATGACAAAGAAAAAGATGCTGTCCACTTCTGCATCAAGTACTGCCCTCAGTGATTTCAACACCAATGCTTTAAACAGTGATACTCTGCTTCTCTAGAAACTTATTTAACAAAAACTCAAAATGGAAAACTTTCTGCCTCCGTGAGGCTGATGCTTTTCCTTAGCTAAGCATTTTACACAGCAGGATATTAGACCCTGCTTTTTCTAACACAATTGCTCCTGAAAACCTCCTATGTTTGGGTCCAACCAATGCATTAACTATATGTTCCCAAGACATGTTAACTGCCAGAGAAAGAACCATCTTCTGCTAGAGCAGGTTAAAGCATAATCGCTTTCCAGTAGATGGCATATTGATAGCACTGTATCATTTTTAAGCTTCTAACATGTACTGTTGAAAAATTACGTTCTACTAAGGCAGTTAAAAATCAGGCAACTGATGGCAGCTGCTGACCAGGACAGTCCACTACCTCCAGACTTCTGTAAATCACCGGTACTACGGTAGAGTGCCAGCATCCTTTTGAACATGGTCATCGATCTAGTATCGAAAGCAGAACTTCACATTACAACACATACTACACTCACTCAAGGGGAATTTTAAGTGGAGTTTCTCACACGGATCATTTTCATCCCTCACTTTGGTAAGAACACAAATCATCATGTGTCACAAAGTTATACTCTTAAGAATATATACACTCTAACTCACGCTGTTCATAATCAGCACTCACATGACAACTTCAACTTCATATTTGGTCCAACTTTTTTTTTTACTTTTTTTTTGGGGGAGGGGACACGACTAAAATTGAAAAATTGAGCTACAAATCATGTTTTTATACAGAAAAATGTTTTCTCATAAAGATGAGAGGCACTTGTTTTGGGGTTTTAGACTAGATGTCTTGTCCCAGTTTAGTCCCCTGAACACTGAAGTCATTTGGCATTTCACAAAATCTATAAACTATAAAAAATTATATTCATTTTTCACATCTCTTCACTAGATTTTAATCTATACAAAACCACGCAAGATGCAAACTCACATTTGCAAAAAGTGGCTTGGTACTCTACCCACTCGCTTCCTTTAAACTGTGGCATAATTCAAAGAATATACTTCTTTTAAGTGAGTAGAACTATTAATATGAATTCACAAGAAGTTTTACACTTGGCTGCTAATGAATGTTTCCTTAGACTGCTTATTAAATCAGAAAGGAAAGCTATTGAATCACTGTATGTTACAATTCTCCTCTGAGTTTTATATTTCAAAGGGCATTGGAGTTGTTCATACTGACTGGCACTGCAGTCTTTAAATCACAAGTGTTACAGAAAAATTATACCCCTCCCCCCTCCAAGGGAGTGAAATAATAAAATAACTGAAGCATTTTGATATCCTCACTTCTACCTGCATTTAGGTCTTTTCCCACTCAGATTTTGCAGTTATCACTTTCCTGGGTTCGAGTACATACAGAGATGTGTTCCTGCTACACCTTAGTTTGAGTACTTAGCAGACACCTTTTTTTTTTTTTTTTTTTTTTAAACCCTATAAACAATTAAGAACTGAAACATGAAGTGCCTGGGGGGGCGGGTAGAGGGCACTTCAAATAAGCAGTCTACATTGCACAAGAAAAGACCAAGAATAAAGAACAGACAATTCCCTGACAAATGCCTTTATCTTCTGTTAATATGCTTTACAGACTTATAAGTTGATAGGATGCTTATTATTAGCACAGCAGAGAAATACAATCCTTAAAATTAAGGCTTATTTTATGAGAAACAACTGGAATCTAAGCAGCCTGAACTGAGAACAGTGTCTTTAGGACATATCTACACTACACCTGACATTAACTCTTCATCTATGAATGAAACAATGAGATGGAGTGTTTTGGTGTTATCTTCCTGCCGAACAGGTTATATCAACAGCATAGAGAACATACCATCTCAGAGCAACTGTGCAATACGCTTTATCTTATCAGAACACTGCATGGTCAGAACAGCTTTTATTTTTAGGCTGCAATAGATTTTGTTTGGATTTTCTCAGTGATATATTATACTTGCACAGAAAGGAACGCTTCTAGACTGCAGTAACTTTTTAACACGTTTCCTAGCATTGATATAATACTGCAACATCTCACCTGTATTTGATAGTAAAGAAGCTAAGCCCTAGGTCTCTGCTCATATGCAAAAGCCTCAACTGAGATGAGATTGTTCAAGTATTTGTTTTTCCGCACTTAACAGGGAAAATGTTAACATGTTCTCAATTTCAGGTCTTTAGCTTCCTTCTGCCTGTGAAGCAGAGTATTTGCTATTGCTGCTGTATATATACGTGTGTGTGTGTGTGTATATATATAGATACACACATACGATGATTATATTTGTTAACTGTCTTCCTTCACCTCATGAGCTCCGGGTCAACTTATATTTGAGCAGCTCTTTTACATCATAAAAAGCCTAGAAAGGCCAAGTAAAAGATTCAGTATCTCTCAGAGGATCAGTAAGGGAAAGATAAGAATCAAAAATGATAACTGCACTTTAAACTTACTACCCCGGTACCCCAGTAGAAGCTGAAATATGTATTATTTCTCTTGGGAACACTGAATCTAAAAGAATAAACAGAAAAAAAAAAAAAAAAAAAAAAAAAAACAGGAGAACTATACACAAAATAGCTCTCTGTACTCACCTAGTGCTGAAGACTAGTGCAGGAAAAAGAGGCAGCAAGTAATAAGCACAGATGAATTTCATGCTGTAGCTCCGCTGTTTTGTTCCGTTCCCCACTAATCACTCTTCACTCTGTCTCTTACCCCCTCTCTTCTCCCAGCAGCTCCTGAACCTTGCCTGGGGGGAGCTGCCTGCCCGGCGTGTGAGGTCCGTGGCTCTGTGTGAGCAGACAGACCAATGGACCGACTAACGGAGGGAGCTCGGAGTGGGATTTGAGCTCCAGGAGTGATGTCACGAGGCAGCGAGCTGCTGCTGCAAGCCCACAGCCTGATCGCCTGTGATTATTCAACACGCTGGCTCTAGTCGCATCCTGAAGGATTTGTTAGTACTCGCCGTTTAAGTGGCAGCCAGGGAGGGATGAGAACGCAGTGGCTAGCACTTTTCTTTAAGGTTGTAGTAGCAGAACAGATCTTAGGAATTCTTCCTGGAAGAAGAAAGAAAATACAATTAAAGAAACACCAATATTTCATAATCAGAGCCTTCATTTGTTTGAAGTGAATCTATACAAGATTCATGAGACAGAGACAGGAATTGTTTGAAGTAGGTGTCAAGTTACAAATCAGCCTGCCAGACTAGATGTGGAAAGGTATCACTGCTGTGCAGCTACAGTTCACAAGTTATTATTTCAATTACACATTCATTCACCCCACTACCACATCAAGTTCAGAGAACACAAACAGCTTCCAAAATTATATTTTGGAAACATTGATGCCATCCCTAAAACTGTTCAACCACCAGAAACAATTCCTAAGAGTTCCGGAGCATTTAAGACTCTTTTCCCCGCTTCATCTGTTTTTACTTAATCTCGATTAAACAAATAAATAAATGACACGTTTCGATAAAGATGCTTTCAGAATTTAAGTATTCCCTACCCTGACACAACTGAAGTTCACTGGATCATATGAGAACATACAAGAACAACTGAATCATACGAGAACACATCATTTAAACAAAAATCAACTTTCTACACACTACAAAAAACAAACAGGACTGCAAGTGAACAAGATCTGATCTTCATAAGAGGGAGGTCTAGCTGTCTATGTGTTTTTGAGGTCACATCCAGAAACTACATTATACATCACTTGCATAAAAGTTTCCATAGCATAAGCTGGTGTGTCATTGCACTCAACTTTTGAAGAGTAATTTGGGATTGTATCAAAGCAAAGTTTGACTCTTAATAAGGCACCTGCATGGCATACAGGCAGAATTAAAAAATTAAATTATACATGCTTCCTGATGAAATGAGAGGGAGAAGAAAGAAAATAAAAAGAAAAGGCAATATACGTAGCCAAAAAAATAAAAATAAAAAATAAATAAATAAAATGATGTCTTAAAAACTTCTGTTTGTGTCCCAAGTATAGTGTTTTTTCCAGCACCCCTAGTAGCAAGTTCTATTCGACCACATTAATTTAAATCAGCATTTATTGTTGTTTTGATGCTACAATACCAGCATGAAAGAAACAGTCACGTTACCATAGATACTTACGACAGAACAGTAAAAAGGTCATAAAAAGTGCAGTCAGCTTGTCATTTTCTCTTCCAGGAAGAGCTAACCTTCCCAGGCTACTAGGCATCTCTCAGGCACCTATGAATGAGCAGCTAAAACTTCTTCCATCCTTCATTAATACGCACACATACAGGGAGAAAGAAGCAGCAGGAGAAGGCAGTGGTACATCAAGAGAATCATTTACGACTGAAGTTAAGCATGTTTAACACACGTCATGGAATTTTACAATTTAAGGAATTAATCCCAAATTTTGCCTCTTTGTGGGGGTGAGGGAGAGACAGGTCAACAGAGAGGCTTTCTGCAAAGTCTTGGTTTCTGCTCAAGGTTCTCACCATCCATACAAGGGAGAGGAACTCAACGTGAAGTTGAGTGACAGCAGCACAAGTAATCTGGCAGCATCCAGACGTCACTTCATTGTTATTGGCATAATTTCTCCACCTTGATCAGAACTGACTGAACAATTAGGAACTTTTCATGCTTTCCGATACTGCTACTTTAGTCTTACTCATGTGAATATCCTATAAAGATACTTAAGGATATAATGCCACAGCTCAGTTTCAGCCTATGAACACCTCAGACTCAGTCTGAAGGTTTCTCCAGTGATATGGGAAATATGGCAACAGGGGAATCTCAGCCCACCTAGGCATGGCCTGTACACAACCAGACCATTAGATTGCAGCAGCAGCTAACCCAGGATTACAGCAACTACAATGCTAATAGACACAGATGAAGTTATATTACTCTTAAAGGAAATGATCAGTGGTGAATGGAGGTAGGATACAAGAAAAGCTGGAGTTTTAGAGGCAAACTTCTTCCATAATTAAGGACAAGGCACTCTATCTTCAATGCTACCGGTGTCAGACTTGATTGTGCTCAAGCTGTTCACCTGAAGACGCATAAAAAGGCATCCTTTTAGCCCTCCAGTACAACTCATTAACCCAGATCCTGAGCTTCAGAGATTGTGTTGTTGTTGTTGTTTTATTTTTTCTGGAGGAGATCTATCTTAACAGCATGAGGTACACCCTAGGAAAATAATCATTTAAATAAAAAAATGGGAGAGAACTGTAGAATTCCTTAGCTTTACAAAGTCTAGTTGTTCGGTGCTATGCATACTTATAGGTGGGATATCACATTGACACACAAACTTCAAAGAGCTTTGATAGAAACTTTCCATATAAAAACATTACACACACAACTTAAAAATATTTTATTTTCACTCACAATTAATTTTTTCCCCTTTTGGTTAAATTTATCGACAGTCTTATCGAATGTATAATCACTCTGCTCCTAGCATAGCAAGAAGAATTAAGGTGATTATATACTCTTGTACAAATACCTACACATTAAATATATATAAGAATAAAACAATGGAACAATTATTGTGAAACTGAAAAAATATTTCCTTAGAAGTGCCAAGTAGTTATTACACAGACTCTTGCAAGTTTGGCTAAATACACTGATAATATGGGAAGATCATAACCTGTTTTAGGGAGAGAAATATTCTCTCTTCCTTTGCATACTACAAGTTTACATTTGCCAGAGCAGAAAAGCATTCACTTATGCCTTTCATTTTTCTTTTCTTTTTTTTTTTTTTTTTTTTAAAATAAAGTAACTATTGTAGCAGGGGTTCCAATTTTACTTTCATTCTTTGGAAACAGCAGTAAGAAAAAAGAAAGAACCATGAAGCAATGGTGTATGTGATATTCAGTTATCTTGAATGCGTATCGGCTGATAGAAATTTCTATAAATGCACTTAATGAAGCAGCCCATTAACGTGTCTTGTTGTACAACAACAAAACTGTCAATGTGGAAGTCTTCACAAGACTTTACACAATATTTTCTGAAGAATAAAGGCACAACACTTTGGAAAATATAATATATTTAATTTCAGTATGCTTTTAGGATCATTATTGTTAGTGAAAGACTATGACTGAAGCAAAGCTTAGGGCAGAGCACAATCATCCCATTTTCATGGCCAGTACTTCATTAAGCAGACTGTATTATGGTTCAGATGCTATATCACTACTGCAGTGCAGAGAATGCCAGATTTTATTTTATGTTTGTATTCAAACATAGATACACGAATGCACACATACATCTATTTTTGTTGAACTGTAGCATCATTATAGATAACTAGAACAGTAACTTGATACACGTTTATAGTAAGACATAGAACTGCAATGTGTTGGATAAATACTAGATACTGAGTTCCCAAGTAATAACAACCTTTGAAGTCTGATAAATGGCAAGTGAAAGAACAGGAAATTTAAATAACAGGAAATAGAAAAGCAGGCATCAATACTTAAGGGTAGTTGTTATGAGCTAGGTAATGGACATATCACAGACCTCAGGGATGCAAAATAGCCACCAGTGTAATTCTGAGACGGTAATGCTTGTTAAGCAGGAGCAGAAGGGGCAAGACCTACAGGAGCCAGTTTCTCTTCTTTGCTGATGACTGAGAAAGCAACTGTCTCCTCCTGTTACACTGCCACATGCACAGCCTTATTAAAAGGTTGGTTAACATCACCAATGGGACCTTGTCTCTCTCTGCCCCTTATGTTAGGAGTTCCTAAATCAGGTACATTTTGCATGTTTTTGAAAAATATCTCAGGAACACTGACTTTTGTAGATAAGCGATCCAGAATCTTGCCTGTAAGAACTGCTCCTCCTGTAAAGATGGAAGAGTAGGAGCCAGTAAATGCAAACCAGTCTAAAATACTTGAATAATAATAGATAGTAATAAGACAATCTTATTTTTACAACTTTTTCTCCTGCTTTTCTAACTCCATCTTCTCATTCTTCCCTTACCTAGTAGACTGAGTTTCTGCCTTTGGAAGTACTCCTTGATTTAACTGAACTCTCAGCACGTGTATTAAGATGCTGAAGAGCAAAATGTTCTTACCAAAACAGAAAGGCAAAACATAAGTCTTAGGTGAAATATTGGAAAGTACTTGGGCCCAGTATTTCATATCCACTTGCACAAGCACAAGCAGCATAAACACATACATCAACTGCATGCATTAATTGTATTAATGCTCTTATGACTGAGACCTGATGTATTAGCAAAAATGACTTTGTGAAAGTCATGGTTTGGAGTGACTGATTCACAGCTAAAATTTCAACACATGCTTTTATAAATACTGTAGGAATCCCCTTGTTCTGCATGGTGCCTCATGACTTGTCTGCATGGGAAAGGAAGGCACAAGTGACAGAAGTGGGTAAAACATGGATGAGTTTCTACCAGTTTCTTCTTGAAGACCACCTTCACTTGCATGTAAAAGTATGTGTTTCAGGTGAGACAGGATATTTACTACTCTTACAAGCACACACATGGAATAGTAAGTATTCAGAATCACAGCTAACTCATCAACTTGCACAAGCCTCTTTAGAAGAAGCCTGATATGTCATCTCATCTCATTTATTTTATTTCTAAGTATTAAATTTAATTTTCCAGTAAGAAGCTTAAATATCATGCTATAAAAAAATAGAAAGTTAGAAATATAAACTCAGAATTCATTGATACTTCATTTGTATTCAGCTAGAAGAAAGATGCAACTGCCCAATAAGTGTGCCTAACTTTAGTACCAAAAAAGGAAAATGCCTTGACTATCAGTGTTGGAATAATAGCTTAAATTTCAGAGTTCAGAAATGGCTGCTGCCAAAGTCATTTTGAAGGTCATTTAAACTTCTAAAATATTTTCAAGGTAGCTCCTCGCTAGTAGCTAAGAACCAGTCAATTCGGAAGTTCATTAAAATAATAAAATAAATATATTTAACTTCATAATTACCCTTGCTTTGAGCCCGTTAGATTTTCAGCTCAAGTTATCCCATGAACCTTTAGCAAATCCATGCAGCCCACTGAGGTCTGCTGTGGAAATGCAGAGAAACGAGAAATTTCACAGGCATGTGATTATTAAAAAAAGTTTTCGATCTCATTTTGTTACACCTCTTTTTCCACTGTCCAAAATAGCACTGATTATACATTAAATACTTAACATACCTTGGCTGCCTAGCTTTATTACACATTGAAAGCCTACATTTTATGTAATATTACAACTGCAGTAATTCTGGCAGTGACAACAAGACTTGATCCAGCCACTACTTATGGCCAAAAGTTCTAGGATTTCAGAAAGCAGGAAACAAGAACAAAGCCAACTTAGTAAAGAATTTCTGGACTTCTCTTCTTGACCACTGAGTCAGCAGTACTGAATCACTTCACTATAAAGTTACTGTTTGCACATGCTGGAGAGAAGGGCGGAGTCGAAAGAAAACAGCACTAGGAAAATCCAGTCTTCTTTACTTCTTGATATGTAAGTTGTACAATTTTGTACAAGAACTAGATGAGCCCTCAACATCTACAAATAACCTGCAGTGCACTATTTACCATTAAGAAAACCTTGAAGTTTTTATTTATTTATTTATTTTTAAATGTGTAAGACTGTGAAGCAGAAGCTGTTATAAATATATATCTATATCTATAGGTTATCCCTATAACATGGAGATGCTGTCACTTGTGTTATTCAGACAACATATTATCAAGCACATCAAGTCTAAGGTTTCACAAAACCTTCTCATTTTAATAATAGACTAGTTGAAATCTAAATCACAAAAGCTACCAGGTTCACCAACATCAGAAAAAAATGAGTTAAGACATTTTCAGAAACAGTGTTTCAAGGCAGCAGTTCGCTTTAGAACTTCTTTTTTTTCAGCATCTCAGAGATGGGTTTGCTTATATCCACAAGATACCTCGGGGCAAATCTCCAACTCATACCAAAATTGAATGCAGTTGAAGTCAACATGCATTACACGCCGAAGGTAGAAAGAATACTTGCATACAAAGGCAATACAACAATCCACACACAAGTAGTTGAAGAATTATTTATTGTTTAGATCTGAAATAATCCCTTGCTTAATACATAATGTTAAGTTGCTTAAGTCTGACTTCTGTAACACAAAAGCTACTCATAATCCTCCCAGAGAAAATTAAAATCAATTCTCAATTTATTTTTTTTTTTCCCATTTGTGAGACTAATTGGGTTAAAAGCTGAAAAAGCTAGGCAACAATAGCTTAATAGTATTTTCAGCAAAAGAAGCCAAGAATAACAAGTTTCAGTCACATCTGAGTAGCCCTGAAGAGGTTAGGAATCATTCCTACTTCTTCCACAATGGATGGACTTACTCTGGGTATAAGGTTCAACACGTCAGAAGCATGGTAAAACTTGCTGTAAGAACTTGATAATTCATTTATTTTTTATTTTATTATTTTTCAAGTTTGAGTTCAAGAGGACTTCTCTAATGCTTCTTTTGTACATTAGGTATGGATGATCTTGTCTGAGAACAGAACAGTTTTTACAACGTAAAAAACGTGTTTTTTTGTTTGTTTGTTTTTAAGAAATCTCTTCTTAAGCTGAATGTAACATACTTATCATCAATTCAGTAGAGCATCAAGTAGTTTATCATCAATTCATTACAGCATCACAAAGTTTTCTCTCAGGAATTAAGGCACCGAATAAAGAACACTATAAAAGCTAAACCAATATTTTCTTTCAAAATATTTTTAGTCATTTAAAATGTGCTTGCTGTTTCCCCCATAAATTTAAAACAATAAAGACTGGCAGGCACCGATACTTACATGTAGGACAGATCTCCTCTCCCAGTACTGTATTTGAATCCTAACTCACCGCCAGTTACAAAAAAAAAAAAAAAATGTTTAGAAAGAAATTAAATCCAATTATTGTAAAGCATTTGGCCTTCTACAGTTCTAATGAGATTGAATGTGAGCCAAGAGAATTATTACAACTAAGTCAATAGGCTATTTCAGTGTTGGACTTGACATATATCCCAACGATCCACATATCAGAGTTGATATCCATGCTACTGAGATTCATATGCCCACAGTTCTTAAGCATTTTTGATAAATTAATATCTAATTAGATCACCGTTGACCTTTTAGGAACCTATGGCGTGAAATAACTTGAGTCATTTTTGGGGCAGGGGGAAGGAATCACAGAGAAGCTAAGACTGATAAGCTCCTCAATAGGAATTCCATGTCACACTAAGTATTTATGACTTCGTGCTACATACCATCATGAATAGTTTCATCAAAAAGTGTAACTGGAGACTTAGATAATGTGCAGTATAATTACTGTTAGTGTAGAAAAAAATGCATAAACAGTACCTTTATTGTGTCAGCCTGCAACTGTTATAGCTATTTATGATGCTCATAAATATGCTTTCCAGTTTGTTCTATATTTTGCTTGTTTTACTCTGTTGTTTCATAATACACATGTAGTTACAGTACTTTTATGGACAAATATAGGATACCATAAAAGACTGTGAGCAGAGGACAATGTTCCATGTTATCTTCAGAGCTGTACTAGAACATGCTACATGATCTCATTTGTACCTGCAATATACATATCCACCTTTCCATACTCTCTCCTTAACAAGTCTGCATAACTTTTCTCAATAAAGCAGAAGTAGTGTAAGGCTCTAGCACATAACTGGATTTCCTTGAAAAAATAAAGAGAATTTCTTAGTATTTTCAACTGTTTTCTGTTATACCCTATGAAATAAATAGCTTTTGAAAAGCTAACAAAAGTGCAGCTGTAAATCAAATTTTATTAGATATGACATGCATTAGAATTATATTATCAAGATCATATCAATATGTCATAAATACAGAATTAATGGGAACTCAGAGAAAATTGCTGCATTACATCAACAGCAAGATTGTCACACTAATATTATGTTATAATTGCATAGTTAAAAACTCTTGCAGGTCTCTGCATTATAACAGAACAATTGCACCATTTTTCCAACACAAAGTAAATGTCATCTGAAGCAGTCGGATCAGACTACCACATCATTAAATATATTTATGGTACTGATTGTACATACATTTAATGCACATATCATTAATCATCGAAATCTTACATATTCCATACAAATGTACGGTAATGAACAGCATAAAGAATTAGTCAAGCAGACCAAATGAGTATGACAGGGACATTTTCGTTCAATCTACCTGAAAAAATCAGATATTAAGTCATTGCATTTGCCTCCCTATGCAGTACTGCAAACCACAGTAGGAAAACAGCATCTGTACTTCGCTGTAGCCATCTGTGATCCTATCTACAGTGAAAACTGAAGAAGACAACAAAAATGTAAGCTCAGAACAAACATACTGAGCTCATGAAAACCTCAATGGTTCCACTGAATTCAGCTAAATCACTGTTTTATCAGAATCTGACCTAAAAGGTTTCATAACACAGGGATTCTTTTTCTTTACTCATCTATAGTTTCAAATTAAAACCAGTAGGTATATTGAATTAGACATGTACTTAAAAATACCAGGCATATTTTAAAAGTACTAGTATAAAAAAAAGTTGAACACTTGATTAATTACAGTGTCACTACCTTTTAATTTCAACTAGCATTGTTACGATCGTTTAGTGATTTTCCACTGAATTCTTCAACACCAACAAAAAAAAGATGTAGGTGTGGTGGGAAGAGAACAAGTAGTCTAAGAATTATTTTACAAATCTTTTTGTTCAGTTTCCTTTTTTCAAAGGAAAAAAAATGCTGCTGAAAAACATTTACTGAAACCAAACCCAAAAAAACATTTTACTTAAACCAACCCAAAGTAACTTGGTTAATTCTTTCACGAGCGTTACTGTTCACATCTGATTAGATATTGAGAAGGGTTTAATTTGGGTTTTATTTTGCCTTTTTAACACAGTACTAAGTTACCAAGCTCTGTGCCTAATTCTGGTTTCCAAACCTTAACCTATACAAAAGACTCAGCTATCAAGCTGCAATCTCATTAATGACAGTGTATGAGTAAATGCGCTTTAGTTAAAAACACAAATGAAGTCCTGAGAATCTATAGAATGACTAGCACGTTTACATCCAGTATGAATCAACCCCCCCAACCCAACAAAAAATTGCCCAGTGAATGCAAATGTTTAATTGAATTAATCACATTGATAAAAAAAGGTTTAACACACTTCCGTGTCGTCAGTGAGCCTTCAACATCTGTCTAGAATGTTGATAGATGAGACCCTGTTTTGCCTGTTACATTTCAGCAAGGGTATGACACAGTCCTACACAGATATTGCAATAGACCTTAAAGTAGTCACCAAAACCAAAGAAGTTAATTATTAGAGTGATTAAATAGTTTTTCAAAGGCTAGGAAAATACAAGTCCCGATACCTTTATGTTTCTTGAAAAGTTTTCACCTAAGATTAAGTTAAAAAGTGCCTTAACATAGTCAAGAACTAAGGAATAACAGTAATCCATTTGTGCTGTTTAGGTTTCACAATTCCTGTCATCATTTGCCATTCTGCAAAGCATTTATACTCAAAAGGTCCATTGTAGGAACCACAAATAGAACAAACTAATGTAACACCCCAAATGAAAAACAAAACAAAACAAAAAAACAACTTCACGTAAATCTAAGTTTTGGCAGCACCAACAGAAAATAATCCTCAAAAACTTGTTTTTTCTCACTTACTCCAGCATTATTCCTGACTTTCAAATCAAAACCAAAGCCATAGTATTTCTAATTAATTACCTTACAACTATTTCTTCATCTTTAAACAATGCAAACCAACAAAAACTACATTTCAGAGCTGTGACATCTAAGATTACTTTTTCATGTCATTTCTACATTTCATAAAATGCACCATTTTATAATTGTTAAGAACCTGGTCAAGACTAGGATGTAACATACGTCACCCAAGACATCTATTATCAATTAGACTTTGTTTCAATTAATATATTTTGGCCCAGTCCAGATCAAGCTGCAATCCTTAAGCTCTCTTTCTTTCTCTAGCTCACCTTGCAACCACAGTGATAAGGAAAGAGGTTTGAACGTGCTTACAAAACACAGTCCGCACTTTTAGATGAAACAGGATGTAAAATTATGTTCCCATAAATACAAAAGCTGTTAAAACTGTGAAGTAATACTTTTAAAGAAGAGTGAATAAGCCTGTTTTTAAGATAACTGAAAAACCTAGAAGACAGATAGGGAAGAACATACTGAAAAAGGCAAACGACCCCCCTTTCGCCACGTGAAGACAGCTGAAGGGCAGAAGGGAAATGCACTCACAAGTGTGAAAAACCATCTCATGCATAGTCATTTTGGAAAAGTTTAAACACGGGGTGTAGGCAAGATACCTCAAGACAGAGTTCAGATATCTCCAAAATCTTATTGAAATTCCCATGCTTAAATGGATGTTCAAATGCAACACTAAAACCCTGCGTAACCAACTAGATAGATATATAGACTATTCTGATATTTTCTTCAAGATATATATTTTTTCTATTTACAGGAACAAACTTTTTGCTTTATTATTTCCATTCATAATTAAAAGTCAGCACTCATTCATGCACTGTCCTTATCGATATTCTAAAATCTAAAAAAAATATTCACGTGTGGATCCCTTAAGAGTAACACAAGCACACAACATCTATCATCGCAACAGATCCTCTGTCTACTCCCATCTTTCCTCCCTAACCTAGTTTTCTATTAGTGAAAGTAAAAGGAAAGTAGACCAGCATTAAGATAGAAAGCTATGCTGGAGAAACCAATAATGACACAAGGGACCATATCAGGGCACACATCTAGAAGAAAAGCTCCAGTCACCTTATTGCTGGGTGGATCATTGCTTTCTCTCAAGGAACATCAATTCTTGCAGCAGCCAGTATGTCTAAGAACTATTCTAGTTTTATTACCACTGGTTAGAAGGTTGGAGAAGGGATGTGATTTTTTTGTCATAGCAAAACTAGGTCACAATGAGCTCATGCAAAGGTCGACACTGAAGAACAGCGTGCAAAATGGTTTCTATCTGTGTTACTGCAGTTTTCCAATTCCGTTTTTTAACCACAGTAGGTTCTGTGGAAAAGTCATTTATTTGAACTCTGCATGAGGTAAGCTGATGTGGCCCACACTTGCATTTCAATAAAGACCTGCAGGCAAAGCACTTTACAGTGTAATTCGCTAGGAAAAGCGAGTCTTCGTTGTGGCCTAAGCAGAGTAAAACAATACATTGACCTACAGTACCTACCATGATATAGAACACCACCCTCTAACGTCGCTTGAATTGTTTAAGCTCCCTCTGTCTGACATGAAGACTGAGCACATTCATACAGTACCTCGTAGGTGGTAATACATCGCCCAGCCCACTGATAGCGAGCTTCCTAAAGTTCTGCTTCAAGACACATTTCAGATTCTGCACACATTAAATGTGAGATACAACTATGAAATTATGTATTTAGAACTATCTTTTCCTGTATTTTCACCTAAATTTGTAGTTATACTGACTTTTCAATGTCGGCTTCACTGAAAACATACACCACCAAATCCAAAGCATTTCTCTGGTAGTTCTAACACTTTTATCTTTACAAGGTTATATTCTGAGTCTCTCAGAAGACAAACCTCTCTGCACTTCAAGCAGCATATCTTTTCATATTTTCAAATAAGTGACCGAGAGAAGATCTTGACTATTGCTTGTAGCCAAGGTACCAGCAGAAGGTTGACCTATAGTACAATACTTAAATAGGAAAATTAAATTAAGGAATGAAGAAAAAACAATAAGGCAAACAGCTTTATTGTTCTACAAATAGGAAAACACATGATCTACATATCAATTTAGACATATTTCTGCTTATTCTTCACACTTGTACTTTTCTATGATGAAAGATATAACAATTTTTTTTTTTAAGCCACAGTTAAGGAATTAGTGGGGTGAGACTGTTGGAGGATAAGGATGAAGTATCATGTTACTATAGCCTTAAAATTAATGTCATGTTACTCTAGCCTTAAAATTAAACACGATCAAGAACCCTAACGTATAGGGTTTAATAAGAGTAACATCTTTTTGAAAAATTAAAAGTTACTTGTTGGAGGATGGATAACAAAAAACTTGGAGAAAGAAATAAGATGAAAAAAAAGTCCATAAAGCTGTGGAAAAGACCAGCCATCAGAAAACAAACATTTTCAAACTAAATAGTCAAAATCTTAGCACTTTTTGTCTTTAGGTAGTATAGAAACGTAGATTGAAAAAATAGAATTTTATTTGAATGTTATACAAGGTGATACTGCTTATAGTTTTTGTACAGCCTGGCAATATACCTTTCAAATCCAATTGGCATGTTACTGATGATATACTGTGTATATGACATATACATATATTTGCCTTTCTTTAGCCATTCTCCTTTTTGGGGATTCATATTCTTCAGCAGGTGGTGATGAATAAACTGGTGATGAATAAACACTGCTGCATAACTTCCTTGGAAGAGGCATAGGTCTCTAGTCAGCTGCATAAAAATCTCATTGTAAGTAGTGAATAGTTGTAAATCATCTGAATAACCGACAGATGTTTTTCACGTAACTATACTATCAGGTTAACAGAAATGTGGTCTTTGCAAGCCTGAAAACTGTAATAGGATTTTTTTTTTTAAAAAAGAAGATATTACAGAATGCAGTTAGAAACGTACTTAGTCTCAAAAATGAACTAAGGTGATATGCTTCAGAGCTTTGTTTTTGTGTATATTCTCAATGCTACAAATTAGAAAAAAATTATACCATTTTATATATACATATATTTTTTTATCTAGTTACCTTTTTTTTTTGGTATTTCATAAGAGTAATTGGATAACTGCTATTCAGGATTCTGACAGGCAGATTAATTTCAGTTAATAGCTAATTTCCTTTCTGGGGCTTACAGTTTATGTCTAAATAAAACAAACTTGAATACTTTTATTTATTTCTCTTAACCTATTCTACTAACAGCCACATTCATACACAAACCGTTTTAATTAATTCCTTACCATCAGATATTCTGCACAAATCAGTTCCCTTAAAGAATTTCTATAAGAAAACATCTCATTAAATGAGTATTAAGCCTCATCTCTGTTAAATCAATTATTTTTCAGTTTATTTTGTGTACTATTCTTATGCTATGGTGATTCTTGACATAGTTGTACTCCCATTATAATTATTGTAAAGTAGTTTTAATGGTTTCAGTAGGCTTTTTTTTTTTTTTTTTTTTTTTTTTGAGGGGGGAAGGAGTGTTAAGCAGCTGAGGTGTTTGGGTGTTTGCTGTCCTCCGAAAAAAACAATGAAATACTTTTTCTGCAGGAATTTTGATGTAGCAATCATAAGTCTATATAACTCTATCGTACAGACTTTTTCTTAAATTTATCTACCCTAAATCTGCCACTTATTTGTTTCTGATGAGTTTTTCCACATTAGCGTCCCCATTCTTTCCAAATGATCTATTGTCTGCAGCCAATTTTTTCAATGCCCATTAATACTCCTTCCTAAATTATTCATAAGTTTTTCTTTGAGCTCCAAGTTCCATTAGAAAATAATTTTCCCATGCTGTAAGCAACTTTTTTTAGTCTTTTTTCCATTTTCCTTGGTTTTGATCTAGGAAAGTAAGCTAACACTCATATCAAGTCAAGTCTCTCTCCTCCTTAAAGTCAGTTACAGTGATTTTACCAAAAGTTTTTTATGACATTGAGACAACTTCTTCTGTAGAGAGATATGTGCATCATGAGCAATGTACAGAATAGTCCCGGGTACATGAAGAATGCACAAATGGCCACCTCCTGATGTTGAGGCAGAGCATCAGCCTTGTTTAAAGGATGGGGAGCTAGGGCTGCTGCAGTTGTCCTACTCCAGAACAGGACAGACCCTTGTGACCACATCCTCTGCATCAACTGTAAGGCTCTGAGAGTAGGAAGATGAATAAAGTCTGCCTCTATTTCTTCAGTGTTTCTTCTCACAACGATCATGCTTAATATCAGACCCTACCTAAAAACTCCTAACCTGACTACCATACAAAATTTCACCCTTGAATCCCAGGATGAATTGTTATATCAAGATATAACAATTGTTATATTAAGATATATTTGCAAATGCCTTCCCGCAAACTCAAAATAAAATTTGTTAAGCACACCCACTTTTCAAATCCTGAAACCCTCTGAAAATTTATTTAAAACAACTTTCAATTTAAGGTACTTCTTCACAGAAGCATACATCGGGATTTCATGAAGTTGCAGATTTCATGAAATTGCAGTAACCTGCAGCAGTGCTGGATCTCTAGCTTCACAAGATAACAGATCCCGTGGTGTAAATCACATCTGTATTCATGAACCCCAGCTATACAACAAAAGAACAGTAGGATGAATTGATCTCTTGTCATTTCCGTAACTTTGATTCTCTTTCTGCATTAAGTAGTGATGAAATGAGAAAAGCTATTTTTCCTGGGTTATTCTAGTGATTATAAACGCAAATAAAATAGTTTTCCTATTTCTAGATACTGGGAGAAAAGATCAGGAAATTTACCGCATGCAGATTACAAGGTTAATATGACTTAGGTTTACAGAGAAAGGCATCCACTGTTTTTTTGTTTGTTTTTGAACTAGGCACCCTTCTTTTATTAGCTTAATTTTATTATTAATTCATCATGCTTCATCTAAAAGTTACAGACAATCTAATTGGTTATTTCTGGCAGTTGATTATTTTTTTCTGGCAGGCTCATACACTAACTCGCCACAAATTACAAACTAATTACACATTGTATTTGTTTTGATCATTAGCTACGCGTTGTTCAAGAACATAATGCAGGGCATGTTAGGTATTTAAGGTATTCGACCTAAAGCTTTGGTTACAGTTGATAGGGCTTTCTTATGTGTGTGACCATCTTGAGGCAAGCAGGAGGGTTGGAAGAGTCTTTCCCAGGAAGTGTATTTCCCATGGATTTGATTTGCCAGAAAGCAGGGAGGGTGGGAAAAAAAAAAAAAGCCACCAACATCTACAAAAACACTCGTGTTCTGCTGGTTAGATACCCCGGCAGACAGCCCCAATATATGCACATGAAATAGATAAAGAAACAAACTAATAGTTAGTGCCAGCAAGAAAACCTAGTTTTGAACTCCTAAGAGGAAAAAAAGGGCACTATGTCTAGAACATGCTGCCTTACACTGGACCTAAATTTCAGGGTTCAGTTTGAGGTACATCCACTTTTTTCTGGGGATACCTGGAGTTGTGGAAGCGGTTGGTCTTCTGTGTGCAGCAGCAAATGCTTTTATTTCAAGGATACATATACAGTAGCTGTAGCAGTACTTATTACAAAAAAAAAAAAAAAAAAAAAAAATATTAAAATTCTTTTTTTTTTTTTTAAATCAATTTAGTACCCTATTGCACTCTATCAAACTAGATGTCATGAACTAGCAAGCTTCATGCTAGCCCTAAAAATCTGTAGCTCTAGTCTAGAGAAACCTTTGAGGGCTTGTTTAAGAGGCTTGTTTAAGAGTCTTGTCATCTGTCATGTGTGATTTTGAAATCTTAAAGGAGGTGATGGCTCCAGTTATACTAAAGTTTATGTTAAGCAAAATACATATCATTTGAAAACTCCACCTTTATTTCTTGCAAAAATGGTCAACCTTTATTTCTTTCAACAATTAAAGTGCCCAGGAAAGGAGACGATCCTGCACAGCACTATTTCAGGGCTGTTAATCTCTGAAGTGTATCATCAAAAATTTTAAAATATAATTTTAGGTAGAAATTAAAATAAATAAATAAATAAATTCACACCAATATCTCAAAAGTTGTTTTTCAGTAGAGCAGTAACAAATGAGACCTATCTTTCTCAACCAAGTAAATGGTGAAAAATAACAGGAGGCACCCTTAGGAACCTACGCTTACTGAAATTAACGGACAACTCATTCTCAAATCACAAAGAGAAATTGCAGGAAAAACAAGCCTTAATAGAAAACTCATCCTTAATCTCTGGTTTTCAAATGCCAGAGATTGGGCCTTACTCCCCAAAACACCTTCTGGTAGTTATTCATAAGGTTACACATTTAAGTGCTTTTGTCTGTATTACCCATCAATTTACTTTGTCCTTCATTTGCATTTTCTTCCAGAATCAAAAGGGTCCTGTGAATGTTAACCTTGCATTGGCTTCTGTGAGAGCCAATGGGGAAAAGCTCCTGGGAGCTAGGGTCTTCATTAATTTAAATACTGTCATTGACTAAGTCTCTGTTACACATCTAAGCAGACAGAATTAATACACTAATGAAGCACACACACTGCAGAGGAAGTGAAAAAGTTGTCAAAGAACCTTTAAAACTCAGTTTTCTGAGACTAACAAAGATCCATCTTCTCTCTAAATGCCCATACGGAAGTCAGGTAGAGTTGACAAAGTTAGATGGAAAGCAACTTCAAACAACTTCCAACTTCCTTGCTAATTACTGATCAATTTTATATTTATTATATTTCATAGTATATATATTAATTAATATATATATATTAATTATATATTTTATATTATATTATATATATTATATTTTATATTATATTTTTTCCTGAAGGAGCATGGGTTCTGACAGTCAGTATACTATACTTCATGGCTATATGAACCACGGGGGATTTGATGTCATGCTTCAGTTTCAGTACATTATCAGTTCTGTATTCCCCATCACCCACCCCCCCATCTTCATTAGTTTAAGTCCTCTGACACAGATTTATGTTTTCCTTTTTACTTCAGTCTCATATGTCGGGGTAAATAAAGCTGATCATTTTCAAATTCTTTGGTCAGGGAGTCATCTATGAACAGCACGGTCTTCTACAGCTAATTCAAAAAGTCATTAGCAAATGTCTTAGCAAGTTACAATTCTAACAAGGATGAACAACAATCACTGACGATTAAAGTACTTTCTCTGCAACTATCCTTTAATTAAAAAATAAATAAATAAAAACCCAAAGCTTGCCTGTTATATTATAGGTTTATGAAACCATTCTATAGCTTGCATTTCCCTTTGAGGTGTCACAAAGACCATTAAACCTAAGAAATGGGATTTTTTTTTTTTTCAGAAAGAACAGTTGACATCTCCAAAATTCTTCAGAATGTGCCTATATTTCTATGGGTGAAGTGAAATGCATGCATATGGAAGAATGTTATGCATAACTGCATGGAAAGGTGACATAACTGCTATTGCACATGGCTTGTTGTTTATAAAGAAAAATAAATCACTATAATCCACTATAGTCAACTTGTAATGGCATACATCTGGACTTTGACTAGGACAGATACAACTTCAGTTTTGTTATCTTGGAGTAGTTTTTGAAAGAGAAACTCAGCTCTCACCTTTAAGCCCCCCCCTCCCCCCTTAATATTTTTGCTTGAAATTACAAGTTAAAACCTGCAAATAACTATTCAATTCTTACCAAAGTCATTTATCTCTTTCTCTACTTTTAAAAGCATATCAACTTTTTCATGCCAGATCATCTCTACCCATCATCGCCTTCCCTCTCCTATTCCTCTTTCTCACTTCTTCACATATGTATACTTCTCCAGCATGCCAGTTGTTACTTTTAAACACCAGGCCTCATCTTGTGCTTGCATATATTGTCAGCATAACTAAAATTTACTGCTTCTCCTACAGTAGATGGGAAACCAAAGTTTTGTTCCAATAAATTCATCTGAATACATTCATTTCTTGCCCCCAATAACATGACTCTGCTTTAAAGAAAAGAGGACATCAAGGTGGACTAAGCATTTTAACATTCACCTATTGCAAAGCTGACAGGAAGTTCTGAAGACAAAATTTCTTAAGACAGAATTGGCTGATCTTGAACAATTCTGTCCCCATATCGATTCTTCCTACCATTAAAATACAAGGTACCGTTTTGGTGAAGGGAACAACAATAACAGAAGTTTATAATCTCCACTGTATAAAATGAGAGCAATAGTCCCATTATCGTAAGTAACCTGCCTTGTAATTATGATAGTTTGCAATCTATACCTAAAAGATGGTTACATGTACGTATTTTATTTCTGTGATTAGTGCTTCATCATGCCCTATTGTGTACTTGGTATTGTGTTGTCTGTACTTTTTCACAGTTCACAAAAGCAAAAGTATTCTCATTATTTTATTTTTTTTTAAACCAAGAAGAAATGAGTTTGGATCTATCTGTCAGAATAGGTGAGCATTACAGAAACACCTCCACTCAACCGAAAGTCATATGCAGCAACAAAGGAAAAAGAAGTGACAACGTAGCTTATTCATTTGGCTTAAGCTTTTATTTATTATTATTCACAGATGTTTACTTTTGTTTAGTGGAATCATTCATGTTTACTGAAAAGGGCGCTCAACTTTCCAACTCTAAGTACTAATTTATTTAAGAGCAGTCCAGCACGGAACAACAGCATCACAACACCACTCACTGAATTTTATCCTCTGAGGTCAGAATCGCCTTGTTTTCCAGTGACTAACACACCCAGGGAATTCCTCAGGAAAAAACAAAACAACAACAACAACAGAAAACCACACAGAAGACAATCACACAGAGTAAATTTATCTTGGAGCAATTGTCATTAGCCATTTAGCCCATACAATTACTACAACATTCACTGTGACCAATTTGTTATGACTGTCCTTGTCATGAAATGAATGGAAGATGAAGAGTACACTGCAACAGAACAAAACATCCTCAATATTTTATATTGTTGAGAACAGAGACAAAAACATTTTGCTTTAGATCACAGTAGAGGTACTCCACTCCTAAAACTGAGATTTTCTGCCATCTGTGGGAAGTTTGACATTTAGATTAAATGCAAGCATAACAAGTCACGTTTCACCATCTGAAGTCTACCTTTACCCAGGTTCAATATTAAATCTGTTCATACTCACCTACAGAGCAGCCCATCAAAGTGAGCTTTAGTTCCAAAATCTGTCTTGCTATAGGAGCACGTACTACTCTAAGCAGCATGTCCCTCTATGCTAAATCCCTCATTTTGCATCAAACTGCCTGAAGCATTCCTTTGCCACGCTGAAGCACAGCCACTACCCCAGCTAGTTGAACCTCTACACAGCATGTACTTCCAGGCAAGTCAGATAGCCTGAAGGCTCTGCAGAAATTGAGATCTCATCAAGACTTGAAAAGTCAGCTAGTGTGCAGGTCCATTTATAAAATCATATTGAATCTGTATAACTGGAAAGTTTTTTGGGATAGTGAGTAAAACTGTACATCTCATCCATTCTAATACAGACCTGTGCTCTGTGTGCACATGGGCTCAAAGTTCTTAAAGTAAAGTATGTTCACACATTTCTGTTACATTTCTGTTACTTCTGGAGAGTAATCCTTAGTTCACAAAGAAGCCTCCAATTCTCACTTAAATACTGATAGGATATTCCTTGTGAAATGATATTTTAATGAGTTCTAATTGTTTTTATTTAACAGTGTATTTCACTATTGATTAGTCTTACTAACATGTTGTTGCTCAAGCCTAAGTAGCTTCTCTTCCAAAAGCAATTTGTTGGAGGTAGTGATGAATTCTTCTAATGCAGCATTAAGCAATTAAGAAGCAGGAGCTCCGCAGCTCCAGCGGTTGTCCCTCTACTGTGAACAGCTAACCTGAGAACTGAATAACTCACCAGAATGAACTGCCAACTTCAATCTATTCCCAATATTCAGGATGGATGTCTGGAAGATCAATTACACTTCCTGAAAATAAATGCATGTTGCTGGCTCTATTACATATCCTGAAACACCACAGAGAAGTTGTTTGCTGCAAGCATTCAATTTGTCTTTCTACGGTCATGCATCCCTTTTCAGAGGTAGCAATCCTAGTCACAAAATAAACATTATTAGACTATAATGAGCCTAAAGAAAACTCAGGTAGTTTGGGACTTGCAAAAGCAGTTGTTACTCAGGATATTCATGTTCCGAGAACTAGGAGATAAACTCATGTGAATTTCCATGTCTTGAAATTTATCACTGTCTTTATTATAAAGTGTAAAAGGATTGGGGGGGGGACGGGGGGGGGAAGGGCACAAAGTGGGATTCAAAAGAGCCTCCATGCTCTGAGAGCACTCACACTATGAGGAGTATGAGAGTCACAACTCATATTTCCTTAAGTTTTTTTTTTTTTGCTTCAGTGTTTTTTGTTCAAGTCAGTCAGGATCAAACTGAAGTAATGCCAACAAGAATGCTTTTAAGCTCTACCCAAGCACTTCACCTACCATGGGAGCTTTGCAGTTGGTTTCAGTAGTACTAGATCAAATCACCAATGACCACAGCCAGAAATCATTTGATTTACAGCAGTGTAAACCACATGTGACACTGCTAACTTCCTGTCCAAATCCCATTAGCTTTCTACAACTTTAAGCTCTGCAAACTGCAATCTAATGTACAATTGTTACATTTCCCCCCCCCACAGGAACTAAACAGTTAAGTGCTAGTTTCAAAGCACTATCTTTGCCTCAATTTTAAACCCCTCCCTTTCTCTAGAATAGGAGAGCCCCTTTTTTTCCTTCAGTTATGGCACTTGGAATCTTATCTCTTCTAATTAAGTGGCAGATACCAAATACAAGACACTGCTGAGTAAATACTCAACAAATAAAGCAAGGCTGATCTCACCCTGAGCAAGCTACAGCTGATGGAAGCAGCATCATCTTTCATTACATGCATGTCCATTTTTCAGGGAAGGTACTGATTTTTTTTTTTAATACTTCTGACGCAAGAAGACATTACATTTCTGTGGGTGTTTCATTTGTGGCTTTTTATGTTTTGTTTTACAATTCCCAATGACGCATAGCAGCCAACTAGATATTGGAAAGGGAGTTAAATAAAGAAAATACAAGTATTATTTGCTTCAGCCATCATTAGGATGCTTGGGCAATTTGCACCTCCCAATTTCAACAGGGGGAAGCACATATATAAAGACTGCTTTATATATGGAAACACTCAAAGGAAACACTGAGGCCATCTGACGAAGTTGGATGCATGCATCATCAGTACATCATCAGGTACAAATGAGTCACCAAGTGTAATGACATAAACGGCCAACTTGTTCAAAATAAGCATCAGGCTGCATTCAGATGACTGCGGTATCTTACTGTGGTTAATCTCTGTGTACAGAATCAAGTCCTTTACAGAGTTAAGTCACCCATCAGAGACACAGTAGATTTCATTTCTTGAGACTGAAAACATCTGAAATGTTCCTTGCTGTGCTTCTTTGAGCGAACCCTGCTCTTATACCTCAATTTCTTCCAAAGCAGATGGCTCTGTAGACCACTGTAATAATATGTATTAAAAATGATATAATTGTCACTTTAGTCATCCTTTATATTACTTGTATTATTAGAATACTTCTCATAAGTACGCTTCAGTACAACTAGTTTAGAAATGTATTAGCAATACAGAATTTCAAAGTCTCCCCTTCACAATTAGTCTGTTACAAAGACCTTTACTATACCAGAAACAAGTTACAAATTCTCATTTACATTTTTTTCATGTGAATAATTTCATCTTGTATTTCAAGCCAAATACAATAGATCAGATTCAAAAAACAAGTGAAAAGATATTGATATTCAATTTTATGAAAAAATGCTCAAAAACAAGTGAACCCCCATAGCGTTTCTCGACTCATCTTTTGTAAACAATATCAATTGATCATATCCGATCAGATTTATTTTTGTAGCTGATATTGTTGCATACAGATGTAACATTAATCCCTGTTTTTTCCAACTCACATAACGTTAGCTAGAGCTGCTGGCAAACAGCACAATAGTCAGGCAGAGGATCCACCTTACACCGCTTTCAGCTCTAGCCAGGAGTTCTGCTCAATGCTCCTTGTTTGCCCATCAACTTCATTTCTGTTGGTAGAAGGCAATTCTGTAGTACAGCTCCCTTAAAACACTGTGTTGCTTTTGTGAGCAAACTTATATGGGGGACATTTCTCAGTGTTTCTTTCAACTGCCTTGCACTGCCATCACAGCAAACTAAAGACTTGGTGTTGGCAGAAGCACTCTTAGATACTCCCTCTTATAATTGCCCCTCCTTAACTACACAGGGGAGTAATGAGGTAAGATTTATTTCTACAGGTAAATCGAGAATTTGTCAGGAAAAAAGTCATTTTCAGATTGCTTGGTTTTACTACATGCAAAATTTTATGTATTCTTGCATGTTTAGTTGTATAGAAGAGTCTAACTTCAGTTTTTCGTACAGAGCCAACAACAAATACTTAATACTGCACACATGACACCTAGTCAGCCACATGATAAAGCATAAAAGTAAAAGGAATAACAGCCCCCCACAATACCTGACTTCCAATGTACTATCTCCAAGGAAAAAAAGACGCTGACAGCTAGCAATCAAAGCAACACTAATACAGACAATAAATCACTGGGGAAAAAAAAGTTAGATGGTATAATCCTGCTTCAAGTACTTAGGAAAGACTCCAAGACCTTATTTCCAAAATGAAAATCAAGCAAAGAACCAACCCACACTCTGTTCTAGGAACAATTAGTTCTCAGATGCAGCATGTTTAACAGCCAAAGTATAATAACCAGGAATTCATCTGGATACCAGCTTGTACAGTGCTTTCCAGTACATCACCTACTCTTTAGCACTCTGACTATCCATCTGTGAAGTGGATACAGATTAATTCTGCTTTGCTTCTTCAACCATACCAGTATATGGTTATTTAAGTGTTGGAGAAACAATGAAATCATTTTTGAGGAAATCAAAGGATACTCCAAATTGCTTGGAGCATCACTTTACCTTATGCTCTAAGTAGCTTTCATGCCTTTGTTGTTAATGACAGTGTCAGTAACACGGTTCATAACATTCATGTAATAAAGATGCATCATAAAATTGTGTCTCCAATTCCTTTTGACTGTTTGCAATTTCCAGAAATTGGAGATTTTATAATGATGACATTAGCATATATATTCAGTTTAGCTACGTTTTGAAATAAATCAAGATTTTGAGCTTCTGTGACTTCAATGATTTAGTAAACAATGGTCTGAAGACAACTGTGATAGTCCTCAATGTGTCTTGGGAATTGGTGGTGGTAGTAATTCTAGCCTCATCTTGTTTACAGTAATATTTTTGTTAAATCAGAAGGCTGTTTAAAGGAGTTCATGATCTGATTCCTAAATCAGGTGATGAATATCAGGTCTGTGTTGCTTTACAGCACATTCTGATCTGTCAGGTATCATAACGCATATTGTTATCATGCCACCTAAATGTCTTCATGTTGCAGTTCCTTTAAATGTACTGTTAACCAAAAGTGTTACAGAAGTCCCAGTCTCTTAACTTCCCTTCAGCCAGCTAACAATTGCCGTTCTCCTCAATAACCATAAGGAGACCAGCAGCTTGTCAGACTACCCATGGCTAACTTCATTTCATTTAAACCAAGTTATCATGCAAGTCTACCTACTCCTATGCATAGAAAACTTGACTTTAGTTAGCAATACATATGATTAGCCAAGGCAACATTTCAAAAGCATTAACACCACCCTGCTGCACAGGGGTTAACAAACCAGCTGACAATTCAGTGCCTCGACAATTTCAGCCACAAAACACTGTCACTACTTACTACATACAAACTTCTCATTGCAACCATGCTTTTCCTCTACAGCAACTAAAAATTTATTTTGGTATGTACACCCTGTTGTCTTTCAAGAAATACAAAATTTCTCAGTAACGTTGAACTTAATTAACAAAACCCTAATTTTGTCTCCATGGGCAACTGCACATGAATCCAGATTGTCTGTGGACCAGTATCCATAATCAGAACATCTCTCCATTAGCCTCTGCCATCTGCATGTAGATAGATCAGTGCCTAATTTATGCAGCTATTTATTCAAAATTGCATTGACTTTAGGCTAGCTTATGTTGTTGACAACTTCTAAAACAAGCAGCTTTGCAGTACCATACCACCAGAATAATCTAGCACATGTCATGTAGGAAAACTCCTTATGGACTCTGTTCTCAGCTCTTCCGCTGACACATGCGCACAAGTGGGCAAGATGATTTTTTTTTTTTTTTTTTCCTTTTCACACTAAGAGCCTTACTGTAACATGTGCAATGCCATCTTAAGATTCCAAGTGCCTAGGCATTTCTGTCAGGGCTGACACAGAGAGAATGGTGATCCACTGGCATTTATTAAGAAGTCCTGGAAGTGAGCTCTATTCCACTTGACTCTTTAACACTCACTAGCTTGCTTGCTCCTCACTTCTTCCCCCGCAGCATTACATTCCCACTTGGTTACTGCAGGACCAGAAAGGTCAGGCAGGAAGTCATGTTGGTTCACACCATACAGTAACTAGTCCGGGGCCTTATCAAAAAAGGTCCCTGAGCATCCCCTGCCATGTGCCTTCCCCTATCTCCCTGACTTGCAGGTGCTTTTGTTCCAGCCATTCCCTTCATCTGAGTCTTCAACCCCCTGGTTTTCCCAGTCAAAACAGCTGATGTGAAGAAGCACAGTGTATGGCCAGTCTGACTGGTGGCTCTGTATAAGGCCTGCCTCTACCACAGGCATCTTACTGGGAAACCTCAGGTTTGGACCAAGTGCTGTCCAAGCTCACGACTACTCCATACTAGTTGCAACTAAGAAGGTAGCAGACTTGTGCTTGACATGTTACAATCTCCATTTAGGAGCATTCACCCACAACGACAGTTATTCTAATTTTTGCCAATCACATGTACTATGAAAACCACTACAACATGCAGTGAACACCAAGTTCAAGTTACTGAATGTGAAGCCTGCTAAGATTGCTGGAGAACATGACCCATGCTTCAAAATTGCACTAGATGAAGACATTTGTTAAACAGGCTCTTAAAAGAGCAGTTGGAGTATCAGCTCAGTGACTATCACTTCTTAGGTCTCAGAATTCACTAACATCGATCACACTACCTAGTCCAACTCCATGGCTTCAAAATCAGTTTTTGTTTATGGATTACTGCAAATATGGCTGGGAAACTCTGCAGCCTTATAGACTACTGGTAGTCCTCCTAAATAGTTGTGTCATTACTCTTTTAAGAATCAAGTTTTGGTCTATTCCAAGTGGTGAGGATTGACTACAGATAGGGAAAGCAAGGGTCCTCTTCTTAAGCATTTGTACTTAAGACAATAATTTCAACTCAATTTAAATATGAGTCACTTCTTTAATTAGCATGTGTTAAACATCACAGCTGCCACCATGAATTTTTCCTGATAACTACCATACTAGCAATGGAATATTGGAATGATTTCTTAGGTATCAGTCTGTTTTTACCACTTCACTAACAACCCCCCAGAGTTCAACCAGAAGCATGATGACCCATCATCTCCATTGTTAGTGTTAGTAGAGTGTACTCCAACAGTTCAAAGAGAATCAAGTTTCAAAAGAAAGTAAAAAGACTTATTTCTGGCTTTAAGAATGCTGCTGGTCCATAAACCCAACTAATGATCTGACTCTCATTGGCAATGTACCACATCCAAGGCAAATTGAAGTAAAACATAGCTTGTAGCACCAGTACTTGAGGATAACTAACCTGTTACAATATGAAGTCTGCAAAGGCTGGTGAGCATCTGTCACTGTTACCCAGCATAGCTTAGGAACATTGAGAAATTGAACAAGATGGCAAAGACTTCAGGAAACCGAGAACAGAAGATTCTCCTCTTCTCAAATAACCACGACAATATTAAGTACTGGGGACCCGGAGGTTTAGAAGAAAATTAATTCAACATCCCAACCAAACATTTATGCCCCTATTATTTCATATCAATTATATTAAAACTTAAAAGGGTTTTGCATATTTTGTCTCTTTTTCAAGCACACTTCGAAAAATAGCTCCAGCAATGTGCCATTATTCTCCTCAAGTATTCTCCCATTTCCACATTAACACCAACTCCCTCCTAACTGTATCAGATAAAAATCCAAGCTACAAAATGAGATGAACCAAGTAATTGAGCTCGTTATCCACACCACCTCTCCACACAGTGGGAGAGATCTGGAACACACAGACTTCCTGACCATTACTGTGCTCACAAAGGGCACCTAAGAGCACCACACAGTTAGCATTAGTAGTGATAAGGGTTCAAAATCCAGCGTAGGTGCACAACGGTTCTAAGGTTAGGGGCTAATTTTTTCAGCATTGAAGAACTGATGGAACAACAAAGGACAAAAACACCAATTAAAACCTTTTCATTAAGATAACCCAAAAATCCAATATAGGCATGACTTCCCATTCTGATAATCGAGCCTGGAGTATTCCTCTTGCACAATGCTTGACATGTACATAACCACGCTATACCTGCAGTTTACTGTTCTCCCTTGTCCTTAAAAAAGGACACATTGAAAGCCAGTTTCACTGGGCTTTTTTATTATTATTATTATTCATAATGAAAAATTCAGGTTAATTTTGAATGCGTTACAGCTCTTCCTTCACTGCCCAGTTTCTTGAGTGTCCTAGAGACTGTTAAAATATTGCCACAACACACATTCTGCACCTCAATACAACCAATTTAAGAAAATATGAAACAAGTTCCCTACACTTCTTCCACCTGTACTTATTAGAGCCAGAACTGTGCTATTTTTGCAGCATTAGTGGTAGAAAGGTGGTTGATGACACCTTAAGAAAAATCTGACAGTTTAGCTTTCTTCTAGCTCCAAATAGAGACAAAACCAGAAGATAATTCTTTGAAAGATAAACTTCTTCAGCCTAATCAAGTGCAAGGCAACAAATGTTTTGCTTTCAATTCTGATGTTAATTATTTCCAAAGACTTGGATTTCAGAGAAGGAGCTCAGCTGCAATTAAAAAAAAAAATCTAAGCTCTCCAGAAACTTTACCCAAATTTCTGGCATACTTAAATTAGTTTTCTTTCATGAATATAACTGAAGAACAACCTAAATTTTAAAAACAATTTTTGGCAACTACTAAAACACTGGACATGTTTGAAATTGCTGTGCCAGTTTAATTGGAGTTCAAAACTGTTCTGATAAAAAAAACAAAGTTGACTGAGGGAATATTGATCAATGTAAGCTGCAGTGAACTACAGATTACTCTGTACAGAGATTTTATTTATTTATTTTATTTTTTTTTACACGTGTAGTCATAACAAAGCTAATAAAACAGAGTTATGGTGAAGAGTTGTTCTAGAAGATAAAGGCTTACACAATGCAACACACGTTCTTGTAAATGCCTGGGAATCAGCTTGGCACGAATCACTTCTTAAATAGCCCTGGTTTGCCCCTAGAATTACATAGGATGACTCAAGAAATGCTTGGAGAAATGCTGGGACACTTCAAAATTCCTCCTTCTGTTCACTTCTGCATTAGAAAAAAAGTTTTTTACTCACGCTCTCAACACAGAAAGGACACAGAAGCTCACATGGAATAAAAGCTTTGTCCGACTTTGAAGAACTAGAAAATAGATTTAATCCAAGTCAGCAAACACAATCAAGTCTAATAACAAAGCAGCCCTGATTTTTCTCATGAAGTTAAGGTTATCAACTAGAATGGATTTTGATTACCCTTACCTTATTGACAACACTGAAAAGCATGGTGCTGTTCAGTACTTATTGTCAGGTTTGCACGTCTGTACTTACGTTAGGATTTAAGATTTAGTCCAATCATTTAGGTTTGGTTTCACCTCGGGGGAAGTCCCAGACATCTGAACTGCACCCCAGCTTTTCCAGCAGCTTTCTATGACACCAATCACATACCTCAAACACCATACCGCATGTAACCATTTATACATAAGCCACACATAACAGCAAAGAAGCTTTGTGGAACAAAATGTCCCAGCAGAATAACATCCTGAACAATCTGCCATCCTTTCACTACTTATTTGAACATGATTAACATCCTTTTTATCTTATTTCTTTTTTTTAAAATATCACAATCTGTCTGTGTACTGATAGGAGAGCCTCTGCATTTAAGCTAATTAATACAGTCTCAAAGGCAAGAAGTCTAACGAGTAACTCAAAGTAAGTGTTCATTATTCAAACCATGCCTCCTAAGCATACCGGTATTCCTAGTCCTAGACCACTTGGGATAGGCCTGCTGAGGAAAGATTGCAAGTCTAAGATGCCAGAAGGCAAAGTACAACTTAGATGTTATTTATTATGTGGGATGCACAACACAGTACTTCTCTGTTTGACAGATCTTCTTTGAATTCATTACTGCTTTTAAACTGACAGAGGAAGAGCATGAAACAAGCTATGCATAGCAAGCAAGCTGCTCAACCAGCCAGCTGTATGTTCACATAGTTTCAGTATAAGTAATACCATTAGCACACCTTATAGTTGAAGAAAGCTCTCTACTTCAACTCGTGTTCTCAGAGTTGCTGAGTTACTCTAAAACTTAAAAAAAAAAAAAAAAAAAAAAAATCAGAGGCCTACTTCCAATTTAAGATACAGCTCTCTAATAGACTGAGATCAGAACTAGCTTGACAGAAACACCAACCGTCAAATTCAGGTTAAAATTAAGCCACTTAAATCTAGGACCGTGAGGATCTCAGTTCATCTGACACATTAGTCAGCAGTCATCACAACTTACAGTATCACTGAGACTCATTGTATGAACACCGAAGATGTAATTTTTGCCACATTTGCGTTGAGAAGCTGAGCACAACCTAAGCTCAGTTTGACTCCCAGCAGACCATTTTTTAAGTCCCTTACGCAGAGCCAAAAATCAATGTCAGAATGACGTGGAAACGTCCAATTTTTACCTACTGAAGTTCCTCCCTGACTTTCACAGTGAATTTACCATAACCTCATAACAGCTTTCAAAACTTATTTTCTATTTTAAACCAAGCCGTGTTTTTCTGGACATGACCTGGCAGCATAAGAAGTATTTTTAGACCTATTTTATCCAAGATACCAAACAAACCAATGATGCCAATTAAGCACTTCAAAAGGCATAAGCAAACATTCCATACCAGACAGTTTCACCCCACGTATCTGAATTCTGTAGCTTATTTACATCATTAAACAGCGAAAATTATTGTGAGAAAAAGCAGTACTCCCCTCTTTGTCACTGAAAGTAATTTGGGAAATAAGTCCCCCTAAGGACTATCCAGAAGCTGTTGACAGCTTTGATATATAGCTTCTGCAGGAGTTCTCTGCTGTCCTCACTCAATTCTATCAGCTCACAACGTGCCGATCAAAGAACTAAGGCCAGCAACTGCTGAAGAAAAAGGGGGTAGAGAGAAAGGACCATTTATTAAAAAAAAAAAAAAAATAACTGTTCATTAATCAAAGCTTTTTCTTCAATCAGATTCAAAAGGATCTGGCACACATCAAATTCCAGAACTATGCATTACTCAGTAGGACCTTGCCAAATCATTAATCAGTAACTCCATTCTTGTTTGGCATCATTACACAAAACAAGTAGTTATCACCAGCTTTAAAAGACTCTTCTTAGCTATGCTGTCTCAAGTCGAGATTTTTTCCTTGGTATTCCTTCTCCGCCCTTCTGCTTACTGTCATTAAAGTGACAGTTTTAGAGATAAATGGACTTGCTTTCAAGTCCCTTATTATAAAGGTGGAGAAATATCATTACTGAGGAATTCAAATATAGGATTAGCTTTACAGAATGTTTCTGCTATTAAGCAGTAATATATTAACACTTCTATGATATCCTCACTGAAAAAGTAATATTGATATACTTGACAAAGGCTAAGGAAGCTAGCCACTAATACAGCTCAACACCTGAATCAGCAAAAATCCTAATTGCTGCAGTGGATCAGGCCTTAAGAAATTAAAGCTCACAAAAAAAGCTTTAAGGATTAAAAAGTTGGAGGGATTATTCTACTCATCAGTGAATGCAGCAAGCTCTGAAAATGTTGGGCAACACAGAAACGGCATACTAAGCTGATACAAGCAAACAGCAACAGTGCAAAATAAGCTAACATTAAAAAGCTGCAGGTGGGTATATTGCTTTTCTAGGGAGACATTTACATCATGCTAACACAAACTTGGTCTTTCTTGCATGTAAGCTCCCTCAAGTCTATATATCCTTGTTGCACATTAGACATGATAGCATGTAACACCGTGAAGTTCCAGCCGTCCTCCCAGTTCTTTATTTCAAATGAGTTTTTATACACCATACTCCATTCAAATGAGTTTGTTGGCACCTATAACCTTCCTTAGGGATGAGAGTAAGGCAACACATTTCGCATTGGAATGAAACAGTTTATTCATTATCTGAGCATGGTTTACTCTTCAATTCGGTTACAGTTTCCATATTTAAAACTCTTAGCAAATATTTCCCTGCCAGCTTTCTCCCAGTGGAGCCTCTGGTGCTAAGGACCAGGTGCTGCCAACTGGAAGCTCACTCTCAAAGGAGACAATCACATGGGAAGCGGCTGGTTGCACGAGAGCTGTAAGCAATGCATGGCGTGACAGCTCCTTGGAACACAAGCCCACAGTGCTCCGGTAACGCTGGCAGACAGCAGAGCTCAAACTTTTTCAGACTGCAGAATGAACTGAGTGTTTGACAGGCATTAGTATGTGGTAGGGGCAGCAACTTCTCAATCAATGCTGTGAAAAGAAAATTGAAGCTACAAGCTCAGTTGCCAAAATAAAAAAGTATCAGAAAAAGAGACTGAATAAATTCTTCCGTACGGAAGAATAACAACATAAAAACAAATAAGAGCTTTTAAACATGTCTGATAAAATTCCAACATTAGATACTACGGTCTTCCAGCTGTTCTTGGGGGAAGAAACAGCACAATTAACTCCCCCTCCTCCTGGTGCCTAGAAGGAAATGCAAGCCATTCGTTAGCTGCACACAAAGCTGCATTTATTTAACAGTGACTGAAATAGCATCCAGTCTTCCCAGCATTCTCCTTTATGGCACATACACATATGCATATCTTTGATTTCGCAGAGAACAGCCTGGATTTTACTTATCAATTCCTCACTGATTAAGAATAACTCTTCAGATGTTCCAGCTAGCAAAAGTAATAAGAGGGCTGGGGGGTAAAAGGGAATATAGATAGAAAAGAACAGAGGGAAGAAAACCAAGACAGATGAGAAAATCCGAAAAAAAATAAGTGAAGAAAAATAAGTTTCACTCAATTCCCTCAATGTGTGGGTGCTACTCATGGAATAAAAAATGCAAACCACCACTTGCTAATCCTCCTCTGGTCTCATCTTCTCTATCTAGTTAATAACCATTAGACACACAGTCTGCATGAAGCACGTCAGTCATTAGAAAAGGCTCAAATTAAATGGAGAAATAAACTACATTCCTTTAATTCCAAAGAGGAAATGTATTAATGTGTGATTTATCCTAGCTCAAAGAAGACAGTAAAGACACTGTAAACATCTAAAGCTGGGTCTAAAGCCTTGCTGTAAGTAATACTGGCAGGGAAAATAAGCATTCACAGAGGATAATGCCATTTCTCACATACAACCCTGTCTCGGTCCAAGACGCCTCATTTTCCATAGCATCTCTAAACCTAGAGCACCAACTCTACTAACTGTCTAGATAAGTGGCATCAACCTAGTTCTGTACGTTGCAAGGGTCAGAAGTTTAAGCTGCAACTTAAAAAAAATAAATGGTTCAGCATCAGCACCGAGTTTGTCACATCCCCATCAAGTTCATCTTCCCAACATAAGGTCACACTTCATTCACTGAATAGCAGCATTTGTATCACCTAACAAGATAATAGGCTGTAAGAATCAACATTGCCCTGGGGCGTTGGACCAATGATTTATGCTACCGCTCTGCTAAAAATAAGAGCCGTTAAGACACAGGTACACACTTCTTTACACTTCGTTCATAAACACACCTATATAAACAATCATATTTAAATCACATTTGAATCCTAACAGGGATAACATAACCAAATTTTTCCAGCTGATATCATTGATGCATGCACTGGTGAGGAACATTACACGAGACAGGCTAGAGACACAGCCTGAGGTGTGTAGCAGGTGCATACACCTTGTCTATCCCCATACTCAGGAAACTCATCATGATGGTCTATTCTTTGTTTTAATTAACATGATATGAAATGTTTTATCTGACTGTAGCTTGCATTTCCAGTGCTGCAATGAATTCACAGGTCTCTTGCTAAAAAAAAACAAAAAACAAAAAACAAACACCCTACCCCCCCTCCCCCCAGCCAAATACATTTCTTTAAGTTCACTGACAAAGCTATTAGATACCATAGGATCCATCTAAATTTCAGACTACACTTAAAGATTTATTTTTTTTTTTTTTTAGTATTACATACAAATCCTGTACGTAGCAGGTTGTAACTTCAGGTTTTATAAGAGGAATTTTGGAAGCTCCTGAGTACACATGAAAGAGCCAAGGCATTTTGGTATTTTCATCTAAGTACCTTATCAAAGCATGGATAAACTTTAGGTAATGAAGCTGTCTGTGCTCCAGAGATCAAGTTATGCACGGCTCTTAGCTTATCAGATGGCATCACAGGTTACTTGTCAATTCAGATATAGTCAAACTCATGAGGGAAACAACTCAAGATCAAAGTATTTTAGGTTGTTTGCACATGTCATAACTTCGGAAAACTACTTAACATAAGAGAAGGAAATGAATTACGAAGACTTCATAAACAATCATTTAGTCCTTTGATTCATCTTTTCTTTCACTGTTGATAGTACACCCATTTTGAAGCAAACGATGAAAGCCTCAGAGCACTTCTCTGCAGCCAGTCATGGAAAGCAGAAGGCTTGGAAGGCTACAGATTAAAAGCCTCAGACTGCCAAGAAACTCTCATAAAACTCTTATAAGCCTGTGCAGCTCTGTTATAGTTCAAGAACAAAAAAGGTTAAAAAAAAAAATAACAGTAGCAAAGAACATTTTTCCTTCATTTCCCCAGAGAAATTCTAATTACCATCAAGTCCACGAAGGCCACCACATATGGCAGCTCTACAGTAATACTACAGTTGTCATTACTACAGTAGGAATAAAAAAAGTATGCTCATCTCTCATACAAAACATCATAATATTGGAGCCTTTTTGTTCAGTGGCATCCAGATGGAAACGACAAAAATTCTGTCTGAAGCAAAGTCACAATGCAGACCAAAAGAATCCTTTCCTCAGCTGTAAAGCTCTCCAGGTCTAAGTCAAGGCAGCAGTTAACTAATTGCTGAAGGGAGGTCAACTTGCACATTCTGTCATCACCAGGGTTTCACTCACCATCAGCTTCCCCTTTCTGCAGATAGAGTTTTTTTCTGTAAAACTGACTTGCATTTGTCATCTGCAGTTCTCCCACTGCAGCTAAGCCCAGCTGAAACACCAAGTGCAAAGATGTCCTTCAACTTCATCTTGTGCTCTTTTCCTTCAGCTTCATCTCAGGAAGCTCAAACACAGATCTCAAAATCTGTACAATTTGTTCTACATCTAAAGCCTTTCCTAATCCTGTATCTTCCTCATTTTCTCACTTGTCAATACTCATATTTGCAACAAGCATCCGTAGCCTCTGTGACCATACTTGGATTCTTCCTTCTTCCAGACACTATTCACTAGTGACTGGGGACACGGGAGGCTGAAAACAAGGGAAGATGAGTGCAAGATTACACTATTCTTCCCTACCACTCCACAGAAAGAGAAGACACTACAGAACCTTCTCTCTAAGAAAGTGATGATGCCTGCAGGCAGGCAAGAAAAAAATATGTATATAAAAAATAAAGAAATGGGCAAAGGTTTCCTTAGCAGTGCTAGGTACAGCTCACAGGTAGACTCACAACCTTTAGCTGTGCCATCTAGTTAAGTCTCTGGATCAGACACTTATTTCTAAAGCACGTATTTTTGCCCAGCCCGTATTTTATTCGCTACTTCTCTACGCTCTGGGAAAATTTATTTCTACATCTGGCATCTCACCCTGATTCTCCACTGCAAGCAGTGAAACAGAATTCATTTAATTTCTTAGCACTGTACTTTATTTTGTCAATAAATTACTGCCGCTATCGAACAGAGGCCTGGCTGTCTTCTTCACTGACCTTTTGTTGCTTATAAATTTCTTATTGTTTACCATAACCTTCTCTACAACCTTCCTTTCATCTTTCACCTTTGCTTTCTGTATTTTTATTCTCCTTTGGAGTCCTTTGATTCTGCAGTGTTTTTAGTCCTCTCTAGTTGTTCATTTATAGCAGCAATTTGGCTCTTGATTTTTTGGGTTTCTTTTTTTTTTAAAAAAAAAAAAATAAAAACATCCATGTGCATGCACTCATGCATATATATATAATTTATTACTTTTCTCAGCTCAACTGGAAAGCTCGGAGCATGGCAGCACACTAAAATGGTTCAAGGACAAAATGTTTTCATTGTAACTGAAATTTGTTTCTCATTAAGGGTGCTTTTATGTTTATGGTTCTGGTGTATCCCAACACAGAACCCTCCAAACTCTTTTTCAGTACCCTGAACTGTGGTCAGAAGCAAGAAACAGTGAAGTAGATTATCGAAGTTGAATTTCTATGACAAGCTGAGAATGGGTTATACAGCATTACTCTAAATATCCAAATGCAGAACCAGTGCAAATGAGAACAGTACTGGCTCTCCAAATCAATATCACTTCTGGTGTTGACACTTAAGTCTAGTATTACATACAAGTTGGTTTTCTATATACCTAACATTTCCTGAGCATGATTCTAACATTAATGGAATTAATACTTTTAATAATGACTTATTTCTGTCACAGGACAGAAAAGTTCTGCAGAGAGTTGCATAACCTCATTTCAGCTGTAATCTATTAGAGTCGGGGGTCCTTAAGGATCTCCAGGATAACCCTCCCTACACACACACTTCCTTTTTAAAGAGGGTTTATCACTCCTTACACAGATGATGGAACTTGTGAAAAACAACCAAACTCCAGGACTTGTATAGCTGTGGTCAAAGGAGCAAGCAGTGACAGGAAAAAAAAAAAAAAAAGAAAAATGAATATTTGGCCAAAGCATAAGAACAAGGATCAGTTTCATGCTTGTTTAGAATCTTTTAAGCTCCATGCTTTCACTACCAATAAAAGCCATTGTACAACCAGGTGGTAACAACTACATTAAGCTTCACAACTTACGTAGCTAAACCTTTATACAAAACCACCAAAGACCTACACATGGGACAAATACAAAACATCAAGATTCCAATTAAAAGCTTTTGATCTGCTGCAGCTTTGAACGTAGTGCTACGTGAGAGGCAACGGCAGACCTGAACACTATCTCAGATAGCTAGTCCAAGTAGTATAAGCTATTTTTACAACTTACAGAATTGGACATAAAAAACAACCAAGTTAGAACTATAAGAATGTGGACTGATGTTACACAACACCATCTACAGATATTTTTAATTCCTGTTTCAGAGAAACAAGTTGCAATTTCTAATGCCCTGCATGTTAGCAATAACGGTAGCAAGACTAGTTTTCCATCAAAAACAGATATCTAACCCATCCCCCAAAAGATAACAGTGCACTCCTTTTCCCTTATCTTTCCTGCAGCTGCCCTGATAAGAATGAACTATTCCAGCAACATATGTTCAGTTACTACAGAGACAATGATTGTTTGAACAACTGCAGAGATATTTAACTGCGATTTTCCTTTCCTCCTTTATGAAAAGCAGTACTAACCTTGGGGCTAGTGCATACTGTTTATGTATATTAAGTGATTTTTTTAAAATACTATGATACTAGGAGATGCATAATGCAATAAAATACATGTCCCTAAATACTAAATACTTATTCTTCTTACCAAGAGCACAAACCACACCATTTTTATAAGAAAACAGAGCTATGAAGACAGCTGACAAAGAAACAAGCTGATCACGTTCAGTGCCCTGCTCCCCCCAGCCAGATATCAGTCTATTGGATTCCTCTCATTAGCTTAAAAATCTTCAACTGATGAAAAGAATTTTTTAATAAGAACAAAATCTCAAAAACAAAGCTAGCAGTAGGATATATGGTTTGGTTCAGAAAAGGCTGCAACGAGGGCAGTTAAGCATGAGATGTAACTCACCTGCCGAAAATGCATGCCCTGAGGGCTTGACAGTGGTTCAAACTAAGGATGCAGTCAGCAGATCTACAAGTTTATACTTCTCTATGCACTCAGCTTCACACAATGCCACTTGAAACTTTACATTTTATGAGGATTTTTTTATTTGGAGCCTATCTCAGAAGTCACACATGCTGTATGTTTGCATATCTACTAATCCCTATCTACCTATCTGACATGGCAGAATTCATCCTTGTACATCAACAGTGCTAAGTGGCATCTTGCTCAGCTTATTCAAATACTCCAAATACAATCATCAGATCACTGAGCTCAACTCTTTATTTAAATACAGGGCTCAGCTCAGACTGAGAAGCAGGGTAAACAGATATAGTATTTCCCTAAACTTAAAACTAACATTTACGTGTGTGCACACAAATGTCTTAAAATGGAATGTAGTAAGAAAAAAATAAATCCAGGATTTAGCTATGTAAAGTACTTAAACCAGGCTTATTTTTAACTTCTCTTTACGTAATATCCTATATTGGCTGTTCAGTCTTGCTTAAAATTCCTGAAATTGACCCCCCCCATTTCTCAGGGAAACTAACAAAGTTGTCTTCCAGATGAAAAGCATTCCTTTGCTTCTCCTTACTCCTTGTTCCACGGGGCATGATAATCCTATGTCCTCCTCTCTGGTTGCACATCCCTCTTGGCATTTCAGTAAATCCCATCCTACCAGGAAATGTTCACACAAGGAAGCACAGGAACCCTTCACAAGAGCTCAGAATAAAGCTTCTGAGTACAGGTAAGTAGATATCCCGCTCCACAAAGAGTTTCTACAAGAGAAAATGCAACTGTGCTAGGGGCATCTTAGTTCATATACCTCCCCCTTAATTAGAGCTTCTGAGAAAAGTCTGCTACCTGCTCCCCTCCCATTCTTCCATCCCACTACTGAGCATTGCACCTTCACACAGTTGAGGTGAAGCTCAGGGTCAAAGTGCAGCTCGCTATCTCTAGGCCCATGTTAAACAAAGCATGCTAGCCAGCTATACTAAATAAAAGATGCCCTTACCTAAAAGGGATTTCAACTGCATTCCCCTTGCAACTTTTAATTTAGTAGAAGACTTCCCAATTTACACAAAGCAAAAGGATGAAGTCAACATACACACTCACAGCTATTCATTTTTTTTTAAATCTAGACCACCCATCAAGCTTCCCTGAGTGTCAGCAATTTTGATTTATTTACCTGACAGTCACATAACCTGATTTTTTTCCTGAAGCTGACTGAGTGGAAGATGGGAGCTGCCTGTAAAACCATCTGGAAGAAGGACCAAGTTTTCTTATTATGAATTTATATTTCCTCACAAAAAAAAATAAAAAAATAAAAAAATAAATAAAAGTATCATGCAATACGGAATAAGATAACCCATGTTCAGATGTCCAAGCTCCTGCAACATAATCTTCACATTCCTCATTGCAGATATGGCTAATCAGCAGGGGAAAAACACAGAGGAGTGAACAATGCAAGGGCTGGGAAAAGAATGAGTACTGAGGAAAGCCGGAATCTAGAAACACTTGCCCAATGCAAATGAGGTGATGCATAAGCATGGTCAGAGCAGAACCTTTTTTGATGGAGAGGCTTAGTCACTACAACAACAACTTGCACAAACGTTATTGCTTTCTGAATAGATCCCTCACCATCATTCTTTCTTTGCACTGAAGTTGAAAGGAGAGTCAATATGAAGGTAGAGAGTCAATAAGAAGGTAGCAAACTTAATTAGCTCATTGAACATCAAGGAAACCTTCATTATGACTCAGCCACAAAAGTCATTTCCTACTAAGCTGCCAACATATCAGAAATCAAGCAGACAAGAACTAGCCTTTTTACCAGAAAATGTAATCTGCAAGTGTTTTGCAAATGAATTGTAGGACACTGCCAGAGTATGTTGACATATACTCCCATGTCCTTCTGCATCCGCTAAACACCTTGCAGCAGAAGGAACACACAAATCACTGCTCATCCCTAGGAACAGCTGTTACAGCGAAGGCCATGACAGGTTCTCTATGTTACATAGTACTATTTAGAAGCATATATCATAAAAATGCAGAAGTGTTAGGACAGGCAGCACTAAGCACCACAGGTTCAAATCCAGCTCAGAACTGTCTTCATCAAATGCCATTTCCAGAGTGAGAACAAGTCTCACCCTTCAGTTTTAGTGCAATCTTTATTGTCATTCATTAGATATACTGCAAACCTGGCTTAGCAAGGCCTACAAAAAAATCAGAGAGACATCAAAAACTTTTATGATTAAAACCTTTATCTGCCATATCTACATATCGAAGGGTGCCCTGCTCCTCCCATTCTCCCACTGAACACTCCTCCTCAGTTCAGTCTTGCTTGTGAAACATAATGGAACAATTCCCATGGGGGAAGGGTAGCCGTTACCCATCTCACACTTGCTTTCAATATTAGTCAAGCTATGTATCTGCTCACAAGCAAAGTTGTTTCCTGAAATGGCTCTGAAAGACCTCAGGTATTTTAAGAAAATTTACTAATATTAATAGACCGCAAAACCATTTAGTCTAAACTACATTAGAAAATGAGTAAATCAGTCAAGCAATTTTGTAAATACAGTCTTCTAGAAAGCACTTCGTGCTACATTGCAGGTGTTTCTCCCAAAGACAGATGCAGGCAATTGTAAATCATCTAAATATCAAAACGTAGAGATCAACCACCATGATTTTCAAGTAATGTTTTAAATATTTGCCAAAAGGAGTCTCAAAGAATAATTTAGCTTCAAACAGACCCGTAGAGGTCATCTATTCCAATTCATTGACCCTGTGTAAATTGCAGAAGATGGAGCTGTATTTGCCACGCACATTTAAATACAGCCTGTTCAAGTCTTCCGGGGTCATTGCCAGATTAATTGAACAGTAATTAATGTTTTCCTGCAACATTAATTTTCTTCAAATCTTTTCAAAGTTACTAAGAGCGATAACTTTCAAGAAAACTTAAGAAATACTCCATGAAGTGGGAGAAGATGACCATAGTAAAACAAATTCAGACTAAGGTTTGATTCCTGACTGCAGGCTTTGACCCTCAAAACAAAATCAAATTCAACCTACTGGACCCAGATACCTGTTTTTTTCCTCTTTTTCTCCATTAAGGGAGCAGAGACAGGTTCAGTTTTTAAATTCTTCAGGAGAGAAAGCGTCTCAGTATTTTGTACAGTGAACTCTGCTCTAAAAGCATCTAAATATTAACACACTATTACCATACAGTACGCACAGACAGCGTATTTGAGTCAGTACTTGGTTATTATGCTTCTCCCTGAATACTTCAACTACAAAAAGTACCTAGATATCCCAGGAACATAAAGCTACAGGTGCTCCAATGCCTGGAACCAAGATCTTTTTCACCTACTTGTGAAGCCGTCACTCAAAGCTCACAAATTCTGTGAGTTCAAGACTGAAGGGAGATGTTGCAGAGAAGGGGGTGGTAAATTAGACATGTTTGCAGTGTAGACAGGAAATACAATGTTCTCTTAACTGCTGTGGAAAGAGTGGCCTTGCAAACCTGACCAGATTTGTGTATTATGGAGTAGTATGGAACTATTGTTTCATTAACAGTCAGTAAAACTATTCAGCATAATTGCTGGTGAGCACCAAAATAGTATGTAGAGTACCTTAGAATCTGCTGCATACTCATAGCCCAGTTTCTTCCTCTTGAATAACATAGTGTACTATATTTGTTTGATCAACTCACTTTATTTTTATTTATTTTTTAAACCAAGGCCGGCCAGAAGTTGACTGATAGCTTCTGTCAATTAATTGCTGAACAGCTTTTCCTATCCACAAGTTTCTTTTGTTCATCCTGTAGCTCTGGTTCAAAGTATGTTCAGAAGAACCCTGCTTTCTGGGGCTTCATCTAATCAGTGGCACAAATAATTCATTTATTTATTTATTTTTTTCTGAGCAGGTGTTAGGGCTAATCAGAGAAGCTTATTTGAAATGACTTTAAATATAATAAATGAAGTTTTATCCAACTCAAAAGCATTCTAATCCATCCGTTCTCAGGACTAAGCAATGCAGGTCTTTATATTCATCCTAAAACAATAAATGCCTCTTCAAAAAAATAAACTAATGTTTATTTATTCAAAATAATAAATAATAATAATAAATAATATAATAAATAATAAACTAATGTTTATTTATTCGAAAAAATAAACTAATGTGCAAACCTTCTCCCTGCATGAATAACTTGGGCAGGTAATTAACTTCGGCACTTCATTTTACTTTAGTCCTACTTCTTGCAAGTAGTCAACAGTTCTTGCAAGTGAATGCTGAGTCTTAGCATTTATTCATCTAGACACACAATTCTGCTCGTAAATGATGTGCACACATCTTTGGGAAGGATTCAGAGTACCATTCATCACGGGAGAATCCAAACCCAAAGAAAGCCACAAACCCTCATGCTGCAGCTGAAGTTCTTTTGGGCTTGGATTTAACCAGGTCTTTATCAGTCTACACCTATGCAAGAGCAGGATGGGAATCACTTTTGTCAGGCATGATGAAATCCAACAGCCAACATTCAGGTGGATAGCCTAAAACAACCCCAACTTTGTTTGTAAAAACAGACAGATGAACAAATGTTACATTTATGAGTAAATATAAGGTGATTTAAGATGTCATGCAACACTAAGCACTCAACTCCATATTTATACATGTAGACATAGAAAAACTAAGTTTGATATTCAGCCCAAACATCTTTGGCATGATACTACTATGGAATACAGCAAAGTTATAAATATTTATATAAAAACATACAATATGGTTGTGTGTTTCTCTATTTGACTGCCAATTACTCTTGGTGAGAAGGTACATAGAGTACACAGCTTTCCTTGATGTGTTGAGATTTTATATCATGTATTTAAGTACAATATTGCTGTCTGACAAGGAATCAGGGAAATACCTAAATGTTACCTTGACAAACCATAATAAAAAGAGGCTCTCAAAGTTCCCATATACCTTGCTTCTGCCACTGTGCAGTGAACACTTTCCACTTTTTACGTATTTTAATGGTATTAACATTTATCTGACTCCTATACATGTTGCTACTACAATTGCAAATGGTAACCAAATCATAGAGGGAAAGTTGCATTTATTACACACTTTATACAACCTCCATAACACCATTCTGCTTTGTTGTAATGATGGAGGAAGTTTGTTGTTCCTTTGAGAAGCAGTAGTCATTGACTCATCTGTCAAGTACAGGATGCATGTCAAACTCTTACCCTAGCTGAACAGATAGTATGCCAAATCCAAGGGAAACATCCGTGACTGGATCCTCAACCTCATACTAGTGTGATCCCTGTGATGGTAACCTAAATCTCTGCTGCTGAAAAATCCTGAGAGGAACCTCTGTTAATTGAGTGAAAGCTCCCTGGTAGCTTCTTCATCTTTAGCTGCTTCAGCATTCCACAAAGCCCCAGTAGATGTACACACTGTGAACGAGCCAGGAAAAAGAGTCTCCCAGTCAGCTCTGCTATCAGGGACTTGCAGCACTACTTACACTATCTCAGCTATGCATCAGAAGTTGCAGCTTAAGATTTTGCTCTCTCTACCCCTGCAACTGAGATGTATGGCACCATGCCTCAGAGCATATCTCAGTGGAAATAGGATGGCTACAATTGTAATTCTTCTTGCATCACCGAGAGGTATATTTTGCTTCAACGGAAAACAGCCTGAAGCAAAAGAGAAGCCAGTGACATCTCTTCTGCTACTCCTTCCCTCCACATAGAAGTCTTCAATTAAGCAAGACGACATTACTTTCTAATGCTAAAAGAAAACAGAGATATGGATTCCACACCTCCATGCTTTCTGTTATTAATGGAGGGTAAGAACAGCAGAAAGGTAACACCATTGGTGAAACACAACAACCGATGTCTTTAAACTGAGTGATCCTCATACCACTTGCAATTCACATGTTTTTTCTTGGTTAGCAGCAATACTAGGGAAGCAGTAAAATTCTCAATTAATACAAAAAGGAGAAAGGCCACAAGAAGAATTACCCTTAGAATTGTGAGGTGGTGATCAAAACATCAAATGTGATTGACAGGAGACAAATGAAATGAAGCAGAGGTGAGATTTGAACAGCAACAAAAATAAAGTTTTGCAAGTTCTTGTGAACTTAAATTACAGGCTGACAAATTGAGAACAAGACAAAGCACCACAGTTCAAGTAGTCCCATTTTCCCGTTCTCAACCAGAATAACTTGCATGTTTACTCTACAGTCAACTTGCAGGTTTACTATACAGTCAAACCCTGAAATTCAGGTCAAGGCTATCCTACACCTCTGCTTTCCCCTTCCCAACCTCCTCAGACTCCCACCTTTCTGAAAAATCTTGCTTGGTTACAACCAAAGAAGCATCCAATAGATTAACCAACCAGAGCAATTTCAAGTCATCTCAGTATTAAAGCCACCTCAGTAGCAGCTGAAAACAGCATTTAAATTCAATCTGTTAATTCAGTTGTCATCTGGGGGCAAAAACGTTTCTAACTGCACAGTAACCAAATAGACTCCATATTTATGAAATTCATCTATTGACAGTGGGAGAGCTTCAGGTTTTATCCCATTTGTTTTGTAACTGGGCACAGATACAGATTCACTCTCAAGTCCAATGACAGTGTGGGAATAGTTTATAAATTATTAAGAGATGCAGACTTGCACAGATCTGCGACAAGATTTCTTGGACAACGCTAGAAAAATCTTGCTTTTTCTTTTGCTCTTTCTTTCTGCAAGTTGCAGCTACTGAGCATATCAAGGAATTAGCTATGTCAGCACATCTAAACTACTTCAGAGAAACCACGGAGAACCAAGTTCACTTGGGTGCAGACGGCACAGCCCATCAACAATTGAAGCATGTTAGCTCAGAGAACTAATAACTCAAACAAGCTTCACTGCTGCAGGACAAGCTTTGAAAGCCTTTACAAATTGGAGTACATTATGTAATTTACATTCTGTATTCTTCTTCGAAAACTGGCTCAGGTTACTACTTCTCTACGTTTCTACTTTTTTCTACATTTACTATAGAACCATTACTAAGTCTGAGCATGTACACTTAGTATTTTGATGGGCTGCTGTTTAATTACAGTGGAAGTGATCATAAAGTAACAATCATTTATTACAACGGCACTTGAACTGACAAAGCCAATTTCTTTGGTATGACATTCAGCTTATAAAAACGCTGACATCCCTCTAACAGTCTTAACTGAAAATGCAGAGTACACACACTTCAACAAAAACTACTTTTAATTACAAGGAGCTCAGATTACATATGTTTTAGTAGTAGTAGTAGAACGACTACTTGAGAATTCCACACATTAAAAGCACCACAAAAAAATGTTTTATGATCCACAATGGTGTATCCTTTATTAAAAAAAACAAATGCTGAAGCAAAATATTTGACTTCTACAGTCAGAAACACCTATTGAAAGTTAACCATGAAGTTTTAAAATACAAGCCCTGCTGAACACCCTTTGAACCAGAGGTGAATCTGTTTCATAGGCTAGTAAATTCTCCAGGCATTAGAGGATGAGTATTTGTATTAGAAGATGAAAGTGTTTTCTTTGTTTTGGTTAAAGGCCCTTGAAACAGAGATCAAGCAGCTTCAAGTTTTATCCAAGCCATTAGTTGAACATAATATGCTTTAAGGATATTAACTACAGCTAACAAATAATATGCAAACTAGCAAAATTTACTACTTTGACATATTTTCATTTTTGGAAGCTTTTCTTACATAAGGGTTGACAATACTTAAAGAAGTCTTATGATTTACAAGGGCATATTTCATCCTCAAAGTTTGATATTTAAATACTGTATACACATTAGCACATTATTCCTCATTCTGTAGTAGAACATTTGTAATCAAGTCTGTTATTTGACATAGCATTTCCATTATAAATCCCTATTGCTATCTGAGGATTATTTCATGCCTTTTTCATGAAATTCCTGGCAATAGAGAGATCAACATTTGACCTTGATTGAATGCAAAGCTAGTTGGAGACAGAGACTGCACTTAAACTTTGGGATAGGTGAAGAGTGCAAAGAACAACTAAAACAACTTCAAACTCTCCCCAGACGCGTATATTAACCTGATTCCATGAGTCTAGAGGAACAGATCATTATGCAGAATTAAATTTCCAAATATTCATTGTCTATTTTCAGAAATCACCAGCCTTAAAGAATACACAAGAGGTAGCATTGTGCTCTCAGAGTTTTATTTAGACACTCACGGTTTTATTTAGACAATATATTCCAAGAGGAGGTAGAAGATATTTTCATTAGTAAAATCATGCTATACTGCTCTGCCTTCTACAATTATATATGTGCAGGCCTCTCATTATAAAGGTCATAATGCTTAACTTGCAGTCATTAATGTCCAGATAAATAGCTCACTAGGAAAGATTTTTCCATATCTGTAAGCTCATCCAAAAAGAAAAAAAAAAAAAAAAGAGGGGAAAGGAGAAGAAAAACTACAACAAAAATACTCCATGAGTTGAAACAGTTGCAGACCCATTTTACATATTGCTATCAATGTTCATACCAGCACATTTCTCAATGTCTGTATTCAGAGGCTTCTCTTCCCTTCAATGCTTTTCTGTAGCTAGAGAGTCGGTACCATCATTCTATTGCCGTTTCAGTTTTACATAACCAGTATGAGTACTGGCTATTGAAACTGAAGTCACATTCTAGAAATCCCCAGGAATGCAAGCAAAGTTCTCTCTAATGGTTTACAATAAATAATCTTGCTCAAGGCAATATGATGAAATTTACACTTTCAGATAGATGCTCTAGGAAAACCTGCAGTAACAGCAATCTAAATTAACGGTTGAAGAACAGGTCAGAGAATCCTTTTTTCACCTATGATAATGGTAGCAAAGCTCTTCTGCTTTGCTCTGTCAGTGCCTTATCTTACTCTTACCCTCCTCCCACTGCTAAGTTTTTAGTAGAGGTAGGAAAAAAAATACAGGATTAATACCGTACCAATTCCCCCCTGCCCTTTTCATTGTTCCCATTCCCTCCCATCCCTATGATCGAAATAGCTATTAGAAAAAAAGGCAGGAATTAGAGTAATTAGAAGGATTACCCATTTCAGCCTAGCAAATATTCAGCATACTATAAACATAAAAATCAATTGTTACCCAATACGTGCTGAACTTCAGAAGTAATTACCTACAAGCTCTTTTTCTCTCAACTTTCCTGTATTATCTTATGACAGGGTGGTGACAAAATTATGTCAGCACTATCTTATAACATCTTGGGCAACAACAATGCAAAAAACAGGTAGAAAACTTCATTCCAACAAACTAGACAGAGAAGAATAAGAGTCAGAAGGTAATTCAAACTAAACAGGAGAAAAGATCAGTAAGATTTTTTTATTTTTTAAGTTTTTCATCTGCAGGGTACTTTTCCTTCATACAGTTTTGAAATATTGCTGTTAACCTATCAATTTCCCCCCCCCCCCAATTCTTACTTACATACAGCACACACAGCACATATACACAGACATACAAGCTTCGTGTCATTGATAGTATGCTTAAGCATTACTAAAAATGGAGAATTAAATAATTCAGAATTTCACATTTAGAGATGATAAAGAAAAACTGAAGATGTTAGCATTAAATGCCAAACCACTTATCTTCTAAAAGATTAGCCAGTGGTGATTCCAGTTCTACGTCAACATACATTCCTTGATCAATGTACTTATTTAACATAGATAGTGTGAGAAATAGGTTATGATGTTTAAAAATAAAACTGCATACAGATTTATACAGTCATACTATGAAACCAGCCAATCACTGCAAGTTCCTGATGATGGAATACTACTAATAAATATTACAACAGTTGAAGTGCGTAAGTCTGAGCATTGAAGAAGCCAGAGGACCAACAGCAGCTATGTCACAAAAAAAGATTTTAGCTTGATCCAAATCAGAGGAGCTGCACATCTTATCCTTTTGCTTCACCTGCCTTCACCGAGAACCATCTTACGATCGTAACATAACACATCACAGACATCTTTTCAGATGGACACACACTGGCAGATTTATGCTTTGTTCTAATTCACAATTTGTCATAAAGCAATGCTACAGCAATCATCTACCTTGTTAAGAAGTTTATAGGCAAGAGCTTATCTTAGTTCTTCTCTCAGTGTTCAAGCCGAAGTCCCCAGATAGGTTTCAGACTCATGACAATCACTAACTTGATGACAGCTTCTCCTCCCTGTGTATAGGGTAAACTAAATCACTGGTTAAAGCAGCTACCTGCTTAGATTCAAAACTAAATCTTCTGAACTACAATACTTTGCTCACCAAGTTTTGAGCTATACAGAAAGGAAATAAAAGCAAAAATAAAGATTTAGGGGAAAAAATATATATATTTTTTTCCCTGCAAACACATCATGCCATGTGCAAAATGATATAGTAGAAAATTTATTCAGACTGCAGAAGCTTAGGACCTTGGGATTTGTATCTGATTCATATGATTGCAAACAAATTCAACGACACAGAAAGCATTCAGAACAGAAACACAAGTATCAAGAAACACATACAAGTAAATCAAGGCCTGAGATGTATCCTTTCTTCTTCAATAAAACATTAATTTCTTTGCAAAAAATCCTCAATAGTTAGACATTTTTTTCCCCAACAGGCTTGTATGAAAGTCACTTATTAAAGCAACAGGCCTTCCAGAGCTGAAGGCAACAAACCCCTCTTTAGGATACTGTTCCACAAGCAGAACATTATTTGCAGCATTCTGCAAAAGACATTTCTGCAGTCATTTCTAATACAGAAGAATTCTTGTGAAAAACATACTATCTTGGATTTGGCAGATGGTTTTGCACCAACTCTTGTATACAGCCACATCACTGAATAACAAGGAAAAAGCACATTGGTTCCCGTTTCTTCAGCAGCTGGTTTAACATCAAAAGCTATTTACATGTAGTTTGGCCAATAACACAGTGTTACATGGACGTAGCTATTGCAAAGGATTAGTTATACAAGATTTTCTTTTGCAATTGTACAATACACAGCACTAGTTCCTTCTATACAGTGAAGAACTATCTATTTAGGACACATCACAACCTCATTTGTTAGATTGTTATGATCTGATACTCCCAACTATTTTTTATTGGGAAACTAAGTGGGTCTCCTGTCTTACTGGGGAAGAACACGTGGTGTACAAATAGTTATTTTGCTTTCTATTACTGCCCTGTCCATTTTCAAGTGATCCACTTACAAATCCCAGTAATTTCTAGTTTGTCTGATTAGCATCTAACAATTTTCATGCAGCTCCCTGCTGTTTAAGCCTAAGCGATCATTTTTGCCACTGAGGAGCTCCCCTTTCTGTAAGTGAATTGCAGGCTTTGCTTCAGACAATGTAGAACAAGAGGAAAAAAAAAATCCTGTCTCTAAGTCTAATTATATAATTTCTGTGCTATAAGAGTTTTTGTTCCTCCTGTATTAGGCATTCATATAATGAAGAGCAAGGTGAAGGAGTATTATCCAGAAAAATCCTTCTTCCATCTACTGCAAAGCCATTTTCACATATTCCTTCAGCACCCTCATTCCTAATGAAGGATAATGACATTTAGATGCACTTAGTTTATATACACTAATAGGATTGTAGCTCAAGAGCTGCCATAGCACACAGGAAAAACTCCACCTTCTCAGCCTCCTAGAATATTCTTTAGTATACAGTCTGCAACTGCTCTGTGGGTTGTTTTGTTTTCCCCCCCCACCTACTCATTTCTCATACTGTCTCCACTTTCCTAAATACCCCAGTTTTCCTCAGTTCGTTCTTTACAGGAAGAATTCTGATCATTCATCTAATGTAACTTCAGCAGTAATGTGAACTAGATCATAGGCTTTCTCGATGATGCAAAATGACCTGAAAAAAAAACCCACAAGGCCTTTTCTTTCTGTGCCATTTCTTCTGGACCCCAGACCCTACTTTCTGCGGTAACCTAAGCTGCCAACAAGCTAAGAGGAGGTACAAAAAAACAATTTAAAGTTACTTAACATTGTATAGCTCACTTCTGATTACTCTGATTATTTTTTTTCTAAGCATTATTGCACTACTTCAAAAAGAGATCCTGGCTTATTTTTATTTTTTTTAAGAGCAGTTGAGGCCCTGGAGTAGGCCCAGGAAAGCTGTGGCTGTCCCATTTCTGGAGGTTTTCAAGGCCAGCTGGGTCCAACCTGGTCCAGTACAAAGTATCCCTGCCCTTGACAGACAGTTGGAACCAGATGGTCCTTGAAGGTCTCTTCCAACCCAATAGACTCCATGATTGTTATTCTGCTGCCTGAGTATAATCACAGAACATGACCATTAGTACCCTCATATCACTACTTTACCAGCCATAAAAAAATATCTACTCAAACAACTACAGGGCAGGGAGAACCTACAGATCAGAAGTCCCACAAATATCTGCAACAAAAGCGCTATCTAGGATGGAGAAACCTTCACGACAAACATCCACTGGTTAACTCCTTCCCTTCCCATGACTGAAGTAATTTGTTCAACAAGTAAAACCGTAACACATGCAAAGTCTCACTTGGCATCATTCTGAGGCATGGGTAATAAAGCAGAACTTAACACAAAACCTATCAAGACTTTTTACAACAGGCAAAGCACATTCACTTAAGGCAGTGAATGTGCCCTCCTTTAAGGCAGGCACCAGTAGTGCCGCTATGCACAGTTGAATGCCCCCAGGAGAAGTAATGAAGGAGAACTCTATACCCAGTTGCATCCTGAGGCATGTATGCAGGGGTATCACTGCTTGCCAAACACAGTTTTCAGAGATAAGAACCTGAACATACGTGCAGAAGGTGCAAATTACTGAGTACTCTTACCTTCATAAGCATGCTATACCTAACAAATATAATTTAGGTTCCAAAATGAAATGCAACAGTATTTTGAAGGTATCTTGATCTGCTTTCTTAGCTGGAAAGAAACAGCAGGACTCCCTGATCCTGAAACCTTCTTACTAATTTACAACTAAGAAGAAACCAACTTAATTATTTGTTGCTTTACATTTCCACCTAATAGGATTTTTCTGGGAAGTTTTCTGAGCACTATGATCATGAAAAATATTTTTTCTTACTGAAACGGTACTGCATCTCAGAAAAATGTCTATTTTGATACTTAATTATAAGCAGGGTTCTAGAAATAGCACGTCTCATTTATGAACCTGATTACAAGAACGAATATTTTCATCCTTATTTTAGCTCCATTTGCTGGTATTTTGAATGTTTAACAGTCAAGCCTTCTTAAGCAAGCATATAAAACAAAACAATTGATTCACAGAAGAATCCATACCAATAACATGATACCTGAAAAACTCTAGCTACGACTTGAATTGAAACTACTGAAATGCAACATCTGTCCACTCATTAAATACTGAGGATGTATTTAACTCAATATTTTAATTCATTTTAGAACAATAGGTTCTTTCTTAACTTCAACAAAAAATCATTTTTAATATATTTTAGTAAAATACATGATTTAACGAAGAATATATGAATAAGAGTAGTATAGAGCACACATACCATGCCAGAACTGTAACTGGTTTTACCATACCAGCACATATGAAGGAATTCAGATACGTAGCTAGAAATTTAAGGTTCAAGCAAGGCAAAGGCAGCACTCCGAGCATGTGACCAACAATAAATGCAAACTTCACATTTTTTTCTGCATATTGAGGAACCAGGAACAAGCTCTCAAAAATCACATTGTACTTAGCTACTAAGTGACATTACCTATGATAATACTAACATGTACTGCTCATGAGCCTTCAGGAAATTTACAATTTACACCTGCCCTCTACTCAAAGCAATAGTTTAGTCCCCTCTGTGCACTGATATCCCATCCCTTCCTCTAGCCACCCCCCCCCCCTTTTTTTTTTTTTCCTCCAAGCCCTGAACACTGTCTATCTTATGATCCTTGGCACTCAGGCAGCAACACAGTTCTAAAGGGATTAAATTTCCCATCCAAACCAGTTTGGCCAAAATGTGCTTTTAGATACACAGTCACCAACAGCAGCAGGGTTAGAGCTCACCAGTGTCACTTTGGAGCACGCCATCAGCTGCACATCCCTCCAGGCATCAACGGATCAGGAACCTGTAAAGAAGAGAAAGAGGGGCTCACTACCTCAACAAACTCAGCTTTGGTAATGAAGGGACTTGATTCCTTCAGCAAGACCATTTACTTCACAAGACCTGATGCATCAGAATTCAGCAGTAGGCCCACATCTTTTTTACAGCCCTGCTACCCAGAAAGAACACACTTCAAGCCTTGGATCACATTTTAGCAGTTAAATAATGCTGGCAAAGGTTTTATCCCTTTCTATTTTGAATGTAAGTGAACGTAAGTAATTCTGATGGAAAAGAAAAAGTTCGGCTCATACACTTTAATATCCATACTAGAATTTGCCTGTATGATACAAAGGGGATTGCTTCATACAGCAGAGCTGATAATTGTTTTGCCAAGGCCCAAAGCAGCAGTCAAAAAGAACCATGCTTGACCAGGTCACACAGGTATTAATCCTCATTTTCTGACCATATTGGCATAAGCACAATGCACAGAAAATATATCTTAGTTACTTTCCCACCGCTACCCAAGTTACAACCAAGCCCTTTGGCTGACACAAACAAATTTAGCTATAGGGTTTGACACTATAGTTCAAAGTATTTTTTTAATGGTTCAGCAATCGAGTTCTTAGGTGTGCTCACTTCATGATCTGCTGCTGTTACCCAAAGCCTAATTGAAGATGTACATCAAGCATAACAACAAGGGGCAGTCATCATTCATTTCAACAGCCACAGCTGGTCACTTCACTAAACACCTTTGAACCTCGATTTTTAGCACACAGCAGAGGATATCAACAGCAACTAAGACACAAATACAAAAATTCTCTGAATGAAAACCGCAAACCAATATATACATAAGTATTTTTTCCCCCTGGGATATTTGAAATAGATGCATGTAATTTAGTCACTGAATTATCCACTCAGATCTATTGCCCCGTGACACTGGCTTTTAAGAACTATTTCAGGTACTGAAATAAGCATTGCACTTGAATATTATGCTGTTAAAAGTCAATGCCCCTCAATGACTGCTATACATCATCAGTAATATTTATCTATTTTTTCCCATGTTTGTTTAAAAGAAATCAGTAGTCCACGTATTTTCTTCACCCATCACTTCCCTTATTCTGTTTTCTTGTTAGCTTATATGTCAGAAGGCAAAGGCCAGAATCTCAGCCATATTCTTAAGTGTAAATCAGAGTAGATTAATTCTTCTGAATAAGTTCAGCACAATAAACCTTGACATTAAATACAGATTGAAGGTTAGGGTTACATACTCAACTAGTGAAAAGTTACATTATCACGGATGGAAGAGTCTCAAGAGCCACTCACAAAAAGAAACAGTGAGCAATATTCATGCACTAGTAAGGTAAACATCACTGAAAAGTTGTTCAATCACAATTTCATTGGAAAAGCATCTTTTAGACTAAGCACCTACCGGAAAAGTTTTTGCATTAACAAATTCTTCTCTGATGAATACTGAAGGAATTTTCCTTAAACTTAAGAGCTGTATGCTTATAAACTGCATTTCATCATGACATGCTTGTTTTCTAAGTGTAATATTAATAAGTAGTATTGTTTATTTAACTACGCATTGCAAAGAAGTTGCAAGCCTAAAATATTTCTACCTTTTCTTAGTTTTGAGAAATCAGTGCTTCAGGAGCCTCAGGATATACATGTGAAAGACTGACTCGCTGAAGAGAAATGCCATTCATTCTATTTACACCATTTTGAATGAAACCATTTACAATCTCTTAAAGGGAAAATAAAGCACATCTTCCTTCCCATCAGGATACACTGGTTACTTTTAGTCATTAGATCAACCAATTGTATTGTGTGTGTGTGTGTGTGTGTGTGTGGTGCAAGTTTCACTTTCCATCTGTTGTGCTTTTGCCTGCTAAAAACATCTTGCATCTATTCAGGACGAAGAATCAATGGTCCATATTGGATCACTGAAAGGGCACAATGACCAAAATTTTTCTGACTTCAGACCAGGGTGGGAGGTGGGGGTGGAGGGTGGCAATTTGCTGAGAGACAGAAAGAACATACCATTGCAATACAACTTGATGTTTTATCTAACACAGTATCTCATTCTTTCATGAAATGAAACACCTGCTCTCATTCATAGTTATCTAAACTCTATGTTAACCTCAGAAAAGTTTTTTGTTGTTGTTGTTGTTGTTGTTTTTTTTTTTTTAAAAAAAGAGCAGTCCTAAAGTAGCAATGTTTAACTTCCTGAAATTACATTCAAAAATATCCACTGACTTGTTTTCACCTACAACTTATGTTCAGTTTACACCTTTTCTTGATGTCTGGGGAGATGATACTTCAGGCTTTAGTAAGACTTCTTAGACACTTCGTAGAGAAGTAATACATCAGAATCAGAACATCATGGCGAAACTGTGATCCTGCCACATCTCACAACCTAAGAATCTGGGAAACTCCTGTGTTGGAATTACATTTTCTTGTTCAGTCAAATCTAGTTCTCAGTCCCCATGAGACTTATTAGTCAATTACCTAGATTACATATATGACTACCATGCTGCCAGTACTCATCTTTTTCAGGTAATAAAAAGAATTCTTGGTCATTTTCATTAGCGATCGTACGACTTCCACTGACCAATGCTAATCTCAGGGCACTGCTAAGTTGCAACTGGAGCTACGATAGCACCTGAAAAAGCTATCAGGTTTCCTTGTCAAACTGGGAACCTGCCTAGTTCCATTTCCTTTATATAGTTCCGTCAAATGTGTGTATGTTTGTGAGATGCCCCTGACTCTTCTTTCTCTAGGCTAAACAGTCCAAGCTCTCACTCCTAACAGCTTCTCCAGCCCCTTAACCATTCCAGTGCCCTTTCACTAGGCTCTCCTTATTAGCTCCATCTTTCTCTTGTGCTGGGGAGCCCTGAACAGAAGACTCTGCATCCTCAACATGGTTGAGTAGAGGGGAAGGACTACCTCCCTCAAACTGCTGGCAACACTCCTAAAGCAGACCAATACAGCAGACCGTTCAGCCTCCTTTGTTGCAAGGACAGTTTGTATGATTCAACTTTTTGAAATATTACCCAGCCTTTTTCTTTGTGAATGCCTATAAAGCATCTTTAGGCTTCCTCAACAACCAGGAAACAGATAATTTAAATTCCATCCAAGCAAAATAATTAGCCTAAACCTCACCAAATAATGCACGTACTTACATTTATCGGTTAGATACAGGTGATAGATATATTTGAACCAAACACAAAGCAGCATACTTGACCAAAACCTATGAACAGTGGAGCAATTTTTATCAGCATGTACACTTAAATATTATGCAATTCCATTGCACCATGAGATTGGTCTATATAAAATAATGCTAGACATATCGTTACTGTCCTAGAGTATCTTCACAAAATTAGAGTGACACTACATGAACATACTTAATTTACTACACGGCTAGGTAAGAATATAGGAAACATGCACATTTTAAAATAACAAATGGAAATTGAGGATTTAAAAGATTTAGTTTGCAATATTTGCTTGAGTAATTTATACATATGTAGCCAATACTGCATGGACTCTTTTTTGACTCCATTAAACAAATAGTTCCACTTGGTTCTTTTGATATTAGTTCCTACTCTAAATTGACAGTGATTTTTGCCAGTACTGATGGGTATGACTATTTTCTTTTGGCTAGGTAATAGTAAATAGTTTTGGAAGGGAATAGTAAATACCCAATATATTTATTTTTTATATAAATATATAACTCTTCCTTCTTGTTAAGCATGCAAACAGATAAGAATAGAGCTATTCCTAGGAAATCTGAAACATTCTCAATTTAAGAGCATCCTGAGACTTGACACTCAGCTGTTCTTTATCAAGGAAAATAAATCACATTAAAAGCTTAGTACAAATGACACATTCAGAGAGAAACAACACGATGTCCGACCCTGCTGCAGAGCACTGTGAAGCAGTCCACTTTGATCTCAGTATACAACGCAGTTAGAGCCGTGACTGCACTGTGTATCCAAGTTACCTTATAAACTGATGACATCTGGATTACAATCATGTCTCAAAATCAGCTGTTACACAACACAATTGTAGAAGGCATAATGCAAGTATTATCTGCTGGCCAGAGAGGCAAATGAGCATATACAAGCAGTTCACTCCCCAAAGAAGCATCATAGAATCACAGAATAATCTAGGTTGGAAGAGACCTCCAAGATCACCGAGTCCAACCTCTGACCTAATGCTATCAAGTCCTCCACTAAACTATATCCCTATCATCTATCCATCATCATCTACCTATACACACACACACTGATGTCTATTCCTTTATCAATAATTTGCAAAATCTTGTTTTCAAAGAGTAGATCATCTGTAATATCAGATGCAGTGGAGATTAGATTTTTATACATTTATTCACTTACTAATTAGGACAGTTTACCTGCTAGCTCCAGATCCTCCGCTAGCAGCCTTGCTATTTAATGAAGGGCTGTAGCCTTAAATAGAGGAGAGCTAGGAGCCAGCCAAGAAATGATTATGTGAAAGATGTGCTAAGGTTATTTAACTGCCTGAAAATTCTCATCTGCTCTACAAAGACCTTGAAAGCTCCAAGAAACTCTTTGATGTTCTCTGTCATAGACGCAGTAGTGCTTCACTGAATAGCTACAGCCATCTACCATGGTATTATCACACGCAGCTCCTTTCAAAGGTCACAGTTAGGGAAAACCACCAGATAATTTAAGACTTCTTGGCCATCTTTCTGAACACATTTTGCAACGTGGCTTTACTTCACAATTGCCTTGCTTGTGACCTCTAGGTTCTGTCACTACAATATGCTCCCCTTTGGGTCACCGTTAAATAATATTCACATATTCCAACTTGAGTTACCATTAAAATAGCTCACGGGGTTGCGTCACGATGGCCACATTCCATAACCTGTTCTCTTAAAGAATCGTACTGAAATACAGAGGATTGAGGCGTCCATGTAAAGCACGGAATACTGCCTTCCTCCCGGTGATTCAGATCACTGCAGTCAGCTACTCCCCCCATCTTACACCATGATCTTAAAACAAGACCGCATTTGAAGTACTTACTTTCCCAATGGGAGGCAAGAACAACAACAGACTTTCTGCTGCTGTTTTGTAGAAAACTTGATAACTCTTTGAGCCCTGCCTGCACCACACTGTCAGCTCAAGTTTTTCAGCATTGCTGACAAATCAGAAAAGACTCAGATTAAATTTTAGTTTGAAATACATGGGAAGAATTGAGAAGCCTATAGCCTCTCTTTTATAGACAGATGGTTCTATTCATACCATAGTACATCAGAAATAGAGAAGCAAAAAATAGGCACCAGAAAAAGTCACCCTGTGTAACTGAGAAAGAGACACAAAACTCTCTAGTTCATCCATTCCTCAACATCCATCCACCTAATGAGTAATGCACCCAAGGAATAGGCATGTTAGGTGTTCCCATCTGGAACAGGAGTGAGATGCAACTGATGCAATTAAGCTTTAGTAAAAGATATAAAAGCATCTTTCTCTATAGTATATCTTCAAGAGAGGCAGTAGCTCATTGAACTAGGAATGCTTTACACAATTGTTAACTTCGTGTTATTTTTCAAAGCCTTTATTTATTGTCTGTAGGAGTAGGTGATAATTTAAAAATACATTACTTCTTGACTTGTTAGACTACACTGCGTCTGTTTCCTTCTGGTAGTCAGATCTTGGACATTTAAGTGCAAATATCACAAAAATACAAGCTAATTATTTTAATGTAAGCAAGTCGCAGGGTATATGTTGTTTGTATACGTGAGATAAGCAACATTTTTTTTATTATTTTTTTTTTTTTAATTTTTACTGCAGCAAACCACGCTGCTCCATGCTGCAGTCAGGTTATAGACAGAACCAACAGGATTTTATCAGGAGTGACAGCCAACTGGAACCCTGGATAAGAGCTGCAATGCCTCTCAAAATACAGCCTGCAGATATAGAAACAGGACCACAGAAATACTTATGGAATAGTGCACTAGCAAAATCCACCATAATTTCCATAAAATTTTAAGCAGTCCAACTTACTCAGCACAACTGTAACTACAGAAGCAAAGCTTGTAACAAGATTTTGTCAGCGTGCTATTTTTTGTTGTTCAAACTAATAGCACTTCTCTGTTGAATTGTTTAAATTAGATATGGTGTTCTATGCACACACAGGTTTTTTTGTGTGTTAGAACATATGAATCCCCATACAAAAGACAACTCTATTAACCCCACTGTAATTAATATTTTTGTTTTGTGCATAGAGTTCCTTTTTTTTTTTTTCCCTCCCCAACAGGTTTTCAATCCTTAGCAATCTAACATATTCAGTTCCTCTAAAGTGAGGATTGTCATGCTTCAAAAAATAAGAAGTAAACAAAATGAGGAGAAACCTTACCAATCACTTCACCAAAGCTTGGGGGTGGTGTTGTTCTTATATAAATAAATGAACCTCCTTAATCTTAGATATAATTACACACTGGCCCTCAAATGCTTGGTAACTCTTCTCACCTGACAGCTATCTACAGAAGTAACACTCCCGAGGATATTCCATATATGAAAATATTATTTAAATATTTTGTAGCAGAAAATACTTTTGTAGCACTTTTGTGGTTACCTGGTGAGAGTGACTATGCTGTCTGATTTTCCTCCACATTTACTTCTGTATTAACTGTATTTCCTAGTCTCCTCCACGTCTAACTTAATCCTGACTGAATATCTGAGTGTGGAGAAGTTAATTCAGTTTCATTTCAGTATGAGTACACTCTACGAGCCCTCGTTTTTGTTCACATGCTCAGGACATTCCAATAGAAACAATAAAACACCAGTTATTTCTTCACAGTTCAAAATCCCTTGTTATTGTTCAGATCTTGCTGCTGTTTTCGATATTGAAGACAGCTACTGATGAGAAAATATACGCACACTGTAAGTGGTGCTTCATCACATAGTTCACACACTCACTGCCCTTACACTAAGTACAAGAAATTCTGCTCACACTTGAACAGCAGCTTGATTTCACCCATTTAATCTGGGATAGTACCCATGCAAGGAGAAGGGGAGTCAAGATAAATATGTATTATTACATATATCCCTAGTCTCAATCATTTATCTTCCAATCAATACAATTCTTGATCTATATTAGAGTTTCAATATCATTGCTGAACATAACTTCTACGCGCTTGTTGAACACAGACTTTCATGTTAAAATGTCTTATCTTCTGAAACTGGTGTTTCTGCTTCCATTCGTAGCTGCTGTGGAGACTTACTGTTTGTTTCTTAAAGAAAAATGTCAGAGAGACACAAAACTACTACAATAGAAGCACCGCCTTACATTGTTTCCGACACTACATAGTATTAGCTCTAAGCTAACAGCAACAACCAGATATTTTCATGAAATTCCTTTCAGCTTTTAAGACAAGATTATCTTTTGAAGAGAGTGAAATTTGTGTTTTATGACTAGGCCTCACCTTTTTCTTTTAAGAATTTCAAGAATATTTTAACACCTTTTCTAACCGCTTGGATTTGCTAACTGTTCTCTACCTCAGCAAAAGCCCTTCTGAGCCAAACACGCACATTTTACAGGGATTTCAGCAAGCCCAGCAACATAGGCTGTATTCTCAGGCCATACACAAAAGCAGCACTTCAGCTGAGGCCTCCCTGCCCTGAGGGAAGGCCACAGGCAGCAGGGAGGTCAGGACTGCCATGCTGCAGGCACTTGAATAGAGAGCCCTTCTCATGCTGCCCTTGCCACTATTGAGATGACAACTACAGACCATAATTTTCTCATTTCAGTTGTTTGAAAATATCCCTCCATCATTTGTTACTCTTCTCAACCTTACAGCATTTTTTAGAAACATACCTCTGACTGGTTTGCTGACCACGCAAACCCTTCCAGGGCCCCGCCAGAGATGGAGGATTTATTCTGGCAAAAACAACACATCAAAGAGGACTGCAGCAGCATCCTATATGCTCTCTCCCACAAAAATCCCCCTTTCTGCTGACAAATTGCAGAAATGCCCCTGCCTGTGACGAACAATTAAAAGCTGACGCGGAAATGTGCCACAGGTGTGGTGCCAGCTGGCAATGCCCCACCTGTGGCCTGTCACCTCAGCCTGTTCATAGCCCTGCACTTGGCCTCCAGCTGCCCCTGCCTCACTCATTCCATCTTCTGATCATCACTCAGCCCTAATGAGGCAAATCGCTGACTGAAGCCCAGCTACTGCCACAGGTTTTTCCCTGCCATGCCTGGCAGCCCAGCATGTGGGACACCAGCCCTGGCAGCAGCAGGAAGCAGAATCCTATGTTAGGAAATAAGAATATGTTTTGAAAGAACACCAGAAATTACACAGCTGTGGTGGTACCAATGCTATCCACTACCTCTCAGATCCTATTATTCTAGAGATGCTTCTTCTAGGGAGCAGAGGTTATCAAATGAGTAGTAAAAAGGGTAACCTGACAAGGAGATCACACAGCAGCCAGGGATGCTCACCCCTTTCCCTGCCAGCCCTTTCCTGTGAGAGCACTACCTGCATCGCATCAGGCACCAAAAAGGACATCCACAGTTCCTCAGAGGATAATTTAAATTACTGTTATACTGAAACTAGGAATGACACTAAAGTGACTGCAAGGAAGGAAAATGTGTTGATCTTGCTTGTGATCAACTGGCTTTGCTATCTCAGCTGAATTTCCACGCCTGGGTGCCCCGAGTGTGAGAAACACTCTGCAGCCAATAACACAGGCAAGGATCTCAGTGAAGTAGCATTTTTATTTGCAATTGCAGTGGCAGGCATCCTGCAAGCAGAAGCACAGAGCAAAAGTATATCATAACGTTATACTCCCTGTTGCCCAACACTTACTTTGTCCTGTCCTGTTTCCTCATTAGCTGAGTACTACAGGTTCACAAACTACTCAACGCTTATTACTATACCATATAAGTACAAATGTATTTGATCTACCGTTAATTTCTCCTTTTACTTTTTTTTTTTTTTTTTTTTTTTTTCTTCTTCTCTCATTACTAGAGGGCCCATGGTTGTTAGTTTTTACTGATTTCTTACTGCTCGTCTTGTTTTTCTTAGCTATCATCCTTATTTTGGGAGAGTGGGACCTTCCCATTATCTGCTTAACATACTTGCCACTGTTATGCCTGCGCAATTACTTTTGAATATGCAAGGTTAGTGGAATTATCCACTGCAAAAAACACAACTTTATTTCTCAGACCAGTGCTTGGGCATGCAGGATAATCAGGGGCTTAATCAGCACTCGAGTACTGGTATGGCAAAGTCCTTAGCACATATTTAACTTTAAACACATGAAGAGTTACATTAACCTGATCAAATATACTGAAGTGAAATAAGCTAATGAGAAGCTGTCTGTTTCACCCAGAAGTGAACTCTTTGCTCTTTGTGGGATCAAGCTTCACATTCCTGGTTTCTGCAGGGATTTCAGAGCTCACAAATGGGAGAGGCTGAAGATGTGAAGCTTGCATAAAGGTTCTTCTGAATGCAGCAAATTACTGCTTCTCTTAAGGGCGGTAAATCTCATGCTTTGTTTAAAATGTAAGCAATGATGTAATCTACAGTAATGTTCACACAAAGGATAGGTGTAGAGTAAATCAGGATAAGGAGACTGTCAAAGTGTATTCCCACAAACTGTAGGTTATACGTTCAGGTAAATGCCCAAATTGTGAATGTTGTGAAAGCAAGAGGGCAATGGATCACATAAGATGAGCTACCTTATGTGTAAAATATCCTCTGTCTAAAAAAAATCTGCTATTTCCACTGCTAAAGAGAGACTACTGAACTAGATTGACTCACCTGGGCAATTTGGAGGCTTTTTTGTTTGAAGGACAGTGAGATGGAGCATAAACTTAATCCCAAACAACAGTTTAATAACATAACAGCAGATTTCTGTGGGTGGGGATTTTGATAGTCGTTCAAGAACAAGCAACTCTCAGAAACTGTGTGTATTCAAAAATAACTAGAATTGCCAAAACCAAATTGCTATTTTTTGTGAAAATTCCAGGATGGATAGTTAAGCAAAAGAATAAATATTATTGCTATATACAGGCATTTGAGAATGTGTGATTTTTTTTTTATTATTGACCTATATACTGAAATTTAGAGTAGTATCTATAGTGTCCCACGTGACAGTGAGTGCATTTCTTATTTTTTACTCACAGTTACTACTTGTATTCAGCATCCTTTTATTTTCCTGTCCTTCTTTCCTCAAAATAAATAACATGCTAAAATATCAAAACAAATGGAGAGTTTATAATTACTTTCTCATTCATACACTGCAGCGATTTCCAAGTGAACCTGATACCAAAATTCATATACTTTGCAGTAGAGAAAGATTTTTTATCCAGCAAAGGGTTATGCATTTCTCATTCAAGAAAAGGTTTACTTACATTAAATTGCTTTGAACTGCTGTGTTCTTTTTTTTTTTCATTTTATTAACATGTTGTGGTTTTCATAAGCAAGTAGTGATTCTTATTAATAAAAGCAGCAAGCACACAATCCAGCTCTTACTGAAGTCTGATGATACAAGCTCTATTGATTTCTATAGTAATTATATTTGTATTACTCCATTAAGAATGAATTAAACTGAGAATTGACACTGTTTTTATTATGGGTGATAGGCTTTTGACAGAGGAATCTCAGGTGCCCAAATTATAGAAAAAGGATTAAGTTACGTAAAAGTTGCTGTCTGTTTGTTCTCTTAGGCAAAGGATTGATTGTTCTACGAGCCTAATTTTCACCATTTAAATCACACAAAATGAATGAATTCCAACCACAGAGCATCTCTCTTTCTCTGTGGACTGTGACAAAAATTGGACTGTTTCTGGAGAATCCTGTCTAAAGATTGTGTTAATGAGAACATTTGTCAGAAAAAGAGACCAGGTATGCTTCAATTTATGGAATGTATGCTTTTACCTATTAATAGGTGTTTTTTGTTTGTTTGTTTTTTATGAGACCCTGTGGCAAACAGCTTTATCACAGGGAGGTGCTTGTTCTTTTATTAGACAAAATATCTGGTTATGCATAAAATATTTTATTTTGTATTTAAAGTTTGTATTTCATTGTAATTAATCTCATAAATTAAATATCTTAAAAAAAAAAAAGATGGCATTTTTACTTTTAAGCCTAATGTATCATTTTCATAAGTCAGAGGTAAATTGCCTGAGCTGTTCATTTACAATAAACAAGAAATGTACTCAGAGTGATCAGAAGACTGATTAGCATCTTGCAGGTTTTTGTTCTATCAAAATTCATTTTTTAGTCAGTTGACCAAATCTGTCAAAAATCCTTTGCACTCATCATTGGAATTATCTGTCCTTTCTGAAGCTGGATGTTATCATTAAAATTAAATCACTCAATCATTAGATTACCCAAGATTAAAAGTGGTGGGTTTTTTTGTTTGTTTGTTTGTTTTTTTTACTGTAGTTACTAACAGCAATCAAGGTGGCCACAGAGTGCTTTATTTAGGGATAGCAAATAAGAACAATTGTAGAAATAAGAACAGTTTTTATTAAATGCAAACAATAATTCTTACCAATTTTGACATGATCTGAGTCACGTCGTCGACCCAAGTGAAAGAAAACAACCATCAAAACACTGCAGGGATGCAGGTAAGATCTCCACATTTCAAAACCTGAATCCTCTGCTGCTGTGCCATAATGCTACTGACTTTAGACTGAGCTTTGTAGTCTAAAAAAATAATAATATTAATAGTAAAAAACTGGTCTTTTCAAATCAGTAGGAACTTTTATTTCAGGAAAAAAAATAGTATTTTAACCAGTTTATGGCACATAAATAAAATATGTTCTTGATAAAGTGGGATTTCATACAAGAACCGCTTTATTATAATACACAATACATTATAGAATATCTATAAGCAAATGACAATGGATGTGAATGCATACAATGAAAATACACCTTGCATGAGTGCCAAAGTTCTTTGAAATGTCTGAGATATGCTCAGGTCTCCAGATGCACAGATACCTTTGCTTTCCTCTTAAAGTTACAACTCAGTAACAGGTTTCTGAGAGATACTGAAAGTGTTTATGTGTGGATGTTCAAAGTTTCCTATGTCCTGTCAACTCTATTTCTGGCAAAGTTGTAAGTTATTGGAATTAAGTATTCAAACAGCCTCTTTGTAAGAATATAAGTAGTTTACAAGTACAATTACAATATTACACAGGAGAAAGTCAGATATGACAAGCAGATAATAGCTGCTCTAGAAAGCTGAAAATGCAACGTTGCTGAAAGCATTAAAACTAAAATGAAGATAAAATTAAGGTGTTATTGACAGAAAGAGTTAGTAAATTACATTTAAGAAATGCTTGAAGATGAAGTTTTCATTTCTTTAAATGAAATGGATGGAAATCCTGAGGAAAAGGATATGTTGATAATTACTGGTCATAAATGACTGAAAGAAAGAGAAGTGGAGAATTAGGAAATTATAAATGTACATTTCAAGTGCCCTGGTCCTCAGCCATTGCCTGATGACAAAAGAAATCAGATAACATCAGAAACAAAATATCATTCCCCTAAAACATTCCTAAAAAATTGCATAAAATTTCTGTGGATCAGCATGGGACAACAGCATGATCTATACAGTAGTGTGGAATAACCAGAATAAAAATCCATGTCACATAAGAAAAAATAAGTTATTTTCTTAACTCTGTTTGAACTGCTTTTGCTATACTAAACTACTGCAAAAAATATGCTGATTGCATCCAATATTTTTAGAATGCTGAACAGGAATTGACCTATTTTTCAGTATAAACCATAGGCTTAATATGCTTATTCACATAGACAAAGTGAGGTCTGCTATCAGTTTCTGCAACCAGAAGTTACTGTAGGGAGAAAAAAAAAAAAAAAAAAAAAGTAAAAAGAAAAAGCTCTCAGGTATAAGAACTAGATACACGGGAAAGAGTTAAAAAAAAAAACCAAAAAAAAAAAAAACCTACAAACACAACTACACATCAGGACATTGTACCTTGAAGTGAAAGACCAAAGAAACATGTTTACATTAGGAAAGAGACAATCAAGAACTGTTCAGTTAACTACACAGAGTACGCACATCTGAAAATATCTCTCTAAATCAAAAGAAAGTTCCAGATTTTGATGTGAACACTAGACAAAGATTAAAAATAATAATAATAATAAAATTTAAATGAAGGACTTTTTCCTTATCACTGCATTTTAAAATCAGGTTTTTAAATTGAGATGGGAAGTATTCTTTTAATTCTCCTAATTTAGAGAAAAATGACCAGATAAAAGGAAAGCAGAATTTGTCTCATTATCTTTGGTATATGGTGATTTTAATATTAGAAAGGCTTTCTTCCTCAAAATTGGTTCAGTATCAGAATTGACATTTTTTAACAAAGTTGGAAAAAAAATCCAGTTATTTAAACTGTGATTTAGAATAATTTTTTAATGTTTCTTATGATAATTATGAGACAAATCCCAGTGGAAATCACTCTGTTGCCTCAAGAAAATCAATCAATCAATCTCAGTAGGAAAAGCTAAATTTTCTCTAATGGTGATATGTATAACTGGGGGGGAAGGTGGGAATTTCTTTTTTATTTTTTTACTTGGAGTGCAATAAATAAATGTAGATTTGTCCCAGAGTGTAATTTTTCTCTGCAGGAGCTGACTATTAGTCATGCAACTGGGAAGAAATGTGTTTGATGCTTTAAAGATTGTTGGGAGACAGACTGTTAAACCAAAGCTTAGTCTTGGTGCCACAGTTCATTGTTCTTACGTTGCTCTCATGTGCTAAAACTGAAACCAAAGATTTATTTGTCATGTCAACTTTCAGCATTACTCATGACAGAAAATTGATGTCAAATTGTACGATTAGTGCCACTTAGAAGTTGCTAATAATAACTAGACAAATTTTAATTTACTGAGGCATTCTGTAGGTGAAAAACATTTCATTTTCTGATGAACTTTTGGGACAGATGCCCAAAGAAAACATCAAAAAACAATACTATGATTTGAAGATATGAACAATTATAAATAAGAACCGAAAATGAAGAAACACAGTATAAAAACTGACTTTGTTGTTGTTTGATAATAATCTTAGCAACTTTAAATTTAAGATCAGTAATGTGAATGTCATGAGCTTTCCATCTGTAGTCAATAACAGAGTTCCACTTTTATAATCAGCAGTTTTCCCTATTAGTTGGATTTCCCTATATTAGTTAAAAACAAAACCACTACATTAAGCACTGCTGAACTATGATTAATTCCGCCAGTGTAAAGCCATGTTTCAGTTATTATATCTATCCTTAAACTAGCTAAAGCAGCTAGTTGCTTTTCTGCTTTCGAAAGTTATTCTCATCTTGAAATTTGCAGCACAGATAGCCAGAATCAAGAAACTACAGTCATCCAAATAGTTATTTTCTCATTCCAGCAAACTTCCAAGGTTTTATATTTTTATCCCAACCAGAACTGGGAGGAAAAAAAAAAAAAAAAAGAGAGAAAAACAACTCCGATTTGATCTGGAAGAACTATATTTTTTTTTTTTTTTTTACTGCTGCACATTATTTTTTGCTCTCTCTGTGCATTTTAAGCTTTCTTTATGGGCATATGCCTTTATCAGGTGTTGCTGATGAAGAGTGATATATCAGATACACCTGCACCACCTTCATTGTTTGCAAAGAATAGGCATATATTCATTTATCTGGGAAAAAAAAAAAAAACTGGTAATAATTCCTTACAATTCACTTTCATAGTTTAAAACAAACAAACAAACAAACACTCCTATTTAGTGTGTGCTCTAATTTATGCAATCGGATGAGGATTATCCGAGTTATTTCTGTAGGGTTGTTTTGCTATTATCAATTTGTCTTGCTACATGTTCTCTCATGCTGAGGACTAAATCTGAATTTAACTTTTTATCTAAAGAATTCACAACACAGCAAGAGCTGCTGTGCGTTTAACAGAACTGATTAGACCTTTCGACTTCTTGCTGTCATTCCATCCATGTGAGAGTTAAAGCAAGATTAAGAGGAAGACCCTCCAATGTATAGGTAGAGTGTGCTGTAGTTGTAGTCAGGGTAAGGTACAAAGTTTGGTGTTGATCCTGCAAGGCACCCCACTCACCTCTCCCACCTGCCTTGGCTTCCTTGGTAATTTAGATTTTAAGAAACTGAGGGCAGGCACTCTGCTATACTCGCATGTGTGCGCACACAAAAATCATGGGACTCATTCACATCTGCTCTTGGGCCTACTGATCCTTTGCAAATAAGAACAATAAATAGTAATTTATTTCCCTTGAAAAGACATAACAGCACTACAACAATCAAAGAAATGCAAAATCCATGAGAGCCCTGACTGAACCCACTCACTTATTTCAGAGTCAGAAATCGTTATCTATGTACCATAGCCTTTGTCAGATGGCTTCTTAAAGTTGCAGCTCTCTTTAGTTTTTGTTCATCCTGTAACTTTCAGGTTCAGCCAAGCTGTATTCTTCATAAAAGAAAAAGAATGGATAATATCACCATGAGGTCTGATCCTTGTGAGTTTAACAAAGGCTGGTAGAGCTAGCTGGAGCAGAGGGAGAAAGGACTGCAGCAAAACTGCAAGAGGGAATCTGTAAGTTACGTCCAGATGCCTACACTCTCAGAAAAAAAAAAAAAATAATATATATATATATATACATAGTGATGGCCCCAGTCACCTTCAATACTTAGTGCAGAGATGTCATCAGACAGAAAGTTGCACGTGTATCACCGAAAGCTTTTTCTATATATAACACCTCAAGCAAAGATATTTCTGGAATTGAGACAACTTCTGAGCTATGCATCCAGTTTGGGGCTCCCCAGTGCAAGATAGATAAAGGAATAACAGAACACATCAGTCGTTGGCATTATTGGGTTAATAAGGAGGTGAGGGGCTGGAGCACTTGTTGAAAGGGCTGGGCTCGCTCAGCCTGAGGAAGGGATGGGTTAAAGTTAGGGGGAATTCTCAGAGCTATCTGAAGCAATGTTATGGGAGGGTTGATAGAAGATGCAGCCACACTCTTCTCAAATATAGGCAGTGGGAGAATGAGAGGCAGCAGATATAAGCTGGAGCGTGGGAAAATCTGTTTGAACATACAGAACACAAATTTTTTATTGAGATGATGGTCAAAAAGGCTACTGCATTTATTTAAGCTCACTGCACTTCAATTTCATAGGCTTTTGTCAGCTATAGCCAAAAAAAAAAAACCCCACACAAAAACAACAACAAAAAAAAACAATTAAAAGAGTTAATAAAAATGAAGAAAAGAAGTAGAAATTTTATTCACTTGCACATCTTTTCAAAAATCAGTGCATGGAAGAATACAGTGATGGAAGATCAATACAGGTGGTTTCTAGAGTTTTTTTTTTTTTTTTTTTAAAGACTTTTCCATAATTACATTGGAAGGATGCCAATTCAGTATTAATACATCTGTCTTAAAGTTAACACAATAATCTCAAGTGTTAATGACTGCATAGAGCCTGCCACAGCCCTTTTCTGACCATCTATGACTTAAATCTAAAACAATATTTATGGGCTCACTAATTTAAAGACTTTACCATTTGGGTCTCCAGTTCAACAATGTTCTTAAACATAAGCTTCATACTGGAGTACTTAAAGATAGGAACATGCTTAAATGTATTCAGTCAGAATTTAAACAGAACTTTGGTGATGCAAAATGCCTTTAAATCATAGTAAAAAAATAAAAAATTGAAAGATGACCAAGGAAAAATCATAGATTTTGTGACTTTTTAAGAGAATGCTTAATCTTAAAACATTTTAATATCACAAGATTATTATTATTATTATTTGCTTCAAAACAAGACTTTTGACAAAGCAAACCAGTAAACCTGAAATATCACCATTTACAAAATTCTATTAATGAGGTTCATTTTCCCATGCCATCTGGTGGATTCTCATTAAAACTGCATAGACAGCTCAAACTGCCCCTAATTTGGAATAGCATGAATTTCTACCCAGCAAAATGGGCTTAAAAAACAAAAAAAAACAAAACAAAAAAAAAAAACAAAAAAAAAACACAAAAAAACAAAAAAACTTACTGTTTAATAAAAAGAAGTCATTCATCTCCAGAAGTGTGATACTGATGTAATACCTTTAACTATTTTTTAAATCTAATGAACAAATTAAAATTGCTATTACACCACTGACATATTTTTATTTATTTTTATTTTTTTTGATAAATAAACTATCAAATTATATTTCTTACATTGTCCAGTTTTATTTTTCATTGCAAGAACTATTTTAAGGGTGAATAAGATAATGATTCAAAACTTAAAAAAAAAACTAGAATGATATGTCTTTCACTCAACTAGTTATAGACTCATTTGATTCCTAGCTTTACTATATACAGTGCATTTAAAAGAAGAAAGGGTTATACATATTTTTTTTGAAAAATACAATATCAAGGGCTTGAAAGCTATCATTTAAATAAAATGTTCTGATGATACAAAGTGGAAAACGACTTTATTTTTTTCTGCAAGTTTATACTATTCTTTGTATTCCATTAAGAATGCAACAGGTTTTTTTTGTTTGTTTGTTTTTCTGCTATATCTACCTAAGTTTTGTAGCCCCTTGAAATATTTTCTGTGCTCTCTGGGAATCAAAATGCACTTGATATTGTAGAAACAAAAAGGGTTTGCCTCTTCCCAGGACTGATCCCTAACTTTTATACCTCAGGGAAAACAAACAGTACAAACTCTAAATGGCTGGTCCTAAACTTTGTCCCTGGGATTAGTTCTGCTGGCTACATAGGAAAATGAAGAAGGACAATATTATTGTTCTCAATGGCCAAGACTGAAGTCTTTCAAAACTAGGCATGCCTTTGACATTTAAAAACAAAGAAACGTGAGGTTGTTCTATAATATATTTCAGTACATGAAAGGGGTAAAGGAGACAACTCTGTAGACAGAAAACAGTTCTGAAAACAGTGTCCATACAGTTTCTCCTTCTCAGGTGAGGGCTCTGAGCAGACGTAGCTATTTCTGGATGTTTTGTCATGCCATCGGTCCTACCTCGTCCCTGACATTATCTGCGATAACTCTGTGGCTGGCAAAGCTAACATGAACATGCAGCAAAGTTCTTATTATGTACAATGGGGCTTGTTGAGAACCTGCAGAAAAAAAACTGCAATAGCACTACCCATCTACTTCATACTTCAGACAGAAGTTTATTACAGAGATGATAGTAGTGTCAACATAGAAAGTTCTCGTCTGTCTAAATGTATTTGTATTTTCGCCAGTGCAGCATACAGTTACAGACATGATCACAATGACTAAACAATTTGTAAATTTATTATGTGAAAAAGAAAGAAAAAATAAAAAATAATAATATTAATAAAAAAGAAATCTTTCCTTGTTACTGTACTGGGTCTGGCTGGGATGTTAACTTTCCCTGAAGCAACCCATACAGTGCCACGCTCTGCACTTGTAGCTAGAACACCAGTGTTATCACACTAGTGTTGTGTCTGGTGCTGAGAAGTGCTGGCACAGTAAATAAATAAATAAAATCATGTGTAAATATCCCTTTCATCAATTCCAAGGACAAAAAAAAAAAAAAAATCATCAATAAATAATATTATTTGAGATTGTAGCAATATTTGCGAGTCTGATAGTTGGAATGAATACAGCCAATATTCCTTTCTGCTTGACAAGAAGAAAGCAATACCAGAAACTTATCAGACAAGGCAACTAACCTTCTACAATATCCAGACAGAGAGCTAATAATGTAAAAAAAGTACAGAGTATATTTCTGAGATTTTGGTTCAGTTTCACCTTTGTTTTAAATGCTCTAGAGTAGAATTCCCACTGGGATAATCTATGTGACAAAGAGGCTGTCCCTCTCTTCTTTCCAAAATGTCCCTCAGGGAGAGGCTTTCAGCCTCTAAGAGCCCTGCCCTATATTCTATTCCTAGAAACCTTATTTTGTGTGGTCCACACTGGAGACAGGCATCTCCCCTTCGCTTTTGTGTTTGTTCACACATGCCCAGATGCAGAACAAGAATATGTCCCCAAAACTCCAGAAATGTTGACAGCTGAAGAAGCAGCTGCTGCCAGAATAAGCAGTCGTATCTAGAAGTCATTCTGCAACTACGGTGCAATTGCTAAGCACAAGCCACAGTAATTTATTCTGACAATAACACCTGACATGGTAATTTCAGGACATTTTGGGTGATTTTCTTTCCCTAGGAAAGGAAAATATGGGAGATGACAGTTACATCCGTTCTGCAAATGGAATATCGTGCAAGAGCATCACTGCCTGCACCTGTCACTTCTAGAAAGCACTGGGCACCTGAAGGCAGCTGCACTGAGGGTGTGCATCAACTCCAGTCACATCACAGGAAAGACTGGGCAGATAAACCTCTTCTGCTGTTCAAATCATCTCTGGATCTGGCCAAACTGCATCATTCTCTTAGAATAAGTGAAATTATTTGGGGGGAAAAAAAAATCAAATTAGATGACAACTCTTTGGCTATGACATTTAGCTATTTATGAGCTACTAATACTTGTCATGATGTAGAAACGCTGCCATTACTGGCACACCTGCTCTCAGTCAGGAGCTAATACTAAATGAGTGTGGAAACTGGGATGTGTGCTCCTTTGTTATCATTGTTTTTTTTTGTAATTTTAACTTCTGAATGCTGAACCATTGCAAAATACTGACAAGCAAGATTGTACTCCTGTTCCTACAGTCACATCTATTTTTAGAGAGACAGGAAATTTCTCATTTAAATTGGAAAGTTTTTTGAGTGCCAACTTTTACTGAAGCTTTATTACAAAACCCCGGAGTCAATAACACTCTAAAGTAGAAATGAAATGAAGGGTTTGTGCACCGTTGAAAGCTGCAGGTTTTGCAGACGTAGTGGGGTTTGTGACAGGCCTGTATCTGAATTTCTCTGTTCTGCACTAGTTAATTTACTCCATCAATCACTACATTCCAATTGCTTCTTAGTAACTTATATCTACTATCTGTGCATCTCTCAGAAATACTTGAAAATACTTTTTTTTTTTCCTTCCTTAATCTCTATGAAAAACTAATAGGATGCTTTGCATCACACATGTAGACCTCGAGGGGTTGTTTACAATCAGAAAGAAGTCTAAATGAAAGTTTTAAATAAACAAGAACATTATTATTTCTAGTGCATAATTCAAATGAATCCAGTCTATTACTCAACACGTGTAACTTTTTATGAGTAAGCTTATAAGAATATAGAATACCTAATGGGGAAAAAATATATGTATTTACAAAATACCTCATAAAATGCTTTAAACGGTTAGGTCATAGGCACTTAAATGAATAGGTATGCTTGCAAATTTTTGAAATACAGTATGCAACTAGGAAGTTGAAAAAGTAGAATTATACATGAGATGGTTACAAATACTGATGGGCTCCCTCCAAAGCAGAGAAAAATCAAAGGAGGGTTATGCAATGTAAATGCATAAACCTTGTTAGCTACAATAACATTATTATAAAGGACAACCATTGCCATATGTACCAGGTGAGATGAGTCTCCTCTTGGGTTTCCTCAGTCAGATGTGTCAGGTGAATGTGCCAAAGCAGTGAGCAATTCTAAACACTGGAAAAATTTCCCACTAGGATAAGCTGACTCCCATCGTTTAGTGTGTGATTTATATTCCTTAGAAAAATATATGTATTACTTGAAGTTAGTGCAAGTAGAGATGCACAGATACATTTTTACTGTCATTTTCTAAACGTAACAATTTAATGATATGAATTATTAAAAAGGTCTGTAATTTTCACCACCATCCAGGGAGAATGCATGTTGAAAGCCTTTGCAAATCTACATGATTCACAGCCTTTCATTTCCCATAGAATCCAAGCCACAGAGAGTGTAGTGTTGGACTGATATACAAAGCATTATTATACAGCCACTATAAAACATGACAGAAATAATAACCCTATTATAAAGGATTTTCCCTTATGACCAAAAAGATAAAGAGATCTTGGGGTAAAAGGGGCTTATAACAATTGAGATAAAAAAGCCTTTCTGTCTCTTTGTCTAATCTTTACACAAGAACCCTAAAAACTATATTAGACTAGTTTTTTTTGTTTGTTTGTTTGTTTTTCTTCTTGTCATTAAAGCTAGGCAAGATGAAAGCTGTGCTTCACTTTCAAAAGCGACTTAAGCAAAAACCTAAGTAAAAATGAATCTTAGGCTTCAAAGTACCTAAGTTATATCTTACAATGAGAAGGAAGCTCTTAAACAGCTTAGCCAGCGTAACTCAAGAACATTTGTAGCCCCGGGGGGGGGCGGGGCCCCAAAAAAAAAAAAAAACCTGCAAACTAAAATATTGGTAAGGCTATGTTTCAAATAACCAGTACAGAAACTATTTTATGAAATTAGTAAGTACTTTTCTTTTCTGGAATATGTTCCTCTAGAGTCATATAATATATTCATTTAGAATAATTAGAGTACCAACAGTACACAAAGGTTAGCAGACTTTATTTTTCTCTATGACACTTTATTTGAATAGACGGAAAATTGTTCCTTCCCAGAACTGTACTTACACTTCCTACCATCATCTTTCCTATCACATTGCAATGGAATGGGTTAAGTTCCATCTCATTGTTTCAGGGAAACAAAACTACATGGCTCTCTGTCTCTCTGTCTTCCCCTAGCTTCTCCACTAACCAATCTGAGTGAAAATGTTTTTTCAAACCACTGTGGATGTCATGGCTTTACTTGCTGACTTCTTATCAATCTTGACTGCTTACTATAATTCTTTACATTTCCATTATTTTTTTAAGCCTTCCCTATCTATCTTCATAGCTGGGAGGGGATACGATTAAACCTGAGCTGCTTTCACTGTGTCTTTCCTGTGAAATCTGTCAATTTAAGTAACAGCTTTAAACTTTTGTATTTAATGTCATGTTTAATTGACTCCATTTATATACAGATGATCATTATGAAAGGCCCTATATGAAAATCAATAGTGTTCATTTATCATACAAAATGTAGTTGTTATACTCTTTTTGCTGCATTTTCTCTTCATAGGTTCTCAAACAGAACCTCAACAAGAAAGAAAAAAAAAAAAAAAAAAAGAAAAAGTTCTGTTTAATGGAATTCTTTTACACCTTGATAAGAAAAGGTGGAAAAAGCGTTCTTTGGTCTCTAGCTGAACAAAATATGTAGTACACAAAAGAAGAATCTCACCATCCAATACTGCTGCACAGACTGCTTGAGAAGTAGTAATTTTTAGCTTTTCAAGAGAATAGGAAGTTTTTTGATGGACATGAATGCTTTATTCATTTTTGGAAAGAATGATTTGATGAATTATATATATCTTCTATCTTCTTAGATACTACATGGTAGAAATCATTTAGTGACATCTAACAGAATACACAAGCAGGAAAAAAAAACAGTGGGGAACCCCTGCACTACACAAAATGGAAGAGGGCACTAAAGTCTGACTTGTGCTCCTTAACTATAAGGAGTTAGTCAGCATCTGTAACTCCCATTTTTTTTATGTTTTTAATTTAAGTCCCCAGTATGTCAAAACTGAAAAATCAAATTTCTGTCTGCACCCTGAGAAGCTGAAAACACAGAAGAGAAACACAACTTGCTCTCCAGTTCATCAGAGAAAGACTTGGTGTAGCCTCAGCTTAATATTATTTATAGTAGAGTAATTATGATTATGATCTCTGATATGAGATTTCATTTTATAACCAATAACATGCTAATTTTTATTTAGAAAATGTAACATGTGTGGTTTCAGCATATATCACAGAGCAGAAAACGCTCATGCTTTTGTGGTTATTAACAAAAGAAAACATCTTGATAGCATCATTTCAACAGATGAGGACAGCAAAAATGTATTAGTCCTTAATTCAGCCTAACTGATCTATTACTTTACACCACATTTATGTCAATGAATAAAAACATCCTTCTCAAGCAAAGCAGAAATCATTGTATGATAGATTTTGACATGAAATATTTCCAAAAATTAAAGCAATATAAAAACTTGTAAATCCAACAATCGATGGTTCAACATGCAAGATCAGAGCATAATCAAAACTACCGTATAAAACAAACAGACCTCCTCCAGGCTTCATTCTACAAAGCATTACAGATAAAATGGGATTATCATGCATTTTTGTTTCATGAGCATTTTATATGTATATGATAATTAACCCACTGGCTAAATTCTGATTTAGCAGGATTATCAAAAAATGTTATAGCTTTACAAGCAGTCAGAATTCCCTTTGAAAACAAACAAAAAGAACTAGAAATCCCCCCCCCCCCCCATTAAAATCAAATCCTGGACCAACTAATACAATTTATAGAGAGAAATCAAACCTCTTTCCAACATTAGATTATGGGAGCAGCTCAAAATCTGTTCAAGACAAGAGTCTGAAACTAGTTGTTACATAAATCTCATGATGTTTGCGTGTAGATATATACATCTATATATGGACACACACCTATTTCCTATATACTGGGGGAAAAAAAAAAAAAAAAAAAAAAGTGGCATCTGGTAGGAGGCTTTGTGGTCTGTCGTATCCTTCTGCACTTAAAGAAAGTTGTGAAAAGAAGTGAAGTCTTCCTTAAAGAAAGTGAAGCCTCCCAGTTCTGCTGCCACAGGGAATTTACTCAGTATAACCTCAGAAAAATCTTCCCTGCCAACTCAGTCATAGAATCATAGAATATTCTGAGTTGGAAGGGACCCATAAGGATCATCAAATCCAACTCCTGGCACCGCACAGGTCTACCCAAAAGTTAGACCATGTGACTAAGTGCACAGTCCAAATGTTTCTTAAATTCATACAGGCTTGGTGCAGTGATTACTTCACTGGGGAGCCTGTTCCAGTGTGCAACCACCCTCTAGGTGAAAAAGCTCCTGATATCTAGTCTGAACTTCCCCTGCCTCAGCTTCACCCTGTTCCCGCGGGTCCTATCACTGACATTTATGGAGACTTCCCCCTCGCAAGGAAGTTGTAGACCGCGATGAGGTCTCAGCCTCCTCTTCTCCAGTAATGGTATTAAGCTAGCAACTGGTTCATCACTGCCCATTACTCCTTCATGGAAACGTAAATGAGAAAAAAAGAGAGGGCAGATTTCCTGGAGTCCTCCTAAAACAGTCAGCTTGTAAAAAGACAGAGGTGGTCTTTGAGCGATCCTGTTATCACCTACTACTGAATGCTATAAAGGTGTTTCGGGAGGAATCAACATGTAAAAGAGGAGTAATTTCACAGTTTTGAGGTATGTTCCATCATTAACACAATCTAATACAGACAAAAAAAAAATCCATGTGGAAAACATAATCCAGTCTGGTGATCAGAGACCAATTGACCCAATTCTAAGTATCCTTAAAGATTGTTATTACATACCTGAATTATGAAGAAACATGTATTTTAACACCAGGTTAAACTGAAATTCCCAAGTCCAACAACGTTTGAAATTTCACTATGAACAAGAACCTAATCTGAAGATCTAGGTGAGATAAATTGTAAAATCCCAGTTCAAAAGAACCATTTGCATCACCGAGAAGGAATGGATTGGGTCTAACAAGACACTGATTGCATCCCTGGAGGAATAAATTCTGCAAACAGAATCTGTGCAGCAAAAGCTATAAAATGCATCAAAACTGTTAATCTATTATTGTGGGGCAAGTAACCACACCAGTTCATGAAACTTCCAGTAACATAAAATTAAGTTAAATTCCCTGCAAAGTAGAAACAGGCCTGGAGGGAAATTAAGGAGTTATTTTACACATGATCTATTTTTATACCAGTAGTTTGACATGATTAGTTATTGCTTATGAAAGCAAGAACCTAAGAATGGAAATTGATTTCCTTCGTGCAGTACACAATAGGAAGGAGCTCTTACTGAAGCACCTGTCTCAAAGTCCCCAAAATAAGGAATTAGCAATGAATCAGAAAAGTGACCCAAAATAACTTCATACTTGTACTTAACATATGTAATGTCTGTCTGAGTGCACATGTCCAAATAGATGGAGTTACACTTCCTGTAGATTGAATAAAGCAGTAGCTGCAAAACCATTCAGTTCTTTCATGAGATCTTGGGGCTGTTGCTGTTAATTTTTATGCAGAACTCTTCTCACTAGATAAAGGACTAGTCATTTCCAGTGGGAAATTTCACAGCTTCAAATGACAGCTGTGAAAGTAACCCACATTATCACATATGTTAATTATAGAAATAATAATACAGAGCTACATCTTTTCCCTTGCAATCTCATTCCCCTGGGGGGAAGGTGAGGGGTCAGCTAGCATATCAGCTTGTTTTATAAGCTGTAGGAACAGGTCATCTGGCAATAACTTGAGATGAGGAAAAGCAACACCAATTTTTTGACAGTAAGAAATTCATACAACTCTTTAACTGCATTATACATTCCTGTAACAAAGTTTCTTCTAGGTTCCTGGTAGCAAGTGTAAACCGTCCTGTCTTCAAGAGCAACATTTCTGATTTTAACCAGAGAGGGAGCCACATCCATACACGAAGGGTGGAAAAGAAGAGGAAATGCACGACGTCATACATATAAATTCAAATGTGTAAATAAGAATCTATGTATAACCAAACCAAACCAAACAACAACAAAAAAGTAAAAGAGTGTTACAATTAGATCATCCTTTCTCCAGCAAAACATTTGTCCTCTGACAATACTTCACATGCAAGAAGAATGGGGTTTCAGAGCTCTCTCTCTCTCTCCCTCTCAGTTTATTCCATTTGTACATAGCTGATGCCACTAAACTATGTTTTTCTTGTGCTTCATTTTACACCTGGGAGTTACCGCATGCATGGAAATGTCCATTTCCAAATGCAATGTTCATCAACAATTAGCAAAACTGCTTCACCATTAATCATGCCAGTTTTAAAACACAAGCTGTACCTTACAGTAGAGGTTTGCTGCATGTTTATGAGTAGCCCACGCTATGGCAGGTAGCAGAGCAGTGTGACTAGTGCCTGCTGAGAACTGAGCCCTTGGCAAGGATGACATTGGAACTTAACTCCTGTTGCATCTATTGCTCTGAATTTCACAATATAATGCATTCGAAAAATAATCAAAAATGTCAAGTGATAGTAGCAGAAACAGCAATTAAAACCTACTCAGATTGAATTCTCAGATTTACTTATGCTTCTTTGACATTTTGACAGCTTATTTTGTATTGGCTGCTACACAGGATGGTGAAGAAAGGTTAAGTGTGCAGCATTTTACCTAGATATCAATTATAATATCATGAGTATTTTCAAGCTTCTTCAGCTTTGCCTTTGAGAAGGCCCAGCTAACTTTCAAATCAAAATCAGGTAATCTGCACAGGTGGCATGGATGTGCTCTTGGTTTCACACATTGTCGTTAGGAAATCCTTTCTCTTTTCAGTATATGAATTTTCATTCTGTCTGAGAAGTATCAGCATGTCACCAGTTCACTTGAAAATGTTCAGCAATGCTACTTGGAAATTGGTTGGTTTGGTTTTTTGGTTGGTTGGATTTTTTTTTAGGCATATTGTATTTTAAATTTAAAAATATAAATAAATAAATAAAAAATTGGAGGTAGAACTGAAGTGTTTGGGCAAAACATTTTACGATCATTAAAATAAACAAACAAAAGGTTATGTTCTTCCTTATATCCAAAAGGACAAGACTTGAAAAAAAATAAAAAAAAAATCAACATTTCAAAGCAGGGCACAATTCCAAGAACCACGCTCCACGTTTATAAATGTCAAAAATAGTATGTAAAATGATAATACTAATGGTTTGCTCTATACAGGAACAGCGAAGAGCTAATGACCACTTCCCCACTGCCAGCATACACAGCTTTCAATTGCGTAATTCATAGATCTGTTTTTGTGTAGGAAGCCAAATATTTGTAATTTAATACCCCAAAGGAGAAAAGACTTTCTCCCTTATTTATGTTCCTGGATTAGTGTGGCTGATTTGATTTACTAAACATACTGATTATTATAATCATATCCGAGTTGATTTATTGTTTATTTCTTCCATGATGGAATTAACTGACAGAAGATATAACTGGAACTGGGTACAATTTAGTCTCTGTTTAAGGAGGTTACGCTCCAGATCTGCTACTTTTTGCTAATAAACAAGGATTACAACTAGAAAAATTTGGGAAATTTTCCACCAATTATGAGAATTTTCTGAGAAAGTTCCCTAGGCAAAAGTAAGGTTAATACGGTGTGCAGTACCTTCGAAAAACCCACCAATATGAACTACAGGATATTTTCTTCAATCAGTACACACCACTCTCATAGAGAAGAAATACCATGAAGATACTTTATACTTCAATATAAATATTGTGATCAAGTTTCCATATGGCTATGTCTTGGTCTCTGAGCTCTGTACCCTTCTGACCACTGGGGGAGTCCCTACTTGCAACAGATATATTTTGCTGCTTCCTAGACAGAATTCAAGCTGGCCTCTCTCTTCCCTGTCACCTTTGCATATGCTCAGCTCTGATCTTTCTCTAAGATATTCCTGTACACAAATTCAAGTTTGTAAATTAGCATTTGGCAGAGATAAGAGTTGTCTACGCGTGATGCACAGAGCCTGTGCCGCAGCACACAGATCAAAGGAAAACTATGCTCAGAATATCCTTAAGCAATGCATCCAGCAAAAAAGAGATCAAACTAAAACCACACAAAAACTCGTGAAGGATTTCTGGTCAAACCTAATGAAAATGACAGAAAATGAGCATGATACACTTCCTTGACATCACCAATGCTAAAGCTGCCTGAAAATCTGTGTTCAAAAACACCATGGGATTGAAGTATATGCTTAGAGCTATGAATTTTCTTAAGGGTTTTCCAGAACCAGGCCTTTTCTGTTGAAATCAGTGTGTTTAAATAATAATAACAATAATAATAATTGTTTTTTGACCAATTCATATCAAAAACTTCCTTGAAATTTCCTCTCATTTTTCTCAGAACAACAAGAACAAACAAACAAAATTTGTTTAGAAATATGGAAACTCCTCTCCCCTACAGTTGTGTTTTTCTCTGCTGTGTGCCAAATACATTCAAGGAATGTAACTGTCAATAATGCAATGCCAAATAAGCAAACACAGCTCTGGTGTAAGTAGAAGCAACACACTGAAATCAGTGAGAGTTGTCATTGTCTAGACTCAAATTGCATTACAGTCTTTATTTCTGTGCCTAGTGTTCTCCAGGGATAATATAACAACAAACTGTGTTTTGATGCCACAATTTTAGACTGCTTTCAGTTACCAAATCCCTGGTAACTCTCTTCTTGCCTCCTCAGTAAGTTCTTTATAAAATAGTGAATACTGTGTAGAGCCAATCTCCACAGGTCTCTGTAAAACAGTCTGCTAGACAAAATCATATCATGAACTACATGCTAAAACATGAAATCAGGCCACACCATTTTAAATAGTATGTAAGCCTGCCTTTCAGACAAATAGCTTCGTAGTTTCTCTACAGTCAAATAGAAAATACATATCGGAGACCGTGTAAATGTTTATTTTCCTATTTCTCATTCATTTTATCCGTATTTTAGAAAAATATAAGATTCTGCTATATTGAAGTGACCTTTGACAACAGAGCAGAATAGGCCAGAACTCAAAACTCAAAATCCAGAAGCTCCAGACCTATATTCCCTTTTTTTTTCCTAAGCTAGACAATTAAATTGCCTTTTGAAGTTCTTCATTCTCATTGCTTAGTTCACCTTTTTTTTTTTTCTTAGTTCAAGTAGTTGGAAATTTAAGATAATTTTACTCACAAATGCATGGTTAGCATAAATTCTGCCAGTGCTTTATATACATATATATATATATATATACATGCACACATACACAATTTCTATAGCTAGACATTTCACAAATTCCTCACAATCTGCTTACTGAAGATTTTCATTCATCTGAATAAAAAGCTTCCTAATTTGTTTTTAATTCAGTCAGCCCCACAGCTGGGCCACTGCTCTGTGTAACTTCCACTGATCTGTTGTAACAGTGGCTGTGGTTCATGTTTTATGTGCAGAGACAACTGAAACTGAACAGGAACATAGAACAGCATTTTCAAAATTTCTTGTTGAACTAAATTTGTCAACAAATATGTGAAAAAAGCAAATATTCAAAAGGACGTATAAATACTGGTCATTCCTGAAACTGTTAGCCTTGATAATATTTGTGCATTTGTGACTCATTTTCTTTTTAGATGATAGCTCTAAATGATAGACTTTCAAGAGAGAGCAATCTGTTTACTTGTTACTGGCTAACACATTTATTTGGCCTGAAAACATGTGTGTTGCCCCCCCCGCAATCCATGGCATAAGCCTATTTCCACTAGGCCACATCTCCCATGCCTAAAGCTTCTAACTGACATCACTACTGTAAGAAAGCTTTGAGGGATGTAAGCAGGGAAGGATGGGTAACAGCTTGGAGGTGTCATAGCACACATTCATCATACTTTTTACCTTTACTTGCCCATAAGTTCCATAACACAACATGTGAAAAATATACAGGACTAGAAACCATTGTCACAGCTTACAGCAAGTTCCATCGGGACATTGGGAAAACACTTAATAATGAGATAATTAAACAATTAAACATTGAGTCAGGTTGCACAGGGAACCTGTGAAACATCTCTAGAAATATTTTAAATTGAATAATCTCTTAGATCACAACAGAAGAGTGGAACAAACAAACAAACAAAAAAAGCACAAAGACTCCTGTATTTCTCTTACCTAAACATATGGTAAAATTAAAAAATACACAGTACATTGATTGGGAATAAATCCAATAGCCTTGGAAATGAGTTATAAGAAACATCTCACAAGGCAAGATGTGAATGCAGGTACACAACTCTAAGCAGGTAAGGAAAAAAACAAAAAGATTAATTTGTAGTATGCAAAAGATTTAGAATGTGGGTCACTATTTTGTTTAGTGATCTGACTTGGTAGGTCAGGTTGAGGGTTGGACTTGGTGATCTTGAAGATCTTTTCCAGATTAGATGATTCGTGACTTAGATGAATAAATGCTGTCAGGATACAGGCAATTCAGAAATGAATATGCATGAAACTGGAGTTCCCTTAAATAAGCAAGTAAAATGATGCAAATTAATTTCCTGACAAAAGAAAGGGAGTCAACAATTTTTTATTTATTTTTTTTTTAGTTATAATAATTTCATACTTTCTTACAAGAAGGCAGCTCACAAAGCAGCCCCTTCTTTTTTGTTTTGTGAAAAGAGTAGTCCCTGGAAACAGAGATGAAAGCCTACACTGAGCACAGCTCTTCCCTTCTCTGCACGTCCTAGCGATCGTAATTTACTGTCTTACCATTGACACCCCCCCAGCATAGTCCAGCTTTTTTGCTTTTTTCTTCTCTTTCAAGCAGCGTAGGATGACAACATACTAAAGCAATATGGTTGGCTTGTAGGGGTTTGAACACTTCAATGAAAAGTGTTTTGTTTTTTCTTTTCTGTATGCTCACTTTGACTAGTATCAAGTAATACAAGGAACACCATGCCAAGTTTGTCCCTGATCTAACATTCGTGTCTTCACTGATTTTGCTCCAGAGGTAAATCTAGGAGTGGGGGAGGAGTGAGTCAAAAAAAAAAAAAAAAAAAGGTCATTTAAAATAAAACAAGAAAAAAAATCATTGAAGTAAAGGTTCACCTTGGCTATGAGACTGATGAAAACAAACCTGTGACAAATCAATGACAGAAAGAGGATTTACAAAAGAGGATTACTCTGTCAGCACTCTGCAGCATGTATTAGGTACAGTTTTTTAATGAGGTTGGGGGTACATTTACTGAAATGACAATGTTCTGCTCATTACTTAATATGAAAGAAAAAATGAAGGTATTTTTTTGCCTAGAGATAATTACACTGATCAAAGGTTTATGCTAATGAATGTCTGCTAGACTGAGTGAATCTTATTTTAATGGAAAGGAGAAGCTGTATAGTGCTGGAGCATCAGCCTCCCAGAGCAAATTCCTAAGCGGGCACCATCTCTATACTACAGCAACATAATGACTTCCTACTTTCAATTCCCAGTTCTCACAGAGGCTACTAAGACCAGCTCTCCTTCAAGAAAGTGACCTAGAGAGTTTACATTCCTGTTAATTAAAAGTCTTTTTACAAAGCAGCGGATCACTGTTTTAAATAGGAACGCTTCCTTTGGTTTAAGCCTCAGCTGAGCTGAGCTGAACCAGAAGACCTTTCATAAAGCTAATGGCCCTGTGAAAATTTGGGAAAGAACGTGACTAGAACTATTTGCTGAGCAGCAGCAACATACTGATCCAAGAGAGTTTTGAGCTTTCGAAATGAATGCTGCCAGAAGGAAGAACAATAAAGATGGCCATATTGTATTCATACAGCCAATAATTCAACTGTAAATGTCTTCTATGTTCATCTCATCCAAGTGGTTTGGGCTGGAGAAATTACTTCTGAGTAGCTTTTCTCCAATAAGAGTAAAGTGTTCATAATTGGTTTACTTGCCAAGCAAACGCCTTGCCAATTCTCAGAGCTCGTCCACAGAAATGAGAGGTACTGCAGAGACAGACTTTTGGACCAAAATGTTCTGGACTAAATTCTATGCTTGCAATATAGCTGAACCTTATTCAACCTCTGTTGAACCTGGGTTCTTGAACCTGGTGCTCTACATTATCATAAAAACCCTGTTCCCATGGGACAGAACTCAGTGAGATGCTACATCAGCTGGTTTTTGAATACTGGAGCTGTCTTCCTCTTTCAATTTATACTATTAGAAGGAAACAAGGAAACTTGAGAAGCAAAATTGGACATTCCTTATTGCTCACTGTTGATATTTAGCAACAATATCACTGAGCTAATAAAAAGAGCCTTTAGAAGAAATATGCCTCAAGTTTCCAGTCCCATTTAATGTTTGCAATTGTTATAATGCATCATATTAGAAAACTGTATAAGCTTTAAAGAAAAAGCAAGAAAAATGCAATTACATATTTAAACCAAAATGAAGAAGCTATATTCCTAAATAATTCCAAGCAGCAAAGATAGCCAGTATTAAATTAAGATTTTTATTTATTTATTTTACTTAAATACTTGATTGCCTAATTTTCTATAGATAAAAAGATGCGGAAAATTACCTAGGCTATTACTTGTGACTTTCCTCTTTCTTGTAAGAGCATCATCTTTTTTTTTTATGGGTTTCTTCATTTCTCAGAAGTGCCTCTCAGGCTATTTGGCATTATGTTGACAACATGAAGTTTCAGACATAATATCCTGTTTTTAAGTTCTGTATCCTCTCCGAGATAATTTAAAGAGAAGCCGTGTAAATAAGTTGGTAGCATTAGAGGGAGGATAATGGGGAAAAAAATGAGAAAACAGGTCAGCGTCTTTAGCTCAGAGCTGGATGAGATCTATAATTAAATATGCATACTTATGTGGAGGTTTTAACAAATCTCAGGCTGACATTCAGTGGATGAATAGCCAAAAGTTGAGTTATAAATGCATGCATTTCTTATCTATAACACTCACTGCATTTCTCTTTTGTAAATTTAGATGTTACACTGGCACATGAAGGTAAATTCAAAATTATAGCTTAAATAAAAGTTCATACCATACACTGTCCCCCAGAAACCACATTTTAGGATGAAATAATTGACACTTTTACCAGTAGAATCCTAAAGCCATAGATTTTTTCCTGTTGTTTTTCTCTCAAACTCCAATATCAATGTACACAGAATTAGAGAATCCTGTTCACCTTACAGATGTGGTTTGTCCAGTAATGCACCTGTCTAATGCCCAGTTCAATGATTTAGTAAGGTTGGACAAGTAAATAAAATATTCTTCCTAAAGTAAAAATGTTACATAACACTTGGAATCTTCCTCTCAGACCTCAGCCCTAAGAATCTCTCATCCACTCAAGTGGATTTACCTAAGATGTCCATAGTAACAGTTATGCAGGATTAGGTTTTAGGCAGAAAGGTTCAGCACATTTTCAACATGATCCACACAACTGAAATGACTGGTTCACTAAGATCATGCAGAACAGGTCGTCAAACAATTTATACAAAGCTTTAAAAGGTCCAGTGAAATAGGCCATTGAATTCATGTGGTACATTTGGAGGACATTTTTACACACCTTCAAGGGTTTTCGGGACTGTGCTTTACTAGACACTGAAGCCTACCTTTGGATAAGTACCATCTGAATTCTTAGGAATCTCCTTAGTTTTAAACAGGGCTGGTTTTATTAGCCTCTATCACCTATAGAAAGCTCTCTCTCTCTCTCTCTCTCTCTCTATATATATATATATATATAAAATTAAAAAATTAAAGCCCTTTGGTGGCCTCTCACATCTGAAAGATCTAGATGGGACTTGCAGCCAAGAGGAGCAGTCCATGTAACCCATCATCTATCTGTATTGATCGTGCTTTGCCCTGTTAACAACCTTCTGAATCATATTAATATGCAAAATGTCTTAGATTTTAAAGATCTATTGTTCTTTTTAGGCTGCCAGTCCAATTTCAAATGTTATTGTTCATCAGTTATGACAGGTAATCTTAGATTTGTTTCTACAAATCTAAGAATTGGTTTGGTTTCTAACTCTATTCATCTACTTTCAGGGTCTAGTGTCTTGCCTGGCTGTTTGAGGAAATAATAGTTTTGAAAGGTTAACATGATCTCAACTCTGGAATTCTGGAGTAATTATCACTAACCATTAAGAATAACATGACATTTAATAACATGCTGTAATATCAATACTGCGTCCAGTGAGATATATCAAAAAGTGAAGGCTTAAATCAGTCTTATACTACTTCCTAATCTATTCTTGAACAACATAATCCTTCAGAAATTAAGGATGAAACCTCTCACTCCTGATGTGGTTAATTTTTTGCAGTTCAACTTGCTCTGAACTTCAGACCATATGGTGGTACACTCACTCTTTCTTCCTCTCTCTCTAGTGACCATTAAAACCAAAAAGCAGGTCAGGAAAGAAATAAAAGTAAGATACAGTTGTACACAAGAGGACAGATTATTCTATTTTGGTGAAAAACTCTGATGTCTTAAGGAAGAAAACCCAATAGAAGATCAGGAAAGCTTCAGGGAGGTGTTTGCTAGAAAAATGAGTTCTTAGGACTTAGGAACCCACCCTTTTCTTTACCTTCCAGTCTTTTCTTCATATCTTCTATTTAAAAGGAACTACCAGAACTGTACTACAATGAATACAGTCGAAGAAAAATCATGAAATATATATGTATGAAAGGGTGACAGATTCACAGGGCTCCAGGAATATTCACAGCTATTGCAAGAAAGTTATGAATAAGCCACCAATCCTTCTGCCAGAGTTTACCACTCATTGCTTTCTTGCCTAAATGGCAAAGAAAAGTAAACGCCTCCGACTTGCACAACACTCTGCATCTTGAGCTTAATGACAGATGTGGGCAGGGAGCTAGAGTGCTGGAAAACGCCCATTTCAAGACAACTTGGAAGAACACTCTGCAACAATGTGGATAGCTAACTCTCACAAATCTTTCTGTTACTGAAGTACGTCATGAATATTTCATCCCTACCAATTTTTAAAGACCGCTAGCAAGTCCTCTAGCATTTTCAAGGGGACACAGAAGGGGAGCAGAAGCCAGCTGGCAATAACCCAGCATCACCTCCTGTCCTGGCAGGTCTAGAGCATCATCCAGTGTAAAACAGTAGCAATATTTGACTCCATACCTCAAGTTTAATTATTTAAATATAAATCCTTGCAGACCAACTCTACCCCAAGCAAGGTCTCAGCCATGCACTTATCACCTATAGTGCTTACAACTGGGTGGGCCAGAAGGAGCAACTCAGTCATCTGAAGTCCACTGAAGTAAATGAATTTTCTTTGAATTTAACAGGCTGTAGCACAAATTTGTTAAAGTAGTAGAATGTGAGGGAATATGAAGATTCAAATAACATTAAGAGACTGCACAAGATCCCTCGTGATACAAAAGAAAGAGTTTCAGGATGATGGCCTAACCCTGAAAGAAAGCACTGAGAAGTAGAAGACAGCATGAAAAGGGCAGTAGGAAGAATGTACCATGTGCCATCACCATCCAATTAGAACATGAAACATTTAAGAAGAAATCAAAATCAATCTGTCTAACATGCTGTTAGTATGGCAGGACGTCAGGTTATCATTTTGCACCACTGAGATCAGAGAGGGTTTTGGTTCAGACTAAGAGGAACTGAAGCTTTGATTCGGCTGTGTTTCAGTGTGCAATGAGTAACGTATAAATGAATTATGAAACTATGAATTCATTATTTATGTCACTCTACACACAATAATTCTGAAGAATTTATTCAGACCACTCCTGTGTTTAAACTGGGATGTATTTAGTCTTCTACTCACATGTTTAAAGTGGGGTGTCTTTACCCCTTCCCTGAACCAAGCTTTGTAAATAAGATATTTGACTGAAGTGTTAGAAGAATAAGTTAGCCTTCTGAAACAATTTGGTACTCTCAAACCACAAGAACAGGGTTGTTTACCAGCTTGAAAGTCTGGCTTGTAAAATGTACTTTTCTAAAACTTCGGTCAAGTCTGTGCAATTTCTCAAAGTTACATTTGAGTCTTAATCATAATATCCAATAAGATCTTATCACCCATAATAATAAGATCCTTGCAATCAACACTTATACTGCATTGATATTTGGAATATCTGTGCTTAATTTTATAGCCTTGTCCAAATGTACATTAAAATAACCCAGATGACCCCACTAGCTGCCTCAGTTGCTGATATTACCACTTTCTTTTTTAATAGAGAGCAAGTTAGCCACTTCCTCTTCCCTCTGGGACAAGTTATACTGTGTTTCTTCACTTCTGTTTGTCAGTCTCCCACCACATTTATTCCCTAGAAGCCTGTTCCTTTTATTATTATTATTATTATTATTTATTTTTATCGCAGAAGCTGAACTCCATTAAAATTATATACAATCTATGGAGCTGAAGATCACACAAAGATTTTAGATAAAACCTTATGAAATTAAGTTGACCTTCCACTAAATCTTTTTGCACAAGCACAGCATCCAAATTAAATATTTATAGGAAACATCACTGTTTTGCAGCAACCATGTGTTTTTAAAATCGGAGCCTTTTCTAGGTTTGAAGTTTCTAGTCGCAATTTGGAAGGTATTATACACATCTTATGCTCTTATTTCAGCAGCAGCAATGCTCTGGCAATTACTTTCACAGCATTACAAACTTAAATGTTCAGAATTTATTAGCTAGGTAAAAATAAATATCCTACCTCCTGCAAAAACACTGACAGTATGATGTGAGATTGTTTTGATATTTTTTCCTCTCATTTCTAAAGATTTTAAGGGTGGATCTAGCAACTCTGACGCCAGTAGGAACAGTGCAAAAGCAAAATCATCACAACCTTGCTGTGTAGTAATTCCTCAATTTTAGTGCTGCTATTCCTGTTGGAGGTCCTAGGCTAGCATGGCATACTTGTCAAGTATAGAACTTGAACACAGAGAACATGCAGATTGTAGTTTTATCTTGAGTTACGTCACCTGAAAAAACTTATGATTGCATAGTTACACAAGTGAGAGGAACTGTATCAGCTTGTCAGTATGAGCTGTAAGGCAACCTATTTTTCAGAGTTGCTGTTTCAGACTGCCTGTGCCTCATGAATGTTTAATATAATGTATACGGATAAATAGGTATTAGTAAAAGAAAACAGTTTGCCTACAGCTCCCCTTAATGTGGTCTTTTTACCTGTAACAATAATATAATATTTAGAAACAAAGATTTTTGTAATCACATAGGATCATGTAGGTAATCTCAAGCATTTTCCATTTTATCTATTTCTCTTTTAGTTTCTGAGCTATTATTTTCCTATAGTTTTTGTTTACCAGGCAATGAACAGAGTATTTTACAAACACAAACACCATTCAACCCCACAATTTACACACTAAACTAGGCTTTAAAATTGTGTAATAACTCATTCTTATAGTAAAGATTTAAGGAGAGTATCAGAAGGTACGTTTTCATTTATTTTTACATCAGAGGCTTAGGTGAAGAACAATTTCAAGAGAATAATGTTTCTAGGACTCAAAGATATTCAGGGGGAAAAAATCATTAAACTAAATTGTCTGGGGATATCCAAAGATTACTAAATCATAAGTTCATAAGCATCCCAATACTGCAAGATGTCTAAATCAACTTCATGCTTCTACTTCTCATTAACCCAACAGAGATTGGCTACCTAAGTATCTTCAAAGCTTGAGACTCGTTTTTCTGACTGAATAAATTAAATCCTTGCACTAGCATCTATTTTATGAGTAATCCCACTGATTTTTCATCTTTCAACATTATGATCTGTCAATATTTTTTAGATATGTCAATATTTGCCAGGAATGGCTTGCCTGAACATTCAGAATTTGGGCTGGGAAGTGTTGTTTTCTGTTTTTGTTTGGTTTTGTTTATAAATCAGCCACTCTCTATCACTCACAAAGAGATCAAACTTTCTTTCTGTTCATGCTAATATCCCATTGAAATTAACAAGCAATGCCACAGCTTGCTCTGAATTTGAAGCACAAAACATACTCCAGAGCTACTTTTTGCAACCAAGTGAAATCTAGCATATGGAAACTGTTCATAGTGCATTGCCTGGAATTGTTTCACTTCACTGTAGCAAGCCAGCTTCAAGATTTTCTTACAAGTCTCTATTGTGTGAAATGCAGATCAGCTGACTTAGCTCACCCTAATGAGCACAGGGTTCAGCAAACATCTAGGTGCAAACCGCAAACCATGTGGCTGCTCCTCCAGGTGAGCAGGGCTGAGAGCCCAGCAGATCCACCTGCAGCCTCAATACTGACATCTCGCTCCCCAGGATCCGGCAGCCTTTCCTGGTAAAGATGAAGCCTAGCTCCAGTTCGAAACAGATTCAACAGAAACCTGATATGTAATGCCCATTGACAGCAGAAGTGTTGGTGGTAGGCTCCATTGGCACTGGCTTTTCATTTTACCATGCTTTAGCTTCTAAAAGAAGTGAAAGATTGACACAGCCATGGAGGAGATACCAAGCCATCTGCATTCATTGGCTCATCTTTATCTCACATAACCTTGCTAATGTACCTGATTCTCTTCATACAATTTCCTAATTCAGTTTATTTTCTGAGAGGGAAAGCAGCAATAGTAGATAAGCATGAATAGTTTCACCGTGAAGTTTGCTATTCATACTGGCACCAAAAATGTAGCCATTTCTTGTAGAAGTCATTCATAAGGCATTTAAGACTTCAGATTTAATTATTCTTCTGTATGTAATGCAATTGTGCATTTCTTATGTTAATTATTCCTTTGTACACAAAGTATATTTTTGCATATAATTACTTTTGAAGGAAAGCATGGTTATTTTCATTGCTGCTAAATAACAGAGTTCTTTGTTCTAGCTCCCCCAATGTATTTTCCCTTTTTTAAAAAAACATATATATTTTTAAGCTTTACAAGTTAGGAATTCTCCACGACACACACACACACACATATATATATATATTTAAAATAAACACTCTTCGGTTATTCATTTCTCACAATCACCTCAGTCTCTCCTTACTGAAGGACAAATTCAAGTAGTCTCAATAACAGCATGCATTGCCCTCACTGAAGGGGCCCACAAAATCATACCTGTCTTCATTGTCTAACCAATTAATGTTGAACTTGATCTCTTTTTTCCCTGAGAAACTTCATTCCCAGGCAGTTAAGATTTGAGGACACTACAACCTGCTTGCAAATATTCCACAGAGCGATAAACAGCCAAATTAGTACAATGAATTATTCATTGCAAATTATTTGCTCATTTTTTTCCAGAGCACATTGCACACCACATAATTGCCATTACACATTCTTCTCATAATGTTGATTTGGGGGCTACATTATTTTATTTGCCGAGTTTTCCATTCTCCCTCATCTTCTTCCTGCATTATCATGCTGTTTCACTAAAATATCCTTTCACAACCAAATTCCAAATTGGTTTTGTGTGAAACATAATAGCCACTCTCTTCCAGTGCCCAAAACAGCTCTTCAAATTAAAAAGAAGTGACAGTCACCATGATCTAACGGAGAAAGACGTGACTGAAGTAATAATGTCAGGCTGTATTCATTGTGAAGGCAAAGAATGAAGATGAAAACTAGGCAAATAGTCCAAAAATGGAGACTGCAATGAACCGATATAACACAATAGCATCACTCTACACATTTAGAAACGCTAATGAAACTGCAAAGACAAAGCCATATGAAGGAGAGTTTTCTACCATATGATGACAGGGCTGTAATAGCTCTGTTGGAGGTGGAAAAGACCAGCCTACCCACTCCACTCATGCTTATATCATCAATGATTTCTGTTAATGCTTCTAAGCTTTCATTCAAGTTGCCATTGCACTATGATTGCCCCTGTAACTGCATGTGGAGTGGTTCATTTTAAAATCCTTTTGAAATGGTTATAACTGGCCAAGGACCTGTTGCTGCCTTACCTACATCTCCTAAAGGCTGAAGACGCCACAGCATTTAGAGCTGATGAGGCAGTTGCCACCAGCTACTGGGAGCTGAGGGTGAGCCCGAGAGACCACCACGGAGACGGTGTGAGCCATCTAGACACTTGAGTTCTGCCTCTGCAGTCAGATGAAACATATTTGGGTCTGAGATTATACTTCTGGCTTTGGGGTAAAGTTAGGGCTTTTACAGGAGGAATTACTGGCCTGTAGATAAGGATTAGAATATTTGGGTTAAAGCAAATGCTCTAAAATACCAACGGCTATTAATTCTGAAGTTACATCCATCAAAGCTGCTGCAAATTCTACATTTATATTTTTGTTCCCAGGTTTATTTATTCACTGTTGTCAAACTAGAAACTCTACTTCTGGACAAAGAATGGGATGGGGAGAAATAGCAGGGACAATAAGTGAAAAGTCCTAGATATCAAAGCATTATGATTCTATGCTATTAACAGAAGTCAAGTCTGAAGTGCTAAACTCTATTTCTCAACGTTTAGATTAATTAGAAAATCAGATTCATCACATTGTTATGTCCTTTCCCTCCCTTTGCTTTATATTAATGTTAGATAAATTATGTTCTGTTCATAGAGAAGCATACAGAGAATTAAGTTTGAATTCTAATTACCTCCATCTATTTCCCCCCCCCCCCCGGGGGTATTTTTTGGTTGGTTGGCAAAGGGGGGGATGCAAAGGGGGGGAAAAAAAAAAAAAAAAAAGCATAGCTCCTGAACCCTGCTGTGATAAATGGATTCTGCTCCCAGAACTATCTATATCCCTTTCTTTGGGAGAATCACAATTCCATTGGCTAATACTTATCACTCTGTTTTCTTACAGTTCTAATAATCCAAACTGGAGAAGAAAATCAATCTGTCATTCAGGTGACTAATTGTGAAGAAATAATTATGAATAATGAGCATAATCCACAGCATGAAACTTGCTCAGTAATCACTGCAATATTTTTCATACTTGAAATTCTTGTTCAGCATCAGAATGGGTTAAAATGCACTAACAAGGTGCAAATGCAAAACTGAAATGTACGCTTTTTAAGGTTCCTGCATACAGTTTTCTCATGCTACGTAACAGAAGAATATCGCCTGATGAAACCCAGAAGTGAGCAATATGAAGTTATTAAAGACAATTTTAGAGGTCCTGTGACTGAGCTATGACAGATGCCATATTCTGGAATCTCAACCTGCTCAGATTCACCTAATGCACACAGATACTATGGACTGCTGCCACATTAAAACACTTCTCTAATATCCATTATATGCTTCTTTTTTGGACTTGCTTCTAACCTGTATTCCTCAAACAATAGAAAAGGAAGACAACTTAACCCAGATACTGAAGGTATATCTAAGGAAGATAATAAATTCCCAGTGTCAAAAAGCTCTCAATAACTTCTCACTTGACATTTTATTTCTCTGGGAGAATGATGCAGGTAACGCTAATGTGGACACAAGAAACTGTATGAAGCATTCCAAGAGGTGGCATTAATATTTAACTGCACAAGTAAATGTTGTACATTGGTTGCTGCAAGATAATCTCAAGAGCAAGTCCGAATTGCCTTTGATGGACTGGTCATTCCCTGGCAAAATGGAGACCTCCATCCAACCATCACCCAAAATAGCTGCTGATCTGCAGAGAGGTAATCTTTCAAACACTTCTCTACTGAGAACTGATACATTACCTAAAAAGCACTACATCCACTGTGTATTTTCTATCTATTCTTTTAAAATTCCAACTTTAATAATAATAATAATAATAATAATAATAATATCTTCCTTCCTCATTTTACATTTCACATGAAGGAACTAACAACAGAAAGATTTAAACATCAATCCCAAAGTTAGATATTTTCTGGTCTTAATTTTCCTGGGAGATGTGCTATAGGTCTCTATACTGAGCTCAACACTGTAGTTCATCTAAAGAGCCAGTTGCTGGATAATTTCATGCAGCAAGAAGTATAGAGAAAAAAAACTACTTCCCCCCCCCCCCCCCCCCTTTAACCCCAAGTGAAGTCACTGAATAGCCAAACAAAATAGGAACAAAGTAGTTGCTAAACCTCATGGGAGAAGAAAACAATGCATTTTTTTCTCATTTATGTTATAGCGCATTGTACTGTTTTATCTTTTCAAGTGTAATGTTCATTGCATTGGAATATGTCTAGCAGTAAACAGGTTTGCAGCTATCAGCTGTCTCAGCTTTACTTCAGCATTTAACCAATATCTTATGCCTCGATGCTTTGTATATTCAGGACCATACACATTCCCTTCCAATTCAGGGAGTGTTTATAAATATCTGTTACATTTCCAGACAATCATTAGCATAACTTTCTACTGACAAATGTAGTGGGCTTTTGTTTGTTTGTTTTTAAGTGGCATTTTTTTTTGTTTTGTTTTTTTTTTTTTAAGTTTTCAGTGTCTGTCTTATCACACACCTGACAAGAAAACGAGAAAGCATTTATTTTCGATTTCTCACAGGAATATTTGAAGGGCAAGAGTTATAAGCACATGTATCCAGTTCCTCAAAACAGGAATACAATGTAATAACAATAGGATACCAAAGATTTGATGTTGCCTCCATTACAAGCATTCTATGTACTCCATCAAAATAAACTAGTCTCTATACTCCTGTTAAAAGCAGTGCAAAACTGGAAAACCTTTGCAATTTTCAGCACCCAAGTACTACTCTAATGTAGTTGCTTATGCAGTCCAGTGCTTCTTGCTGTGAGCCTGTCGTGGTTTAACCTGACCGGCAGCTAAGCACCACACAGCCATTTGCTCACTCTCTCCCCCATCCCCTTTAGTGGCATGGGGGAGAGAATCAGAGAGAGGAAAAAGAGTGAAAGCTTGTGGGTTGAGATAAAGACAGTTCATTAGGACAGAAAAGAAAGGAAAATAATAATAAGAATGATAACAATACTGCTACTAATAATGTATACAAACAAGTGTTGCACAATGCAATTGCTCACCACCTGCTGACCGATGCCCAGCCTATCCCTGAGCAGCCGGCCCCCACACCCCAGGTAGCCATCCGATATATTAGTCCAGCATGACACCATATGGTATGAAATACCCCTTTGGCTAGTTTGGGTCAGCTGTCCTGGGTCTGTCCCCTCCCAGCTCCTGCTGCGCCCCCAGCCATAAAGACTCATGGGGTCTTAGTTTTCTGAATTTAGGCATCATTTATTAGTAACATTTTCTCTAAACACTGAATCAGCAACTGTTTTATTACTTTGCAAAGTGTGGCAGAAAGCAGATTCATCCTCTAATATATGATTTACAAAGCCAATTTTACTCCCCTTAATAATAATGGGAAAACGTAACTGGTGCTAACTACACCGGGATAAATGCTAATATAGCTTTCACAAGGCTTATTAAGAGTATTTCCTGCAAGTTTTCTGTTATTGATGATCTTTTCATCAATTCACACAGCTCTACTTCTGCACTTCACAGAGTCTGATTTCCAGATCCAAAGCCAGAGCAATCTCAAGATCTGTTAAGTCAATTCTATTTTTATTACTTTCGCCATGCTTCATTTGTAATAAGGGGAAATTGGTGATCCTAATTACATGTGCTTTTTCCATACCTTTCCAAGTGAATGATACACTAAATTATCATCTCCTTGCCCCCTTAGGATATTAAATAGACAGTCACAGCAGGGATATAGATGTGTTTTGGAAGTAGAGAAGTCAGCATTTCTTTTACCCACCCAGGAAGTTAAATTTAGAAGTTTAACTGAAAGTTTCAGGCTGTGCATGAAGAGATAAAGGACATCCAGGCAGCAGCGCCTGATGGTCAGAGCCAATAACGTAGCTATCGCAAGGTGGGCTGCCCAAGTGAGTGACTGCAAACTCACTTGGCTGAAATTCAGTTCTGCAGGTGTGTGATACGGTCACAAAGGCTCCATAAACACACAAGATACATCAGCAGTAAGAGAGCTGAACATGTTAACACTAAGATTATGGTTAAAATTAATGGGGGGGGGGGGGGACCTACACACACAATACAGGCTTTCTTCCACTGTGGGAATCAGGACATCAGGCATCTTTACAGAACTCAACAGAAATCAACCAAATTGAGTTATCTATGACCCAGTAATTGCCACCTCCTCAGCCTACTACACAGTGTCTAGCCTGTCTGCTTGACCCTGAGCCTGTGAGATGCTGATCTCTCCTCTGCCTGGCAGAAAGAGAACACATCATCTACCTCCCACAGGTGCTTTGTGAGGAGATTTCAGGCAAATTGGAACAACGGCCATGCAGCAGAAAGCGATATAAGCTGTCCTATAACAGAAAGGCACTGCAGAGCCTCATCTTCCACTCCAGCCTCCTGGGAGCAGTGAGGCAGGGACAGGATGAGAGCGAAGTCATTTTGTTTAAAAAGACGCCAAGTAAAATCAGAGCAAAGAGTTTCCTTTTCTCCTATCTTCAGAAGATCTCATAGCTATCTGTCCTCATTTAAGGTTGCAAATTCCATTTTAAAGAGAGAAATCCTGAAGACAGAGATCCTACACCCCTTGAAGAAGAACCTGGAAACAGGAATTTCACAACACTGTTTTTCAAATGGATTCCCTAGTTTCTTTCCCTTTTGCTCTGTAAAGGGGTTTGAGAACCTCAGTTATAATTCTTAAGTCTACTTCATCGCCAGGTGTCTGATTTGGAGGTATTGCAGCAGATAATAATTACTTGTTTAAGTATTAGATTGACAGCAGCTTTAGATCTCTTCCCAACCAATCTGAGTCATTTGCAGCACTTCCTGACCTTCATTTAATTGCATGCAAATTTTATGCATCATTTACTCTGCCTAAATTACAGGTATAATGAATATAATAAAAAGCTTATGTTTGCAGGGTACTCTGAGCTCCACCACTGAATGGTTTCACACAGGAGGAAAACAGTCATATCCAGAGCTTTAAATAGCTCCACCAAAAGAAAGATACGCTAAATCTCTGATGCTGAAACTATCATTTGGATATGGCGAGTGCTAAAAGAAAGGATAAACTCTCTTCACAGGAACTGGGATTAGTACATGTATTTAGAAAGACTTCTCATGATATAGCAGAGCTGGTGAGAAAATCTCCAGGAATCTATCCACCAACTGTACGAAGCGTCAGCAATCCTTTTTACTGACATACTGTTTGTTCCTAGCCTATCCACACATGTCACTGGCAAAGACTCCGTGCTGCAAGCCAGATCCAGGGGAATCCAAAGAGCACTTAATTATCACAAACTTCCTCAGACCGCCTCCAGTAGATCCGCCAGAGCTCCCTGCTCCAACTGTCCGAGCTCAGGGTAGGGAGGGCAGAAAAGGTTCTTGCTGTCTTGCTGCACAACAACCCCTCTTAGTAACCTGCACTCTAAGGTTTCCTGCTCAGCCGGCTAGCAAAGCGCTCCTCTGGCTCTCCCCATTGCTGCTATTCACAGCCACACACCAGATGGGAACCTCCAAAGAGAAACAGAAAATTAATTCAGCTTTCTTAATGGAGCAACACAAAGTGCTCCTGAAGGACCCAGCCTTTTTTTTTTTTTTTTTTTTTTTTCCTCCCTCCAGGCTCCCACTGCAAGACAATCTGCAGTTTTCTCATAGATATTACAGGGCAAAAAGCAGCATAACATGTGCCCCACACCATGGGTTTTCTTTAGGGAGCTCCTGGAAGCTGCAATACTTGCTTTAGCTCCCTGCTGCCAACTGACTGCTCCTGCAGAAAGTGACTTGGCATTCAATCACACAGACACGCAGGGGTCTCTTCTAGTGCAGAAGCCTGTGCCAGGCATTTCACCAGGCAGAGGAGAGAACTAAATGTAGGTCTCAACATGACCTCTTCTGGGTTGTTATAAACAGTAACGATAATTATAAAATTAGCACCTCGGCTAATGTGCTAGGGTTTTTTTCCTCTTGTGTTTTTGGTCCCATTTTAGTCATGACTTTCCAGGCATGCTAAGTCCAAAAGTCTAAAGAAGAAAAGAGGGAAACAAACCATCCGTCCTCAGGGCCTCTGGTCTCCTATTCATTCTCACAACAATCTCTGCACTTGAAATCTCCATTGTGTACCGAATCTGCTAAGACAGATCTGCACATGAGAAGTCACAAAGCAGCAGCAGGGGAACGGATGAAGGATATAATGATCATCAGAATAATCAGAATTCTGGCAATAGGAAAATAGTAAAACCTTGAGTTTGCGATTAAAGACAACTGCTATATTTGGAGCAAAACAGAACTTCAAAATAAAGGCATGTCATTTACCAGCATAGGCAATGTGGTCTGACATATTGTGTAATCAATGTGTAATTAAGCAAGATTAATTTTTTAACTTACATTTGTCACCCTGGGCAAGTGACTTCAGTTCTCAGTACTATAATTTCCAGGTGTGGATCACTGTCCACACCCAGTATTATCACAGTAGGACATACAGCCTACATTAGGTTTTAGGGATGATAGCAGAGTATAAATAAGAAGTGGTAACAATATTAACTTAGAGGAGAAAGAAGATTCAAACCCCATACGAGAAGCTGATAGAAAGAATAAAGATACACCATGAGAATCTGCAGCTCGGTTGGCTATTTCATTACTGCTGTGCTCTATCTTTAGACATAGATTAAAAAAAAAAGGGGGGGGGGGAGGAGGGGATTTACTGTTGCAAAAAAAAGGACTATGGTAGACTCTGAAGAAATATATATATATATATTTATATTTTTTTTTTTCCATCATGAATAACCCTCACTATAAGACCAAAAATTACCATATACTTTAAATTTATACATCATTACCTTACTAATTTTGTAAATAATTCAAACAAAAATACCTACTACACTGGAAATAATAAAACAATTGGGAGAAAAATCCAGGAAAAAAAATTGTTTGTTTAAACATTTAGGATTGTAAATAAACTTGGACTTTCAGAGAACAGAAGGAAACAAGAATAGAGCAGAAATGCAGCACAGGGAATAAACACATATTCCTAATTATGAAATTGTATTTTATTCCCAAGGCAGCTGACTTTTCACTATATTTAATAAAGGGAAATCAAGCAAATGGTTTCAACCGTTAATGAGAACTCCTGGGAAATTAAAAATTATAAGAGAAAAATTCTCATGTAGGGACCAAATAGAGAAGCTGTAATTATGGCTAAACAGTTGACAGGCTATGAAGTAATATTTTGGCACAGATTTGCAAGAGAATTTCTATCACCAAGACATCCTTTGGAGACTCACTCAGGACTACTTATGTCTGTTCGTACTCCAACTTCTACTTAAAATTGGCTGTGTTGAAATGAGGGATCTTTCTGTGGTTAAATATATATACACACACACACACACTCCAAGATGAATTAAAGTATTAGGATTTGATTCAATCAAGTATTTGTCTATTGTAAAGCTTGTTTTTGAGATTCCAACTAACACCGAGTTGTACCTCGGTCCAAAAATATCACTGGACGTCACTTGAAGGGGGAGAGAATATCAGGATCGGAGTGAATATCAGGATCTTTTCTGTTGTGCTAGCTGAAGGTCAGTTTCAATGGCACATTGAGTTTAAAGCAATACAAAAGAGCAACCCTTCCTTCTACATCACTTGATGTGAAATTGTGTTCTCGATATTTTCTCTTTAAAAAAATTAAAAATAAAAAAAAAAAAAAAACACTTGACATCCAAATGTATGACCTCTTGAGGACTATAAAAGTAGACAGAAATCCACCTATTTGCTTTTCTCTCTCTTCTATCTGAAGGAAAGAAACACAAACTTCAGCTTAAAGTTACAGGCTTCCCAAAAATGATTTACTTTATTTTCTACAAATATTTGAAGAATTGGAACCCAGCTTCATGGGTCCAAAAATAAAGCCTGAACACACACAACAATTGGCAATTTAATCTCAGCATCTGATTAATGATTTCTGGTGCAATTTTGAATTTAGCAATGTATCTTCTCCCTACTACGGCAAACTTATGTATACACTACTGATATTCTGCCTACAACCCTCCTGAAAGCACCAAGAAACACAGCTAGCTTGCAGTGCCAGGAAGTTTCTCTCACCATAACTATGTTATCAGCTCTTTCAGAAACCTCAATGCCCTTATGTGTGTGTATACACACACTAGTACACATATGCACACAAACACCGCAAATGCATTCTTAATTGCTTATCCCTCTGTGCAACTTTTAATCTAATTTCAAGGCACGTTTGTTCCCCAAACGTCTTCATATGTTTTACTGTAATATTCTTTCTGGAATAAAACTTGGTGTGTTTTTTCTTAGTTTTGTTTACTTCTTGCACTGCATTCAATTTCCTTTCTCTGATTTTTTATTGTTGTTGTAGCTCTATGTCACACAAAACCTTTGGCTACACTACAATTTGTCCTGAACACTCATTTCTCTCTGCACTCTTTCAACCTACTACCAACTTGCAGAGCATCTCTCCAAGTCCTGGCCTTTCTCTTTGTATCTCTGTGGCCTGTAATTTTAAATTCCATATTATCTTCTGAAATTATTCATTCCTCACCTTGTGAAGATCTAATTCTATTAGTCACTCTCCCCAGCTATCTACCCTTATTCTCAAATCTTGTTTGCGTTGCTGAGAACCCAACATGAAGGACCACTTATTAAGCTTCCTCCTTAATTTACTGTGCAATGAAAGCAGCTCCTTCTAGTCCAGCTAGAAAACAAAGTGCAGTAGTAAGCATGCCTTTCACATGCCTGTTTACATTTCCACCTCAGCCTAAGAAGCCAAGAACAGCTTCCCATCACTCATTGTCTCGTTGCAAATCCTCACTTGGGGTGATGAGGAAAATATAGAAGTTTCAAACTCTAGATATTTGTTTCAATGGACAGTAGAACTATAGAGACCCATCTACACTTCAGCCAACCTTAACAATCTTTTTGGGTCAAGGAGGCTGAAAAATCTCAGCACTGAGACGAACTATTATGAATTTGATGCACTGCTTATTTCCAGTCCTAGGAATAAATCCCACACAGGTAATTATAGTAGTGTGTTATGGTACAACTGCAACTTCATATGAAAAAAATAATGAAGAGAAAACATATAAGTATTCTCCAAAAGCATAAGAGTTTTAAGACAGGTCTCTCTGAGTTTACGTTCAAGTATGAAGTTAAGAAAACTTCAATTCTCTTCCAAGAAGATAGAAAATTAACTAATTCATTCATTCTGCAGAAGAAAGAATGAGTATTTTTGTTTTGCCTGTTACTTAGGTTCTGATTGATCCTACACCAAATCCCACCTTGGGTAAATTTGGTGTTAACAAAGAGACTGTACAAAAAAAAAAAAAGGGATCAGTGCAAGTGGTTACTTTTTTTTTTTTTTTTTTTTTTAAAACTCATTCTCCAGTGGATGAATTAGTATCTGGGAACATCTTGATTAAGTTAGGTACTTGTTCTGTTTGTTTGTTTTTGTGTCCCTC
>CM021769.1:54504647-54565501 GCA_011076525.1 Nettapus auritus | reverse complement strand
GAAAAAAAAAAAAAAAGCTGATAAAATGGTCAGTTTGTAGCAGTCTTTCTCCTGGCTCAAATAAACCATAATTTATTTATAATCTCAGTAGTTTTACTTTACCGTGTTCTTAGAAAAATTGAATTCTTCAATGTGTGATTCAGTCATGACCATACCATTTCAAAAACCCAGGCACTGCTTGAAACATCTCCAGTTTAAAAAACAAACAAACAAACAAACAAACAAACAACAACAACAACAAAAACAGATCATACTGTTCCATTTTCATCGGTCAAAATGATGAGAAGAAAGGAAAATGGTTGGAGTCCTAAATATGGCTCACTGCATTTTTCTTTTCAATGTGTTCTGAATTTATCTGTCACACTGCTTGCCACCCTCCCTATGAGAAATTAAGACTATATGCATTCATCATGCTTGGAGCGTGAAATCAAGAGAGAATAAATTCCATGTCATGAATAAAGCAGTAAGCTGCTAGAATATAAGATACTAACACAGGTGTTTATGTTATTTCATAAAAGAGTTGAGGTTGTGTTATTTTGATCCAAGGATTTCAGGCCAAAGGTATTTCAGTGGATCATTTAATTATCTTGTATAGCGTAGTCAGATTCATTTATACTGGAATGTCTAACATTGGCTGCATGAAAAGTCAATAGAAAAACGGTAGTAATTAATGAACAGGAAAGAGATCATCAGCAGCAAATCAGGTACTTATAGGCACAGTAGACCCAAGTGCATTAGACCTGATTTCTGTTTCTCCCGTAAAATCAAAACTAAAGACACCACCAGCCAGCCTACTTGAAGCGGTTTTACCCCAGATCCCACACCAAGGGGATGCAGTCACTGTGCTGCTGTTTAGCTCCTTGAATCAATCTACTTGAGAAAAGGCTACTCCTGGGACTGCCGGAGACTCAAAAACCAGTCAGAATAAAACCCAATAAAATTCAGATACTCAAGTCCTCTAACTTCCATTTCTCAGTCTTTATTTTTTTGTGTTCATTCCAAATACTTAAAATGTTGGCTCTGTTCATCATTTTAGAAATTGAAGTTGCCCATTTCAGTACTCTACCGAAAAGAATTATGATACTGACAATAAAAGTTTTCCTCTCATGGCATAATAGTTCCACGCTTTTATGGGCTGTTCTGGCTGAATGACTCATTTGTCATCCACTAATTCTTCTTCATTGTTTTGTTACTTGGTTTCCTGTGTGTTTATTTTCCTTCAGCTATTTCCTACTTGAGTAGGCAATGCTTTGTTATATCATTTACAGTCGTGGATGTTATGGTAGTCCAATACAAGCTCATCGCAAAACTCAAATCCCATGATTCCTTGAAATCCCAGCAGCCATCTGTACATTCCCCATCTCCTTGGGAAGTCTCCTTGGTAGGAAAAGGAAGAACTAAATTTACAACTCCACATTCTTGTTATGCGAACAAGGCACATTGCATAAACATTACCCTCTCTTATGGAAATTCAGCAGATTTGGAGCAATTTTTCAGGACAGAACAGTCAATCATAATACGATTCTTATTTGCAGTGGCACACACATTGAGATACCATTTCATGTGTCACTTTTAGGTCAACTTTGAGATTAATATGAGTTTCCTAATTTTAGACAAAAAAAATATTAAAAATAGATATTAAAAAATACATTCATGACAACTCCCACATAAGCCATCTATTCACCCTCATCTACTTCACATGCTTAAGGTGCTTAATTATAATGACCCAGTATTTATTTCTAAATATAAGATTTTAAACAGATTATTTTCCTTCTCTATTTTTCAGTCTTGTAATTTTTCTGGCTTCTGCCTTAAAGAACTAGCAATACAACAAAGGTACTCAAGACCATTTTCATAGCTTTTCTTTGAGCAATAAATTAGAAATTACTTTTTAAGTGCCTATAGTAAATACATTTATGACCTTATTTCCCTGAGTCCAAACTGCAGATAATCTCCATAAACACCTCAAGTATACTTTGAGTCACCGGATTACTAAATTAAATATTGACTTTTTTCTTAAATTCACAAATGGATTCCTTTTTTTTTTATTATTATTATTATTTTATTTTTTTTTTTAATTAAGAACAACGTCATGTTCTTCTAACTTAAATGCACACAACTTATCACAGTTTTTAATATCATTTTTTCCTGGAGCTTGGCATTTGTCAGGATCCATGGTTATGTTCAAGGACAGATACTCTTTAAGAATTTTTAGTTTAAAATATCTGTAAGGAATGTCACCTAATACCATTCTAATTCTTTTTTTTTTTTTTTTTTTTTTTTTTTTTTTCTCAATTGAAGTCCAGATTAGTTGATGATTTTTTTATTTTATTTTAATTTTATTTTATTTTATTTTGATATTTCTGTTAAAGACCAGATCCTCGGTTGTTACAGAGCAGTTTGATATTACCTGGAGTGAAAAAAATTGTCATTTTACACCAAGTCAAAAGATCTAGCCCCTATGTTTTAATGTTACTTTTTAATGGCGAAAAAATAATAATAATAATAAAAAATCTAGCATTTATATTATAATGAATGTATATTCTATACATAAAATGAGTGTAATGCCTACACTAACGAAATTTGGTTATTTTCAGGTAAGATTCAAAACAAGACTGTGCTATGTAAATGAAGCCACAAACCAGAATGGTTCTCCCCCTTTTTTTAAGTGGGACTCCTCTTCCTATCTTTACGACCAAGGTCAGATGCTTTACTGATTAGAAAAATCTTTTGTGACATTTCTTTTTGTAGGAAAAATCAGAATATTATAGGCTTATCACACAACCTAAAGTTCTCTGTTTTAAGCAAGAGAAACATGTCTGGCTCATTCATTTCCATATGTCACATAAAACCCTCTCCTACTGGGTAAATTAGGAGTTCCTTAAATTGCTGTATTATTGATTGCAGAATAATAATTTAGAATCATTTACATAACTCATATAACATGGCTTCATCTTATAAATTGTGTGTTGCTGAAATGCATAGCTCTGAAGCCAAAGCCAGGAAGTCCGTCAGTTAAGACCATGAATCTTGGCTCCCTTGACACCAAGGATTCTGTTACTTCTCTCAAATTGCCTTTTAATTGGTGAGTAGTGTTCAAGTATGCATAACGCTTGAATTTCAGTACAGAAGTCATATTCATATATTTGCTACCACTGGAAGATTCCATTAAGGGCTGTGTAATATGTCTGTTCCTATTTTGAAACTCAAAATACTTTAATAGGTGCTTGTGCTGCATTCTGGCACCTCTGCTGCTGAAAGAGGTTTCATCCCCCCAAACCCTAGATATGCATTAGGTAAAATGGACTTCTGGTAGTATTTAAGTAGCTATAAGCCCCACCAAAACTAGGTTTCTACAGTACTAACTGTTAAACAGTCAAAACAAACAAACAAACAAAAACAACAACAACAAAAAAAACACTTTTACAAAGAATGTCACTGCTATGTTTCAATGAAGAAAAATGTTTTCTTTATGTAGTGAAAAGTAAAGCTTAGACCAACATTTTTGGAGAGTAAGTACAATTTAAACATAAACATCCAAACAATGGTCCTTCATAGTAATCTGTTATCTGAGTTAATTATGTGTTAACACGTCTATGATACCCAATAAAAATCTATTCACTGCTTAACAAAAATCTCTGCACTAATAGATATTTTAGTATGATTGTTCTATGATTTTAATATGTGTATTATTTCTAGATAGAGTATATAGATACATGTTTCTGCCACACAGAAAGCAGATATTAATTTCATTTCATTAGGATAACCCATGATGAAGGAAATTGCATTCACAGGTCAATTGCTTGAAGAGGAAAATTAAGTAAAACTGACCACAAAAATATCTTCCCAGTAGCAGAGACTTCTCTTCTTACAGGCCAATTACTTTATTTCTAGTTTAGAGTGTTGTGTTGTTTTGCTAACAGCAACAAATTACAAGAAACAAAATACCTTTAAGAAGATGAAGTAGAGCTATTGGCCCCACTGATTTTGTGACCTACAGAAGCTGTTCATGACTGCATGGCGCACCCAGCAAGGATGAGAAAATTAAACATCCTGGATCTGCTGCTCTCATATCTATGGCACGCAAAGGAGTCATCCCTCTGCTACAGCACACATGTCCCTAGAAGAAGGACATCAATACCACTAGCAAAGAACATAGCTGGTAAGGCATGTTAGATAGATACTGCCATCCTGGTCAAGTACTTGAGACAAGTAGATGACAGCAGGACCCGTGAGGAAAGGGTATAAACTCCCTGAATTAGAATATAGAGAGCTACCCATGGGGATTTCATTTCTGGGTCATACTAAAGAAGCCAAGGACTAGAAGTAATTGCCTTAGCTTGGAATGCATCACATGCCCTGTCTCCTGGGAGCCAGGGATCTCTTCTTTCTAACATGTCTTCTCCTAAAAGACTCATGCCAGTCATCGCCTTACCAGTAAAATGGGAGTAAGAACACCTGACGGGCTGCGTGCACCAAAGCTAAATATTCTGCAAGAAGGTCTAGGCAAACAGTGTCTCTCAGTCACCTGCAGGGCTGCTCATGCTCTGTGTGAGCACTCTACAAGTGCAGAGCATGGCACTGTATGGGCTGCTGCAGGGAAAGTTAACATCCCAGCCAGATCCAGTACACCCAGCAGGCAGATTTGTGGCTTCCCACTGGAGACCCAGGAAAAAAAAGAAAATCATTTCAATAGTTACTCGTGCCTTTCTAATTTGGTATGTGCTTCGCTTCTTCTCAAGGAGATCTGTAGTCTATAGAATATTTACTTGTCAATTTAAGGAAGGATTTATTGAAATAAATATCAATTCTTGAGTGTCCGTACAGCTTGCCTACTTAACACAACTAATACAGAGCACTGGAACGCGTTGACTTAATTTGCACTTGACAAAATACAAATATACATGATTATGTTTGATTGCATTATGTTGCTAATCAGCATATTCAAGATGGCTGCATGCGTTATAATAAACTCCAATTTATTATGTACGTGCATGAACTGTATTAAGTCAATACATTGCCTAATTGTGTAGGCAGAAACTAATCTTCCCTGTTACTACACATTTTGCAACAGTTCTCCATGAAAGAAATAGCTTTTATTTCAAATCTTTCTGTAATATAATAGATTAACAAAGCACTACAATCCCATGAAAGACATCAATGCATTGGGATTAATTTGCTAAACTAATATTTTCCTTTTATTAGAACAACACCGTATTAACATTTAAATACCTGGTTTCATCTGAGTATCAGAATGCTGTTCTAGTTCCTCATTTTTTCTGCATCTGACAAACCTGTACTCCTAGCAAATATCAATTCATTGTTAACAAAACCCCAACTACAGCAATTAGTGTTCTAAAGATAAGGATATTGCATTCCTCAGGAGAAGCTGAGGCATATTATGTTAATTTGTTTGCCTGTCTCTTCATAGGGACACTTGCCTTTAATTAAGTAGATAAGACAAGTTCTAATGAACTCTTCCTAAAATGTGAAAGTTGTGATTTTGTTTTAATAAGAGAAAATTTAATGCTCAGTATATCCTCAACAACGTTATTCAGTTCAGATGCTGCAGTAACTTTTCCTTTCAAGTGACAATCTTTATGCAGTCTGCTTATTTACCCTGAAATGCTAGTTCATGAGAGGAATTTAATCCCGTTTCAGAAAGTGAATGTAAGCTCCATGTGTCAGCTAACTCTAAAGCCTGAGAGGATGGACACACATAAATTTTGCATTGGCTTTCCTAAGTAGGGAAAAAACAGACCATACTTTATGCAAGGAAAGGAAAATATAGTGAGGGGACTATCATTTCTGTCTGAAAAATAACTCCTTTTGACTCTCAGCATTACTAGTCAGTTTGAATGCAGCACTAAACTAATTCCAGCTCTGGAATGGTTTAATTAGCGCTAGTATTACAAGTCTGTGACTTGTGCTGTACAGTATGGACATGCCTTGTATTGCCAAACTAATAACAAAAACAAAACAAAACAAAACTAACAAAGAAACAGCCACCACAAAGCCACGCCACAAAACCCCGAGAGATGGGAAAAAATCTGATGTGAGCCGTAAGAGGATATGATGTCTGCAGATAAAATCTAAGGCATGATATAGGGTGGGGGATGTTACTTGAAACAAAACGATGCAACTTGTATTACTGCGATGCCATAGATACCAGACTTCTGACACCTGAGCACAGCTCTGTAGACCAAGGGAAGCTCTAGGCAGAGGGGGAACCGACCATCTGTAAAGCACAGCATTCCACCTACACTCAGAAATGCCAAGAAAAAGATGTCTGGTAAGCATTAGAAGAACAGAAGTGTAGAAGCTCAAATGAAAAATCCCAGGAAGAAAGAATAGCAATACAAAACTTGATTTAGGTGACAGAGAGAGACAATCTAGAGAAAAACACACAGTATGACTCAAGTAAGTCCAATGATTCGAAGTACGTGGACTTCAAGAAAAAGCCACCAGCCCTCTGACTGCCACATTTACCATTACATGGTCACTGAGGGCAGCAACCAACTTCATTCCAGGTGGATTCCTGCAGCACAGGTAAGGTGCAACAGAGAAGAGGTAGTCGTAAAATCCAGTAAAATAATTTAGAAGAGACACTGTTCATGCAAAAATATTCTTAAAAATAAACAAACCAAAAAAGCACAGGACATCAGTGCTTGTTTACTGTGACACACAGGAGTGCCATCAATTTTTATGCCTTTGGAAAGTGCAACCTAGATACTGAGTGTCACACACCGGCTTACTTTCCATTTGACAGGAATGAACAGAGAACATTAGTTTTATGTAACATTCTCACTGACTTCAAAAGCAACTTTAAATCTATAGAGATCCATGTATATAGGCTAAGAAACCATTAAACCATTTACATTTTTAAACGTGCACCCCGGCAGATATTGATCTTTTTTAACATTAGATACCACAACAGATCAGTAAAAGGCAGACCTGGCATATGGTTCATTCTCTTCCAATACGCCACAAGGGACTAATAGCAGCCACCTTGCAGAACATTAAGACCACATTCAATAAGGGCAAATTTTCGCCAAATTGGAAGTTATGTATATATTTGTATTTCTTCATTATATTTGTCTTTATTCAACTTACTTTAATGTGGAAAAATAAAACAGATATAAGGACCTATAAGTACAACTTGTCTGATGTATCAGTTAAAATACATCATCTCTAAATAAAGATCTAGAAATAAAGAAGCTAGTTGCTGTGGAATGTGTTGGTTTTCACTTTTCTCCAGAAAATTTGCATACAGTTTACAAAAAAATAAAGACATTAAAAATTTCATAAGAGTTCTAGTTCATGAGTAACCACTGCCAGCTGGACTCAAATGCAAGCATTTTTACTGTATTCAAAATACAGGAAACCACATTTTCTCAAGGAGAAGAGAGGGGAGGAGAGGGAGGAGAGGAGGGGAGGGGAAACAGAAAGAACAAACTTGCTCTAACCAATGGAGTATTTTTAGGTTTCAAAAGGTTAAATTTACTGGGTAAAAAGAATTTGGTTACATCTATTAAACAAACTATCCTTAGAACACCATAGCAGTAAGAAAACATCAAAGTCCTTCAAATTTAATTAACTTAGGTATTTGATGTTAACTAAAAATCAAAGTACAATAGCCTAGGCAAGCAAGTACATAATTTTTATCTTAAGCTTGCACATTATAATGGCATTCTCAAGCTCCCCAGGAGAAAATGGGACAGTCATCAAAACCTTTGAAGTTTATCTTCACACTCTTTCTGAATTTACAGATAGGAGAAGAAAAAAAAAAAAAAAAAAAAAAAAAAAAAGGACTAATTTATATTTTCATTTGTTTGAATTCAGTAGGGCATTTGAGTCAGCAAGGATGATTTTTTCTCTTTTTTTCCCCGTGTATATTTTATAAATAGACAAATTATACTGTATGGTACTGTAACATGAACCTATTTTTACAACAGCTCAATTTATTCTTTTTTATTTTTTTAATGAATTAACTAACTTTTGCTTTGAAAATTCAATTCAAGGCTTTAAGCAGCTGTAAATAACTCAATCTGTTAGAAGAATTAAATGGAGTCTAGATACACCTATTACTCCATTAGTCCAAAGAACTTCACCTTTAACAATTTCTCACATGGATTGTTATTTAATAGAAGACACCTTGTAAATATGCTGTCCCATAACAGATTAACAAATGTCTGCCTTATTTGAAAGGGATCTGAGAATACATAGCTCTCTTCCCTGCTTTTGCCAGCTACAAGAAAAGCCAGGCACAAGGATAATACGTGGGTCCCCGCACCTACATATGTTTGCACGGTTAAAATTGAGAAAAGACTCCAGAAATATATACTTTACCCACTACCATGTTCAGGGGGCCATAAAATGTTTCTGTTCCAGGAATTCCCCTAAATGCACATGGAAAACCTCCCCTGGACTTGTCTTTCCATGTTTGAAGAATGGCACAATTTTGAGAACACTTCCATTAAGTGCTCTCCAGTTTCATACTGGAGTTTCATACTATCCTGCATTGACACCTGTGAAGTTTGATGCATCTTTAGTGTCACAGAAATGCACTGATTAGCAAGGCAGCACAATTTGTTGGTGGTATAAAGTTACGCTGAGTAGAAAGGATGAGAGCTGACTGCAAAGGAGTCTGGAAAGACTTTAGGACACTGAGCAGCTTTGTGTCAAAAGGCAGACTGAATTCAGTGTAGAATAATATATGGCACAGGTAGCAGAAAGCAGTCCTACATTCAGAAATAAAATAATGGGCTTTGAGCTGACCTTTACCAGGAAGGCAATCCCAGAATTATGACAGATAGATCCACCACAGAGACCAATATCATTCTAAAAGCACATCAGGTCTTAGGAATTACAAGTCGAGAAAAAGAGAACAAAACAGAGAACTTCGGACCAATGGCTAATGTGGTCTGACTCTCTCATCTCAAAAGTGATCAAGGAGACCTTGAAAAGGTTCAGAGAAGATTGCAATGAACGCTCATAGTTTAGGAACAACCTGTGTCCAAAGAATGGTCATGGTTATGACTTCTCAGCCTGGAAAATAGGTGAGCGAGGGGAGAGAAATCTTTTTGTAGCCTTGTGTGTCACAGAGAGGTTGGCAGGAGATCACCTGTTGGTGATGGAGAAGGTTTTTACCTAGTTTCCACCAGGTTGCAGGTTCAAAGTCAACAAAAGGAGATGGTTCCTTGATGGTTATGCAGCTAATCTCTGACTCCCACCCACGGGGTGCTGTGAGTGACAGAAGCTCATCAGGATTCAAGGAAGGACTGAGTGAGTCTTTTTTTGTCACCCTGACAATTCCTTTGATCAGAAAATCTATTCAAAACCCATCTCAACCCTCTTCTGGCTCAGGAAGTCTCAGAGACAGAAATTGCTGCAGCGTGTTTGAAAGGAGTATAACTACCTGATTTTTCTGTCCTTCCCTGACTAGTTACTTTTGCCCACTGTCAGAGGCAGAGTCCTGATTTAGAGGGTCTAGTCCTGCATGCCCTGTCTGCACTGTAAAAACAACTTCTGCCTGGCAAGTGTCACAGCCATTACAAGGCAAGGAGCAGAAACACATGCCTGGGAGAGGGAGGAAAAAAAAAAAAAAAAAAAAAAAAAAAAAGGGTTTATCTTTATTTCAGCGTGCTTTTAGAAGAACTCAAACTAGAACATGCAACCACACTTCTGATATTTCAGTTGGGAGACTACTACTAGCCTTAAAATACCTTTGTTCCTATTGGAGCTACACGTCACGCGGGATGATTCAGAGCACCTAAATAGCATGCACAGCCTCCAGGTTTTTCCAGGTTATCTCCTTACTCAGGCAAAAGCAGGCACTAGACTAATTTCCACCGCTCATTTGTGCAGCTCACAAAGCATCATCCTCACACGATGAAGCCACATTTAGAAACACTCGGGTGTTCTCGTGGCCCTAGGGGTCTCCCACAGACATTGGGCTTCAGCTACGTCATGTTTTTGCTGCACTCTGGTTTACAAAGCTCTCGGGAACATCAAGCAGAATTGTGTTTTGCATGTGTGAGAGGCACTGTCAGTACATTTAGAAGGGCATTATCAGGTGGGATTAAAAAAAGCTTTAACCCTATATCTTAGACCAGTTTATACTATAAGCAGGTGTAGCTGTTATGCACGTGCTTGAGCTACAGATGCCACCCACAAACTAGGTACAACTCCAAACGTATTTTTATAACAAATATTTCACCTGTTATTTCTATGCTTACTCTTCTTAACCACTCTTTCAAACCAGGTAACGATGAGGTGTACTGAAGAGTCCATAAGAGGCACAGGAGATCAGCTGCTATATTTCTGCAATTCCTGTGACATTTGAGAAGCTTTAGGAAATTTTATTACAAATTAAATACGTAAGGATAGCTTCACTCATTACTGAAATGTCTGGGAATAAGCATTTCTACTGGGCCAAAGGGCAAAAGCCTTTTAGCAATGCACAACACAACAGTTTATGAGAAGAAATGAGGAATATCTTTTCTAACAGAAGCCAGTGAGGAATTTTTAAGTGGGCAGAATGTAATTATCTGATTGAAATTAAGCCATGACATTGCAGCTTTCACCTCTACTCTTGAACAAAGTGCCATGGGATCTGTTTAATGACTACAAGTGGTCAGGACCTTAGTTTTATATCTCATTCAGAGGTATGGTGGGAAGGGATGTCAGCTCAGCATTTAAAAATCCCATTTGTTTTACGTGTAGCTTGGGAATATTTTTAAGCTTTCACTTTTTATTGATTCATTCTTAATAGTCAAAGAGTTTCCATAAAAATGACTGCAGGTACAAAATAGGCAACTGATCTCTCTGCAGCATAACAATAACATTGACAAGAAGAATGCAAAGATTCTGTAATATTTGTGTGCTAATACTATATTAAAAATAAATAATTTTAAAAATAGGAAATTTTGATGAATATTGTCCTGGTTTCAGTTAGGACAGGGTTAATTTTCCTCCTAGTAGCTGGTAGAGTGCTGTGTTTTGGATTAGGATGAGAAGAATGCTGATAACATGCCGATGTTTTGGTTGTTGCAGAGCAGTGCTTGTACCAAGCCAAGGACTTTTCAGCTCCTCACTCCTGCTCTGTCCTGCCAGTGGGCAGGCTGGGGGTGCAGCAAGAGCTGGGAGGGGACAGACCCAGGACAGCTGACCCAAACTGGCCAAAGGAGTATTCCATAACGTCTGACGGCATGCTAAACAATATATATAGGGGTGGCTAGCCGGGATGGGGGGGCCAGACTGGGCATTGGTCAGCAGGTGGTGAGCAATTGCATTGTGCATCACTTGTTTCATACACAATATTATTGTTATTATTATTGTTGTTGTTGTTTTCTATCTTAATAAACTGTCTCTATCTCAACTCTCGTTTCACTTTTCCGTTTTTCTCCCCCATCCCAGAGAGGGAGGGGGGAGGGTGAGTGAACGGCTGTGTGGCGCTTAGCTGCTGGCTGGGTTAAACCACAACAATATTCAATCAAAATATTATGTGATGTCTATACTTTATGTCTATAATTATAGACATGAATATACATTTATATCTGTATGTCTATATTTTAATGTAAATATATTCAATATATAAATGGAAAGGATTTTCACTGTGGTCATTCAGCCACAGTAACGAGTTACAGCTAAAACTGTTTTTACCATAGCAACTCATATGCCAGACGTGGGGCACATTTATACACATTTTACTATAAAGAAAACACATACCAAGTATCTCATCTTTTGTTCTTTATCACAGAGTAAGCTTTACAGTGATCCTATCTGTTAGTACTTTTGACTTCACATTTTAACTATACTCTGTTTGAAACCATCTCAACTTGCTGTACTGTAACGTGCACTGTGCTGTGCCTCTCCTCTGAGGAGAAAAAATCATCCTTGCAGGAAACTTTAAATATAGAGAAGTTGCTCAAATTCTCCCTTGCCCATTTCCTATGCTCCATAAGTACTCCAGCAGACAGGATAGATTGGCAACGATTTGAGCTCCAGGTGGATTCTTCACTGCACGGATAGAGTTAATGATATCTAATAGCGAATTTAAATTAAATCAGTTCTATGGAGACACATGTACCAGCACTTCAATACAGAGTCCCAGAGGAATCAATGCACTGACATGGGGAACTAAGCCCTGAAAACTTTACATGACTGGGTAAAAACTGTACCAAGTGTACTTCATACAAGTATACACATGCAGACTCAGATGACAAGGAGTTCTAGACTTTTTTCCCTTCTCCCTTTCACTCGATATCTAAGCCTCCTATGGAAGCTAAAGCAGATGAGAATGTCTACGTATACAAAGGATAAAGCCAGCTGGGTCTGCTGAAACTACAAGGAACTGACCTAGGAAGGGTTTAATCAGGAAAGACAGTATATCAAACACCTTCACTGTTCAGGCCCAGAATTCATCAAGGAACATAGTATTAGTAACTGTGGATAAAAGCAATTTTGTCAGAGGTTCAGAAGGAACTAACGTGATCCCTATACGAACTAGTAGGACAAAGGCAGCCCTGACCTTGGTATGGTTATCAGCAGCTCAAAGACATCCTCAGGCACTGCGCAGATCACCTGTGCCTGCATGCTGCACTTTCCCATGCACAACTTGTTCCTCCAGCAAACTACAGGTTCTGATTCCAAAGGGTAAGCAAAACAAGCCTTGTCCTCACTGGATGGGAACCTGCCAGCATGTGGTGCTCAGCCATTGTTTTCCCCCTGTCCACACACAGCCCCAGTGGGCAGCCAGAACCCACTTGTAACCCAGCAGCTGCTGGCTGTGTGTGATACACAAGGATAATCTTCAGAGAAATGACTTGGCCGACATACTTTTCAATTAACCTTTATCTTTAAAAGCATGTTATGTTATATAATACAATTTGCTATGAGTCTGAGCTGAATTTTAATTCATTTTATTTGTATTCTTTACATGCATCAGGGGTTCTTGAAGGTATTGAAAACTTCAAAGTTTGAAATGAGTAGTTAATTTCTGAGTTGAAATTATACCCAAAACTAACAACTACAAAGGTGACACTTGCACACATCCTGTACAGTGGGAACCAAAGTGCTAAAGCACAGCTCTAGAAAAATCCATGTATCCAACAATAACACTTAGAAAGTCTAGCAGGCATCCTCAGAACTTCATTCTGTTGAGCCCTTTAAAAAAAAAAAAAAAAAAAAAGTATCCGTGTCTGACATGCACATACACAATATGCACCTACAAACCAGGGCCTAACAGGCAAGGTAATATTTTTGTCTGCCCTGTTTCAAGCATCCTGTAAAAATCCATAAGGAAGGAAGTTCCTGTTTGCAGCATCTAAATCAGTTGTTAAAAAGCAGACCAAAACTGTTTTTCATCTCCATCACTTCGAGGTAATTTTGTACAGTAAGGTGGTTAGTTAAGATATAAATTTGGATTTCCTCCTGATTTTCAAAATATGAACAGCCTAAAAATGACCACAGCAGCCTTCTAGACTTTTGCTGAAGAGGCAAGATCAGAAAGTGAAACACAGCAATGGTCTCCATTAATTTTCCACATTACTCCATGCTTTATCTTTTGATTCTGCTTCACTAATCCTGCTGTTCCCAGAGGTGATGACTCAGCTGAGTTTGCTTTCTTTTTAAAAAACTGTTCCCTCTCTGACTAACCAAGCATCAAACCCTTATTCCAATCTTTGTACACTGTGCACAGGAATTTTCATCCCATTCTCAGCAGAAATACCTACATGGACATCATAAGTCCACTTACATCAGCACTGCAGCTTGAATCAGAAGACCGTATGGAAACAAGTCTCTCAGCTTTACCCCCTTCCTTTGCTGTGTTTTTCTCCACAAATCCATCTCAAAGCATGCAGTTTTGATCTCTTTTGGATGAAACTCAACTGGCAACTGCACTCCAGCATGTGCCAGCACACCTTAGCACCCTATGGACATCCCTTAACAGGACTAGAACAAGACAAAATGAAAACCTTTTGGCAATGAGGGGAGAGGCCTTCAGCTCCAGCTGCTTTGCTTCAAACCAGCTCCCTTTGGTCCTGACTGCTTGCTGATATATGCACAGATGTTACAACTCTCTGTGACGGCATGCTCTCCTGCCACCACCACTTCTCACCATCCATCTGGCCATTCCCTTCCCCAAACACTGGCCTTGCTCATGCAGATAGCAACCAGCATCCTGGCTACACCCAAGGCCTTGCTCATGCAGATAGTGACTACAGCATCGCACCTGCGTTCCTCACCTCTTTGGCTCAAGGGGTTTAGAAATCATGGGGGTGTACTCTGAACCTCATGACTCAACACGAGGGTCCTCCTGACACATCTGACTTACCCTGTCCTCTGTGCAGTATATAATCAAGCACACCTTGCCATCTCAAATCTTATTTATGATTAAGTTCAGTTAGATCACTACATTATATAAATAAATATCATGCAGCTCCTCTCATATGAGCAAAGCATATAAACTTCATCCATGACATTCCAACCTAAGGAATGTCTGTGACTCTCCTTGTCCTTGTTTCTGTTTGCATCCCCTGTGGGATCATGCTTTTACTGTAGCTTAATGCTCCATACGCTAGCTGAACAAACATTTCCCTTCTGACTAACCAAGCACCCACCCCTTACACAGCATGAACAGTACTTAGCTCCTAAATACTTCAAGCAACTCCTCTAAGTAACTTCTAGACAGATAACACAAGAGCTGTCATTCAGATTTCATTTCCTCCTATAACTCTGATAGAGGTCACTTTTAGTAGTCTGATATTTTAATGAAACTCACGTGCAATTATACTAAGTTCTCAAAATTAAATTTTAGTTTGTTGTCAGCTTATACTCTATTTCCTACCTCACAGCATGTTCACATGATGAAAAAAAAATATATATATATACATAAAATACAATCACTTACCTGTAAATGAAATACCACTGGGACAAGAGTGGCAAACTTGTGCAGTGACTGTTCACTATGAAATTACACTCTTTATGAGAAACATAAAGTGTATTTGTGTGTATAAAAGTGTTTGTATTTAAAAAATAATAATAATAATACCTTTTCAAAAAGAGTAAAATTCCCTCTAGAAAACCCTCTAGCATTATTTTCTGAGAGCTAGCTAACTTAGAAAAATACATACTTTTCATCATTTTTCTTGGCCATATGCTTATGCTTTCCCTTTTCCAGCAAGCGATAGGTTAGAATTGTTTTCAGAAAGACCGTGAATCCAAAGATGTAGCAATTAAAAAGAAAATTTCTAAAACAAAACTTTTAGGGAAAAAAAAAAATAAAATGTACCCCACTTACGTAAATAAATTGAATAACCAACTGCTTCCCTTATTCTCACTATTTCCAAAACAATTTTGACTGTTTTTGGAACAATGACTCATGCTTATCCCTTTTCATGTTACAGCTGCAGCAACTATACACTATATCGAAACTACTATATGAAAAGAGTTATAAGAGAACAAGGGTTTTGTTTTTCTTTCACATTTAGGCAAAGACCACTGAAACCACACACATACAAAGCAACATTTAAAATAAAGTTATTACTGTCTCCATCAAGAGAAGAAAAGCCATCGTTCCCAGACGTCAGCTGCAGGTTCACAAGAGAATCAGAGCTGCCTGGCTCATTGGTAGCATCTTCTTCAGCATGATACCTGCACTCATCCTTGTCCAGCTCTCCTCTCCCTCCCCCACTGTTCCCCACTTTAAGCAGCTGCCCAGGTGCTTGAGCTTTGCCTTAGCCAACTATTTAAGAAATTGGAAGCCTTTCAGAGAGGAAGATCGGGTCACACGTCTGATGTATACTGCATATATTTTATGGTTTCAGACACTTCCAGATTTTCAGAGCCCAACGCTCCCTTAATAAAAGCATCTGGACAGTTTCATCCATCTAAAGATAATTATATTTCAGGACAGAGTGCACTGCCTCGCATTTGCCTCACAAAATACCACTTTATATTGTTGCCTGGCTACCCTCCACTACATTCAGGCACAGCGCTATTTCTGCCCTTTAAATGTACTAATTACTTACTGCTGTAATTACAACACACTAGTTTAAAGGTTTTATCATTACTTCAGATAGATTAACAGGCTGTTGTAAGAGCACTTCAGAGCCTTTTGTTTCAAATTTCCATCATTAATCAGACCAATGTTTCTGTGGAAATATTTATATTCCTGATAAGAGTGTATGTACTTATGGACATCTGTGTTCATAAATGACACACAAAATATGAGAAAGCCAGCACTCACCAAGTGCACAATACACCTTTCTTAATTATTAGACACTTGGTAAACCTCTGGTCTCCCTGTCGTGGGACCAAGCCAAGGTGGGGCAGGAGTGCATGAACGCAATGCAGCGGGTGGTCGTCTTGCTGGGACAGCCCACCACCCAGCCTTGCTATGGCCCTGTCTACCATCAGCTTTACATGCAGGTTTGTCATGCTCAGAAACAGAGAAGCAGATCAAGAAAATCATTCTTGGTGTAAAGTACTTTTCCCTAATAGGCTAAATCCTTTAATTACATTCCGCACAACTTGTTGCATGAATTTATTACTATCTACCATGCTTGGCTTTTAGAGCAACAACTTTTCTATTAGATAGATATGCCACTGAAGCAAGTATCTAGCTTTGACCTATTGGCTTCCCTGAGGTCTATGGCCTAAATCAGGATCACAAGGCTGATAATTGCCTGACACTGCAAAGGCCAAGTGTTTGGAAGAGTTTTGTTTAAAAAACAAACAAACAAACAAAAAAAAGCAAGCACCAACTTTCCATCTAAAGCAACCATCAACATTTCATTTACTTCATTACTTCTCTCTTGTTCCTGACATGTCATGAAGTTTGAGTCTCTAGTAAATGCTAGTGATGCAATAAAAGTACTCTACCTCTGGGTTGCAAACACTGAAAACTGTTTAAAGACTGCAGTCTGGTGCATTCTACATTTGGAGAGATTATTTACGCATAACTAGGATAACTAAGTGTTGCATAAGATACAGAATACTTCAAATGCAGAACCGACAGCTTCTGCTCTAGGTCTTTGGTCCACAAAAGACATGGTAAATAAAGTCATAAGAAACTAAAAATTAGAGTTGTATATGATACTTCATCATGGGGAAAAGAGCATATTACCCAGGCACAGACAAGATAAGACTTCAAAAATTAACAATCAAGTTCAGCGCGTATGGAAGTAGAGACTTATTTAGACAAGATATTTCAACTGACTTCTTCACCTTCTCAGGGCATCTCTGTAAGATAATCAAAGCACTCCCCAAATGCACTAAGTATCCCACTCCAGAAACATTGGTGAGGAACTGAATCCACTATCCACCAGAAGAGTTTTCTGTTAAAAATAATAAATTAGTAGTGTTAAAACACGCTTGGGGGACTTGGAATAGAACTGGCAGTCATGCAGGTCAAGCATCCAGCAATGACAGATTTTCTTTTGACCTCCTTGGTTGGAATTGAGAAATAAGAAATGAATAAATAAAAAGGATAACAAAAGTGAAATTTACCACAGAAATTTCTAGTTCTCTCATGTTATCTTTAGCTATTTCTATTTTGCAAATAGCCTAATTTAAATAACATTTGTCTATTTGTTCATTCCCATTTATCTAAAGCTCCTTTGCATGGAAACTCAGTTTTGCAGTAGGTTTCATATGCAGATGGGCTTGGCTAGATTCATATACTACCTGTAAAATCTGTAGAAACCAGAGGCATAGACTAACAGATGTCCTGTACCTCAAAACTGCACAACAGCATGAGGTCATGTGGCTGCTGGACTGTATGTCCTTTGTAGAATATCTCACACTTTTACATGAAAAACTACAGCATTTCATTCATATCTTCACATTGGCCTTGTTTTCTTCTTGCTGCCCCTCCACCCAAAAGTTCCCCCATTTTGGCTTTGGTTGTGGCTCATTTGTCTTTGGTGATGACATGTTTGGCCTTGAAGCAGTAAATGAATCTTTGGGGAAGATGAGATATCAGTGTCAACAGTCAGAAGCGACAGGTCTATAAACACAGAATCACAGAAAGTCTAGGTTGGAAGAGACCTACAAGATCACCGAGTCCAACCTCTGACCTAACACTAACAAATCATCCCCTAAACCATATCCCTAAGTTCTACATCTAAATGTCTTTTAAAGACCTCCAGGGATGGTGACTCAACCACTTCCCTGGGCAGCCTATTCCAGTGCCTAACAACCCTTTCAGTAAAGAAGTTCTTCCTAATATCCAACCTAAACCTCCCCTGGCGCAACTTTAGCCCATTCCCCCTCATCCTGTCACCAGGCACGTGGGAGAACAGACCAACCCCCACCTCGCTACAGCCTCCTTTCAAGTACCTGTAGAACAAATTGAATCCCTTCCTAAAGCTGACAAATGCCGCTTGTGTTCAGCGATCACTAAGTAGATTAGATACCACATCTGACCCAGGAAGGTCCTGGTGCTGAAACCAGATAGCTGCTGGACGATCACCAAAGCAATCTGCCGTTCTCTGTGTTCTTTGCTAATCCTTGAACACTTTGCCGTGGCAGGAGTAGGTCTTACCACTTGTCTTACAAAGAGATATTAGGTCCAACTCTGCCATATGTTCTCAGTCTTCCATACAAAGCTGCCTAACAAACTTATTAAAAAGGCAACTAAACAGTCATTATAAGACTTCACATTAAGCACTTAGCACTGTTCAAAGCCACTTACACATCTCTCCACATATTTCAAGACCGTAAGGGAGTCAATAATATTCCAATGGTTACTGCTAATGGCCACTGACAAAATAAGGTGTTTAAAGCACTCTCTCCTTTGAAAGTCCTGCCCCTCAAAAATGAAGCCACAGAAGGAATAATCTCCAGTTTAGAATAAGTGGCTAATTTAAGTGAGGAATTAAAATACTGCTTATCGACAGTTTGAGAGACGAGTAAGTACCATGAGATTTAATGGTGGTATTATTGCCTTTATCCCTGGTGTTCAAAGCAGTAATCCACAAGTTTTAAAATTCAAGTGCTTTACTGAAACTTTGAAAGCTCAAGTGGATTGTAAAGCACAATTGATAAAAGTAGATCTTTAATTAGACAATCACTTTACAAGCAATTTCTTTTACAGATATTAAGAAGGTTTGCTAAACTATTAAAAGTTGTTTATAAAGCACGGGCAGTTTGGGTGCTTTTCATAGGAAATCTAATAGGAAAAAAATAGTATATTTAAAAATAGTATATATATAAGTTCAACATCTATGATAAACATACAAAGACAAATAAATCTGAGGTATACCGTGTAGATGAATATGCCCTAACACTGATGTTGGGTAGCAGAAAATCCCCACTAACATATAAACTGTAATACATGAAACACAATGTACAATTTGCAGTTTTAAGGCTAACAGCATGCTTTCTTTGTCATTTCACGTTTCAGCTCTCAGCCTTTTTTCCCCTGTGACTCAACATTTCAATTGAGATCACTGTTTTTACAATGCTACTTGAGGAGTGCCATGTGCTAACCACCTCGTACCTTCTCCTCAGGACTCCTGCAGCAGCACCAGGCTCTCCTGCAGCTAGACCCCAGCCATCATGTGGGGCCCCTTTAGGCAGCTTCAGTTCCCACCCCACATCCCTCAACACTTACCCACCTGCACGGTATATTCCCTGTGACATATAACCCTGCCCAAAAAATTAAAACTCACAGCCAAACCTACAATGCAGCAAGTACTTCAAGCACAAGTCATATTGCACGCAAAAATAACCCATTTTGTACATCATATCAGTTTCACCCCTTTTCTTTTCTTTTCTAATCTCAGGATGATTTTTCATTGTTCACTGGTTCTTAAATTCTTGATGATCAGCAACTTACTGTTAGCTGACTAAGAGAATAACCATCAGGTGGTTTACTTTTGTGATTTGTTTGCTTTCTTCTACAGCCAGGGTAATTTTACTTGTATCTCAAAGTGAAAAAGATGTTGTTCACGTCATCTGGAGCTATTATGGAAGCGTCATGAGTTAGCAAGTGTCTGAATTTTATCTAATACACTAAATGAAACACTCAAAAAAAAAAAGCTTTGGCTTTTCTGTAGGCATTATGCACTGCAGTTTAAGAAATAGTAATACCTATAGAAAAAGGATCATAACTTACCCAACATCAGATCCCCCAGTTTCTGTGCACACATCCACCCTGTCCACTCATTAAAATCTTCCTGTTGCAAATAGGAACTCTTACACCAACCAAAAGTTATAACCTCAATCACATCCATTCCTCCAGCTAATCTGCAGTTGGCAAATATATAATGCCTTACTGCTTTTAATGCAGCCTCTTTTCATCATTGCACTATACTATCCACTAGAGATTTCTCCGATAATTGCAACAGCATTAGAAAATAAAGATAAAACCCACTAATTTAGCTTTCAATTTGCTATATAGCCGGTGTTATGTGTCCAGCAGAGAAAGGAACACCCAGGTTATTAACGGTTCTTTCTTTGGCATGGAAAAAAATAGAGAAAAGGAAATGTTCATTTTCTTATTCTATTTTTTTGTCCATTTTGCTACCAGTGTATATTAATAATTTTTACTTATTTCAGGTGAAGTAATTGTAACCATTATAAGTTTTTACCCCATAACAATCAAAATACCTCTTTCTTATTTCTTCAGTTAATAAGTCCCTGGATTATACTTGCTTAATTATGTATTTTCCTTATTTCTCCCCTTTCTTGCTATGTAGCTGTTCTAAACAGCTATGTTTTCTGTAGCTATCACTCATTTTTCCTGAGAAATTTTTTATAAATTAATTTCTGGGAAGTCTTTGGGTGTAACCATGTATGCAAAAAGACATCTCCTCATTGCATTATGTTAGAAAGTTCCTATAATTTCAGCATTAGCCTTTTCCAGTATCTAAAATGTACTTGCCTACTCACTTGACTCAGGTGAGAGATAACCAATGATATATCTAAATGTATTTTATTAAAGAAATGTCCCAGAAATAACTGGCAGAACACTTCTGAAATGAACTTCTCAGACTACCTCCAGTGGCACCATGATATTAGCAAAGACTTCAATTATCTTCACAGCATCCCCGGTTGTGTGCTGCAGCTGACTAGACATGCTTTCTTTCTCCTATCTCAAATGATTTCTCTTTTTAGCTTGCCTTTTACCAGGCATGTGCCTGTCCTAGCTGCAGCTTTGTATTTTCCTTTCAAATTGCCATTCAGTCTGGCAAGCAATGTGCTGATTCCTAGCTCAGACTAGATTTACAGGAAACCTTTGTGTTGCAATTAACCCAAGTACATGTTTCATTACATGGCAAGTGTTGTGAGAATGTGCCACACCACTTGCAAGAGCACTTTCTTTTATCTTGATTTTACTTGTGTTACCATCTCTCATGTTTCCCTTCCTTAGAATATATCAGTGTTTCATTTCAGTGGTCAAACAGCACTTGTTTAATGCTGCATATTTATTAGTACCACATGTATCTGCAGTATATGCATCACCCAGTTTTACAAAATGGATACGTCTCCTTACCCTTTTTGCACAACCCCCTTTATTACTGAGGAGCGTTACTGACTATAGCCCTGGTGGTTCCTGCTGGAATTCTCCTGATGTTTTTCTCTGCCCATCTCTATGAATGCCATTGTGCCAAGCTCAGGAAGCTCTTGCTAACTTTTGTAGCAGAACACGGGAGAAATATTGAAGTCACATCCCTAACCCACAGGGCATAAAAGCAAAGGCCTGTGATGGCAGTAGCGGGATTGCGGTGGGGGGGGGGGGTCGATGGCATAGCAGGCAGATCGGTGGACTAGCCCACAGCTCCCTCACTATCTGGCAAACCACACATTTCTGAGTGTGGTCCCACATGGCTCTTTAAGGCCTCAGAGATTGCTCCCCAGGTGCCAAGCAATCCCGCTGCAACCTTGTCATTTTTTGTAGCAGAGTCCCAAAGCTTGACCTCAATTTGCTCCCATGTTACAGGATCATAAACTGTTTGATTCATAATACAGGGAACAAACTGGAAGGTTACCATGACATTATTTGGTTCTAAGGACATATGATTACCTATAGTGCGCAACATCTTACCTTTGGCCCGTGAGGGGCAGCTGTGTGTGCAGGTCCACTTCTCTCAGCTTCAGCTTCCCCTCATCTCGGGTGCGCTTCCTACCAGTGACTTTCAGGAGGCGCTTCTCTGAGAGGTTTGCTGTTTGGCTGAACCTATCTTCATGAGGTGATCAGTGTCTCTGTTCTTGTCCTGGTCCCTGCTCTGTTAGCCTATCCCTGTTCTTCAGGTGGACCCTGTTCATTTGCCATTTGTGGCATAATGTTCTTCATGTCCCCGTTCAGGTGCCATTTGTGGCAAAAACACCACATGGAGGCTAGGGTTCTTTAAGGATCCATGACTTCTACTTCTTTATTGAGGACATAACTTCAATTCCTTTTACTGAGGACAGGCTCCCTTCTTACCCTATTCGTTCTACAGCAGTACTTTTCCCACTGACTACTCATTGGCCAACAACTCCACCTGGCAACAGCAAACATCCAGCAACTTCCATGTCTTAATGGCTGGAGAGCAAGCAGTCCAAGACAGCAAGGTGTCTCCTGAATCACCCTTCTTTGTTCCTTCTAAATTCTTCACATTCCTCCTGGCCTCATCGTTAAGAGTCCCCAAGCACGGGGTTTGTCAACCCCCATGGCGATAATCCCACAAATTTCCTTGGATCCTGTTGTGATTAAAAACTTATACCTTTAGGAAGAGTGCTAGCAAATACAGTTTAACTAGAATTATTAACTAGAACTTATTAACAAGTAGATTTGATTTTTATTATTATTCCAAAATAAAACCAGTATCAGCTGCAGCTGTATTACACAGTAACAGAGAGCAAAACTGACTGCAACAGAAACATTGTCAAAAAGGTTTCATAGGCTAAGGAGTATCTCTGTCCCAGGCCTTGTCTATCCCTGTCATCCGCACCCCCGCCCAGCCCAGCTGCCCTGAGACTTACCCTACACAGCACCAGCAGTTGCCCTAACTCTGGTATGAGACGGGTTCAGGATCCTAGTGATGACCTCCAAGTACAGCTCTGGCTCTCAGGAGGCTTCAGGTCTCAAAAATATGATTTTCTTTTCTTTGGGTTGTTACAAGCATGGAAAATCCTTTTCTGAAACAAAGGAAGTAGGGCTTGCAATGGAAATTTGTATCTCCATTTCAGGAAAATAAAACAGTACCTTTTCTTTCCATCTCAGAGCAGATGTAACCTTCAAACTGAACTAAGGCAATTTAAATGGCTAAACTTTTAATTGATACGTGTGTCACAATCATTATTACAAAAGTCACAAAAGTTAATAAATACATTTTAATAGCCTATGGCAATTTCCCATCCTGCATCTGACAGTAGCTAACAGATATGTCAAGAAACTTCTGTCCGTGTAAAGATTTTTGCTGCAAAGAGCTACTGAGAATGTCCTTTTAGCAGCAATTACTTTTCATTCCCTCATTTTGAAAAACCTTATGAGTGTAAAAACTACTGGCTAATGAATTGCAGGTGCAACAGGTTGAGGAACTTTCTGAAGTTCAGCTGGCGGCAGAAGGTAGCTTGTATATATTGATGATATCTGGGGGGAAAAATGGCCAAAACTGCACATACAGTGCCTCCATCCTCTGTTTAATATAATAATGGCATAATCCTCCCCATCAGACAGCAGCAGCAGTTATAATTTCTGCTTGGCGTCAACCCTTGCCTCCACACAATTGAGTGAGTTGGTCTTCAAAGTTACAGTGGAGTTTTACCCCTGGAATTAAACTGGGCAAATTAAGACAGGTCTTCTCAGAAAACAGCTACAATCTAAAAGACAGATTATTCAGGAAAATAATTACAAACAAATGGAGGTGTAAACTCCAAGGGTTTCTGCAATACTGAATGGTACCACTGGGTGAGCAGTGGCTCCAAGCCCCACCACAGTTTACTTCACTGCACGGTCCCCATAAACACAGTGGACATCCATCAGTACCAATTTGGTCACTTCTGATGAAGCAAAACATAAAGCATGGAGCAACCCTGTATAATTTCAGTCAATGACCCTGGGAACATCATCCAAGAATGCCCAGTGCCATTTGCTGTTTTGTTTGATGTAGTCCTTTAATATTCCATAGAGATAGAATTATTTGCTGAAGTTAATATAAAAAGTTGGCTGAAATGTTTTCTGTCAGAAATGTCAAGGACATGAATTATAATTTCAAATTAAAATGGAAGTTTTACAGCAACAGCCTTCGCAGTGACGGCCAGAATAGACCACAATCGAGTTCAAGTCCAAACTCCAGAGTAAACTCTTGGCCCCACCAGACCACAGACCTAACGTTGCAGAATTTGTGTGTTCTACTTCTTAGGCAAAAGAAGGATTACAAATTTTAAGTCACAAGCATCAAAAGGTTATCATCATTAAATAAATAAATAAATAAATAAATAAATAAAATAAAAAAAGAGAGAGAGAAAAGGAAAAGAGTGAAAAGTGAAAACAGACACGTCACCTTTAAAGCTGCAAATGACAATCAATTCATAATGTATACTGCAGTTTAAAATAGTTACCATATGTAATGTCTGAGTTTTGACTCAGGAGTTGTATTAAATACAGTGTCTGAGGCAATCCAAAAAAATTTAAGACCTACATAAATCTTTTGAAAAGCTTCTGAGCTGGCAGCAGCATTTCAGATCTCATCAGACTGAATAAAATAATACCCCAATCACCATGCTATCAAGAATTTTCCAGGAGCATTTTAAATAGAATAGAATACCAATTACACTGTTTCAGTGTTTTGTTTTTTTTTTATGCTTGACGTTTTTAAAAAATCACACGTGCCCATACGCACCCACAATACACTCAGTTAAAGGCAAGAAAATCCCTTTTTCTGATACTTCCAGCATGAAGTGATGAGTCATGAGGTTTGCCATGCCACGGCAGAGAGGGGTGGGCCTGCCCCCAAAAGAGCCTGAAGAAGAGTGGGTTCCCAGTCCAGCAGAGTCCCTCTTGTGACAGAAAGGTGGCTGGGGAGGCTGCATGCCAGCGCCTGTGGGACACTGTTTGCATACAAAGAGCCAGAGTAGCCAGCAGGCTGCCCCTAACCCAAACCACATACATTTTCCCTGATGGTACCTGCCATGAAGTCCGTGGAAGTTCTTTCTCTAGAGTTCTGACATTTAAACACATGAGGGGTCAGGATGTACAAGACAGAAGCATCCTACTCCTCAGTCTTGTGAAATGTAGAAGTGAATGGAACTAAAAAAAAAAAAAAAAATGTAATCTTCACAGAACAAAAAAATTTATGATCTGCAAAATCAGAGCTTTGGGGTTTTGGTCACTTTTGCTTTGTTTTTCCTTCTGTTTGTTATTCAGGACACACAAACAAACACCATAAGGGGCCAATGGTCCAAGAGCAGGAATTAAAGGCTAAAGTTCCTGAGTTCAACATAACATTTTTCTGGTAGGGAAGGGAGATTTACTTCAGTCTTTTCTTACCTCTGATTCTCTCTTTTTGAGTTTTTAACATAAATTGCTTCTCTTGGTCATTTCATTGATGTCTAATTTTTCATCTGTCAAGCATAATCTCACTTCAACACTATTACATTTTTAATTAAACTCTTTGGTTTTCATGGATGAAATGCTTGATCAATAACTTTAAATCATGCCTTAGCCATGACATAAACAGGCACAGGTTTATTTATCTTTAGAAAGTTTTGGAAGCACTCTGTACTAAAGAAACGCTCTGTCTAGCAAGACTCCTGATGATATTTCATATTTTCTGAATATTTTAAAAGCACTCTATATTTCTAAATAGAAAGTACACACAAAATTATTATCTTTTTCCTTTATGAGCTCATTATGTTTACAGGTTTTTCTGCTCACAGCCAAACACATATTGAAATAAAGAATATTTCTAGGATTATTTTTGAGTGTGCATTCAAAGAAGGCAGCAGATAGCTGCCTTCTGTTATTAAGCTCTGTTTCCACTGTTATTCAAGAAAATCTAGTCTTCCCAATGCAGGGATACCCTAGAGCAAGGCTGCCCACCATGCAGTCTACTGTGGCCTGAGGATTAGTTAGGGAGCTGCTGCAACACCCAGTGTTTCCATGAACTGTAACACTTTCACAGTCTGAGAATGGCAGGCTACTCCTTTTAAAAGGAAACCCGTTTTTTGCTCTTTATGTCTGCAGGGGTGGTCTTATTACTAAGCAGGAAATACATTTCTCATAATTTAGTGGTTTCACCATGAAAGCTGGGGATTGATGTCACAGTCTGGTCGCATTCCCCATCAAGTGAAGCATTGTCTCTCACGCAACTTGCCCTAGCAAATTTATTTTTTTATGCATGTGGGCTTGTAGCCCTTCAAAGGAATATTCCAGTGATTGTTAGCCAGCACTGCTTCTCTGCAATCAGAAGTAGTGCTGTACATATAGAATTACAATTTCAAGGTGAGAAAGAGCAGGTTGTAGACCTTAAGTTGCAACCCTCTTAGTAAATGAGCAAAGAAACAGAAAAATAGGAAGCAATAGAACCTAGTGGGAACACAGGAAGACCCAGCTAGGAAGGCAGTGTTTCTCAACATTACCTGGGGTGCACCTGTCTGGTTTTAATGCAGCAAGATTGTGCAAGCAATGGATCGCAAAGAGCTTTTTGAGGGATTATTTTCCCTTGTCTTATCCCACTCATTTCCTCTAGGCCTTTCTGGTTGTTTCTTTGGAGACACTGTGCAGGAGATGAACATTTTCCAAGCCTGCAACAGCTCTGCCAGCACACCTCCATGCTTCCCTGTGCAAACCTTCCCCACCACACCCCCATACCATGCCTCTACAGTGAACAAAGCACCAGCATGCTGATGTGGATGCAGACACAGGGGCTGGCATACCAGGCCTGTCTTACTCATCTGTGGCCCAAATAGTGCTTGCACCTTTGCCACCTGCTGATGAGTTTTCCACAGCAGACACCGCTTCCCCCACTGTGAAAACCCCCACTTGTAAGTGCGACTGCACTAGGAAGAGGCAACAACAATCACTGCCCTCTGACTGGCTGGTCTTCAGGACTCGACCAGGAGCAAGTACAACATATGCTTCTTCTTTATAAATTCCAATTAACTCGATCATAAAGCTTCACTTGCAAATATGTATAATTCAGGCAGGAAAGGTGTGCTCTGCATGTCCACATCGCCAACATCTTGGTCAGGCAGAAATAATTCCAGATCAAATGAAGTCTGCTGCTGCTTCTGGGGATGCAGAACAGCATTCAAGCCTGCCACGCTGCCCATAAAAACGTATTAGTATGCATTTCAGAAAGCTCAGCTTCTACATATAATCTGCTTGAAATTGGAAGCAATTCAGTCGGTTGAGGAGGTGGCTTTCCAGTCGGCACTCACCTTGACGCAACTGTAGTACTTGCCCATGAGCAGTTGTTCATCTCTATCATCAGCAAGAGCTGATCTTGTACTGTTCAGTAATGGGAGTCTGATCCTAGTGATGGATTTTGATCAAGGTTTGTAGGAGTTTAAGCTGCATTTAATTATCACCAGAGGGTTTTTTCACACAGGTCCTTATAATATTCACTGGTTAAACAACCCTTTTTGCGTGTGGGGTTATCATTTTCCTCCAGAACTTTTTTCCTCCATTGTCTTCTGGGAATCATTCTCATCCCAAGACCACTGAATTTCCTCTGACTTTGAAGTATAGCTTAGCATAAAACCAAAATGAGAATCGTATTTCACTCCTATAAAAGTTCATTCATCAGAAGGCAGCGAGAGAACTGTGAGAATCCCAGCTGCTTAAAGCAGTCCTTGGCTTTATTGGGGACGTGCTGTTGTCTACTGCTGGAACATCGAAAATCACACCTGTCAGCAGCCTGAAAGACATGTGTAGCATGAAACAACTATAAAAGCCATATAGGTGTCTTATTTTTTATGGGAAATTGTGAAAATCAATGTGCTGACAAATCTAGAAAATATAAATAACAATGCAAATAAACTTCACACAATTCAAAACACAATCTTATGCCCATGAAGCCTGCACAAAGACAGTTTCTAGACAGCATCCAAATCCTCATTCACCTCAGCTCCCAAATCCACCTTTCTCTCTATGGATTTTGAGGCCGTAAGCAGATGCAGAGAGTGTCCAGCTTCACTTCCTGCAGAACACAAACATCTTTGCTTCCAACAGCAAAGTAATGGTTACTGACAAGGCGTAGCAGGGGAATCTAAGTTAACAAAAACATTTTTTTTTCTCTGTCCTGTCTTTCAGGATTTTACACTACCAGAGATTACTCCAAGTTCTCCAAATTTCAGCTTTTCAAGCTTTCAGCTGTGACTGAAGCCACCCAGAGAAAACGTGTGTTTATATCATCTAATCTGTCTGGAGAAAATATTAGTCTACGTGCTTATTTCCAAATAAGAATCATCATCTTTCTTCTAGGTTTTCTTATGAATAAAATTAAAAGGCACAATTGGGTCCCTTTAAAACATTATATGCAAGGTGATTCCATTTTTAGACCCACCTAGAAAGGGCAAATCTAACAGTCTTCTTCGACTACACTTCTTGCCCCACTCCAACCCTACAAAAAACAGGAACTCATAGAGTTGGCCTCCTATACTTTCACCAAGACATCTTTCTGGTGCCTGAGACATTATTTTTCCTATACCATGTACTTCCTCCTTATGTAAGTTTTCCAGAGTTTACATTACGGACAATACCCAGCATGCGAAAACATTAAGGAGGTTTCCTCAAAAATATTAATCACTGTAAAGTAATGAAGAATTTATGTATAAAAATGTAAATTACAATAATAATAATAAAGCTTCATATTTTTGAAATTTTAAAGTAGGTGTGTCAAACTTCTATCCTACAACAAAATGGCCAGAAGTCTCCTCCTTACTAAACTCGAGTGAGACACAAACGACCTTGCACTCCAGTGTGATGGGCTGCTGGCTTGCCTGGGAAATGCAGCACCTGCAGCCTCCTGAGATGTATTTTTTTTAATATTTATTTTTATAAAATATTTCATTTTTATTATTTATTTAGGAAATTGAGTTTTCTTTCAAACAAAAGAAAATTTGTGATAATGTGGCTGGGAATCAAAATTCCCGAATCCTCATTTAAACCCACAAATAATCGCTATTATTCTAAATTCATAACAGTGCAAAGTCTGAAAACCTTTAAGTCAAATTGTTCTCAAGACATTAGTTTCTTACTGCTCCCTTTACAGAAACCTTTTGATGCTGTTTGGTACTTCTGACTGTGTAAACATTTCTCTCACGATGACAGTTACCTGCAATTATCCTTAATCACACATTTTTACTTTGTCAAAGTGCAAATAATGTTCATTACTTACGTTTTCCAAGCCCTGCAGTTTAATGCACATCCTCGTTTATACAGTTATAAACATGTTTGTGAACTGTAGCTTTGATTCCCACAGTTAATAGGATGTATAATGCAAAAATATAAAGGTCACACTGACCTACAAAAAATATTCTGCTTAATTTTAAAGCTTTCTCAACTGTCAGAAGGCAAATGCTGTAGCACCTTAAGATCCTAAAGCTTAGGGTTCAAGTAAAATGTAACAAAAGCAAGACCCTTGCCAGGATAAAAACACATGTACAAAATCAGAAGATAAATAGAAATAATGTGGCTTAATATTTGAAATGCTGATTTTAAGCCAGGACTTTGATCCTGACCTAATGTATTTCCTCTGTCTTTATCTTCTTGTATTTTGAAATGAACTACTGGAACAAACACGTAAGAGACGAAAGCATAACAGCTTTATGTAAATGCTTTGTAGTTCAGTGTCTGAGGAAATGGCTATGGCATTTTATATCCTGCTTCTTTTAAGTAGAAAAAAAATGTAACATATGGTATGGACTTTTTTTTTCTACTGTTCAGTTTGCAAACAAAAATAATTAAGAAAATAATGGAGGTAATAAAGCACAAATTCAGACTCAGAGGGAAAAAAACGTTTTGTTTCAGTCAGCATTTTCAAGCACAAGACAACGATGTTTCCACTTTTGCAGCAGCTGGATTTGTACAGCCATTGGGCTGTTGCACCAAAATTGCAGCGCAGCTTGTCACTCACTTGATTCTTCTTTTAGACCTGGCACCAAGTGATATTGTCTCCTGCCCTCTTGCTTTGATGTTTGATGGCATGCAAGATAACCAATTCAGTTTTAAGGAAAACAAAACAAAACAAAACAAAACAAAAAACAACAACAACAACAAAAAGTGCATTTTAAGGCGTTTGCTTGAGGTGTTTATTTAGCTGGCAGAGAAGGGGAGGAAGTGTTTGTTTTCTGTTTGCCCGGCAGTGCCTTCAGAAAGATGACCTTGATGAAATGGTACTGTCACTCCACAGTACTCAAAGTCACATTTTTGCTTTTGTGCAAGCATTTCAGAATTCAAATCCCATAAGTAAGGAGTGCAATATCAATAATCCCCTTTACTTTCCCCTTCTCATAAGAGATGAGCAGATCAGATCAGAGAGGCAGCGCTTTCACAGCACTGATTACTCCTCCTAAGTCTCTTACACTTCCTCTGCAGCTCTCTTGAAAGATAGTTCTGAAGCATCTGTTTTCTTTTATTGTATTTTGCTTATTTTTAGGCTCTGTTCCTTTGTCTATTCCTGTTGGCAGGATTGTTTCACTAATCTAAGTGGGAAGGAATGAGCAGTTGTACTACTTAACCTCAAGCAGTAAGAAGTGCAGTACACCCCAGGTGATGGTGAGGTCACTAAAACACAGACATAGATCTTCAGTCATTCTCTGCACACTGCTCATCAGCTCACAAGATGTGCCACAGGGGACCCACAGAATCCCAGCTCCATACCTCTTTAGGGTCACTCTGTACAGGGAACTTGCCCAAAACGCTAAGTGTAATAATGCAGTGGTCTCACGTTCTTGCTGTCTCTAACCCACACAACAGTCTGCTGTGCCCCATCCTTAGGATGGAGAGGAGCCAGAGGAGCTTTTAGGCTGTTCAAATTTGTGCCAGCAGCTAAAAAGTTCCTAGATAGCCTAAGGAAATTGCAAATAGAAAGTGTTTTGTTTTGTTTTCTCCTCTTTTGTCATGTCTTATGCTTCAAATTTCACATACCTGACCTGAAGGTATAGCATAGGCTGTCAAGGAGAGCATCCCATCATCAGCTAATTTTCCTGGCATCTCCCACCATGCCATCCAAACTCCTTCAAACAACACTGGTCATACCTGTCAATAAAGACCACTGTTAGAAAATCCTTGCTTCTTAACATTGTCAGGTATGTTACTATTTCTGATAAATATATGGCAAACACCTGAGCAGCTTTGCTAGACCATAGCATGGCAACTCTATATAGAAGATGATTTTTCCAGTGATTTTTTTTTTTTTTTTCTCTTTGTCATCAGTACATTTCTGTCCCCTTGGAAAAGACCAGTCTCTTTTAGAAGTTATTCCCTTACATGAATGGATATTCTTGGCACATGTATCAAAAGTTTCACATGACATACTCTAGATGTAAACCTCTGTTATCCAAATGATGAACTACTTTTTGTCGATATCCTGCTGCGTCTACGGCTGCTTATACCACACCATTAACAATGACACAGGTTTTACAGAAATGAAGCTTTGGCAAGGTACTCACACCAGCAGAGTGAAGGTCAATTACTTACCACTGCGCAGTCTTGCCCCACAATCCATTTCCCTCTCTGATATAGAAAAGTATTTCATTTTTATTGGTGTTATTTCTTTGATTCATTAACAAAAATATTAAATATAAGTTTTATATAATTATATATATATAAAAAAAAAAAAAAAAAAAAAAAAAAACCACAAATCTTACTCCAAGCGATGCTTCAACCCATAAGAGAAGAAATGCCAAAATAAATATGTCTTGTGTTATTGTTTAGGAACTCCAGAGTGGGACAGTGTCACAACTTTGCTGTGATTCCAGAACAAAAGCATAGTTTGAGTGTCAAAAGGTTTAAAATTAAATAATAATAATAAGATAATAGTAAATGAATATAACCAAACAGGTGGGAACAAGAACAAGAGAATAAAATATTTTAATCAGAAGTGCTCACTGTTGATCCAAGAAAACTTTTCAGGGTGACAGCTCCTCCTAAATAAATGTACTTCTACCTTGAAATTTTCAACATAATTTTACATAAAAGAGAAAGGGAAAGCTTTATTTTTCTCCTTCCTACTGTCTAAAAGCCATCTGCAGTTACTAAATATAATTCTAAGAGGAGCAATTAGACCCCATGTGGACTCACGTAAGTGAATAGAAAAGGTAACAGTCGTGAAATTGCACGTGTTTACCTCCAGTCACAACTTTCTGGCTTGATTCCCAGAAATGGATTTAGCATCACAAAAGACTGTTAGCATGTCTTGAAAACATATTGTAATTTCTCTTTGTTCCCTTAGATAAGGATATAATTCTAGGGAAGAAGCTCAGTAAATGGAGAAATGGGCTAAACATAACACTAATAACTTGCGTTCAGATTGGCAGAATCCAGAGTGGCATAACATAAAAATGCAAATTGAAAAAAGCAAAAAGCTGCAGTGTTTCCTCAAATGCAACTTGGTGCTCACATTTGTGGACAGATATACTCCAGTAAATCTACCATCTTGATTTTATAGCACCTGCTGCATCAGCACCTGACTACTAATGGAATTAAAATACTCTCTCCATTTCAAACAAGATTGCATGAGAGACATATGTCTTTGCCAAAATAATGAAGAATTACTGATCTGTTGCAATTTAGCTTTATATAGAGACACTGAACCCTCAAAGTATGCTTCTAAAATGCATCAGAAGCATCCCAAAAATATTGTCAAGGAGCTCCATGTACATTGATGCATGTGCAATGAGACCACAGTGATTTTTGACATCAAATTACTTACATTTTTCCCTGAACGGTAACTTTTCATGCCTCAATTTTAAACCTGCCAAAAATCTTTTCCATGAAAAATTAAACAGAATACATAACTTTAAAATGGAGACATACCATTTATTATTGATGACATCTGTGAAGACTGAAATATTGTGCATTTCTCCATTAATAACTATTACTTGTGCCATTATACAACAGAAAAAGATTGCAAAGGTCCTAGTCCCTCTTTTAGTCCAGAAGATGCTGAGCACTTATGAAATGAAACCACTCATCTCAGCAACTAGAACATGGATTTACACCTCTAGTGTTGCACTTAGCTGGGAAATACTATACTTTCATATGAAACTCAAAACATTTTACAAAGCTATTGAAAAAGTTCCCACAACCTCAAAAACCTAATCTAGAAAGTAGTGTTGAAATTTCTCAAGAACAGACATAATGCACCTAATTTTGAAAATACATGAGGAAAACCTGTGTTTTTCAGATCTCCTTTATGTTTCCCTCTCCCCTCATCAGAATTTAAATCCTATTCAGGACTCCACTTTAAATTTGGAATTTATACATAACAGCATATGGTAATATCCCTCACTGCTATACTTGATGAAAATGAAAGCTGAACGCAATCTTTCATTGAAGTATTCGGATTCAGGTCTGCAGCATTTTCAAATTTGTGTGGGATTTAACTAAATTGACTGAATATGAAGAATAAACTGTAATCCCTTCAAGACATTACATTTTCAGCACTTCAGTGTTTTCATTATGAAACTTCTCCAGTCAGGTTTCCAGCTATAAAAATTGATGTTATTTGAAATATCCAAATATAATAAAATAAATTATTTTGGAGTAAAACAAAATATTTCCCTGAACTAGTAGCCTTTTTCTGAGAAAAAGTAAGGAAAAAGTCATTTTCAGAATATTTTTTGTTTTCATTCCGAAGCTCATTTCCCCCATTTTTTTTTCCTGAAATCCAGCAAATTATTGGTATAGTTGTAAATGTATCCTGAGGTTTTGGAAACCAACAATACAATATTTATATAAGATTTGTTAGTCTTTTTTCCCCTTAACAAATGTGCTCCTTTCATCACTGTTGGAAAGAGAAAGAGAAAGGCCTGACAACAGCTACAGTCATCGAGAATAACATGGAATATAGACTGAAAGCAAGGATGTGGTGGCAAATCACAGCTGATTTTCCCTCTTACCATCAAAAATTCAATAGGGATATACCCTTCATTTTTTTTTTATATATTTTTTTTTTTATTTTTTTTAACATCCCAAGGTTATTTTATCTTGGAATTTCAACTTCAAGGAATAATATTCTACATGACAGTGTAGCAGATGGGACATCACTTATGGATCTGTCATTTCATGTAAGTCTCTATTGCCTTCGTTATGACAGAGAATTAAAATCAAATCTGAAACCTACCATATTTTTTTTTCCAATGGGCTTTTCTTAAAAAAAAAAAAAAAAAAGGCAAGAGAATTGTCCAGTGAACTTGCACCATATGTTTGTTAAAAAACACATTCCTCGGACAATACCCTTAAATACTTGCTTCAACCCAGCAGAATGAAGAAAAGCAAATCTGCAGGTGACAGACAGAGCCATGGGCTATAACATTTCATAACTCTGCCAAATAGTCTAATGCAGCTTCATTAAGCTATGTGTAATTGCGAACTTGCCAGGTAAAATCTAAATTCAGAATCTCAGTTTCAAAATTGAGTTTGCATATGCCAAGAAATCTTGAAATTATGCACAACTGGAAGGAGTTAACAAATCAACCAACACTTGGCATTTTTTATCTGGTAAGTTTTGAGAACTAGTTACAATTTTTCACAAAATAATATTTTGTCAATGCTTAAAATGGCAATAAAAACTCTGAACAGCATCGTTACAAGGGGCAATCATGAAATAAATTGAATTGGCCAACGAGTAATAGTTTCATCATTTATGAAACCCTCATCCCCTTTATACTCTTGGATTTCCTCTCCATTTCCCATACTAATGCAGATGCACCTGAAATTACCTGAAAATTGTTTTAAATCCCCTTTTTCCCAAAGGGGTATCACAGAGCAGCAGTCGGGAGAACAAATTCAGCCACTCACTGAGGAGCGGGATTGTGTCCCAACACACCAATACCTCCTAGGTGATCAGGACATTTCTTAGAATCACTCATGTCTCATCATACATACATATATGTACACTTCTAGTTACTGTCTGAACACAATCACAGCTGGCTGTGATACAGGTTACACGCTCTGCTCTTGATCCCCGCATGCCCTTGTGGCATGGCAGAGGTTCAGCTGGCACCTGGTTTCTGCATCCACCTGTTCTTCAGATGTCACGAGGGCAGTAGCCTCCACAGCTACTCAGTCCTTCGGAAACTTTCACATTACTTATTTTTCATCTTTTCAGCCTGCTGTTTTCAAAGGAATTATTTCTGCATCCAGAGCTATAGGTACACATAGACACCACTCACACAAACTCACACAGAAGCAGCCTTTCTAACAGCATTCCATTTCTAGAGTTCTGGGCACCAAAAATTTTCATCATATTCAAAATTAAAAACAACAACAAGAAAACCCACTTTTTCATCTACTAAAAGCAAGAATCCAAAAAAATAAGTGAAGAGTGCCTTAAAGATCCTTCATTAACTGGATTAATTTTTTTCCTCCCTCCTCCTAAACATTCAGTCACAGAAACTCTTCAAAAACATTATTTTTCTCTCCACCATCTTACATGATAAGATCACAAACCCTTACTATAAGTCTGAAGTTGATGAAGATTACTGGAGCTTTCCCTGTCGTACAGAGAAACTGGATATTTTTAAATCCTTTAAAATCTCAGAATGAAACAATATCAAATATAGAAACATTTTACTTATGTGGCAATCAGAATAATCCATCTCAATAGTCCTGTAGCTTTTTAGTCTGTTTTTACTTGCATCTCTTACATATCTTTATTCTTCACATGAAGAATAACAGCAGTTTTGTCTCCAAAATTTCCAATCTAACTGATAAGTGTTAAATATATGTTCAATTAATATTTAAAAAATAACAATAATTGAAACCAGCTCTTCCCTGATAAAATTATCATTTTCAGCAAGTTGCAACTTTAGATAAAAAGTTCCAGCCAGAAGCTGCTGCCCAGTTCAGTTTAGCTGTACTGAGTCCCTGACTCCCCCTATAAAAGAAAGTGCCTAATTATCACAGCTCAGTCTGCATCAAGGCAGTTTCCAAGCACCCCAAGTTCCTTGAAGCTTTAAATAGCAAGAACACACAGGAACTGAGCACTGGAGCACAAAGTGCATTGAAAAGCCCTCTTCAAAAGCAGCCCATAAATTAATTCGCCTCAAACCAGTGGCTTCTGTCACAAGCAAGGTCCTCTAGAGTCAGAGGAAAGATAGCTGTGTTTGATTCTCTTCTGTAGAGGTCCACAGCATTTATGATGCTTACTTCATAGCTCATCAAAAATAAATTCATCTAAAGCTTTCTGAGGAGCTGTAACATGGAGGCTCTCTTGTTCCCGAACATTTTGGTTCATCTGCTAATGAGATCACAAAGGTAATTTTGCCAAGGTAAGGAGAGATGGGTGAGCTGCAAAACCATCTACCATTTTCATGCCTGATGATTCTGGAAATCTATAAAAATAGCTTCATACTGTGAAGCAAAACCGCATTTCTGCTTTTATAGCTCACAATTGCAACTGTCACTGCTAAAGCCCCATCCCTCTCCCACCTCAAGTCTGTTGAAGCTTGGTCATTGATGTCAGCTGGAAGGGATTCAGACATAACTTGGAAATGCCACACCGTGTGTGGGAAGAAAGGGGCAAGCACTGGCAGCCTTTCTCTGTTTATTTCCTCTTGCACATGAGCATGGAAAATTCCTCGCTTCTGAAACTCCATCAGCCTCTCTCTACCTTTAGTCCACCTGATGTGGAAGCAAGCAAAATCAGTTCTTAGGTATACATTTATATTTTTGTAAGGGAATTGAGGATATTTCTAAAACTTATTAAAAACATTTTTAATATGGACTTTTCTTTTAATGCCAAGCACAGCATGTGAGTTTCTGCTGATATGATAGAAATAATTTAATAGTTAAAACAGAGGCCTTTATAGGCAGGCTTCTTCTTGTTGTTGTTAAACAAGTATTAGGCATACGAAAACTTGAAGGAGTCTTCCATACATCACTCAAGTGTTTATAAAGCACTACAGTCTAACATCTGAAAAACCCTAATTTCTGTTTTTGTATACTCTTGCTGTCCTCTCTCCAGCACAATTCACTGGTTAAAAATTTAACAAATATATGACAGACTTCCTTATACATCTTCAACCTCAGTTTCTAACCATCAGTGCCACCATCCTTGGAGCTCCCAAGAGAACCTCCTCTACCACTGTCATACTTTGCACTGCATTCACTTTGGTAATATTGCCACTTCTTGGAGCATCACCCAGCTCACAGGAATCCCACACCAGTGATGCTCAGAGGCATCATCACCTGCAGGGCAAAAAGAAGTCCGACATGGTTGTCGTTGCATAGGAGGAACACAAGTTGTCATTGAGAAGAGGAACACAAGTGCAGTTTCCACAGAGCTGCACAGCAGGCCAGAGATAAAGGCAGCAATAAAACTCTCAGTTTTTATCTTAAGCCCCTTTCCTGTTTGATATACCTGGAAACAAAAGGCAAATTGAGATTTGGGACAACTGTAAACTATGCACCTGAGAACACATGCATAGAGACTGACCTCCAGCCAAGGATCAGTCAGAAGACAATTTCTTTGATCTGCCTATTAGCTTCTTCTCTAGATGACTTTCTCAAACCAGAGCAGAGGAGAAAATGTGAGAAAAATCTCAATTTTCTTCAGACAATCTTCTGTGAAGCTATTTTATTCGTGATTGCAATGGTGGGCATCCTGTCAATCCAAAGCGCATTTTAGTAAAAAAATCATAACCTTTTATTCCATATTACCCGACGCATGATCACCTCCTGTTTCCTCATTGGCTGAGTACTACAGGTTCACAAGCTACTCAGCATACCATATATGTACACCTTTTCTTTTTTTTTTTTTTTTCAACCCTTTAATTTCTCCTTTCTTATGTTTTGAGAACTTGTGATGTTTGTTTTACTGTTCTCACACTGCTCATCCTCTTTTCCTCTAGCTTCTGCCTTATTTTGGAACAGTGAGGCCTTCTACTGTCCACTTACCTACTTAGCATTTCTCCTTATTATGACTACACAACTACCACGGAATACAGAAAAATAATTCTCTACTGCAAAAACACAACTTTGTTTCTAACAAAAATAATGTATATATAGCCACAGCTGGTTCATACTGCAGGATTTTCTTTTAATCTTGGAAATCCATAATGCCTCTTCCTTATGAACCCTCCTGGCTCATGAATAAATACGCAAAGCCGCTAAGGATTGATCAGTCTGTTAGTACCCTTTTTAGTATCTTAGAGTACACTTCCTATTGACAGGTGTCCAAGGGTCCAATTGACCCTTGCAAGGCTTAATTTCACTAGCATGCTTATCAAAGCACCCAGTCAATACTTGCATGGTAAAAATTATTTTTTAATTTTTCCAGTTAATGCCTTCTTTAGGTTTGCTCAAGTGTTTTTACCATTCCATTTCTCTGATTGACAAGTAATCTCCTTACCATAGGAACCATCTCTTCCCGGTGGTGATGGGAATCAATCCAAGTGTATTTCCTCTGGGAAAGGCATGGTTTTGACTTGCTCTGACATGAGGCATCTCAAGCACAGCAGGTATTGCAGGAGGCTTCAGAAGTTTAGTGTCAGTTCAGGGTGGAACAATAGCAAACTCATCCCTAAAGATGGTTAATGGCCAAGTCCATGTAATTGTATTGTCTGTGCATCAGTTGCTGAGCAACCTCCCCACTAAGCAGCCCAAAATATATTTGAACCAATCAACTTCAACTGAAATGAATGAAGTAGTGAACTGCTAGGACATTATTATTGATCCCTAATTAAAATAGACTACATGGAAAATAGTACTGGATAAGGCTATTAAATTGAGAAACCAAAGCCCAGATTTCCAAAGGCATTTAAATGCCCTGCTCTGGTTAAGTTTCCCTCTTCTCACATGGCATCACACTGAATTAAAAAAAAATAAAATAAAATAAAAAATAAAATAAAATAAAATAAAATAAAATAAAATAAAATAAAATAAAAAACTTAATTATCTAATTATCTTTTGCACTAAATGCATTGTTACCCTATTATTCACATGACCCAGTAAGTGGAGGCAAATTCCCAAGGCTATGAACCTGTGCTGACATTAGCTCTGATTTCAACAACCTACTCTCACTCATGAAGTTACGGCCATGCTTTTTTTCTATGCATAACCAGATCCCAGCTGCTGCATGTTTGTTTCTTTTTAAACTACACCTTATTCAAACACATTCTTTGAACAAAAAATATTTCATTTCTATTATCTGATGGAAAAAAAAAAAAAAAAAAAAAAAAAAAAAAAAAAAAACACATCCAACATTTGTAATATTTGCATCATTTTCCACAAAAGGCTTATATTTTTTCCTACACAGTTCTCTAGCCTTGGTTGGGAATGCACTGCTTTACTGAGAAGATATCTTTGTTCCTACAGATCCAAGTGTAGTCAGCCAGTATAGATATTAATAATTACCCTGCTCCCCTGTAATTTACCTGGACAATAAGCAGCAATTATCTAGTGCTTGGGCTAAAATGTCATTGTATATATGTAGGTGTAGATATCCTGGTACGGGATTTTTCAGTGCCCAAGACAAAGCCTTGATTTGAGCTGGCTTTTTTTTTTCACCTTGCCCTCCAGTCCCCACACTACCCTGCCCCTTGTCTTTGCTCTCTCATGAGAGAGCAGCTTTTGTCACTCTAGTTAGTCATGACAGCAGAAATACTAAACCAGGATACACAGAACTGGGCAACATAATACAGATTTAGTCATTTCAATGAAAAGGGTATTAACTGTCAGAAGTGCTAAGCAGTACAGCATCACTTCTCTCTAAGCTCTCATAGCTTACTACCAAAGTGAGCTGACTGCCTCCACTGCTCGAGTCCTCTCTGATCTGGTCCTCACAGAAAAATCTCATTGCATCTTCTCCGAGAAGTGTTTGCACAAGGATAACAAAGAACCTTTGCTGAGATATTTCATGATTTCCTAAGTTCTGCATTCCCATTAGCTGCTGTGCTTTAGCTCAGCTGGGGAGACCTTTTCAAACTTTGGGTATTTTGTCATCTTGAACAACAAAATAAACAGATCAGTGACCCACATGCTTCTTCCAAACAAGATACAGTGTGGACTGCATAAAAGCTTCCACAATAATAACTCCTTTGGGAACTGGGCAAACCTGTTTCTCCAATTGCTGCTAGAGATGGTTAACATATTTTGTGGGCCTTTGGGTAGTCTCACTGGTCACTGTGTGAATATAAAGAAGATAAGTATTGGCTTAGTGACGCCCTTCACTAATAGAATAGCAAAGATGCAGATTATTATTTTGACTTTCAGTGAATGCACTGAAAGGAATGCAAGCAGTAAATACAACGCACAAAGTAAATACAATAAACTCAATTTTTATACATGACATGGAAGTATTTGATGAAACCACTCCAGTTGCATCAGAGATTCCCAGCAGTAAGTTAATTCCTCTTTTGGAGACGTTTAGAGACAATGCAAAGGACAAAGGGAATATAATATGGGAGCATTGTGCTTTTATGTTTTTCTCATTTCTAGACATCTTCACTTTTATTCCTCAAATCCGACAATCTGCAAAAGCCTTTATTTACAGACAATGTCCGTGTATTTCAGCTCTATTATTATATATTGAGCTCCTTAAGTATAACAATTTTCTTGGGAGTGGACAATGAGCCTCTATGTTAACATCTATTTAAATATTTACTGTGGATCAAAGCATCAGCAAGTAGGGATCTGAAGCCTAATACAGTTGACTGATGATTAATTTAAACTCATTGCATTGCAAATTAAGGTTTCATTTTACTTAAGAAGGATTCTCTGAAGTGAAGTAGATGGAGACCTCCTCAGAGAAGATTTTTACACTTCCTTAACTATTTAATTAAAATAAGCAAATGGTTTCATTTACTATTTTTATGAATTTATCTACTTCTTATTTTTACTTAGCATAAATAAAACTGTCAGATTGGTCCTCTGTGGTTTCAAGAACATTAGTTAATGAGGTTTCTTCTTCCGTATATTGTTAATAATACTGGGGGGTTGTCATTGGTTTTTGTGGCATAAAACACATTAAACCAGTTCTACCTTGTAAAATCACTGAAAAAAGAAAGCCAATAAAGGAAAAAATAAATCAAAGGTTCTGTCCTGTGATCAATTCTTACAAACTTACTTTTTTTATTTGTTTGTTTTTAATGTTCTGTTTTGAATATTTTTGTCAGGAACACTATCTCAAGAAGTTTTGCCTTTAAAAAGAGTTTATTTTGCATTTCAATTGGTATAAAATCATTATGCCTATGTTCCTTTTCTTGAATTAGGCAGAAACATTGCATTTTGTTTCATACTAGTATTGCTCAGCAGTTTTTCCATCTTACAAGAGGCATATTTTAGAGAAGTAATCTGGTACAGATAGTTTTTCCTATGCATCATATTTTCTGGTGGGACAATATCCCTCCTTTGGTCAGCTGGGACCATGACTGCATGACAAGAGATGATGTTCTTCAGTGAACCAGGCTCATGAGAGGACTCATGAGAGCACCTGAAATATGAGTTAAAAAGCAAGTCTGATGTTTCAGGAGCAAAGGAGGTATTGTTACCTCTTCAAAGCAGAAAAGGAGAAGTTAAAAATAATAATAATTAAAATAATAATAATAATTTTAAAAAGTAAGTAAAATAATATGGTTGATAATGCTGATATAATGGAAAATTAAATTTAATTCAAACAACATTTTCATGAAAAAAAAGTGGGAGTTTTGTCAGAAAACCAATCAATGGAAAACTTCTGCACATACTAATTTTGCTCATTATTGTTATTTAATGATCCTTTTCATCATCATCAGTGTTCAGCCTGCACTGCTCTTCCTGGTCCCCTTTTCCACCAAAAGAAAGATTGCCATTGCCCATTCCAACAATGACCTCACGAATAGCACCTCCTAACCCAGGGGCCACAGGTGTTGTCATATGACCTAAACCACACTTCACGCTCTGAAAGCCCTATAGCACGGTGCTAAGGAAAGCTTAATATCTGCACTACCTCAAAATATACTGAGGCTGTGCCTCCACATAAGGACATACCGCTGAGGAAAACAAACAAACAAGCAAATCACCGAGACTGCCGGTTGTCATGATGATTAAATCTACATCTGTCCAAATCCTGCACCCTGAGACCACCCTGAGGTCTTGCACAAACCACAGCACAGTGACGGGGAGAGCTGTGAGATTCACTTCAAAAGCGCATGCATGATCCAAATTAAACCACGCTTACAGGACCTGCTTAAACATCCTCCTTCAGTCATCTCCCACAGGAAGCAAAGAGCTTTTAGACTAATAATGCAAGGCTTTATTAAACAACCTCTTAACTAGGAGAAATACCAAGAGAAGGGAGAAGGACTGAGGGGAAGTGGAAATTAAAAATAAAACAACAACAACAAAAATCAATCAAACAAACAAAAAAAGGCACAATTCTGCCCCTGCCTGCTGGGTACATGTTTCCAGCAAACTCACTGACTTGCTGAATTATACTAGTATCAGCCATGGGATCTCCCCAGAGCAGCTACTCAGCTTCATACTTACATTGTCTTTTATTTCAGGATAAGCTTGAGAGATAGGGAGTGCCTAAAAATTGCAGACTTCTGCTTATTACATTCTGGAAGGGAAGGGAGTCTGTCTTTTTCTTTGTCCCTGTATGTGACTGCATCAGAAAAACATAAGATATAATGGAAAAAATAGAATGAAGAGCCCAGAAATGTTTTTTTTTTTTTTTTTTTTTTTTCCACAGCACAAGACCCAGACCTTTCACAGGCTCTAACCAGTCTGGTGGCTGCCCATCTCCAGAAAATGTTATTGCTGCTTGTGGTCACCACACAGTCCCACCACACCACTTGGCTCCTTGAACTGAGACTTTTTCTCCAGCCTTTCACATTTTATATATATATATATATATATATTGCTATGCAAACCAGCCTGGCTCAAGACCCTTTGATCTTTTTTTGTCTTGCATGGATTCAATGCCTGAGGAAATTTCCTTGCATGGGATTTTTTACATATATGAGATGTCAATTCTGAGTGGGATCTAACAGATCCCCAGCTATTCACAAAATCTGAGTAGTTAAGTCGATACACTTGTAGCCGCTGCAAGAGGAATCCAGCTCTCCTTGTACTGAAAATCTGGATTTTAAACTGCGCCCTGTGAGCAGCATCTGTAACCCTGTACCATGTTAAAGACAGAGCTGGTGCCACTTTGAGTCAAATCAGTTTACTAGGAGGATGGAGATAAAAATACTTAGGTGATGCAGAAATACCTGCTACAGACAAACAACACATTTTTTATTCATATTATGACTGTAGACTGCTACTCTGCACCATGAACAGGATGTCATGAATGTTAGATTACTGAAATTATGACTGGACAAGTAATATGAGGAACTAAGAGAGAAAAAGAAACCACCAAACCCCACAAAGATTAAGTGTTTAGACTGTAAAGCAAGGCTTTGTAAACAAACATTGAATGAGAGAAAAGAAGACTGAGTATGGATACTTGAACTTTAAGCTGCTACTAGCATTGCAGCCACCCCCCCTCTGCCCCCCCAATGGTTATGGTGTTATTTCAGAAAACACAGGGCATCTATTCTAATAAGTGAATTTTATTTATGATGTTTTGAAAGCTAAGGAGAGAAGTCTATTGATTTTAACTTTAGACAGAAACTCAGAAACAAATCAAGGTGAAGTGACAAAGCTAATAAGAGGGCAAACCATCAGTGCAAAGTACAGCAGAACAATTTTCTCCAGTTCTTGAAGCAGCCCATTGCAACAAAGCCTCCTTTATTTCTAACGATATTACCAGAACTACCGATGCTTCTATTAGAGTCCTTATTCTCACTGTTAATCCATAAAGCCACAAGTCTGGGGTTGAGTCCCACACTCAGGTGAAGCTCATCGTTAAAAGACAATGTCATATTTTTTGCAGTAATTCAATAGGTTTTGTCTAGGAAACGGTGAGGGAGAATAGATTTGAAGCCCTGAACTGATGCTTTCCTTCAGAGACTCAGTCTTCAGACTAGCTCTACAGACAGAGGGTTTTCATGTATCATAATGAAAAATGGCAGATCGTTACCATCAGCATGTCTCTGAAAACAAAAGGCCCACGCTCTGGTAAAGCTGTGATGAATTAATGGGCTGTCCACTCCGCCCAGCGATGGTTTCTGTGCTGCTCAGCCAGCTAAGAGGACATAAACCATGCTCACCCACTGCGACAAGGTGGCAGGGAGGCACCAATCCTCCCCTGGGTAACCTGAAGGGTGCTCTGGCGATCCCAGAACAGGGCAGCTCTAAGTTAGGAAGTAAAAATAAAAAATAATAATATTATATATATATAAAAAAAACCTGCTTCTATCTCCTCTACAGCAAATGGGCCAAGGATCGGCACTCAGATGCGAGACCCTTCCATGTCTCTGCCTCCCTCCCCAATTTTTTATCCACCTGTTTCATCCAAAGCCATGAATTTATCTCACTGGTTCCACTCCACCTTAAACGGCTTTTTTTGAAAGCAATATATCATGGGAAGTGTTTTGCAATTCCCTCTAATCAAATATGCAATGTTCTTTTTCAGGAACTACAGTGAGAAATATCGTCCATTAAGTTAATATAGGAAGAAACATTTCAAAGGCTGTTCTCAACCCTCTGAACTCTTCATTCATAATAAAAATCTATGCTGCTTTCAATAGAAGCTTGAAGAAGTAAATTGGAAATAGATGAGTGAGTATGGAAGCCCTTATGGGCAGGAGTGGGTATACAATAGAAAACCTTTTAAATCTGTTGAATTTCAGACCTGTCAGACTGACCCATTACTTGAATGCTTGCCTGCAAATCAGCAAATTACTTTAACTGGCAGTCACATTAGTCTCTAATGTTCCCATGCGTGCACTGATGCTTCAAACATCACAGAGATCGGTGAGCGAAGGCAGCTACATCTTATTTACCCGCTCTGCTACTGCTCTGTAGCTCAGCACCGAACAGGAAGGCTCCCTGCCTCTGCTAGTTCTTGCCATGGGTTTCACAGGGAGGGACCCAGGGAACATGAGAGGTTCGCCTGGTGGTCAGAGGAGCAAAAACAGCCACATGGCTGCAGTGCACAAAGGGATCTTTTACATTTCAGAGCAGCCATCGGAGGTGGTTGAGGAGCCTGATTTCTGCGGATGGATGGATATAAGAGATGCAGAGAAAATTAAAGTGTTCACTGAATTCACGTCTTACATGTCTGAGAGAGATTACATAAATATAAATATCTCTCTAAAGATGCCAACCAAATTCAACACGTTTTTTCAGACTATTTTTAAGCAGTAGCTCCCAAATATTTGCTATCAATGTAGTAATGTCAAATTTGAAAAAGCAGTTATAGGTATTTCTCTATCATCTAGGTGGTCCCTTTCTTTCCAATTTATCCATCAAACACTTTCATTTCATAAGACCATTGCCAAACTATTTTGTATAAAGTTTACAGGAGTTATTCAAGATTGAAAGTCTTCTCTGCCATGGCTTTGGAGTTTTATATTCTTTTTCCTTCTGTTTATTTTCCCTGTTTAGTCCCGGGTTTTGTTTTTGTTTTTTTGTTTGTTTGTTTGTTTGTTTTTCATTTTAAGCAGTGTAACTCCATTTGTAACAACAAATGGTTTCTTGTAAATGAACAGTAGAACAGTTCAATGACAAAAGAAACAAAAGAAAATATTGAATATTATTCATCTTCCTCAGTGAACATCACTTGCATTTCTTCACCATATCTGAACTACAAATTTTGTCAATTGCATAGCTGCCGCTTTGTCTTTATAATGGGACTGGACACCACAAAGCAGTTTGGTACTTCTGCCTTCTTCCAGGCAGTAATCTTTATTATTATTGTTGTTGTTGTTGTTGTTTTAAAAACAAGACAGTTCAAGGATACTGTTTTTACATGTCTGTTGCTTCTTCTACCTCTTATCTTGAATTCAGATATTAGATTGAAAAGTTGTATATGTGCTTGGTAAACAAGACAATATTCTTTCTCATAGGGTAATTTCAAAGTTATTAAATTCCAGGGAAAGCCTTATTTGTAAACATGACAAGAAATCTTTCAGTATGAATTTGTAGCTTTTCAATATTAACAATTGTCTTCCTCTAGAACCGGTTTCACTTTGTCATCATAAGTCATGCTTAAAATAAGAATGCTGAGCAATGAAATAGAGACCCCAAGCAGGAAAAAGCATACTAGGCACAAAGATCTGAAGTTTTGCAATGTTTGTAGCCATCTCTACAGTCTTTCTTCAGCTGTGGCTAGCTTTCTGTTATTTGTTCAGTAATAAAAATTAAGACAAAGTAAAAAATAATAGGTACCATTTAAACCAGCTTATCAAAATTATTATTGTTACAAAAATTATTAATAATTTTTCCAAAGACCAGAACTTTCTCTTATCTCCTACCCTCTTTTATAGCTATAGATATAAATTAATCCTATGTTATTTTCATTTCTGATCCTCTGAATAAAATAATGCAGCATTATATGCAAACGTTAATTTGATGTGTACCCCAATAGGTCTGAATAGTCCTTTAAACACCAAATCTTCCACTGGATAATTTGTTTTTACATGATTTAGAAAGAAAAGCCATGCAGGTCACAAATATGAGTGAAATTAATATGTGCTTTTGAATATTCAGAAATGCTTTGCAGTATTTTGCCAGAAGCAGTGTTGACCTTGACTTATGTCTATTTCTCAGAGTGCTCCAATTAATATAAACTTTGCAGTTTCTGCTTTCTGAGAATGTCTAAACAAAATCATGTGTGCCTAATTAATATTAAAATGTCAGCAAAATATGCAAAAGTATTTCTTCCATTAGATAGAAAATTAATCTCTAATCTTGAAATTACCTATCTGGTTCTTCAGAAATGCCTGCATGCTCACAGTTTCTCTGTGAGAAAGCATCTCTATCTTTTCTTTCTAAAATATTGAGATTAAGCAAGAAATATAAAGGAAATATAAACCTGCTCTGAACTACTTTTTTCATGAGGGTTTCATTATGAAGACACTTTCTTAGGTGAACTGCTTTGGTTTGCTTACAACTCTTTTGTTTTACTGTAAAAGCAGTAAGAAATAAGTGAGGTGAAAAAGTTTGCTCATAAGCCAAGGCATCTCAGTCTTACTGCTGACGAGGACTAGTCCAGCTGCCTTCATACACTCTGATCCCCATCACCTTACATTTGTTGTGCAAGTTTCAGAAGGTAAACTTCTTGAATTATCACGTATCAAGAACTGTGATTAAAATGGAAAATATAATTTGTTCCATTAATTCTGCTGTAAAGTATGCTGTTTTTTAGAAATGGAATAGGATTCCAGAATGAGGAACATAAATATTGTTGTTCTTCTGATTGTAACAGCATATTTAATTGAATTTCAATCATTTCAAAATAGATAAAGATGACCTTTTCTGAAACAGATTGTGCTGAGAACAAAAACATGAATAAAGATTAGTTGACTATATGGATCTCTCCATCAGCTGCACTGCAATAACATTTTAAGAGAACATAACGCTAATGCCTGTTTGTCACAAACCTGGTTATCAAAGATCTTTATGGTTCACTTAAAAGTTATTCTGTTTACTGTAGCTTTCACAAAATTATAAATTCACCTATTTGCCACTGCTGATTTTTCAAAAAAATAAAAAAATAAAATAAAAATAATAATGTATTAATGCTTTTATTTATGAAACTTTCATTCCCCAGTAATGTTATTAAAAGGTTTCAGCTTACAATATGATCACAAGTTCACTTGTTCTTATTGTTTTGCTACAATTTAATGACAGGATAGATACTCTAAAGCATGAAAGAGGTGAAGGGTTCTATAATTATTTTCAAAGCATAAGAATAGACCAGTAGCCTGTTTCAAATAGCGTCTATGAATATATGCATAGGGAGAAAGTATGTCTGATAAGTGCTTTCTTTTGTTTTATTTTTTTAATCTTTCAAGAAAAAGTTGCCAGTTAAGACAGACTGATCCATTCTATTTTCTTGATAACACTCTTATTTCTACTTGTCTTGTAATGATCCTATATCAAAGCGTTACACTCTTCATTTAAAACAGAATACGTTTGGATTCCTACACAGTGACAGGTCAGTCAGACAGCAGACTCCCTATTTTTAAAGAAAACATAATGTTTAAGTTACACTATTACTGACACATAATGAAATTGATCCCCAATTGATACCCTCAGTCAAGTTCTGGGCCCATAAGTAGGACATAAAGGGCATAGCCTGCTGGTTCTGCTGCCAGCAAAATCCAGCAGCTCTCAACAGTTGCCTCTCAATCCTGCCTGCTTTTGATTCATCCAGACCATCGCAAAATCAGGAGAAAAAAAAAAAAAAAAAAAAAAAAAAAAAAAAAAAAAGAAGAGAGACAGAGAAAGAGAGAGAAAAATGCTCCATAACACATACAAACTACCTAAGTGGATATGCTTCTTGTAAGATGAATTTTCATCAGTCTCCCCAGGCTATTAGGTAGGTATGTCAGAAGAAGCAGTTCCACTGAAAGCTTGAAAGGCATCAGATCAATTTGCCTGTATGATTTTTTCCATTCAGCTATAATCCTCTATCATTAAACAAGAAACAAAAAAAAAATCACCCGGAGCTGAAGAAAACCTCAAAAAAGTCAAGTGGAAGAACAGTTGTAATCACTATTTTATTCTTTATCTTCAACTTAAATATTTATTTATTAGAATTTTAAAACAAACTATGCTTTTTTACAGATTTCAAAAAATAATAATAATAAAAAAATAATAATAAAAAACATCCAGAAGTTGCAGATGAAACCAAACACTTCCATTTACAACCTAAACTGAATGTGTCCTAACTTAGTTTTTACTACAGATATCTTTTTTTTTTTCTACCACAGCAGAGAAGATTCTATAAATAGAAGGCATCTTCTATCTAAGAAAACATCTTACACCTATGATTTACTTTAAGAGATGTCTCCAGACAGAAATGCCCCATCCTTCCTACCTAGACAGACAGTTGGTGATACATTTAGTACAAATATATCTATATATATAATTTTTTCAATCTTTTTTTTTTTTCCTAAAATAAAAAATAAAAATAAATAAATAAATAAATTAATTAAAACAGCTTTGGTTGACAAAATTATTTTGCTGAGCTAGTAACCTAAACAGGAAAACATTCTGGAGAACATTATTTCATCTAATTAACATTAATGCAATTAAAGCCATGAATGACACTGGATTCCAAGCTAAGCAAATTCAGAGTAGGACACTAATTTACTTTTACCTTTAGACTCAATCAGTGGAAATTTCAGTGTTCTTATCCTGGAATAAATAAGCTAGGAAGAAAATCACTTTGCTCCCAAAGGTTGTTTTAATCAGTAAAGTGTATCTATACAGCTTTAATTTCAGAGCTTTTCTGATTCAGAATTAGTGTTTATTGAGTATATAGATTTCTAAATGTGTACATAAATCATCTTAACAATAATAATTTTAGCTGTAAAAAATGCTGACAAAGTTAATATCCCATTTATTAATAAACAGCTAAACATAAACAGCTAACTGATTAACAAAACAAAACAAAAACAAACACAGAAATGGAAACTGTGTAAAGCAGAACTGAATCAAGGTTATCCTAAAGAAGGTCCCTCTCAAATCTATTTTTGAAAGAGTACTTTCATTATCTTTACGAATCTTACGGAAAAAGTTAGAAAGCAGTGGATGAAAGCTTTGTAGGTGATGAAGCAGGCAGTTATTTCCCACGAAATCTCATACTGCACAGTACTTTCAGCTTTGGTAAAGAGTGATGTGGAATACAGTTCAGTGCAAACTGCTGTCAGGAACCAAACATATATATCACAGGAAAGCTTAAGAATCAAAAACAGTAAGAGAATGAACAGTCAAGTACAAATAAGATGCTAAGACAGAGGAAATGAAAGCAAATGGAATCCTTGAGTGAGTTCACAGCAGAATATCAAACTAAAAAATACTTCACTGTGATATATCCTTACTGAGACATTCCTGTAATGCATCTAATAATGGTGTCCAGATTGCTGAAAAGAAATTCTGAATATACGGGAATGGGTCAGGATCTTTCAAGTGCTCAACAGATATGGGAAAACATGGTTTATTTGTAAAAAGCATGTGCTAAATCAAATAAAACGATATACCTGACTGTGCAGCAAAGATCTTATTTACTCCTCAACTCTGCCATGCTCAGCCATTTTTCTCCAGTGACAACAAAACACTTCAATGTCTTTAAAAATTTCAGCTCACTGGGTTTATTTAACGGCAATGGCCATCCTTTGGTTTCCATAGGACAAGCAACTGCAGAGTGACACAATGCCCTGGTGCCATGTAACCGAGGAAGCACTGCTGTATCAATAGCACTGTGGGGACAGACAGCAAGCAGTCACGCTGCTTAGGTTGTTTTCCTGCTATGTATGCTGTTGCTGGTAAACCTTGTCCACTTTAAAAATAAATAAATAAAAATATGTGTGTAGGCAAACAGAAAACGCTGAGATAATCACACACTGTCACATCGTTATTATTAATAGGGATGAATAATTTACAATAATAATAATAATCAACAACAACAAAGAAGCTTTTGGTCTTTTAAGAATACAGATGGAAGGAAAAATAATAAAAAAATAATAATAAAACAAACAAAACACACAAAGTCAAGTAGAAACATTGAGTAAAATGTTGCACGCAGACAGTATTTCCAGCAGATAAGGAATATGCACTGCACATAACCCAACGGGGAGCATTAAGAACTCAATTTTCAAGGAGACCAGGCTAAGAGAGTTCAAATTATTTGGAGACAAAGGCCAGAAAGATTAGTAAATTGGGTGTCTCAGGTTCCTTAAATGAGTCAGTGTTTCAAAGCAGACTGGAAATGAGGGGTATTTACAAATACTTCTTCCAAGCACTTAATGTTTTTAGCTTCAGCCCGAGTTATAACACGTTTCTTCTCACCACAGTCCTGGGAGGAAAAAAAAGGAAGTTCAGATGTACTTATGGGATATCCTTCACCCTCGAACTACAAATTAGTACTGACTGGCAACTACCAAATCTTTCTCTTTTCAAGAAGGCACAGAAGGCAGCTTTATTCTCAGTGTAAATTGACTGGAAGGAGTTGCTGCTTCCAAAGCAAAGAAGGACTTCAAAGACAAGCAGAGGCCAGGAGCTAAAAAAAATATTAAACAAAGTGACAAACAGAGACAAAAAGATAAAGAAAAAGAACAGGTTAGGAAAAAGAACTATATCTATCTATATACATTTACAGCCCTAACAAGATAACACACTTAAGACGTTAAAAAGAAACAAAACAAAAATTGTGCCTCTAGATCCTCTCTGAGTTTCTTCAGCCTCACAAGTATCCAGGAGAGTAGCTCATCAGGAGGGGTTTGAATAGTTACAGAAGAGAGATTTAAGAGACAAGATGGTGTATATGTGACAATTCAAGCAAGCCGCAAGATAGGTTTAAATCACTGAGTGCATCAAGAGAGGGAAGAGTACAATAAATAGAGGCAAACACAGGTTATGAAGGGCTAGGCTAAAAAGGATACTTCTCCCTGAGATGGCAGAGAAGGGAGCTGGCACAGGGATTCAAAGAAAGGCAGAGGATCCCTAAGGCACTGTCTTGCACTGCTAAGGTTGGTGAGCAGCAGAGGTAATGGGGTGATGCAGAGGACAAGCAGAGAAGAGGGCTGAAGTGATGGGTATGGCAGAGTGCAAATGCTGAAGGCATGTTGCAAGCAAGGCCATAAGAGTAGGACAGCCAGAGGGCCAGAGATCAGTTTGCTACCTAATGGAAGGAGCAACCTTTTTCTCAGCATCCTGCAGAATAAATGATTTAGGTATTGTAACACATGCCTGGAGGTCTTCATTCCACTCCATCTCTGCTGATTATTCGCTCCATGACCTCAGGCACAGAACAGCAGCACGCTTTGGGATTTCCACCCACAACAGGGGAAGGAGGAGGCCCTGGAGAGCAAGTGACCCTGCACAGTGCCCAGAGCCACCCACCCCGTGGGCACCAGCCACAGGAAGGGTTCCACGACAGACTGCGGCTGCTGAGAACGAGCAAGTTTCAAAAACATGTTACTCAATCAAATTTACTTCCATGTAACCACTGAGACAGTCTCACTGGTTTCCAATTCAAAGAGAAAACTAATTAAGAATTTCATATATCAGGCTTTGCAGTTCTGCCCCCACCTCACAAGCTACTGCTGTTCTTGCTTTCTATGCCAACATCTCCACCTCCAGTTGATCTGAGTCCTACAGATAAAACTGGTGCTGAAAGGAATTCAGGAGTTTCATGGCTGGAAAAAAGGTACCAATTAAAAGTGTGTGTACCCACAGCAAAGAGATTTTTTTTTTTTTTTTTTTTTTTTTCAAATGCAGAATGTTAACTTCCTTTGCAGCTTTAAAACAGAAAGTGAATAATGAGGGATTCAGAGAAGTTGCCGTGGGAAAAAGAAAACCCCACAGTAACCTCTAAATTACCTGAATGAGTCATGCATGTCAGTTCATGTTTTAAGACAATACTTTGGGGAATTATACCTAATTCTGCAGTAAAGTTTTAAGAGAATTACTTTGCTTGCTCTTCACTTCATAATAGGGGAAAAGCACTTTACATGTCAAATTAGCAGCAGTGCCAGGGAGTGAGTTAGTTGTATGGGGAACTCCATACAGAGATGCATAATCCTTCTGTTTTCAGATGATGTGTAGAAATAAACAGAGAAGAAGACCATATAAGCCTTTAAAATAATCATAATCTATAAAACAGGACATGATAGGTTCTACATCACTCTGGATGGCAGGAAATCTATCTTTTTTGATCCTGATAAGAAATTCAATCTTCTGCCATCACAAAATCCAATTGCTTTAGCTGCTTTTGACTATATGAAAAGATTGAAAACTCAATTCTCCCCATATATAGGGACCAGATTGATTAGGGGATATTTGTATTGACTAACTATGACAGCTAGTTATAAACAGCAACCAAAATTCTTTCTTCTTTCATATTAGCCTTATATAAAAAGACTACCACGGAGAAATTTGTGTAGGAGGGGAGAGGGAGAAGATGATACCTCCTTTACTCTCTTCAATCAGAGATCTTAATGGGATTTTATTTATTTATTTATTTATTTCTCGTTTCATGCTTTTTCCTTCCCTTGCCTTAAGTTAATTAAGGTCTTAAAGGAAAAAAAAAATAAAAAGGCATTTTTCTCATTTTGTACCATAGGTATTTTCATGAACATCTGTAGAGTGGAAAGCAGTATGGTACTGATTAGTGAATGCTTTGTTCTCTCACTCATTATACCCTCCTTTTAATTTTCATTGAGCCAAAACTGACTTGCAAAGCAACGAAAACAATAGCAAAATCCAATCTCTCGCCACAAGCCATACACCACCAAGCAGAGTCCCCAGAGCACAATGCCACTGCTGCTTGTACGCGCTCCTCTGCATTTGTTAGGCTTAGTTCCTCCTTGGATGTACCTTATTCAAAGGGACTCTCACACATTTTCTCCCTTTTCTATGACAACCGAAAATACTATCAGAACCCCGACTTCCTGCTCCAAGCACTCCTGGTCGACAGAGATAGCACTGCAGCTTTGATAAACAACGCATTTCACACAAATGCATTCAAGGCACCTCAAATCAAACAACTTCAAGGCAAAGTTTATTTTAACCTCCTTCCCAAGTCATTATTCTATACCCACAAAATAATAACAATAATGCACAAAATTTGCCTAAATATCCTTCTTGAAGTTGGAAGATCTATATAAAATGCCTACACCTGCCACGCAATCTGAAACTACCTGTGGTACAACACTGCTACAGCCCACTGAGATGAGAACAGGGATATCCCAGGCTCTTATGTACACATTTAATCTAGTTTCCATTTTTAGACTATCCTAAAAAATTCTAATAGACTCAGAAACTTGATTAAATGGGGATTTAATTTTTTGCTGGGTCTTTTGTGATGCTGACTGATGGAGAAAGAAGGGCTAGCTTTTACCTGCTCGTTTCATCAAACCTTATACATGCAAAACTTGGACTGTTTTTTTTTTTCCCCCCCTCTCTTTTTTTTTTTTTTTTTTTTTTTTTTTTTCCCCAGCCATATATGTTATCACTTCTGCAGATCTTGGCTCATTTAAACATAATCTGTCAGAGAGAATGACAATATTGGTATACTACAAAGCCTAAGCAAAGCACAAGGAGACTGCAGGAGTGCCAAGGAAAATGGGTTCTTCAGCTCCATGCCCTTCTTCCAACACCATTAGGCAGCACAATATTTGCCAGTCTCAGGTTTCTGGCAATTGTACAACCCCTAAAATATGCTTATGCATCCAGGCTTTTTATAAATTTATCTGTAAGACAGTTTTCCTTTTGCTTAGTTTCCTGCAGCTCAAACATTTTTAGTAACAAAATACGCACGTCTTCATTGATTTAGACAAACAACACCCAAGTTCCCAGAGTACTCATCACAAGATCATCTTCAAACTTAAATACCTTATTTCCAAAAATAACCAAGTCTGACATCACTACTGGTATCACAAATCCAATTCAGCCCTTTGAGAAATCTTGTGCTAGTTCAAGAAAGGGCATAAAAAGGGTATGGGGGAAGAAGATGTTTCAGGCTAAACAAAATACTACCATTTACCATATTCAGGCAAAAAATAAATAAATAAAAATAAAATAATAATAATAAAAAAATGATACCAATCTAATGTGCTACAGAAAAATACAGTGCCGGAGAATTTTCCCCTCTCCCTTTTTCAGGCATGACCAGCTGTGTTTTCATCCCACACTTGAACACAACGGTGAGGTTTCCAACCCCACCTCTGGTACAGCTACGTGCTCCTCAGCTTATCTGGTAACTGCTGAGAATTGCCTTGAGTGGCTTACAAATTAGGGAGTTAAGAAGTGCACAGCAGACCTACACGTGTTACACACATCCACTCACACAAACACGTGTCTGTACAACGTCATCCCCATGAGAGGTATAAGCTGGCTTGTTCTAAAGCTAGGGCTTTCCTCCTAGGACCTGCCATTATTTGTATTTCAGGTTTTTCCAGTCCAAAGTTCTCCTGAAACAAGAGTGTAAAAGACTATTTGTGTGACTACACAGGAGTAGTATATCCACAGCCTGCTTTTTGCCTCTTGAATTCCTTCCTTTCCCACTACACCTGAGGAAGAAGCAGCCAGATCATCAGCCAGACCTAATTCTCATAGTGTGGCAGCACAGAAGAGGTGGACAGTGCTCTGCTATCAAAATATTTTACACCAGTTTTCTTCTAAAAATATTTGAACACAGCAATGAGTTAGAGCACAGAAGTGTTTGGCTGCAATTGCTCTTTTCTGCTTTGAATAATGCATGCGAATAAATATCCCCTCTTCTCTATTGTCCTTCCAAATGCCAAGATTCTTACAATTCTTACAAGTTAACCGAAGAATCATGTCCGTCCAGAATCTACTAAGCTTACTGAGATAGCTGGAGAAAGACATTCCACACAAAATAGCAACTTTGTTGTGTAGCTTAACCATGAAGTCCTTGTAAAGTGTAAAAAATAAATAAATAAAAATAAAAATAAATATGACAGACTCACATAAATTTATTTTTTTTCCTGCAACCCGTGCACATAAATCACTGGCAAGGTCTAATTTAAAGGAAGTTTTCTTGCTAGGAAAAAATTGTCTGCTTTTCCCTTATGTGCCTAAACAGGCTAGTAATTGAAAGCAAGAGCACTAACTGTGATAAAGAAATCCCAGGATATTATTTACAAATGGACAGCTGTGCAATTGCAACTACAACAATTTCAGTTGCTCCAGCTTTCAGGCCTGCCCACACAATCATTAATTTAATGTTTAGACCACCCAAATCCAGTTACATTGCTTTTCATACAGACTGGCTTTTTCCCAGATAGAAGTATTTTCTGAACATGCCTATACAGAGTTTCCTTAATTTAAGCCTTTCACGCACGGACTATCTTAGAAATAATAGGTATTAGAAATTCGGCATCCCAGCAAAACACATGAATTAGAAATTTCAGCCAATATTTATTTATTTATTTATTTGGGCATCCTGCCGTAATTCTTGACTAAATGAAAGCATATCATTATTTAAGTGCCCTGGACCATGATTTAAAAATTAAGAGAACTGGAGAGCTTATGGTTCTGGCAGTCTCCATGTAAAGCATCATTTTTTATGAAATCCAACAGTGTTTCCTTCGATGGAAAGATGGAAATCAGCTGTGGCGTTAGCACAGCAATCAGAGAATCTGGAGTCCACACACACAGCACAAAACCCATTTCTCAGCATGCAGTTCAGTATTTGCATTAGGTAGAGATTCTGAGAAAGCAAGTAAGAACTCATTAAACAGATGTCTCATTATTATTTCTCTGTACAGTGTATTTTCCCCCACTCTCCTCATTCTGGCAGTTGCTTTCAGTTCTTATTTAGAAGGAAGCTTGGCACTGTAACAAAATACACCAAAATTCCCAGTCAATTAGTACGAGCTGATCCAAATGGAAGAGGAATTGTGGCATGTATCTGCGGGCTGGACTTGGTTGGGCACCTGGCCTGTTCCAGACACTGATGGAAGCCGTGTGAAAAGGAAGAAGATGCTGGAAAACTGCATGTTCTTTCTGAGCCAAACCACAAAGATAAATGCACCACAGCCTGTTTCAAAATCACTTTATGACTGCGATACCTCTGGGTCAGGGTCTGTTTTTGTAGAGCAAAGCAGATTTTGACAGCACTGTATCTCTTTGTGGCTGTAATAGAGTAATGCATCAAATTGGTGAGTGCAACAAAATAGGATGCTGTGTTTTCCAAGTTCACTGAAAACTATAGGGGTGAGCCATTACACAAACAAAAAACCCAAAATGAAAGAACTCAGATAGGGCAGAAATACTCTAATGTAACCTTGAAACATATTCCACCTACGTACACTGTTTTACAACAGGCAAACACACAAAGACAAGCTCTAAATACCCGGTGTGACTTGACTCACTATTAGACGTAACCGCATCTCTCTTTTGCTAAGTAGTCAAGTGTTGGGTGATTACATTTCATTTACATGAAGGAGTCGTTTGCCAATTTCAGAAGGTCAGAAAGAAATTTCACAAAAACACAGTGGCAAAACAAGGGGTTTTGTAGTCTGCCAGAACAAAGCAAATAAAATATAAGGAAGACTGGAGATCTGGCGGGGGTCATCAATATTTTCACAAGCCTGCAGAAAACAGAGGAGTGACTTGCTGTGATGTTTTGCCAGTGGACTCCAGCCTATGTAATTATTCACTTGTAGAGTCAGTTGACTTTCCAGCAAGTGCTGTCGCATTTAATTACACATGAATTTGCATGACTAAGTAGCCCTCAGTATTTTTTTTTTAAGCAATACAACTTAGATTTCAGGCCGTTTCCAAGAAAATACTGAGCTGCTTCTATTATTTAAAAGAATAATTAAAAATCCTTGATCACCTCCAAATTGAGAGCAACGTGCGCCTAATAGAAATTTCACTGGGCTGATATGTGCATTCGTGGTACTATTCAAAATATGTATGAAATATTTTCCAGGTGAACAAACCGAGTTTTCCTGGTTAAGCACCGACATGAGACCTGAGAGGTAGCATTCTGCTGTAAGAAAGGCCGTGTGGTTCCCATCAATCCAACCTTACATAAATATCGGTGTATTTACAGAATATTAATTTCATATAGGCACATGTATAAATGCTCATTATAAAGAACACTACACTTCAGGCGTTTAAAGCTCCACATAATATAATACAGAACATGAGATAGCAGCAGAGGCAGAAAGGCAGCCCAGCAAGCCTAATGAGCTGGTAACAGAAGTCAACATAACAAAGTGTAAGGAAATATAAAAGATCTTCCAGGGAGATATTTGCTAATGTCTCACAGTTAAGCTCCAGGGCTCTAGTGCCATTTAATTTCTTGCCTAGGGTAGGGAAATGAGAGCACTGCTAGCACTAGGAGTGAACGTTTATCTCAGCCGTGCTTCTCTGCTGAATCACAGCTCCCTGCAAACCAGCCCGAAGAAGCTGGTTTAACTGGTGACATCCACCAGGAGATCCAAGCTGCCACATTTGTAAAGGGCTTGCATGCACACGTACAGATATATGGGAATATATTCAGCTGTCTGAACTGGCCATGGCGCTGTTTTGGGATAAGCCTTCTCCTTCATTTTCCAAGCTCCAAGTTATACACAGTACATTCTCTGCTGTCGGTGTTGTCCACCTGCATGTCTAATTAACAGTGATGCTCCACACTGACCCTTAAAAGCCTCAAACCAGCTATTTAAGTGCTAGTCAAAGGAACGACAGAAGAGAGAAACGGCTAATTGCAGTCACTGGAGTGTGACATCTCCTGCAGGCGACTGGAGACAGGGATGGGGAGACTAACACCTCTCAGCAATCGCCTGCTCTGCCACTGCCCTCTTGCAGTGGTTTTTGGAACAGAGAGGGGAAAAAAAAAAAAAAAAAAAAAAAAAAAAAAAAAAGTACATGTCAAAATCTTTTCTGCAGGAAAGCTTGCAAACATGGACTGGCACGAGCTCAGGCAAAGAATAACTCAAAAGCCTGGAACTCCAAATTTCTTAACAGCACTTCACTACAGAGTGTCAATTAAAATATATTTTCCATAAGATTAAAAATCACTCATCGTGTCCCAGCCATTTGGGTTCTAAACCTAACTAGAAATAAAATAAAGTTTCACAGAAGGAAATCCACTTTAATAAATAAATAAATAAATAAATAAAATTCTTTTTTTTTTTTTGTATATTTCTAAGCCCTTTCTTACATACCCAAACAGCATCTGCTAGCTTGACAGCTGTTACCATATGACAGATATCTAAGCACAGAGCTCCTGTCCTAAAGAGAAATGTGCACAAGAATTTCATGAAATAATCACAAGATCAATGGTTAGTAGGAGTATTTTCCAATACTCAGAGCAGCCTTTTTTTCTGTTTAATATCCCAAATGAGTGTAAGTAGATGTGTTATATCCTATACCATTAAGACTACAAAAACAAACTCTGAGCGGCAGTCCTTCCCCCATTTGGGTAAACGAAAGCCATCTTCCTTCCTCTGTTCTGATAGCAATACCAGTCCAACTACACAGCAAACGGTGGATGATCACATTCTGATTTCTATTCCCATGGAGATTAATGGGTTTTGCCAAGATAAGGCAGATGACATAACAGTGCAAGGCACTAATGCTAGGGAAGCGAAGCACAATCTAAGCACTCCTGGTGAGTACAGACAACTCCTCCTTTCTGAATCTTTTGATTTTAACCAGCACCAACGACCTGCTGAAGTATCTGCTGCTTTCAGTCTCCTCTCCACAGCCACCCTAGCCCTGGCTAACTTCACACCCATGTCCCCAACCAACCAATATCCAAGCTGATGCTGACAAGTTCTAGCCAGAGACAGAAATTTAAAAAAAATAATTAAAAATAATAATAATAATAAATACTCCCACAGCTAAGGAACAAGGTGGCTTGCATAGTTTGGCACATGCTACAGAAGCAAAGCCAGTCTCAGTATTTGTGTCCTGTTTCCTCCCTGCTCTAGAGCAGACAGAGACAGGAGCTCCCTCTACAGAGAAATGAAGCTCAGACAACAAAAAACGAATTAGCACAGAGCTTTCTCCCTGCCCTAGCTACTACTTGACTGTAGAGTCACACAAAACTTGGCTCTTGTGCATCCACTGCTTTTGCAGGACCCACATTGGTACCCAATCCGCAAGGATGCCTGGTGCCAGAGGAAGGTGGTCATAGTGCTGCTCTGCCTTCTCATCCCAGTCCTTTTACTGCAAGCAACAAACTCGTGACAGAAGATAAAGCAGAGGAGCTCAGTTCCACCTTTTGTCCTTCTTAAACTGCCACCCGTCACAGGAAACATGGAAACCTCCAAATACAGGCCAGTCTGAGGCAGGAAAGGCATTGGTATCAATGTTTTCTACTGAAGGTAAACGACCTCACAGGGATAAATTAAATATTCATTGAGCCAAGGAAAGGAGAAAAAGGCTTCACAGACCACTGGTTTGGGCATCTGATTATTCGCCAGGGAAACACAGCTTTCTGTACTGCTCTGCTGAATGCTTAACGTAAAGAAAGTGTTCAACAGCACAGACACAGGGATGGATGTCTCCTTATCTCCCAGCTAACTACCAGAGCCACTGGGCTTTGGACGTGTGACGGCTCCACTGGCTGCACCAGTGAATACTTAGTCCTGCTGCACAACAGGCATCAGCTTAAGGAGACTGGAGCTCTTTCCATGGGGGTATATCGATGCTGCAGAGTATGCTGCACTTGTGTCCATCAAAAACAAAGATTTGAGAAATAAAACCAAGCAAGCAGAAATAATACCAGATAAACTGAATAGGCTCAGTTATGAAAAGCTGACATATCTGATCACAATTCAAATTAGTAGTGAAGTATCTAGTTATTTCTATTACCCCAAGTTTAAAACCAATATTATCTGCAACTTTGACAAAAGATTGATTTATTGTCATACTGGAACATTTATAATCAATCATGACACAAACACTGACATAATCTTTTGGGAAGCAGCAAATAAAAATATCTGATCCTTAAAAATCTAAAAAAAAAAAAAAAAAAAAAAATAGTCCATACAAAGCTCATGTTAGCTGCATTGCACTTACACATGACTTTAGGGAAACAATCCAAATGAAAAACACCTTCTCATGGCAATGAATCACTGCTATACATTCATAGCAGGAAAGG
>CM021769.1:54262863-54504547 GCA_011076525.1 Nettapus auritus | reverse complement strand
AAAAAAAAAAAAAAAAAAAAAAAAAAAAAAAAAAAAAAAAGGCCTGCTGTAATGAACGTACAGTAACTTGTACAGGTCAGATGGTTGTTATTTCTGTTTTGGCAGTAGAATTTGGTAGGTTTGATCCCCAAGGACTTGCTCAAAAAATAGTAATGTGGGGATCATCTCTAGTGATGCGTACAATGAAAATTAAGTCCTGGAACAAAATAAGTATTGCCACTAGGCAGATTGCTGAATGAAATGTTAGAGTTGCATTACTTCCCCTTATCTGTATTTGCAAGCTGTTCACAGATAGCCAGCTGAATGATAGGAGATTTCCCATAAATATTCACTTCATGTTTACTGAGAAAAATGTAGTAGTTTGTTATCCAAGTTTATAGTACCTAATTTCTCTAGAAATATTTTCCATAGGAAACAAAAGCATCAGCAAAGCTTTTTTTCTGGGTAGAAAACAGCAAAACCTGTGCCAAACTATCAGCTTTGTGCACAGACCAGAAAATGTTCCAGTGCACTGGAATTCAAATTTTATCAAGTCAGTCAACACATTTCTAATAAATGTCATTTTCCGGCCCCTTGTTTGCATACTTAAGTCAACTATGGCCAAGCAAGCTATATATCACCAGCAGAATAGAATTAATAAACCATACATTATGTATCTCTTTCTTGCAAGGCATCTCCAGGGTATCAGGAACTCAGCCATGGTGACTAAGGACTCAAACCTGTTACAGTTGTTTCTGTCTTTACTGTTATGTGGCGGAGATTGAATACTTAGTTCAGTGAGGAAAGCAATTTGGTGGGACACAGCCGAAGTACTCCTCCTTACACACATTTCACAGGAGAAATCTGGGTGCCATCAGTCAGATCACCGGGCCTCTTGCTTTAAGTGTACAGTAACACAGGTTATTATTAGTTCATGGCAGCACCTCAGAAGAGCTACAGTGCACAGGTAGGGATGCAATAGAGGATTTCTATTTATTTATTTATTTGACTGATAGCTGTACAAAATCTTTCATGCTCTGGGATTAACAGAGAGAGGCTAGATCCTTCTCAGCTATTACAACACAAGGTAGTTTCGTTCAGATCAACCATGCAGTAACCATGAAAGCTATTTACACCAGCCAAGGATCTAGTCTACAATTCCTGGCTCATAGCTACTGAGCAGTCCACAAGGCTTGGAGAGATTCTGACATTGCCCAGTTTAAAAATAAATAAATAAATTACTGTTGTTCTTGAAACTTACAGGTTTAATATGAATTTTGCTTTGATATTAATATATAAACCCCAAATTGAAAGGACAACAGTGATAGGGGTTGCCAGTGCATAAAAGAACCAGATTATTATTTTATTTTATTTTTTTTAAAGATTAAATGGCCAATAGTGGATGTCCAAAGAACCACCAGGCTTCAACGAGCAGAGGAGAGCACAGCAGGAATTCAGAAGTGGTGCTTCTCCACTGAGAGACATGGCACCCATAGCAAAGTTTTAGACCTGTACTTTTAGTTATAACATCAGTCTCAGCTTTGGAGTCAAGTTAAAAGTGAGTCAAGTATTTTAAAACTTGCCCTTCCCCTTGCAGTCTATTAATATATATTATATATATATACATATTCCAATATTTTTACTTATATATTCATATACAAGTGTGTGTGTGTGCGAGCTGTACACTGACTCAATCAGCATCCAGTATGTGAAGTTGTTATGCACTATAGCAAGCAGTATAGTCCATTTAATCATGAGAACTGTTGCTGTCCAGGCAAACAAGTAGGGAAATCAGGAAAGTAGTTGTGTATACATATACATATATATATATATATATATTTTTTTTTTTCTCACTCCTGTCACTTAGTACAAGCAAAAAGTTAGCAAGCAAATTTTAGAGACATGATGAATTCTTTTAATCCACCCATACCCTAAAAAGCAGTCCTGATCCCTGAGTAGCATATTTGACAGAGAAGGCCATGCAGGCCCTGAAAGCACACACAAATTGAGAAGGGATCATCAGTTCATTTACCCTAAGCTCCTCTAAGACCAGAGACCAGTCTTTCACACAGTTGCTCCTGTACTGAATCCAGAAGCATGCTTTTGCTACACCACCCCTAGCACAGCTGCAGTCAGTCGTGATTTAAAACAACAGGAAAAAAAGAAAAGGAAAAGAATTACCACTTCCTAAACAGTTAGCTCCATCAGCTGACTACCAACGTTGCAATGTAAAGGTATAGGGAAAAATGAAAAAAGAAGGCCAATTCCAACACTAATTTGTCAGGCTTCAGCTTCCAACTGCTGAGCACCTTCAGACTGTAAAATACTTTGGTATCCAGTGAGTGTTCAGTGTTTTTTCCTCCTGTTAAATTCATATACTTCCTGTCAATTCTCACTGTTTTTTCCCTCTCTTCTTTGATTTTAACAAACTAAGTAGACTGATCTTTCTCATTACAATGAATTTTCACCTGTCTTCAAAAAACAAGTGTCAGACTTCTTTCTTTTTAGACCATCAACTGCACATCCCAGCATTAAAAGAATTTACTGAAAATTCGGTGCCATTTACCTGTACTAGCATCCTCGCTGGTGCTGTGAAGGGTCACTTCCTTGCTCCTATTTACTGTTCCCTTATTCATTCCCCTGCAGAGCACATTGCCTTGTTTGGTTATGAAATCACACAGAGAACATATGTTCAGTCACTTGTATATTGCTACTCCCTGGTCCTTTCAGTTGCTGCCTTCCAGGGTAATTTCTCATTTAAAGTAAGCTCACATTCCTTATTTCTGTAGGAATCACTTTACGTTTGGTGTATTTAAAGCCTATTTCTGTTTGTTTCAGAGAACCTCTATTTATCAGTCTTTCAGCTGTTGATTTATCTGAACATTTTCTCCATATTGATTTTATAGTTACTATTGCAAAATGGTATAGCCGAGCTGCAGTAACTTTAGCAGGATGATTCTGTATAATCTATCCTGGACTCCTGGGGACCACAAACATCCATCAGCCAAGGAGCTTATAGTCATGCTGGAAAAGAAAGGCCATGCTGCCATGCCCACAGGTGTGCTAATTACAGCAGGCAGCCTGTTCTCTAGAATTTACTTGGGTGGACGTTCGGAGAGGAAAAAAAGAGCAGTCTCCAAGTTTCCCAAGCAAGAAAGCAGTTGATCTTTTTGTAAAATGAAGAGAGCTGTCTGCTGTGCAGCCAGGGGTACGCAGGAGGGGATGGGCACCCAGAGGTGTGCAAGGCCGGGCGATCAGGGAGTGCGCCAGGCCTAGCAGAGGGCCCACTGGAGCCCGGTTGCCACATGGGCACCAGCCTGACACTGTGAAGGAAAAGAAGCATTTGGGGCATGAAGCTTTCTTCAACCTGAGCTCGGGCTGGAGGGACTCATTTGGTCACCAGAGGGAACCATGAAATGGGCCAAAGTGAATGCAAAAGATGATTTCTGTGCTAGGCCGTGATCCACTCTGTGGGAGAGATAAGGGCAGATCCCTGCCATGGTCAGTCCCAGACACGCCACACACTAATTACAGCAGCCCCCAGGCAGGCTGAACGATGCCTTGGACAGTGAGGCCCGGCACATCACGTCCAGAGCAGCCAGCAGCATGGAGTGCTTCAGCAAGGCTCCTCTCCAGGAGGAGAGGGGAGCGGCTTTCTCAGTGACGAGCAACTCACCACCCAGCCTGCTGAGCCTGGGAGACACCAGAAGAGCAAGGACAAGTGCTCCCATCACACATCGCTCTCCCAGGTGGCTCTCTTTCTCCCCACCAGCTTTCAGATGCTTTCTTTGGGCGAGCAGCCGCCTAATTCTGACAGGAACTGGTGTCAGCTCAGCACTCATGATCAAGTTTTCTTACCTTTCCCCCTGACCTGCCCCACGCACTGCTCAGTCACTGTGGTTTATACCGATCACCGCAGCAACTTACCATGGCACTACCACACAACTGCCTACTCAAGGCTATCACTGTGTTGTGCAAACAAGCAAATAAGACTCACAGAAAATAGTGCAGATGATTCTATCTATTTTGCAGCTGGGAAAAACAGCAGCAGAAGCTCAGCAGATACATCTCGTACAGCAAATCCACAGGTAGACAAAAGCTCGGCTCTTGACTCTGAACATCCTGCTCCTGCCAAACACATTATTCCTTTCTTAAAGTCATTTGGAAATAAAGAAAGCAGTAAAGGATTTAAGTGCTTTGAAGTGACAAGAGACAATATTAATGCTTGTTAATCAAGTGTTTAAGGAAACTAAATAGAGCAGGAAGTCTCCCGTACAGAGCATATTTTATTTGAATTGACTTAATCTGTTTTGTTTTATTGAACATTTACCTATATTAGAAGAAACAAAGGAATTAATGTAATGCCTTAATACTCTGTTAATCTTGGAGTGCCTTCCCCCTCCATCCCCCTCCTTTTTTTTTTTTTTTTTTCCTTTGGAACTTCAAAATGATTTCTAATAATCTGAAAAATGCTCCCAAGTAGAGTTAGCTTGCCTCTGCTCGCTCAGTGCCTCCACCTGGGACTTGCTTCCCTTCCCATATCATTACTGCAAACAGAACATCTCCTAAAGTAAGAAATCCAGCATGAAAAGATACTTCATTATTCTGTATGGTGATGAATACCAAATTTCCCTTGGGCTGTCGGGAAGTGGAAGGTTTTTATCTGTATATCAAAACAGCAGTCAGATTTCATGAAGCCTACTTACAGAGGATTTCCCCCCACCTCCCTGAAGTTCTTTATGATTACTAGCATTTTGGGACAGAGAGCAGAAGCAATGCCATGTAAGATCGTCCTGTTTTAAAGATGATGTGGATACTGCATGCAATTTCTCCTGCCAAGAATGATTTACACAGGTTGTTTTCAAATTCTGTTGACCTTCACTGTGACTTAAATTTGTCTTTGTACTGTATTTTAAACAAGTATTTGCACTGAAAATCATGATGATGACCTTTGGCTGGTGAATCATTTTATTTATTGCTATTCATAGTGTTCATTCACGTGCTGGCTGACATTAATTATCATTATTATTATATTTATATTCATATTTTATATTTTTATTTTTATAATTATTTAATTACGTTAATATTATGTTATTATTATATATATATTATTATTTTAAGTACTTCATTTTATTCATTCAACTTTTCCTAAAATGGGATTTATGTAAATTGAAACAATTACAATCATACCATTTCCTTCCCTCACACATCTCACAAAATGACGAGGAAAAATACAAAACTAACTTTTTAGACCATCCCATGTTTGTATTTGTCCAGCTACACCAAACTAATATTTTCAGACAGGACTTCAGTTTATTTTCAGCATAATAATCACAGATTGGAGCCAGAGGCATATATGAAGTATCAGAAAGACATGATAAATATAGAATAATGATCAGTAGTAAAGTTTCCCCCAAAGCAAGTGAACAAGAAGTTGGCAGACGGTTTCTATGATTTATATTTGCAGTGTCACTTTGATGGAGACTAAGTGTACTGCTTTGCAATAAATAAATTTCATTTCTCAGTTCATAGTCACAGACACCCCTTTTTTTTCTTTTTTTCCATTGGACTACAGAAAATGCTACATCAATATACATTCCTCTCTGCTCCTCATAGATTTTGTGCAGGAATAAGGACCTAAACCACAGTTAAATGTAATTTTTTCTGAACTGGTTTTGCTCACAGTGCAGACAGCGGTTTGAGGATCCTTAAACACAGAGCCTTAGCATTAAAACAGCTATCTGCATGAACACCATCACTGCAGTACATTCTGTACCCAGCACCCCACTAGCTACCTAAGGTTTTCAGCTTCATTAAGAACACATGGAAAAAAATAAAATAAAATAAAATAAATAGCAAATATGGACAGCGATCCATTTGTAAACAGAGGATAAATAAAATAATCTTGACTTCCAAGGTGTGAACATTTTTGTCATTGCAAGAAGGGAAAGTGAAATGTAGTTATGAACCCTGAGATGATAAATTTCTGCACACTCATGGGAGAAAATCATTATTTTCGCACATGCTGAAAATAAACATGGCTGCTTCCATTTTTACCTTACAGTTGGAAGCTCAAATAAGCTAGTTAGCAAAACTGTAGGTTACTGAGCGTATTAAAAAAATAAATTAAAAAGAAGTCTTTTAGCTTCCTGATGCACACAAAGCACTCTGTGGTTTAAGGAACTTGACATTTAAACACAGAGTGTTCAAGAAAAATCTTCAAGGAAAATATTATTTCTTGAATAGCAAAACCAACCTCTTGTACCAGAATAATGGAAGAAACTAGATCATTTCAGTGCCCTTTCATCATCTGCTGAACATGAATCTACGGCGATTCTTGTCTCTACTCATAAAATACTAGCAAGTTTTCCCCTGAAGTGAAAGATGAAAGATATAACACATGCCTCATCAGAAGTGAGGTTCAAGTAGTCTGAAAATCTGATCGTGAGCCCCAGTGCCAAGCTTACTCTCTTAGAAAATACATTACAATGCCCTTTTAATTTCTTCTTCTTGGAGTTAACAGTGAAAGACAAATATCCTTCCCAACATACTACCATTCCCCTATTAAAATGCTTTCATCTTTGTTGAAAAATATAAGTCTTAGACAACCTTTTTGAAAATCCATACACATCATGGAATTTCCTGAAAATCATTCTTGACATTTTGCAATCACAGGAGTTAATGTCAGCAACATTTGTTCATGACATCCCTGCTGTCCTTTTGGACCTTATTTCAGGCTTACGGCAAATTTGCTTTAGCCATATATTTATCAGATTCTTTAGATAAATTTGAAGTTGTTTTTTTTTTGTTGTTGTGCAAAAGAACAGCAAAGAAAATAACATGATACACAGCGTGGCACACAGCATCAGTCTACCCACAGATATAAGTGCCTCATTGTATTTCCTCCTGACATGGAGGTATTACTTCAAGGGGCTATCACGATACCACAGCTCAGTTATTTCCAGAACTCCAACTCTTTGAATGCATTAACATCTATTTCTATATCCTCATAAATGTATTTTTACTGTCATCCTCTCCCAAAATGGTACATACACCCTTCCTGATCCAAATACTCCTACAGATGGAAGTCTAAAATTCTTCTAGGGGGTGGTGGTTTAAAAAGTCCTCAATTGAAACACTTCTTATTTAAAGCAGATCTCCTAAAATCTGTACCATTTGGTTATCAGTCTAAAAAACAAATCTGTTGAAATTTTTCCCCTAAGTGGACCAGAAATAAACACAATCTGCTCTATGGTATCTTAGTACTTCTAGTCTCTGACTCATGAACGTTACAATAATATATTAAGGTGCTTGACAGCTTGTTTTAAAAAAGAATAAAGGTCCTCCCCATCCTCAAAAGTGTAGTTGAATAAGCCTACAAACTTGTTTACTGGAAGGAATCAACAATGAAGGATGGTTTCAGAACTAAAACACTTTGTGATGGCGCACAAAGTACTCCTATCCCCGATCCTCCTAAATAATAAGAAATACGCCTTAGAGGTGGGGACCATTTGCAAGTGTGATTGTAATGATAGCCCCAGGCTCTTGAACACTTTAAAATCATTTCCCAGTTTAATGAACTGTTCATTCTACAGCACTTAAAATCATTGCTGGCAGAAATCCCCTCGCTAATGGAAACACTGGAACTCCTCTTTTTAAAGGTAACAAGGACAGGGCAAGGGAATGAAGTATGAGAACGTGTGAGTCTCCAAAAAGATGCTATTCTGACAGCTTTAAAAAGGCAACAGATAAGCCATAGGCTGCATGACTAAGCAATGTCATGACAGAATTATTACTACTATACCATGTGAAACGTCTGGGTTCATGGTACTCTAGTCAGAATCAAAAAACAGAAACTGCTGCCCAAGCACACCACACCACTCTAAGCTGAAGCACCAGCAGCTGGCTGAAGATCAGGGTTAAAAGTGTGGCATGTAAAGACCAGGCTTCATTACTTCCTCTCAAAAAGAAAATTGCCTTTTCGATCATGAAGTCCAACCCTCCGTCAAAAGCAGTGGCAAACTCAAAAATTTTAAAGTGGGCGAATGGGCAAGAGTGCTCCTCCAGGACTGAGGCAAGAGCAGCTGCACAGGAGCCTCCCCTCTGGGGTGCACTGCCCGACCGCAGAGCCAAACGACAGACCACCAGCACGGGCTGCCACAGCATAAGATAACACTGGCAGCTGCACAGATCTGCTCCTTTCCTTGCATTTCTGTTAGCGGTGGGGTGTGCTTGAGGCTGCAGCTTGCAGTCTCCGCTGTCAGAGCACGTTCTCAGGCAGCTCTTTGGAAAAGATCTTGTTGCAGCTCTCACTTCCATGGCATTGGTTTCTCTCTCTCTTGTGCACATAGCTGGCTGGTTGCAGAGCGAACGTCAGGATTGCTGCTTGCCCTCGGAATGACTGCTTGTCAGAGAGGCTGACACATTCGGTTTTGAAACCTGCCAATATTTCACAGCCTCTGGAACAGACAAGCTGCCAGATTTCCTTTGGGAGAAAGAAAGGAGGGGATGAACATTCGCTGAATGAAAATAACTAAGGCAGGGCTGGATCCAGCCTCGTGTAAGCAAACCTTTCACTGAATAACGGCTACAGGACTGACCTTATTGGTTTTAGCAGAGATTTTAGGTGGAAGAGGATTCTAGGATTTAGCCTTTCCGTTTAACTGCAGGACAATTTTGTGGGGGTTACTCACCTAAAAACAGCAAAAGCCTGAAAATTTGCACAAGTATAAAAAGGTACCTGACCCTTAACTCTCCCTGCACAGAACTGTGTTACGTTGACCAGCGGCTACTGCAAGCTTGTATTGCCTAATGCAACAGCAGCATCCTTAATCGCAAAAAAAATACCTAGGCATAAATCTTGCCATGCTGCAAAATATCTCAACATACTGCAGAACTCTGTGAATAGCTCACTGAGTCAAAACAGTCAATATGATGGATAGCTTATTTCATTATTAATGACTTATTATTCATAATAAATCCATTTATACAGATCAGCCAATACAGAGAACACTGAAGATGAAGAACAGTTCAAACACAAGGCTTTCCAAGAGAAAAATGGTCAAACAAATCCTCCCTTGGCTCCCCACACTCCTGGAGATTTCTATGCTCCAAAACCCCACCGTGACCCACAACCCAAAGAAAGCCCTTGCAAGTCCTGGATTTAGAGCAGCGAGTGAGCAACACAAGGCTCAATGATTTTGGTCCAAACTTTTCCACAGGCATCTTTCATCTTTTGTCTTTCAAGGAATAGAGGGGTCCAAAAAGGAATTCATGCCTGAAAAATCCTTTCTTCCACAGACTTAAGCAGTTGTGGGCACACCTTGTGCTTGTCTAATTAAGCAAAAAATAAATAAAAAATAAAAAAAAGCCCAAGCAGGGACCATTTCTGCTTAGGTGTGTGACCCTTGTTTTGGTAGTTTTACAAACTCACCCAAGCTCCAGCACTATGGGTGTTCCTATTGGAGTGGATTTGTTTTGGTCCCTTTGTTTTGTTATGCACACAGAAAACAATTCTGATAATAGAGAACGAGCTTTCTCTGACTGGTTGCAAAACCAATTTCTGTTACCTGTAACTTTGTGAAGGTGAACTTTATCAGCACAAGGCAGAAACCTGGCACAGTTGTTTCAGGTTTTGATAGAACTAGCTAAAATGTTACACTGATTTCAGATGAAAAGTAGAAGGTTCTATACATAGGTGCAGAAAAATAATTTCAGCAGGAGCTTTACTACTGTTGTTTGAAAAGCCAGTTTTCACATTCATCATAAGGGTCACCTTTCTTGTCAAAGGATTGGCTTGGAAGGAATACTCTTGGAAAAACAACAACAAAAAAAAAATCCACAAAAATAACCAAAAAATGAGTTCCTGAAAGAAATTATCACACCGAGGCTCACAGCAGTCTTTCAGAAACAGCATGCCTAGCTCATAGCTCTTCCATTCTGTTAAAACCACTCGAGTACCAGCCTTATGAACTGACTACCTGCACACTGGCCCATGATGGCAGGAGCCAAGTAGTTGGCAAATGGAACTTCATACGAAATAGAGTATCCCAAGTTTTTCTGCTGGCCAGAGGAAAATGAGCCTTTTTTTAATTCTTTCCCATATCAAAATAAAGCTTAAAATGGTAGAGGGTTGACCAGCAGGAGAAACAGCTAGACAAGAAACTGGTTGTGTGTTGAATGAGTCAGCCTGCTGCTGGGGCTGTATGTTTAGAGGATCTGCATGGGGAAAAATCCACTGCAGGTGAATGTCACCTGCATACCTATACACCCAACGCAATCCTGCAGCACCGCATGGGGAAGAAAAAAATAAATAAATTCTGATACACTCTACTCAGTGAATTCTCCTGCACAGTGAGAACAGAAGACTGTCTTCTTTTATTTGTTCTGGTCTTTTGCTGGGGTGGGGGGGATACTGTGTTATGAAACTGTAGCCTTCTTTCTTGGCTGCCCCCATGCAAGTTCAGGAACAAAATGCTAGATACTCTGAAAAGGACAAAACCTTTGCTCAAGGAAACTTAAAGTGCTTTGAATTATTCCAATTACTGGCCAGATTACTTGTATGTTTGTAGGAACACTCCCCCAGTGTCACAGCTGTGGCATCTGGAGCACAGCTTTTAACCCATTTTGGGGGTTAAGAGCTGGGGAAAGATACAAAGAACTACGTGCTCACCGTCTGCATCATAGTGGTAGAATTCCCAAAATAATTCCAGGCCAAAGCAATAAAGCCATTCTAAGACAGGGAAACCACCTGGACCCTCCATACTCAGGGCCTCCTGAACACAAGCTAAACACAAAGCTCACGAAACAGACCCCAGCAAACACCGAGAGCGGCTCTTGAAAGCAGCAGTAGCAGCAGGAAGAAGCAGAGCTTGCTGCAGGCAGTATTTCTTTAGCAGCTAGCTCAGGAACCGGCTGGTATTTTAACAGCTGGTTCCAGGGAACTGGACCACACCTAACTCCAGCACAGACTCGCTCACAAGTTGATTTACAGTTGTTTCAAGCTGAGGTGTTCTTCACCATGAAGAATGGTATTCAGACCAACTAACAAGTCTGCTTTTCCTGCCTTCAGACGGGGGTCTGAAGGGATGCAGGCACCAAGGAGAGAACCACATAATGAAGGTAGCCAGCATCCCTATACCGCAGCATATGGTGCTATGAGAGACCAAAGAGATAAATGCCATTTCATTTGTTCTAAATCAATGCATAATTTCAAGGAGATTCACATTGGTATCCAAATACAATATTTACATTGTCAATAAGTGTATTTTCTCAACAGATGTCTTATTGTAAACTCTGAACTATTTCAATCTGCAATGATTGGGGCTATTCACATGCTAAAATCACTCTGATGGATGATGCATTTTAAAAAGAAATTGAAAGGGGAAATAAAACACGTAGTTTCAAGTCAGAAAGGCTACATTACATACTCAAGAGATACTGGGACTGAAAAGCAAGTGCTGCAGTAGAGGGAAACACTCCAGGTAGCTTTCCTTTGCCTCTAGCTTACTACCAAACCCCTAAATCTTTCCTGGGGAAGAAAAGCAGTTCTGCTTTCATGATATTGAATTGCCTTTAGTCAATCATCCCAATGCAGTAAAAGTGTAACAGAATTCAGAATCTATCCCATTGCAATGAGCATGCTGGTGTTGACTAGGGGTATTTTATAATTACTTTTATGTTTTAGAGCCCTATGAAATCTGGCTAGGATGACTGTGTATTTCAAGAACCGCTCACACCTCGTGTGGGGACCTTAGACCTGGGACACTTGTAGACCCTCTGTCCTCACCGTCTCAGCTAGCAACCCACACAGAGCATGCCCTTTGCAGTGAAGAGTTGGTATAGCATCCCATCTGAAACCTACTTCTAATTGCAAATAATAAAGCCCTGGGAAATAAATCAGTATCAGATTAGCAGCAAGGTTAGCACAAACCTGTGAAGAAGATAAAACAAGCACCAAAAATAACCCCTCAGCACAGATTACAGAAGGCAACTCTACGAGGTCAGGATTCCATATTAAGGGCACAATGTTCAAACCAGAAAATTAATCTTTTATTAAAGGCTAATACACAGCTACTTTGAAAAATGAACTCAAAATATTGTTCACACATGTACAGATGAAGTATTTTGAACTAGGCATACTCAAAACTTACAACAGAAATTAGACTGAGAAGAAAAAGACATAAAACTAATCTGAAAGTTTTAAATTTAGGGGTTTGGTTTGTTTGTTTTGGTGTGTGTTTTGTTTTTTAAATGCTAATATTTTGATGGAATCGCTATTGTTTCTCACTTTGCCAGTCAAAACTACATAGCATGTTGATTACATCTCAGGTCTACAGCAAAGACCCATTTTCAAGGGAAACAGGACGTGCTACTTTCCACCTTGATCTCCAACCAAACTTGCTCAGCATTTTCTGTGTTAGGTCAGAGCACCTCTTGCACAAAAGATACCTAAAGAGTATCTAAAACAAGGCCAAATCATGCCAGAGAAAAATGTCTCAAACAATGAGCTTTATATGGGGAACAAAAAGCTGAGTCCCAGATTTCACCTACAGCAGTTAGGGAACTCAAGGACAGAGCATTTATGAACAAAGATTACAAGCATTTAGCATGCAAAAGAATTTTCCTGGGTCTCTCCCCGCTGAAAGCACAGCAAGGGGAATGGAGATGGGCTGTGGTCTATATGGGAAGCAGCCAGCAGGGCTCTCAGGAGGAAACAGGGGCACACAAAAAGAACACACAGTGCCTTCCCACAGTCCGCATGTAGAGAGCCTGCAAAAAAAATCCAAGCTCACCTTCTCATTCTAGTGCCAGATAGCACTGCCTAACACAGCACCAGGTTTGCCTGATTTCCAGTACAGCACTGATTACTTTCTCTATTATATGTAGGTCTACTCTGAAACAAGCTATCCTGCAATAGCATAGATGGCTTAGGTGTGTGCACTGAGCTCTATGAATGTCCTAGTACAAAGACCCCGCTTTCAGTAGGTTCACAAGGGTTAGCGGGGAGCCAACACATAGAGAAATGCCCAGTGGTCAAGTGATAACTCAGATTTGCCCTTTCACCAAGTTCTCTTCCCATTTTCATTAATACAAATTTCAGCTTCTTAACACAGACCAGGGTACTGCATGACCCCCTTAGCGTTATTGTGCACAGAGCAAATGAGGGGGAGTAGCCTGAGATCAAATGCTGTGGGTATTGATTGGAGTCTGGCACAAGCCATAGCTTGAGCTCTGCAAAACTCCCTGCATACAAAAGTCTCCCCTGTAAGGCCACTTGGACCCCTGACCATGAGAACACCACAACACCCTCCTCCCTCATTCCAGCCCTGTTACTGCCTAGGGCTCAGAACTTGTTTTTCTTTACCCCAGAACCTTTTCAGAGATATTAAGGGAGACATTACTCAAAAACTATTCTTATCCACTGCATTTTCACTCTCTAACAAGCAAAGAGCAACAACCAGAGCAACTATGCACGTTATGCTGTTTCAACATGATGTTGCAGCCATTGCAATGGCACACAAGCTGCATAATCAACCCTTACTGATGCTTCTGGCTATTTAATAATAGACTTGCTTCAGAAAATTGTTTTTATCTCCAGTTTATCATCCCAACCTTTGTAACAAGAAAAACTGAAAGTTGTGAAAAGACCCACTAGATGAAAATTATTCAGGGGAGGCCCATGACTGCAGGCCATCATGAATGCTGAAGTCATTATATCTGGCAACAATGCATTAGGCATTAACCAGTTTTCACATCACATAAGGACTAGAGCTATAATGCTACTGGAACATCAGAGAAGGCACTGCACAGCCTCTCTCGGATGTGCCTACCCCAAAATAGGATGCCAAACCTGGTGTTAGGCACCAGACTCCCCAGGCAGAGGGGAAGAAAGTTGGGCATTTCAGCAGACTGGCAAGGAGAAAGCTCGGCACTTGTATGGCAAGAAAAGAGGGTTCACGCATATGAGGAGTTCTGCTCTCTTGGAGGTTCAGCATCTCAATGTTTCCTTCGATCAAATATCTGGAAGCCTCTCCTAGAAGGTTTGAATGACAACTTGTCTCCTCAAGGGAGTAAGGAAGGAAAAAAGCAGAACCAAACCTCCCCTTTCTGTTACACACAAGAGGCATCACACATTTTCTACTCCCCACGGGTGACATTCTCATGGACACAAGCCCAGGGTACGAGCAGATCATACGCTCACAGGGCTCCCACTTTACCTTCAGCTCTTTTCTGCCCAAATGTCCAAGCTGTCAACTAACCTTAAAACCCGTGTTTATATATGTATTTCAAGGGTGTTATCACAGCTGCTGTAGTTTGGCTGTAACACCAAGAGACAAAATAGCAAAGTTGTTTTCATAAGTTGACTGGGCATGGTAAAAATGAAATGCAGCCAATAAACAGAAAATGAGTAATAGTTCCTCTCATGAATAAAAATATTAATTTACTTTGATATCCGTGTATGCATGCATTTCTCGTAAACTAATAAAAAAGACAGAAGACATTTTTGCTCTCTGTTAGCATAAGCCTGTTCATGAGCAAGAGGACGTCAGGCTACATTTCACTCATCTAATATGTTTAAAAGCTTGAAAGACTGTCTGAAGCCAGAAACTTTCCTCCTAGCCCAGTGTGGTTCACAGCAGGTCACGGTCAGCCAAGATATGACTCATGCACATCACAAACATCCGAAAGGTAAAACGCCTTCTTTCCCTTACCCACTATGCTATGGTCCTGCTAAAATAAAGCAAACCTATTCCCATCATGTTTCAATTCAAATCTGCAGGACACCTGACTCACTCAAAAGAAAATGTCACAGATTCCCTTCTCCTAGAACAGCTTATGATGCAAACCCATACGGAAAAGTTTATTAAAATATTACAAAACTAAGACTCACCCTAAAGTATCTTCTGGCATTGAAGAAAAAATTATATCCCTGCAATATAATTCTGAAGAAGGGTTCAAAAATCCTCTTTAAAAAACAGATAATTCCTTTAAAATATGCACATTTCTAATGTAATTTATGTAGAAAACTTTATTGGTTTCATTCCTGTTAAATGCCATAGGACTCTATAATGGAATTAATTTCAGAAGAAAAAATGCCATTTAAGTTTATTTAATCCCATGAATTAATACAAGCTATTTTCTGACCTACATTAAAGAGGAGGGGTCTAGCCTTAAAATTAAAACAACTCCTGTGAGATTTTTTTCTACTCAGTTTAATGAGAACTACAACATTAGACATGAACCTCAACTCAGACCCATATCATTCACACAAACTCTACAGCATTCAATATCTTTAACTCACTCTAAGTTTAATTTCATCTTCTGTAACCCTGAGGAGAAAATAAAAATACTCCATGAACTGCGCACACTTACAAGTAAATAGAAATGCATTGCTCCACTGCAATTCATGATAATAATAATAAATAAATAAATAAATAAATAAATAAATAAATAAATAAAAATTAAAAAAAGAAGATAGTTTCTACACTGGAAACAAAACTATTCAATAATCCTAAAATCACTATTCAGTTGAGTATAGGGAAAGGGGATAAACCTAATAGCTCTCAAAAACAAGCTCTTCAAATCAGTTTAACAACTCCTGGTAATCCAGAGATTAACAGATTCAATAAATGAGGTTTGCTTTGCATTTACATCTCAAGTGAGAAGAAAAACAACGTGAGCTCTAAAAAGACAAGTAAAGCCCCATGCATCTTAAATGCATTATTATGTAAAACTGCAGGATGTGCAGGCATAATAAAGCAGTTACACTCGTGTATTTTCCCAAACCCACCAGCTTTGTGTAGTACCTGCTATTCTGACCCTTTGGCATCAAGAACCCTGAGACGAAGCAGCCACCCAGTGTCACAATGAGGAACTAGTCAACTAAATGCCTGTTAGATCATTACAAACTCTTATTTTGCCCAAAAAATCAGGTCTTTGCTTTTAGAATTGCATGTTAAGAACAGAGATACGAGTTGTTCACCCAATGTCTAGATGCCATTCCCAAGACTGTCAGAAACTATCTATGCTCAATATGCTGATTATTTGATCGCCATTAAATTCCATCACAGATAATCAGATCTCTAGCGGTACTGTATGGTTCCTCTTCCGTTTCACACATAACATTTTATATTTTCGTGGTAGAAGCTAAATTTTCATCACTATTTTTCTAAGTCATGTCTTGGTTTTTCTGCCGTCTTCCCACCAGCATCCCTTCTGGTTGGCTTTATTTTGCATTCTGACCAGCACCCAAGAGAAGATGTGCTGCTATGGCAGCACCCATCACCACATCACACTTGAAAACTGTATGAGCATGCACATACGGAGAGAGAGATGGTAGGATGCTTATATTCCTTTACAAGGTTGGTACATTTCTATTGCAAGCCCCCAAAAATGGTATATTCCCAAGGCTAATTTAGAATACTATTTTAAAATGCACCAGGTTGAAAACCTGGTGGACGATCATCTCCAATTTGCACGGCATACTAATAATGCTGTCTTGGGGACACCCTCCCCATTAACAAGATGCACAAAACATCACGTGTGTACGGTTCATTCCTCTGAGGTCAGTGTCCGGTCTTATAAATTCCTTAGCCAGAGCTCCAAATTATACCTCTTGCCCTGTCAATCCAGTTGGATTTTTCTCCTAATACACTAACTACCATCTGAAGTCAATCATTATCAAGTCAGTAACTTAAAATGCAGAGAAATGAGAAGCATAATAGCAGTATTGAAAACACACTAAGCCAGAAGCACAATTGTTTTGCAGGTGAGTTAAAAGATGCAGTGCATGCATCTACAGTAATGTGCTTTTTATTGTCCTTTCTTCGGTTTTCTTTTCAGCAAGTCCCTGTAGTTAGCAGAAAGACCTTAACGTTAACAATTTCCATGGTAGCTTATTAGCACTTGATTGTTCTATAATGCCAACTCTGTATCCAATACTGTTGCAGTTCAATGGCTCCTGTACTATATGAGATTGTACTAACTCAGACACTATTTCAGCTGCACCTGAGATTTACATTTGGTGCAACTTGCATTTTATATAGGGTTTGAGAATATATTAGAATAATTTGCAAAACTTGCAATCATAGAATACGTGTACTTGTGATTAATTTGCAGCATAGATCACACTGAGATTCCTCATGTCCGTACGAACTGAGAGAAACCTCCTAGTTCTACAAATCATGCTTTTCTACAGATGGTATTACTGTGACTCGTAGGAGAATATGCGTAATCTGTAATGCAGGGAGAAAAATAATATTTATATTTTTATAGTCTGAAGAATTGTTCATAAAGACAAGTCTGACTGATAAGCTAGGCAGTCTTGAAGAGAAATTCATAATCTTAATTTATTTATTGTCAACAATGAATTATAAGTGACCAATGTTCAGTGATACAGTTGATACCCTACCAAGAAGTGATGCATTACTATATAGTAGCTGTGCATAATATATATATATTTTAATTCAGTTTTTTAAATGATAGCTTGTTACTTGCACAGAACAGAGTTTATCTGAACTCAAATATATAGAATAAACATACAAAAATGTTGCCATGGAAACAGTACACTAAGAAGATTCAGATCTGATCTACAGTTCACAAAGAAGACAGCACTTCTTTTTAATTGCTGCAGCCAGTTAAAAATAGCAAGTATTGCTTCTGAAGATGCACTCAAGAATATTTAAAGGGGAGCCAGCATGAAAGAGCTGTTTCCCACTTAGTTACTCTTCCACTTCTTCCACCTGCACAGCTTTTCCTCTGCAAGCAGCCATCAAACCTCCCATGAGTGCCCACTGCTAAGAGGTGTCCTGAGCAGCTGGCACCCCATCGCATTCCTGGCACAAGGGTAAGAGCCAAATGCCTCTGCTCAAGGGTTCTGGTGCAAAAGATCTTCTCTGGGTGGATGTTTGCATTGAGCACGTGACTCAGTGCTCCCCCAGATATTTTCCATAGTAACTGAACTTTTTGCTGAAGCTCCTGAAAGAGAGGCAGCCCGAAGAAAACACCCACACAAGGAATTTCAGTCCGAGCAGCTCGAGTTTGGCACCGTTAGAAAAAGCTGAAACCCAAACCTTTTCATGCTTAAGTGTCAGGAAACCAACGGAGTGACACAAACACTTCTGCCTACAATAAGCATGTGGAGAAGTGCAGAATTGAGACAGCAATCCTCCACAGGGTCAGAGAAAAAGACACGGGGCTTTGGAAGATCACGAATGACAAAAGCCGCTGCAAAATCACAAGACAGGGAGCAGCTGAGGGGAAAGAATGTGGAAGTCGAAACACTAGCTAGACATGAAGCACGTAGGAGTATAAGCGCAGAGATGTCACAGGATGGAGGAATGAAGCTATTAAGCACTATTGTGTCGGCTTCCTCTGACAAGGCATATCCACACCTCGTCCGTGGCCGGCATTTTAAAGCAGTGGACTCCTCGTTCAGGTAACCAACAGCTACAAGGTGTCCTTTCCAAAGCAAATTAGCAGTGCTACTGCCAGCCTGCTTCAACCCAACAAGCTTCTTATCTAGAAGACAGAGGAAATTATTAAAGCGTTTCTATAGCAATGAAAAATCCCCGTGTTATTCTTTAAGCAAACTTTTTCGTGTTGTGACCCATTTGTGTGTTTATGAACATACACGTGAACACACACATACTATTTCCTGCTATGTCTGAGTTTTTCCTGTTTCCCTGGAAAGGCCTACTTGGCTCCTGGCCTGCTTGTTTGCTCTTTATCTGGTAATTAGCAAGAATCTGATTGATTCACCATGAATGCAAATCAGGGCACTATGAAGGTCTAGGAATACAGAAGCCTCTTCCCATCGCCATTCTCTTCAGCATGGGATTTAAATATTAACAGTCTCAGGAACCAAATGTGTACTGAAAACTATGGCATCTATTTCTGTAAACACCACTGAATAAAGGCAGATTGCTGCCATGAGATTTGTTGGTGTCAATATACCAGGAGAAATCTGGGAGTTTCCCATGAATTCCTCATTTCCTGAATTTCACTCAGGCTATCAGGACAGCACCTCCACAGTCTGCTCAAGAACTTCTGTTCCTAAAGGCTTCATTATATGTGCTCAGCCACACTGAAAGAAGTTTACATCATTTTGTAAGATTTTTCATATATTTCCTACAAAACACACTATTTCAAATGAAATAAGTATCACAGTTTAGGTGTATCTTTTTTTCCCCCCCTCTTCAAGTGACATACTGGAATTATGTACATTTCTTCTACAGTTTTAGTGAATATTCTTGTTTTCCATATGGCTCTGAGAAGTTTAATTATTAGAACTTCCTAGGAACTTCTTAGAACTCCATTGCACTGCTGTTTTCTATTTATTAGGCTATGATTTACAGTACACTGTAAATGTACTAAGTCAACAAATCATTTCTAAGGAATTTATCGGTAGATATGTCTAGATAAAGATCAGGTATGCTCTTCTCTTGGTCCGAGGAGATCATTAAGCTAAAAATAAAAATAAAAAAAAATAAAATAAAAATACTGCTATGTTTTTGGGATTGTACAAGCAGGATGCAGAATGACTGAAAAGACCATGAAACATTAGCATTGCAAATATATGCCAGAACATGCACCCATGGGTTTTGGGGACAGAATAATTTACATATCACTAAAGTTTTATAGTTTTATTCCTAAGAATAGTCTGATGCACTGCTCAAAAACAAAAACAACAACAAAAAAAAGTATACTTTCTGTCAAGTACACTGTCAGACACTCCAGCATCTGCTGACTGCAAACATCAGGTTTTAAATTTTTGTTTTGGTAGAATAGAAATGAGCATTGCTTTCTTCTTAATGTAAAGGTGTAACTGAAGTCACATTTCCAGGATAAGGGGAAATAAATAAATACAATAAATGCATGCCTGTGCCCTTTCCCTTTTATTGTTTTGTTCTTAGCCGTGCAATATTGATTTTAAGCGTTAACTGAATACCAACATTGCCCACCAAGTGGATGCAAGAGGTTTAAAAAACAAAAGCAAAACAAAACCAAACAAGTGTGCATGCACACAAACAGGGCAGGTGAACTTACACATGATATATTTACCAAAATGTTTGTAGACAAGTCTGTAAGATATCCGTGGTCTGGGAGCCCTGTTGCTTTTATGCCCCACACTTCACAAGGGCCTACGAATGTCTCACCTCTGAAGAGATATCAGCTGTATAATGTAAGGAGTGAACCAGTAAAAGGTGCAAACTGGAAAGCACTGAATGTATCTGCATAGAGACAATTTTGAGAAAGACAGAATTTCGGTCAGAACATCCCCTCTCAGTAAGATATGTTAAAGCCGTACCAGTCCTCGGGAACAGGAGCACTATGGCAGGGAGCAGACTGCGAGCCCCCCTCAGATCGGCAGGGGTTATTACACATGCACAAGCCAGCTGTGCGAGTGCTGAACCTCACACTGCACTGAAGGTAAGAAACCGGTGCCCGAGGCAGCATTGTGCAGTATCAGGTGCATGCAGAAACCAAGCAGAATATACAAAAGCCAAAAATCATCTGCTCCTCTTCTTATCCAATTGCAGGAAAGCAGTCTGCTTTTTGTTTTAGAAGTTATTTTCTGCCCAATAACTCAATGTTTCTTTCTGATAACATGCTGGAGGGAGGAAGTGTACGCAGTGCTGTATGCCATGTAAATGAGTTTATTGCATAGCGATTTTTCAAACTGTGCAGCTGTACAAAGGCGGAGTGCAAACTGACCTTAAAAAGCAGCAAAGTCTTCCTTCTCAGTTTTAATTGCCCTTGTACTCAGGCACAAGCTATTTCACAATGCAAATTTTTCATTATAAGTGGCAACTGTAAGCAGATGTTTTTTTGGCAGCCTCTAATTGCTGTCTCACCGAGGCAATCCGGACTGCTAAGTGCATCATGCAAACGTGCTCAGTGCAGGACCTAAAAGCCTTCACTTGTTCATGTGAAGGAGCTTCACCAGGATTCCATATAAGATTTATTCCTATGTGCTGGACAGTCGATCAAGCAGGACTTCCAGGTGTTTACAGATTTTATTCGAGGGAATGCTGCCATTGATTTTACACCGAGTTTCCCAGAGATGGCAATGTATGGGATTTTGCTCAGAAGGAAAACGTATAGACGGAAGTTTGCGTGCAGCATGCAAGTTTTAGTCACCCACATCCGTACAGCTCCCTCGCTTCCAGAGAGCAGACTGTGACAATCCGTTAGGAAAGATGGGAAACTAATGGCAAGGGATTCACTGCTAATGAAGCAAAATCACCCAGATTAACTGAAAGCTTATGAAGTTAAACCATGGCTTAGAAAAGGTCAGCTTTCCTGGACCTCAGCTGGAGTTGTACTTTCAAAATGGAGAATTTCCAGAGCGTGGACACCAGTCTGACATTTTCAATAATCCCTAAGCTAAAATATAAAAAGAAATTTGCAGAAAATCATGAAGCGATCACTGAGTATCTGCATCTGTATTCTATAGTCAAGCACTACACCGTATTCACCCTCCTCTGGTTAGAATCATAAACAATTTTCACAAAATCTGCCTTGCCACATTCTTCAAAAAAACTCAAACTTTCGATGATATTGAGAACTAGTACATGCAAACTGTTCTCAAGTATCATCACGTGTTTTCATTAAAATGCCCTTACATATGGTTCCCTACGTTTTGTGAAGACATACATATGAGTGAATACTTACAGATCATTACTATTTTACTGCTAATATTCTACTGTGTGTACATAAAACATTTTTTTCTCATGTTAAGCTAATGATTTCACAGCTAGTTGGTTTTCTGACTTGCCCCAAACCAGGCAGTAGCTAGAAGTTTTCCTGTCCTTGGTTTTGAGACAGGCACAAACCTAGGGTTACTATCAGAAGTAACTATTGAGATACAGTCCTATAAAAAGAGGCAAAATATTAAGTCACTGAACCATGAAACTGTCTATTTTCTCTTGCCCCACAGTCAAATATTAAGACTTGGGTCTGACAGCAAGAATAGATCCTTATCTTTTTTTAAAATCTCTTTATTTAAACACCGAGGACTTGGATGGCATTACCAGCAGTGTTGAGAAGGAAGTTGTCTTAAGATGCCATGATCTCTGTGGTTAGAATCACTGCCTATATGGAGAATTAAAATATTAAAAGTAATAATAATAATGATGATGATGATGATGATTTGCAGGCCCTGAGTATTGGTGTAATAAATTAACACACAGTGCATCTTGAGCATGCGTTGGACCATGGCACATGGCTGTCTGTGAACCACCTGAGAATGAAAGAGCCAGAACAAAGCAGCCGAGGATCTAAACCAGCACCACTGCCAACTTGAAGATATCCTGTGTGCCTAAGGTATAGCGGAGCCCACCTGGTTCTTGTGGCTAGTCTGTATACTGGCTGGATGATATGGGTTTTACAGAGCCCTTACGTAGGCCTGAACAGGGAAGGATGGCTGGGGGAATGGTCCTGTTTAACCTGACTTGTTGCTCTCTAACAGGGCTGCATAGGTTTTCCTATACTTGTAGGAATAGGTCACCCATATCCCTATTTACACAGGGAAAAATATTCTAAAACCAGAAATTCATTTCCCCCTTCCATTTACTGCTCAGAGCATGGCAGTATGCAACAACAGAGCCAGAGAAGAGACACTACAAGCACGACCGACCTGGTGGAGCTGCCGTGGAGACCATGAGACCTGGAGCCCCACCATCATCTGTGCAACATCACGGCCCCAGCAGGATGCTCTCAGAAACCAGGGAGAGCTTTCGTATTGATTAGCTTCAGTCCTTTCCGAGTGCCATTTAAACTGATGGCTAATTTCTATAGAGCAACATATCAAGGCCATAAAGGCTTATATAAATGTCCACAGAATCTGCAATTACTTTTCCAGTAGGCAGCGTGGCACTAAGCTGACCCACACCTTTCCCGTAAGGGGCTACGTTTCTGTTGTTGTAAAAACACTGCATGCTGAAAGCAAGTACTGCCGATGCACAAATCAGAGTTACGATCGAGTCACAGCTGCTCCTACAGTCATTTGCATTTTTCTTGAGGAAAGATTCAAAGAAGTTCAAAAAAGTCAAATAAGTGTTGTTATTAGCTGGAAGAGAGGTACGATAACTAACTAGGCACTCCAGAGTTTACTCCCAATAACTAGAATTTGGTCTCTAATAAGTTTTCCTTGTGTTTTTGTTTATTTTTATTTTTTTAATGAAATGATCACAACAGCTTGTTAAACACTCAGAAGTGGGTTCTCTCTGGCTTTACACACAGTAGTAACACTGTTATTTCTCCATTATCAGTGAATTCCCACATTAAAAGATCAGCACTACAATTACCATGAGAGTTAACATCTCTTCAACAGGTGCTCTTTTGTAGAGAAAGAGGCATTTATGGGGTAGACTAACTACCCCATAATTTTCACCCTCTAAGTGTACATTATCGACCTTCAAATCGTTTGGCCAGGGTTCTTAAAGGCACTTCCTGTGCATCTGCCCTATATTGCATACACAATAGTGGAGGACAGAAAATGCCTCCAGTTGTTTTTCTCCTTTTTTTTTTTTATATGTTTTTTGGGCTCACTCTTTTTTTTTTTTTTTTTTTTTTTTTTTTTTTTTTTTTTTTTTTTTTTTTTTTTTTTCTCCAAAGAAAAGCTCTCTGACACTTACAGAAGTCTAACAGGCAGTATTGTACAGTCCTCATTCCTATTCAAAGCCACACTGCCTGCAATATCAAAACACAACAACAAATTGAAGGCGCGTGTATAGACTTGGGAAATTCAGGAAATGTTTGTGTCAATAGTACCACCTGCTGGATTTAAAGAAGACAAAAGAGTTTGAGCCTTAATTGCATTGAATTGCATCTTAATCTGACTTTTATCAATGCCATTCTTGCACAAACACCATCATAACTATAACAAATGAACATGTAATGAACTGAGAGATCATCTAATGAGCCACAAAAAAAAAACTGCAAACAGGTCAAAGATATTTGTAGTGTGTATTTTTTGATAGATCAGATACTCAAAACACTACACACCATTCATCACATTAAGAATAAAAAAGTTCCAGTTGATCAGTCTAGCAAGCCCCTGTAGGAAACCTGCTATTCCTGTTGATGTCACCGTTAAAGGTATGTGGTTTGTTTGCCCATTTGAAGGTGACTGCGTAACAAACGTGTTATACAATAACACATAGCACGGCCATTTGGCAGGGTAGGGAAAGGGGACAAAAATATAAAAATAAAACAAACCAAACCCTCCCCTATTTTCTGTTACTGTTGTGCTACCAGGCATTAACATTACTGATTTTACACTGACAATAAATCCTCAGTGTGCAATTAATCGAAGAGCTTTGCCATCTGTAATCAAGAAGAGCACTCTTCACTCTGTCGAGCGATCCCTGCTGTGCTGTTTACAGATGATGAGCATCACCCCTTTTCCAGGCAAGGAGCAAAGCAATGCTCTGCACTGCTCACCCCCAGCGCGGGGGAAAGTTTCCGAGAGAAAGAACAGGGACTGCCTAGTCTGAAAAGACTGAAAGAAAGATTAAGAGGGAAGGGAAACACAGCTGATCTCCACTGCTTGTGTTCAGAAACGCTTCCAAAGGCAATGCAGACGAGTTCAGCTTGCTGCCAGCTCCGTGTTTCACTCGTGCTGTCACGCTGCACCCCTGGCCAGGGGCACCAGCTGCCCCGGTGCTTCAGGCCAGGGAGCTCTGCATCTGCCTCCTGTGCTGAAGCTAACTCCTCCCCTGAATAAGGCCCTTATTTCCCAAAATTTGAATGTGGATGTCATTTTCAAGCATCAGTGCATCCGAACACACAAAGATTGTGTTGCCTTCGTGTCCAGCTATACATACTCAGAATTTCTTTAAGTTTATTCCAGGAGGCCTCAAGAAGAAATCAGTTCTTAAAGGACCTCAGACTAAGCAAAGTTACTGAAAGGTTATTCCTTAAACTTCAGCAACTTCCTTCAATGCTTTGTTAGGTAACAAGTTGGTACTGTATTTCCTACTACTTCTCAATAACCAGCACTCTGTGCCTTATGCACACAATTTTAAACAAGTGCAGTTTTGGTTGGACCACTCACCTTTGCAGTTATATATTTTATAAGCTCACACTACCAGGAATCTGTGCTCTTTCTCTCTGCGGAGAAGTCTTGTTCAATAGTGCTTGTATCTTCCTCCAAACCTGATAGGCAAGACGGACACCTTTTTGCTGTATTCAGGGGTTATTATGATGCTGATGGAGTATACAGAGGACTGCAGCAACCATGAACCCCTGAACCTGAAGCTTGACAAGCACTCATCACTAAATTGCTTAAGCTATCCGACTATAAAACCACAGCACCCTGAACACTCAGAAATGATAATGAAAACTGATTCCATTACAAAGCATCAACTTAAATCGTAACACCCCAGAACATCCTGCAGCTCCTGGAGCACCACAGCCCGGCAACACTGCTGCAGCTTTGTGCCCTCCTGCCGAGAACCTCCACCCTCCCTCCAGCCTGACCAGCCTCCCAGGACTGCAGCTGCACTTCTGATGCTCACTGCAGAAAGCGCAGGGCCATGCTGTGACTTGCTCAGAGTACTTCATTTAGCAACACGATCATCCTCTGATGGCTAATGAGAGCTGCAGGGAACAGACACCAGAAGTAAAATTACAGTAACATCATGTATTCATGGAATAAATGGCAGGACAAGAACATGGGCACAAAAATAAGTCCTTGGTTCGACAGTGCTGAGACAGGAAAGAAACTGCACAGATGTGGCATTGTTTGTAATGAGTACTTCTAAAACACTTCACATAACCGCTGCAAAGGGATGTATAGAGAAACACAAGTTCAGGAAATGTTGTTGAACAGAGTAACGCCATAGCTACTATAAATAACTAGGACAAAACAGAAGGTAGGAACATTTTAAGAAACAGGAATAGAAATAGTATAAGATACAGGGAAGAGGAAAAGACTTGGAAAATTCAGTATCAGTAAACACAGGGAAACAAGGCCAGCATGAAGAAGAGAGGCTTGCATGGCAGTTCCTGACAGCAAAGCACATCAAACCATTATTTAAAAATATTAAAATAGAAAAAAATGTGCACCTCAAGACAAACATAAATGATATACAAAGGAATGTGAATGATCTTTCCTGCAGCTATACATTCAAGTCCAAAAGGGCTGAAAGCTGCAGGATGAGATAGCCATTTATCTTGCCTCGGCATAAGGAAGGGGCTGCAAGGCTCAGTGCCATCCCCATCCTGCCCCACTGCTTCTGGTGTGCCTTCCACTTGTGTGAGTGTGTCATGTTCTTTAGCAAAATGCAGCACACAAAGGCTCTTGCTGTGCTCACTGATAGGATTGCTGCAAGCTAAGATCATGCCAGAGCATTTAAGGGTTTGGCATGTCACCATCAGCTTTCAGCAGGACCTCCAAGACACCCCACCAACATCATACGGGAGCATGAAGTAAAAGCAATCTTTAATCACAGAATCATCAAAGTTGGAAGAGACCTCCAAGATCACCGAGTCCAACCTCTGACCTAACACTAACAAGCCCTCCACTAAACCATATCCCTAAGCTCTACATCTAAACGGCTTTTAAAGACCTCCAGGGATGGGGACTCAACCACTTCCCTGGGCAGCCTATTCCAGTGCCTAACAACCCTTTCAGTAAAGAAGTTCTTCCTAATATCCAACCTAAACTTCCTCTGGTGCAACTTTAGCCCATTCCCCCTCGTCCTGTCACCAGGCACGTGGGAGAACAGACCACCCGCCACCTCGCTACAGCCTCCTTTCAGGTACTTGTAGAGTGTAATAGGTTGCCCCTGAGCCTCCTCTTCTCCAGGCTGAACAATCCCAGCTCCCTCAGCCGCTCCTCGTAGGACTTGTTCTCCAGACCCCTCACCACGTTCGTAGCCCTTCTCTGGACTCACTCAAGCACCTCCATGTCCTTCTGGTAGTGAGGAGCCCAGAACCGAACACAGTACTCGAGGTGCGGCCTCACCAGAGCCGAGTACAGGGGGACAATCACTTCCCTGGACCTGCTGGCCACGCTGTTTCTTATGCAAGCCAGGATGCTGTTGGCCTTCTTGGCCGCCTCAGCACGCTGCTGGCTCATATTCAGCTGACTGTCAACCAATACTCCCAGGTCCTTCTCTGACAGGCAGCTTTCTAACCACTCATCTTCCTGCCCGTAGCTCTGCTTGGGGTGTTGCGCCCCAGGTGCAGGACCCGGCACTTGGACTTGTTGAACTTCATACCGCTGGCCTCAGCCCATCGGTCCAGCCTATCCAGATTCTCCTGCAGAGCCTTCCTACCCTCAAGCAGATTGACACATGCACCTAACTTGGTGTCATCTGCAAACTTACTGAGGGCACACTACATCCCCTCATCCAGATAATCAATAAAGATATTAAAGAGAACTGGCCCAGACCGCACTGAATCTGGTTTAAGCTTTAGTTATTCTGACACTTCTAGAAATCCAGCAGATGTTGGCAGCTTGGTTCCATCCCATTTAGCAGTTTATGCTAATTTATCAGAAATTACATGAGAAATCTCTCAGAAATTGCTTCACCTGGGAGCGCCAACCTCACCAGTTGGGAGGAATGGGGACAAGTGCTAGAGACAGCAGAAACCAGAGACTTTCAAGTTCTCATTTCACAATAGCACATGTGACAGCGTCAAAGGGCTGCCAGGCATTAGAACATACAGCTGGGCCAAACCAACATAATCAGACAGGAAGAACACTGTGTATTAGCTAAAGATTACCAAATATTACTTCTCATATGGGTGTGACTCCTGATAATGCAGTTCAATGCGTCCATCTGAGTTTTGCTGTATCACTGACAGCTATATACATTTTTGTCTGGTCAGAGGGAAGAGTTGTCTCATGTTTGTGAATGAGGACCTCAGGAGCTTTCTACTGACCCCAAGAAGGTCCCTGCTGACACACAGTATCAGTATAATTAACACCTTCTTGCCAAAAATACACGTACCCAGAGCGTGGAGGCAGCCCGTCCCTGCTCAAGGCCAGTGGATGGCAGCATAACACCAGGGAATGAGATGCATTTCAGTAAGCATACTTCCAGTAAACTCCAAATCCTGTGTAAGGTTTACCAGAGCCATCTGGAAATTAATTAGACTACCGTCCCTCTTGCCCTAATACAATGAAGGTAATGTAGTTTACTTTTTGAAGGATTTATTTTCTGTGTCCTCAAGTGAATAGACATTGCCGCTAATATTAGGAACAAATGGGAACTGGAATACTGTTATCCTTCGGAGAGGGTTGACTACAGGCCTGCCAGCACCGGCTGGACATGAGCTGCACGGGGACAGTTCCTCAGGTGGTGTCACCCATGTGTGGTTTCACCACCTCCCCAGTTCCCCCTGTCAGTGACCCCACAAAGCAGCCGGGGACCGCAGCAGCTCCGGACGCTACCGCTGCCCAGGACGGAGGCCTCGCAGCAGAAGCCGATGGAGTTCCCGGAGGCCGCAGCGGGGCCCGGCTCTCAGGGCCGGGGAGGGGAAGCCACGGTGGGAGGGAGCGCAGCCCGGCCCCGCCGCCCGGCCTTGCCCGCCCCCGGCCGCCCCGCACGGCCCCGAGGCGGGGCGGGCCCTGCCCGAGCGCGGCGCCCGGCGGAGGCCGCAGGCGGGGCCGCCGCCTCCTCCTCCTCCTTCTCCTCCTCCTCCTCCTCTTCCTCCCCGGCCGCCGCCAGCCGTGCCGGCGGTGGGCCCCGCCATGGGGCTCTGCCTGCCCTGCATGGGGGGCGCCGTCAAGGACGTGGTGGAGACGCCCGACCCGGTGAGTGCGGCCCGGCCGCTTCCCCCCGGCACGGCCGCCTACGAGCGCGGTGCGGCCCAGCGGCCGCGGGCCTGGTCCCGCCGGGAAGCGGCCCGGGGCTGCCCTCTGTGACATGGAGACCGCGCCCGGCGCTGCCCCCGCGGGGCTGGAAGGACCCGGGCCGCCCGGACCCGGCCCCACGCTGGAGGCCCCGCCGCCTGTGTCCGCCCCCCGGGCCGCGCCTCCTTTTCCCCTGGAAAGGGGAGAAAGGTAGCGGGTGTCCCGAACACAGGGCTGGGGGCTCCCCACCGCCTCACGGGGTCAGGTTTAGGCTCCTGTGACAGGAGCTGCTGCGGGAAGGGTTACCCCTGTGCACCCTCTTCTACTCCCCACCTGAGGCTTTTAGTCAGGACGAGTACAACAACCCCTTCTTTACCTTCCCCATGGACATTTATCACTGTCTCCTCCTCACAGCCTTGTTTTTCGGGGAGTGAAAGCCCCATAGAGTTTTTTTGGGGGGGAGGGTTGGACTGCAGCTCTGTCAGCAGCTGCTCCTGTAGCCTATTAGTCACTAAAACATTTTGTTCTCCCACATTCGCAGTAGAGGTAAAAACGATGCTAATTGACATGAGGTTGGCATTTCGTGACAGTTTGTAGTACGGATTTGAGTCATTTAAAAATTCAGACTTTTAAAAGAAGGTACAGATTGTATTGGAATAGAATTTCACTGTCTTTCACATTTTATTTAGGAAATAAAAAGAAGACAGCTAGCAGAAGCCGCTGAGAAGAGGCAGATGGAGGTAACGCCTGATGAAATGCTATTTTTTCAGAATATATTTGGGTAGCTAGTTTACAGGGAAAGTAGCTAGGGCTTCTGGGGGAACACCAGCTATCATGCTGGATTGTGGGCATTGTCATGAAGTTCTCGCAGTATTGATAATATTTTACCTCCATACTTAAATATATACACACACACTAGATTGTGCAGCTAGGTAAGTACTCAAAGGCCACTGCAAGGTAACTGAGCTTGTTTGGATGGAAAAAGTTCTTTAAGAGTTTGAAAACCATTAAATAATTGAAGAGCAAGTTCACCATTACTTTTTCACACATTATAAGACTTGAAAGCAAGAGACAAATACTGAGAACTAGAGTTGTCATACAACTGCTGCAATGGCAATTTCAAATTAAAATACATTTTACATCTCTTAAAAATGCAGATTATGGACACTCACAAGTTGGATTTATCAATGTTGGAACAACCAAATGTATTTCTCAGCTTAAATTCTATCAGGGTAGAAGTATGTACTTAGTCTTCCATCTTTGTAAGGCTGCTACATTTTAACAGTTTCAATACCCTGAAAGCTTCAAGAGGTAGAATGTCATTGATCTAACAGAGTGGCTAGAACTAGCTAGCCCATCTTCCTATCCTTACTTTTCAATAAAGTTCTTAGAAGATGAACCATACAAAATTGACACTAAGGAAGAAGTATATCCTGAAGACCACAGCTGATCTATGAAGAGAGTCACGTGTTACTTCTGTGTTACTGAAATTATATATCAAATTAAAAATTTACTATTACTAGCGACGACCACATTGACCTGGTCTTGAGGGAGTTCAGTAAGTAATTGAAGCAACAGCAGTGACACTTCAGAGCCTTTCTGTAGAAGTTGTTACTTTTAATTTTTGTCTCAGACTACACGTTAAAAGCAATCTACCTGTAGTCTAAAACATTTATTTTTGTTTGTTTTGTTTTTTGAGGATAGCTGCTTGAAATACACTTTTGAGAAGTGTATAAGACAAGGAAGCCCTCATCTAGCTTTTAAATGTCCAAAATCATTTCCTGGGAGGAAGGAGAAATGAAGCAACTTGTGTTGCAGATAGCTTTGAAGGTCTGTGGTAGCTATTAGGCTACTAAAGAAAATACAAGTATCACTCAGTTTCTCTCAAAAAAAAAGAAAATAATAATTGATAAACTTTTACCAGGGACTTTGATAGTATCTCCATTTGACAATAAGAGTTGAAAAACATGAGTGGATGATTAAACAGCTGAAGTTCTACCTGCCAAAATTGTCTCTTCCCACTTAAGTCTGTTCATGAAGGCAAGAGGCCCTGACGCTGGAAAAAACTACAAACCAAAAGCCCCGGGCTTTTTTATGGCAAAGTGAAATTCTGTATTTGTGTCTTAAGGGATGCAAACTGAGTACACTTAATTGCATTCAAGTATGTTCACCTGGATATATAAATATCAAACTAGAACTCCCTCACATAGCTGCAAGAACAAGTGCACTTAATATAAAGAAAGGTTTATGCCTTTCCTACCCTGAAAGGTCTGGTTTGACATCTTGGTAACGTTACTTACTGTTTCCATCTTTACATGCAAACCAGAGTTCACAAGGTACTATTACCAAGACTTGCAGTTTGGCTTCTGTCCATAAAAGTGACTGACCTTATGCAAATATTTTCCCACAGGCTTCCTCTCGAGGTATTAAGAACGCTTATTCCGTAGAGCAAAAGAAAAAAAAACAGGAAGAAATAGAAAAAAGAATTGCAGCTTCAGGTTCTGGAGGAGAAGGAGGACTGAGAGTAAGTTTAAAAATGAAACGGTATGATGCAACTGTCTTGATATTCACTGAGGAAAATCCAATTTTGTTTTGTTGTTGTCTACAAGATTGAACAATGCAAGAAAAAAAAAAAAGCAAGAGGAAAGGAAATGGAATAGAAATAGAAGCATGTGTCATGTATTCTCAAGCAGATTTCATTTCTGGGATGCAAGGATGGCAGAGCTTTATTTTCCCCATCTTTCTCCCAGTTTCTGCATCAATGATCTGATTCTCATCAGTTTTACGGTACTCTCAGCACTGGGGAACCTCCTCCCTGGCCTCAGTGTCCCTTTTCAGTACCTCTTGAGACTTGCTGTCTTGGCTCAGAGCTTACAGAATATCATTCAGCTAAGTACAGTAATATCTTGGGGTTTCAACAGTCTTTTTCTCTTCCTAAAAAGTGTAAAATGTTGCCATATTTACTTGGTTGCTATTGCTACCACTTTTCTAAATAAACTGTCTCAGAAAACTGGGTGGAAATTTAATGCAGGAGCTCTCCAGGGCAATAGATGGATCCGTTTCTTGAAACACAAGCTTTGTACTCAATTATCTTTTCCCCCTATTACTGGATATGAGGGCATTCATAGCAGTGAAACTCTGGGTGGGAGTTCACATATGCTACCACTGGTGAGCTTTGTGTTCATCACTCACTGGATATAAACTGCATTAGACAAGGGAGTTGGTCTTTAAAGAACCTTGTGGTGTGGGTATTTTCCAACCCCCCCAGCTTCATACAAACCTATGGTGCATTTTGTTGTTTTTTTCTTTAGTGGCAGGTTGGATAAAGAAGTATGACTGCCGGAGAGAAGATTGCTGTTTACTGCCAATAACTTGCCAGTTTCTGCAGCCGAGTGGCACTTACTCATCATGTGGCTTTTGCTGTTTGCGTATGAAGACTCAGCAGTACTTTGCCATTGCAGGAGGGCAGATATGGAATTGTGTACTAAGAAAGTTAAGAGCTCAAGCCTCTGAACACTAGGTTTTGGCCAGTTTTTGTTTCATATGCATGTTTTATTGGCTCCCTGTCAAGGGAGTGAGATGGGTTTTCTCATGTAGAAGTGATGTCTTGACCCTGTAGTCAGTCTTTGTGTATGTTACCTGGTCAGTTGGTACATCTATGTTTATGGCCGGCTTAGACAGAGTTCACATGCCCATGTGATGTTTAACACTTCGAGCTCTACAATTAAACTTTCCTCCAACTCCTTATGTAGAATGGAGTTTATAAATATGTATTTGGATATGTAGGTTACTGCATTTCTTTTCAGTTTCCTAATAACTTGTGAACTGCTTAAGGATTTAGTGCCTTTAAAAAAAAACAAACAAAAAACTAAAGCAGACTCAATGATAGGCCCTTACAGACTGAAGCTTTTTGACACTGCATAAAATAACTTTATAAACCCTGTATACTTACAGCAAGAAAGCTGTTTTATTGTGAGTCTAATAATCGTTCTCCTCACTTTCAGATGTGAATTTCTCTTCTGTATTTAAGTATTTATAAAGAATACTGGAACATAAACACTAAATGAGAAATACGATTTATTCATGGTTTTGTTGTTTTTCCTTTTAAACACAAGAGGGCAGTGCTGCACTTCAGATGATTTTGAAAAACAAAAAAGCAAAAGACCCATTATGTCATCTCTTGGCCGGTTCATTTGCTGAAATTTCTGTACTGTCTGGGTGGGTTTGTTACACTGCACTAACATTGGCCAAATGCCTGAAGCTCTGTCACTTTTCTTCTGTATTCAGGAATGCCTGTAATTCCCTTCCCAAATGTGAAGTTGCCTTGGATTATATAGAGCTACCTAAACTATGGTATAACTAGTGACCTCAAGCCCCTGTTTTGACAGATGAGGAAAGCTTGTTGCAGCATGATCGACGATAAGAACCTGGCTGCTTTTTTTCCTGAAAAGTATTACCTTTGGCTCAGCATGTCATTGACCCCATTTTGACCTATATTGGCTTTTTGTCTTCTCTGAACTGAATATGTTTTACCTTCCCAAATGGTGTCTCACACTATCTTAGGAGCTCCGTCCTGACACAGGAAATTTCCTGGCTTAACCTTCAGAATTGAGTCAAGAAGGAAGACCTTACAATGTCAATATCATATTGTTAGGGCTAAGAAGTTGTGTCCTTGGCAGATGATGAATACATGTAGTTTCCTTTGTTTGCACTTGTTCTCTTCACTGTATTTAAAAAACATTACTATGACCAATTAATTCTAATGAAAATGCATTGAAATGTAATAAAGTATATTAAACAAGTTTGCAATGTGAATTTCAATCCAACATCCATCCCATTTGGTGTCCCAAAGAGATATATAGGTGGTATTTAGCACTGGGGCTTGTCATTTGGGATATTTGTAACTAACACATTTTGCTTTTCACTCTCCATCTTATTGCTCCCCCAAAACCATAAGGGAAGTTCAGCAAACAGGCCTAACAGAGAGTCTGTACTTGAATGGTGATCATGAAGATTTTCCTGGAAACTAGCATAATAATCTCACCAAGTAAATCAAGATTACCTGCTCAAGTTTCCACTCTGTCAAAATGAGGTATTTCCAGTGTGAAGTTGTCATGCTAGCATGCTGTGACATGCTACCCACATTTGCTAGGTAGGACAAGGTAAGCCTATTCTGCTTCAGGTACTATCACCTGAGAGACTTCAGAGGACTTGGAGCACTGTCATTTTGTATTACAAGTCACTAACTGATAAAGCTGTTTTTAGAAAAGCTTTCTGCACCATACTGGCTTGATTATTTGGGTGATCACAGCCTGAACTGAAGCTGCGAAATGAATTGGGTGAATAAAAACATTTGTTTTCCTAAGATTTCTGATAAGGTTAATACCAGATCAGAGTAAAAGCAAGACATAATACCGTTCAGTAACATACAATTTATCGTCACCTGCACAGTGCCATTAAGTGGTAAAGCCAACAGCTACATAGATTCAAGCTGCTCTCTACTTGGAGAAATGGATACCGCCCCTCTTTGTGCTGCACTAAGTAGCTATTAAACTCAATAGGAATTTTGTCCTTATTTCCTCCATTCCTGTCAGTTCATTTCCCCTCAGAAACTGTTAAAGAGTATTCAGGTTATTTAGGTGGTTGGTATCTTGTTTGATTTACACCACTATGATTACACCTCTTCTGCCTACCTTCTAAAAGCATTTTTAGTTTCTTGCAAAACACTTGGAAAAAAAAAATCCTGGCAGTCAGAAGACCACGTTCCTGAACTTAAAGGGCTGAAACTGAGTGATAGAGTATTCCTTGCAGCATAGTTACAGAATGAAACCATCTGCTACTGTGCATTGTCAAGATACACCCATTCCAGGCAGAGAACATTTGGGGCAGGACTTGGTGAGGTTTGGGAGGACATGGAAGCTGTGGCTCGCCGAGGGCATGTAGGAAGCACCACTGGGAGCCCTTAGCCAAACAGATGGCTTCAGCACGTGGTTTGGGCACCCTGACAGACTCAATCATGGAGACAAAGCTCATCAGGTACAAGTGGTGCCAGCAGCTGGACTGGGATGGAAAAACCTCTCCAGCCCCATAAAAGTTTGCGTGATCCTAAAGCTCTGTTTCACCTTACTTTAGACTCCAGTATACCCGCAGGCTAAGAAAGTAGGAGATAAAGCAAAGAAAAGACCCTTGGCTTCCTTCCCAGTCAGCAGCCAACAAGGCACTACACAATATAAGCCCCAGAAGAACCAAACACCCATAAACGTCTCTAGCAGATGCTGCTCTAACACCATGCTGTGGCAAACAGCTCATCTCACTGATCTAAAATGAACACACATAATGAATTCAGTGTTGCATCTTCAGTTATAAGAAGCTTGCTATACCTTCCCACACATATATTCACACCTCACTCACTCATCCCCACCAAGAGCCCTTGAGCTGGTTACCATAGAATTTCTCTCTCTTAAGTTGCTGTTGGGAGAGGGAACAAAAAAAAAGTTGGTAATGCAAATGAAGGCTCAATTATCACTACAATAAAGATAAGGTAAAGTACTGTCCCCAGTCAACTATATAAATAAATCTGCTTGGGGAAAAAAAAAAAAAAAAAAAAAAAAAAAAAAAAAAAAAAAGAATATGAACAGCAAGGTAACATAAGGTATGTTCTGCAATAAGCATTAACAGGTGTTACAATTAACATTTCCAAGCTATTTCTGAATTGTTTCCAGAATTATGTTTATTTGACATTATATGATAATGGTTTTTAAAAGACATCTTATGCTGATTACTGTCTTGAGTTCTGCCATCATTATTTATTTACTTACATCTAAAAAGTGTTTCGTGTTGTCTTCTATGTGACCCAACTCACACTTCAAGAAGAGGCTCTGGTGCAGCTCAGAGGAACTCAGCTTTGTAAGACTTTCAGCCTCCCTGACACTCACACTCAGCAGAGGTACGTGATGATAAGTTGAGTTAAAGTCACTACACGATTCTCTTCCTTACTGTCAACCTCCATTGATGTGTCAACATTTCAGCTTCTCACTACTCACCATTGTAACAAGGAACTATTTCAGAATCTCAACAGCCCTTGCTTAGGATACAAAAGAACATCTGCACATCTTATACACTGCAGGTCAGAGTATCTGGTGGTACTCTGTTCAGTCTCCTAAGAATCTATGTAAGATACCTTACTAGCCCCACACCATGCCATAAAAATTTTAAGTATCATCCAGAATAACTAACAACCAGCTTCATTTCCCCTCCACAGATAACATTCTTCAAGAAGCCTGTTCTGTTCCCATACGAGCAAACAACAAGCACTCTAACTCATTCAGCAAGATGTGGGTGCTCAGCTTTAGCTTTGTGACATGAATTTCAGACTCCTAACTCCTATGAACAAAGAAAACCACAAAAAAAAAAACAAACAAAAAAAAACTTGAACATTGCTTCAGAGTCTAGTACAATAACAAAACACCACTTATCTAATGAACTACACTTACCTTCTAAATAAGGTATCTCCAGCTCCTCTTTCCAAAGGTGGTTAAATTACCACAGGATTTTTTATTATTATTATTATTATTGATTCTCCTGCTTTAACTTCCTTCTCCTTGCTCCACACCCATCCCAGGTGCATCAAATGACAGAAGCCCCACCTGAAAAAGTTTTACTAGCTAGGTGGTAGCAGGCAGTACTTAAAAAAAAATAAAATAAAATAAAAAAAAATCCTCTATAGGGCTCCTATTATGCCACCAACTGGGTTGAAGTTTTAAGTCAAGTGGTACTTTAATGCGATTTTAGGATGCTTGAGTATCCTAAATGAAAAAAGACTATGTGGTAGCTATAATCCAAATGTATACCTTAGTTTATTAGTATTATTATTTTTAATTTAAAATCTGGGTTTGGATTTACTGGAATTATTTATTGAAGCCTAATGTTAAAATAAATCTAAGTATAGCTCATATATATAAAATTGCAAAGACCTGATCTTAATCTATTAACATGTAAATATCTTCCAGTACATTAAAGAAAAGATAGTAATGTAAACTTAAACATGAATGATGGAAACATAACAACTATGTTTAAAAGAATAACCATGACTGCCAAGTAAACATCTGACACTTTTTCAAGTTGTTTTTTGGTTGTTTTTTTTTTAGGTATCATTATTATTTTTTAATTCTCTCTTCATTTAAAAACAGATCTCTCTGCATATATTAGGAACTTTTTTCTCTTTTCAGCTGTGCCTCCTTGTTTTCTTTTTAAAAAACAAAACAAAAATTAGTGCTGCTTATGGTCTGTTCCCCACTCCTGTTAGGGCTGCGTATATTGTTTCTATGAGATTGGTGTCTTCCTGTGGCCTTTTGAAAGACTTACTGCTCAAGTATATGCTTACTTTTCCTAGAAAATGGCTTAAAATAAGAATAAAAGGCTACAAGTTTTCTTTCTAGAAACATGTTTGGAGTTATGCACTGCTACTTAGTACTGTGCACCAAGCAATTGTGTATTGCTAGTATTTAGCAGGTATTTATAGGTAGAAAGGTAGGATGGTTCTACTGATGTGTGATTAAAAGTGCTGATTTTAGTAAGGCATTGAGCATGAAGGAACAACTTCTTGATGCTGTCTTGCTGTAGCCAATAGAAATCTTGCCTTTGATTTTTAAGGCCACAGGAGCAGATCATAAAGGTATTTATTGAAATTAAAAAATACAGAAGAATAGCAATTGATACTTAAAAACAAACAAACAAAACAAACAAACAAAAACAAACAAAAACAAACAAACAAAAAACACCCCTTCAGGAACACTTTGGATTCTGTTTTTTCCCTTCAAGGGAAAATTAATTCTAAACAAAACCCAAGTATTTTCTGTGCTATCTGTCGTAAGTAAATGTTTGTACCACCATTTGCTGTTTACTTTATTATTAGGTTAGCAAGCAGTTTTACATTGTAGGCAACTACTAAGTAGAAGCAAAGTGCAGGAATACAGGTTACAAATACCAAATAAGACTTCGAAAATGTCTGAGTATTTTAAAAAAGTTTATTTCATTTGTAATGAAACAACTGAGTTCTGGTCGAATTTATACAGTCAGTGAAATAATCCTATAAAATGATTTTTCTAGGAAGTTATAAGGCACATAAATTACCAAATATAAACAAAGAAAAGTAGCCAAAAGTATGAATTAAGCCCCAATATGTCTTTAGCTATTTTAGAGGTGTGTGAATGATTTACAAGAATGTGAATCACTCTACTGACAGGGTAATGAATATTTTATATTTGGCATGTCCAACAAAATGAAAAATATGGGGAAGGAAAAGCTCACATTCAATAATAGGATAATGCTTTGTGATAGAGGAGGGACTATCTCTTCTGAAACCCCTCCTTGGGCAGAAGGGCCATGAATCTTTTACTGCTTCCCTTCTTGGCCTGCAAAGCACCACCCTGCTAGTACAGCTGGCCACCTCTGTTGTCTGACAAGGGAAGGGGCAACCTCTCAGCTTCCTCCTGCTTCTATATTGGGCAACTTTGTCAGAAAGAGGAAGGATCTACGTGCGGATCTAGCAATCGGTATTGCCTTTTGTTTTAAAAAGTAGAAGGGTTGTGGGTCTTTCTTCTTGGGCTATTTTATGTTTTGTTTTGGTTTGGTTTTTTTTAAGTAATCACTTTGGGAAGTTGTTTGGCATGCAACAAGTCTCTATATTCTATTGCTTAAGAAAATCTTGCAACCCATAAAAATAGTCAATTCTGATTTCATTTCAAGAGGCATTACCAAATAATTACTGATTTTCCACCTGCATATATATATTTCAACTAGTCTAACAGTCAAGGATTCAATGTCATAAGATTTTCATACAAATATATTGTATTATGTATTTTCTTCCTTTAACAGGATCCACTCCTTTATGTAACTCTAAGTATACATTCCCGTATTAAAGAGTAATAATTTGGCTAAAAATATATGTCTATTTCTTATCTGATTGTAGTAATTAGCCTAGCAAGGGTAATTTGCTATAAAAGATACAGTACTAGAAATAAATATTTCTACAATTCAAAGATCTTCAAAATGGGTTGCCATTTCCAGTCTGAAAGTTTCTGAAGTCCTTTTAAAGCATAAACTAAATTTGCTACACTTGAGAAAATAATTTGGACCTACATATATAGAGTCCCAATCACATGAGAAGCTTATTTCACTTAATCTCCTTCTTGGTTTTGTAATGGGCAGAAACAACCAGATAATTGTCTGGATTCATGTCCCTGAGGGTTGGAGACTTGCTCTGGATTGGAGAGGTTTTCCCATCCACTCGAGAGATCTGCAGCATTCGGCATGGGTCATGCTTCAGTAAGTAACCTGCAAAAGTCTCCCATCCTCCTCCAACACGGACCATCACATGCTTGTTGTGCAGCATCTGAAATCACATATAAAAGGAAAAAAAAAAAAAAAACCTTCAAGGTGAACCATTCACTGGGCTTTCATTCTTCCTGCTGGAAAAAGCTCTGCTTACTTTAATTAAATGTCACAGACATATATCAGTAATCTGCTTTATAGTAAAAGAAACAAAACTGTAGTATGTTTTTTATTTGAATTCAATAACTATGAATATTAAAAAACAAACAAAAAAAAAACTTAAAGTGAAATAGTATTTAAAAACTAAAAAATTTTGTACTTCCTGTAAACATTACTACTTTTTTTCCTAGTCTGATGCCACTGAGTAATCCTGTCCTTCACGTAGTTAGTATAAACCTGGTAGGGGACATGGACGATTTTTTTGAAAATAAATTAGTAAAGATACCATAGTATATGTTTTGAGACTGTTTTTTTGTTTACATGAGAGGGAACTATATAAATGAAGTAGTGAGGGAAGAAAAAAAAAAAAAAAAAAAAATCTTTATCTCCTAAAATATAGATAAAAAATATTTAAGAAAATGAAGAAATGAAGTACCATTTAGTTTTGAAGTACAATTTAGTATTGCTGACATATATTGTAAATAAAATGTTATAAGGAGGGACATCAAAACAGCTATATCTGTAGCTGTTTTGAGATACCTCAATTTATGCTGAGTTGTAAAAGAAAATACAAGAAAAGTCCCTAGGCTCATCCTATGGGAAGATCTCAGTAGTGCTTATGCTTGCTGTCTTTATTCCAGCAACACTCGTGCTTGACCTACAAAGAAATTTTAGATTAAGTCAGAGGTATCCAACTGTCCAGTTAGGTACCTCTCTCTACTGTAAAGTGTAGACCTCAGGGTCCACACTTATTTTTTGCCTAAACTCAAATTAGGCTTTTCACCAATTACAAAGATAACTTCTCTGCACCTAGTCAAGTCATAATTCCTGCATTGAAACATGCTTTGATTAAATGCATCTCCTGAATTGCAAAGCATCATTTAGCCATAGCACAAGAAATTAAAAATTTGTCATGTGAATGTTCCACCTCCAGGCCACCATCCTCAGACAGTTCTACATTGTCCTACACGTCCACAATTCCCTTGAGGGCTTACAGTATTTGCACTTCTGACAGTTATGTGGCACAAAGACCTTTTGTAACATAGCCCAGTGGTGCACAATCACTACACAGAGTACAGACAGCAAAGCAAATAACTAACTAAATAAATAAATAAAAATCCCCAATGAAACAAACTCCTAGATAATAAAAGGCAAAAATATTATGAAAACAAACAAACAAAAAACACACCGCCACACCAGCAATAAAAACAAACATAAGAACACCCCACCTTAACCTCAAAAGATATTGTTTCACTCCCATTACAACTGATAGATCCATGTGGTGGAGGAAAGAAACCATGAAAATGAGTACCTGTAAAACTTCCTGAAGTTTGAAAATGGGGTAAATTTATTAGGAATCAAGCTCTTCATTTGGACAAGCAGCTGCAGATAAAATCTCATTGGAAAGTTTTCATTTATAACTTTTTAGCGCGAGGAAAATAATTGTTCCAGTGTCAGCATTTCGGTTTTTATGTGAAACTCGTTGCGGTCAATTCAGCTTTGTAGACACTGAAAAATACTGTTACTTCTGGTCTATCCTAAATAAATGAAAGCAAATTCCAGTATTCCTAGTTTAATTAGGATCTCTCTGACACTGAGACTGTATGTGCTGTTGCTCTGTGTTGCAGGAAAGTTAGCCCCTCTCCAACAGGGAGATTTTTCACTAAATACACAGAGGTATGAAAGCAGAATCAGACTCACGTCTTCATCAGCCACACTTTTTGTCTTTCCTTTCCAGCTTTGTTCACTAGTTTTAAGCCTTCGTTTCAAACTTACAATGGTATGATCAGCCTTCAGTGGCATGAGATTGAAATCACATCTTTAGTCTGGACAATGTATCATGAGAAAAGCAAATGGTTTTTACATCAAATTGAAAACTGCAGTTCAAACAGTGACAGAGCCTTACAACAACAGTATACGTAATTTTATTTAGCTGCTTTCTCCTGTTTGAATGCTTTTAAAAAAAAAGCATTTTGAGAAACGTCCCTAGAACTTGTAAACTAAAAGCATTTTAAACCCTACATCAGTCCACCACGACATGTGATGCTGCCTTGGGAATGAGTTAAGTGTTGCTGAATTTCAGCTTCCACACATTGTCAGAGGGGGCTTCACGTTCCAAAAGAAGTTAGTATCTGGACTTCTGATTAAGAGTTAGGAATGGAAAGTTAGTAAAAAATATATTTGGTTCAATTCCCCTTAGGGACTGCTGCACAGACAAATAAAACCTATGGCTGGTATGCTATTTCCCGATGCTCAGGTTAAATATACATCTTCTGTCTTTCTCCTCCTTTTAAAAAGATATTATTATTATATTATAAAATCCATTGAATGCTTGCATAGAGACAGGGTTTTCCTGCATCCTAAATATGGTCATTATTTACGCTGTGCTCTGCCACAAAAGCACCATTTTATTCCTATGGCCATATTTTGATTTCAGGAACACCCGCACGAATCCAGAATAAATCTGCTAGCTTGAAAATTGCTCCAGACTCACAGAAGTACAAAGAATTTCTCCTGCATCTATAGATTGCTCTAATTTCTAACTGAAAAAGCCATTTCCACTTCACACTCCTCAGCTGAAGATGAAACTTTTGGTTGAGATTCTGTAATCCCCCCAATTCAGCTTTTCCATCACATGAGAACTCAGAGAAAAAAGAATTTGTTGTCCACAGTAATAAATTTTATCAGTCAGTTATCAATGTCGATAAATTCATAACATTAATGTACTTTGATGCTGCTATCTAGCCAATTAAAGCCGAGAAGGCCCTTCCAAATTACCAGACAATACTATCACATGAGAACTTATAGATTGTTTTGGTATGCATTAAGGCCATATCAAGGAGTAACAGGCAAAATAATTGATAGAAGTTAGAAGTTGTCACTACATAGGACTTTGACATCAAAGCGAAACATGGTTTAAACTGTTTTGGTTTTCACATAAAGAAGTTGAGGGAGCTTTGTGGACTATTGGAGAGATATTAGGCTGTATGTGAAGATATTAAGCTCTTGTAAATAAGCATAGCTCTACTGACTTGAAAAAATCTATTCAGTTTTATAGGAACTGAAAACCTGGCCCAAAACAGTTATTCTTCAGATTATATTACAAATTTCTTTAAGGATATTTCAGGGAGGGGAAGGGAAGCAGGGGGAGGAATTACACACGATGGATCTCATCCAAATCCTGCAAAAGCCAACGGAAAGAATCCTACTGACTTTAATGGTACTGGGGCTGGGCTCTGGAAGCCAAACTCAGCAACCTAAAGCAAATCGCAGTCTGGAGTCAGTCAGCGTGATTTTAGGCCAACTTCTGAAATGATGTAGGCTACATACTGAGAGTATATTGACTATAAAATCCAAAGGTGTTTGGCAAAATAACACAGCACATCACACCAGGGGCTGCACACAGAAAAGTTTGCACTCCAAAAGTATGAAGTTAATGAGATTGGGAAAGATAAGAGCTGAATGTATTTCAATTAAATTTTCCTGAATACAAACCATTTAGATTTATTGTCATCAGAAGATAAAACTCTTGTTTCTTGTACCTTAGCATTTAGGGGAACCTTTTTGACAGGTGTTCAGAACCACATAATTAAATGGGCTTCTAGGTTAGTATATTTTCACAGTGGCCCCAGAGTTATTGCAGGCCACAAAGAAAATTATAGAGATCCCAGTGTTGTTAAGACTTACACACACTGCTTTGTCAGCACAGTACCTGCAGCAAGCTGGAACACCTCCCTGCCATCACTTTGCAGACTTTTTTTTTTCCCCTTCTAGAAATGCAGCTGAAGCTCTTTAGGAATCGTTTTGCTCTGCAACTTGTCTGTACCATTTACATTGGTGATCTACCCTCCTGTCTTTGCCAAAAAATGGCTTTCTCAAGTCTCAATATTAGTCACTAAGTATTTTTCGTGGCAGGCTTGGTGGTTACCTACATCCTCTTGAAGCTTGCCACTGAAAACTATCACATCTGTCACTTCACGTGAAGCCCAGCCTGGTAGGGCCCTGAGAAAGACTCCAAGAAATACTGGCAACATACAGAGAAGCCTGTCCAGCTGTATGCATTCATGGAAGCTCCAAAAGAAACTGTGACAATATCAGTTCAACATCTCTGACGGTCACTGAGACGTACAGAGAAGTCTATTCCAACACGTAATGCTAATACTCTATTCAAACAGGTGATGACTGGGGGCTGGCTGAGAAGATGATGTAAAGGAGAGCTGAGTGGGCACCAACCACTGGTCAGAGAAAGGTCTGAAAATTGAAAACAGCTTTGATAAAAAAAAGATATGGGGGAAAACTACACAGATGTGCATGCTGAGAGTGGCCGGTCACTCTCTGCCCCAAACTGCAGATTTAGAGTTAGGGAGGGGGCAAGTCAGCAGCAGTTCGGGTTCAGATTTCTACTTCTACTGTGGAGTTTTTGCGGAGTTCTGACATAAGCCAGCCCAGGGGCACTGGACAAAAGAGAAAGAGTTGCAGTGCTGCCCTGTGGACCATGAATTAGCCATCCTTAATGGTGATGTTTAGTAACATCATATTTCCATGATCATTAATGTTATCACACTGACAGCGTACTAGTTTCCAGTACATGCCTGTACAGTAAATGCAGTCACATAGGCATTTCCACCAAGTCCACATTCAAACGGGGAAGTGAATTTTCAGAAATATGCAGGTAATTTTTGCTTTATGGAGTTTTTCTACTTCCCCAAGGATTCAGTGACCTGAAAATGCCATCCAGAATATGTAATAGTCTCCTGATAAACTGCCGCAAGCCACATAATTACAGACTTGAAAATTACCTTGTTAGCAGAGATTATGAAACTTCATCTCTAGAGTTCATCATAAAATTTATAGCAAAATTCTGCAATACCATCAGATTTAAGCACCAGTCAGATCAGATTCAGATACATTTCTATTTTTAAAAGTTTCCAGGCACTCCGACATGTATTTATACGAGGTATCACTGCTCTGCATACATAGAGTTCACCCTTATGGACAAAAGGGATTGTGGGCGTGATTCCCAAGAGTATATGGAAGGAAAATGGCTCCCCTGCAACTATTATTTTTCTTGGCTCTCGTTCTCCTTTTGTCATAGAATTTGTGGGCGTTAATGTCTTCTCAGAGAAAAGCAGGAGTCTGACAAAACATAAGGCTGATTTTAAATGTTTAAGAACTCATTTGTGCGTCTAAGCGCACATCTAAGGAATTCAAATTGAACCTCAACACTGCAGATCTGGAAAAGTGCAAATTATGTAGCCAATTCCAGATATTAATTATTCATCCGCACTGAAGTAATCTTCTTAGAGTATATTAATGTGCATTTTGGCAGACAAGAGTATATTAGTCCCTTCCACTGTGAATTATACTATGATCTGATTATATAAAGAAAAAAGATGTTACCCAACCTGAAAAACAGATCTTTCTGTTTTTCTTTGCCATCCCTCATTAGGTCATGTTTTGTCTAACCACCTCTTAATATTGGATTATACAAAACCGATTTGGATTATGTTTGCTACTTTTAAAAGTTCCAAATAATTCAACTTCTATGGCTCCCATCATTACATATGGATTTGTTTAGGGACCTCCTCTGAGTTTTTGTGTCATAGTTCTAAAGCCCCAATAAGGGAGCTCGCGCTTCCCCTCTCTGCAGAAATCACACTAATGACATGGAAAATAGGCAGCTTGCTGGATTAACGTTTCCCTCTCATTTTCAGAGACTTATGTGTAGTAAATCACACTACATCAATCTCACTTAGATGGAAAAAGCATTATAAAAAAAGCTCAGCTTGAAAAAAAGTTGTCAAGTGCTCACGGTAATTGCTTGTCTCAATATTTCTAACTGTGCTTGAGTTGGGTTTAAAAATTACCACTCCTTCTGAATTATAAAGAATTGTATTTTCATGTTATATCATGGGTGATATCAAACACATTGACAGGTATTCACTCTGTTAAGTGAAGCAATCTCTTATGACATGTTGTATACACAAAGACCGCAGTGGAACGATACTTTACAAATGACTTAGAGGCCTCACTGGCTTACGTCTATATTCTCTAAACAAATCAAATGCAAACATTCCTGATTTTTTTTTTTTTTTTTCCTGGTGGAAAATAAACCAGTATTGAGGCATTCTTCAAAATCCTTAAGTCTCCAGTTTGGGGCAGACTAACATTTGTTGTTTTACATCAAGTGATACTTCTCACTGAGCAAGGAGCTCAGTTTTCATATAGAACCTAATAAAGTTCCCAGCCGCTTCAGCAACACCCACACTTCTCCATGTCTACTGATTGACATATGGGGGCAGGGAATGAAAGAAGCATTGACTTAAATAGGTGATACAAAAATTGTATCATTGTAGTTCCAGCTGGAATGATTTTCAGTGGCTGCTGATATCAGGCTTCAGCCTGATAGATTTTCCAGGTGAGGCAGCCATAGAGGCTCGCACTGATGGAACCTTCTAACCATTTCGTTATAGTAAATATAGACCAGGCCTTACAATGACAGATCAGAAGGCTCCTGTAATTCACGGAGTCATTTGTACAAAGTTTGTTTCAGATCAAAAGATCAAGCAAAGTTTATATAAGCAAATACAGAAGGCATGTAAATAATCATTTGCATGTGCAGATACCCAAAAGTCGACCTGAAGGTGAGTAGCATGAAAGAGAAAATGTTTCAGAAAATGTTTCAGTAGTATAAAACAGAAAATGTACAAGCATCTGCTTTTCTTCTTCTCAAAATTTGGCTCTAACATCACTCAGCCAAAATTTATCAGAGAAGACTACAGTCTTCTCTCTGAAGACAAGACCTTAATTCAGGAGGTCACCCAAAGTCAAGACAGTGATTTTAAGCTTATCCCTACCTCTTTAGAAGTCATAATCTAGTAAGTGAATCTTTCTCCCAAACTGAGCTGAGCACTAATTTCCATACGTTCTGCTAGCCAAGAACTGTTATTATATCAGAGTGTTGAAGACAGAAGAAGTAATGCTAGCAGTTCAGTGTTAGATTCTGAGATGTTCAGGAACATTTTTGAGACAAGCACTATCTTTCACTATATATACTGCAGGATTGTCCAGTAACAAATAAGAATTTAGGGCACAGTGACATATTTTGGTACCATTTACCATATTTAACTCCAAACTGCTTCAGATGTATGTATCAGATTCAGGTTAATAGCATGTTATTTATTCCTCAGCAATAAGAATGAGATAATAGTGTTAATTAATAAAGTCCTCTGTCACAGACAGTTTTGTAGCTTCAAATTATTATTATTATTTTACACTTTTTATTTATGCTTAAATGTATTAACAGATTCTATGATTAAGTAAAAAAGGAAATGTTTACATATACAAAAAAAAAAAAAAGATTGACTCTCCACATTTTAAAAGCTGGCTCAGTAACAGATATAGTCTTGTCTCCTATTCCTTTTCAAGATTAGTACAGCATTGTATCTGTTTCCATTTGTCATTGAAAAAAAATATTCATTTATTATTATTTTTATAAAGGATTGAACTGGGAATTAATAAAGTGAAAATTTTTCACAGAATGCAATGAATTTGGGTGAGCAGTACATGGAGATTTTCTTACTTACACTTCGCTTTTCCAGAACTGACCTGAAACATACAGCTCTGTACAGGTTTTGTAAAATGGCTGATGGTGTCAATGCTATGAGCCAATGCCTAATTGTAAATCACCTGTTTTCTTTTTGGTGCTTAGTGAAAAAATCAGAGCTTGGCTAGCCTGAACAATGATTTATGCTCACTCCTCAAAATGATCCTGCCAATTTGGCCTTTGTCATTCTGACTGAGGAAGTTTTGGAAGGCAGAGCTCTATCAGATTTTTTCAATATTGTGTAGCAAATGAAGGTATTAAATTATTTAACTATCTTTTTTATGTATCATCCCTTGCTCACAGGGTTTTCTGGGATCACAGAAATTGAATTCTTAAGATTGTTCCACCTCTATCTGAAAATGCCAATCTGCAAGTAGAAAAAGAAAAGGTGTTTGAAATGTTATGCCACGAAGCCAGGAGACTCATGAACAATACTTAAGGCATAATGCTTGCAAGCTTCAAAACACTTAAGCACTGATATTAAAATGATCCATGTGAGATACCTAAGTAAACTCCTGGTCTCCTAGCAGATTAACTAACACATGCACCAAAAAGTCTCAAGGGAAACATAGCGAAGTCTAATAAAACCGAATAACACCAGTTACACAATATTTTCATTAAGTGAATGATCCAGTTCCTACTGAAAAAAAATGGGAACTTAGCCAACTTCTCAAAATGTCTTTTGGGTTGTATTCTTCTGAAATCTAAACCTGAACCTTTTGCTAATATGAGTGTTGTGTTTTTTTGTTTGTTTCTTTCTTTCTTTTCTGAAAAGCCCTAAGGATAAGGGCTTAAAAACTGTATGCACCATGTCTTTTGTTAATTAAATCCATTCCCTTAAAAAGGAGCCCTCTCATTCTCCTTTTCATCTCACAGATTTTGTATGAAGAGATGCATAATAGCATCAACTTTCTTACTTCACTAAATCACACTGCAGAGATTTCTCTTCTTTTAAAATACAAACTGAATTGCTTTCACCTAACTCATCCTTAATTGATCAGTCATTTTGCTTTTGTGGTGATTTCTCTTTTTTCTAGCTGACATTATTGTCCATTTATCAATTGTCCATTTGGCTAATGCTTCCATTTGCCAAAACAAAAACAAAAAACTCATTTCCATTAAAAAAAAAAAAAAAAAAAAAAAAAAAAAGGAACACAGCTAAAGGTGACCTGAAACAAGAACACCTTTTCCTCAAGGGACTCAGTTCCTTTTCAAAACCTTTTTAATTTCATTTGCAAGTTCCTTCTAGAGGATCTGTGGACCTCACTTTTTCCAGTACTTATACACGTTGAACTAACTTATCAGTCAAAACTGTTTCTTTATAGGACGTATGAAACACTGTTATAAGATGTCACATTTTCAGAACAGGGCTGATGATTCAGATGGGAACTGAACACATCTGCATCCTGCTATGACAGAAATTGCTAAGACAGAGATAAGTGTCTAGTGATTCAACTCAAATCAGACTGCATTAGCTCAAATACAAAGTTTTTGTATATTTACATAATTTGTAGGTGTAACCTATATTATCTGGTTACCTGCTCAAGAAAGTTAAAACATTCTAACACTGCTTAAATAAAATATAATTTGTACATGACTGTAAATTTTTATCCTAGCTGCTTAAGGGGAAGGCAAATGAAATATGTATAACCCTTTAAAAATCTGGGGACAGTGCTAACCAGTATCACAATTCCTTGCCTTTCGCTCTCACATAGAGCTAAATGTTGCTGCTTTGTTATAGTTTATGCAGAAGACAAATCCTCCTCACCTAGCACCACAGCAGTATGAAATGAAAACAATCATTTACATGTAGTCACAGCTCAGCAAGCTGGAGTGTAGCAGGGATAGAAACCCAATACCAAAGGGAAAGATTTAATACACTGTTTCTAGAGCTTTTCCCTAGTGGAGGTGTGGAAAAGTTGAAGTAGCTTCTTAGTTACAAGCTGGTTTTACAATATGCATCTGCTGAAAGTGGACACTGTATAAAGACTTTAAACAATCCGGGAAACATATACTTGAGCACAAATATGTAGGGTGTCTAAGAAGACAGAATTAATAGGATGCTACATGACTAAAGCTTCATACAGTCTGAGGGTAGCTAGGACTGTGACCGCCACTTAAAGCAGACAATGGCAAATGACAGCCTGGTGACAGCAGGGGAGGGCAGGAAGCATTGAAGCCCAGGACACAAGGATGACTGAGCCAATAACAAACAGGTGACCTAGAAACATGCAGTGTAACACTACAGACAGTAATATTTAAGAGCCAGGGGAAGCAAAGGTTATTTTTAACAGACATCTAACAGTAAATGAATCCAAGAAACAAGCAGCACAATGAGGCCCTGTACTGATGTTAGATATGGAATATTAAAAGATAGAGAGAGACTTAGGTGAAACTAAAATTAATTAATGAATTTTTTGAACAACAATTTAATGACTCGGAGGACAAACTAGAAATGTGACTGACCACACTGTACCAATAATTATGGGATCTAGCAAAAAATTACTTTTAGTTAACGTCGTGGTTTGAAAAAATATATATATATATAAAAAAAAAAAAAAATAGAGACTAAAATTATGGAGCAAGATCAAGGGAATTCCACATGATACCTGGCATCAGGACCTGAGACACACACACAGACATATACGGAAGGTGGTGTCAGAGAGACAGAGAATTTTATCAGAATGAGGTAGGGAAGAAGAAGGGTCCACTTGCACGGTGAAATGAACGGAAAGATCTCATTAGGCCTGAGACAGTGAGGAACAAACAGTTGATTATTGAAGAGGTCCAGTCTTGACAGAGTTGCATTCCCCCAGCCATTCTATTATAAAAGATACTTGGAATCCATGAAATGGTATCTCAGCTTCTGCAAAAGAAATATTCAAGAGAGAAAACTGGAATTTTTCCTCTTTCACATTGTGGAAATGCAGCCTTCCCCTTCTATTTATTCTTGGCAAGGAGTTAAGCCGATATGCTTGATATAATGGCACAAAACACTAATGCATGTGGCTGGAAACTAATGAAGAAAATTGCTTGTTCCACTGGTTCAGCTCTGGATTGAATATACACACAGGGAACCAGTCTTGTTTGCAAAGCTCTAGATTTTAACAGAACAAGAGTTTAGCCAATTTTCATAGACCTGAAAAGACTGGGAATTGGTTTAGAAGTTGAAACCACAACCATGGAAACCCTGCATATGGCATAGACAACTCAAGTTCCATGGCTTCTGATGAGCTCTGGAGGTTAAGGAAAAGGCAAAGCTGCATAAAACATTTAAAAAAAAAAAAAAAAGGAAGGGAGAAAAGTTCGATGACACTGGTGGAGGTCAAATTAAAGTATTGTCTGTAGACCAAATGTCACATTTAATGAAGCATATGTCTGTTTTCAAAGTACAACAGACTTACTCCAAGTATGCCTGACCTGCTGAAACCAAGATACATTTTTGGATGTGCACCGATACAAGTAATATGAGGATTTAGACATTTGGGATTCTCATTCTTGATTAAACTTTCCCTCAAACTTTACTTTCTGTTTCTGCCTGACAAAAATTTATAGAATTTGGGAATAGTATGTGTATGGTGTCTAATTAACACTAGACCTTGGCTGCTGTTTGAAAAAATATCCTGCGTAGGCGAGCACTTTGTGCGTGAGAAATGACTCAGATGCAGAAAGAAGTAAACACACTTGTTTATTCATTAAAAGACAAGAGACTTTCTGACAAGTGGAGGCTTTTCTTTCTCGGACAAGGTGGAATAATGTTGTGGAGAGTTAATTAGATGTGGTAGTCATGTTCAGAATGGAATTTGGAGGTGAAAGGCCTGTGCACTTCCAAGCCCCTGCACCTGGTTGATTATGAGGGCAATGATGGCAACAGTTTCTTACTGCTTCCCCTCCAGACTTTTATGTGGGGGCCAGCCACAAAGCAGACCTATTTCCTATCAGCTGAAATGTGGGATGTTTAGAAGAGATCTAGCTGCTTCCAGCTAGAGCACTGACTCATAAAAACAATTTTATGCAACATTCAGGAGAAGAGACGATATGGCAAACATTAAATATGGAAAAAGAAATCAAGCAGAGTTTATGAGATTAAGTGGGAAAAAAAAAGTGCAAACTGGCAAATTCTGTCTCTGGATGGAGACATGGAAAACCAGATGCACTAAGATTAAATAAGGGGGGAGTGGAAGACTGTCAGAAAAACATTTCAAAAACATAAGCATGATGCTGCCAAAATAAATCTATGAGTGAATGATAAAAAAAAAAAAAAAAAAAAAAAAAAAAAGAAGAAAAAGTCTTTACTCTTACCTTTGAATCAAAAATACTTTTGATTCCTCTTAATTGTAGATAGCTGATGTTTCTGTTCTGTAGATGCAGATAGCTAAGCATTCTGAGTCTTTCAAAGTCTCTCTTGAAAACAAATAGCTAAGGGGATAATTTATTCTCACTTCCTTGAGTTAGTAAGTTCTCACCCCTCAAGGAATACCACTGTAATCATTTATTGGAGCAGCGAGATACTACTCAGAATGAGTTTCTAATAAGAAATAAAAATATGAGCTAGGCTCATAAGCAGTGCATGAATTTAAAACAGAAACCTCTGTAAATACTAAAGGAATTAATTTTACCCAGACTATTAAGATTCTCCAAATTTACATTCCATTCAGCATATTAAGTCATTTACATGGTGTGAATACACATTCATGCACACAGTGATGATCAGTTTAGATTTTGCCACTGAATTTAGTGAATCTAGGATTACACCATGCAAATGTGCGTGGGTAGCATGTGAACACACTTGTGTTACAGCACTGCAGAAGTACATGAAAATGTTCTTTTGAACCCTAAAGCGCCATCTGTTTTCTAGCTATTTTCTCAAGACTCATTTTGTCTCTCCTAATTTCTGAATAACAGCCTCAAGAAAGCCAAATAAAAGAAAATAATTCCTGGAAGCTGATAATAATAACAATTAAAAAGCTTCCTCTACAAACTTCTTCTGAATGCCGGCTCGTGGAAGTGATGTGCGTATGATAAGTGACACAGACATGTTACAAGTCTAGCAGATAGATTTGAATTACCATGTACATCCAACCGCAGCAACCTTTACAGTACTCTAACTCTGCTTGAAAAGTTTAACATTTCCAATTGCTTAAAACAGCTACTTTGCTGTACTTTATGCAAGATTAATGCAGAAGCTGGAGGTAAAATGTTTGATTTGATTTCTTCATTGGGCATCCCTTTGCTCAGAAATATCAATACAGTACACCCAGCAATAACTTTCATGTAGCTGTGAACTTTATAATATTTGTCATGGAAGTGACCATAGGCTATTTTTCCCAAACCACTACTTTCCTCAGTGGACAAGACAAGATTCAGTCAGAAACCCAGTCTTATTTCTACAGATAGTAAGCCTATAAGGATCCTTTCGGAAGCAGTACTGCAGCAGCAGCATGTGCTAAGTACTGAAAACACCCAAGTGGAAGGTGGTTTCTCGCGGGTGTGGAGGAAACAAGAAAAATTTCATTATAAATCATTTGCTCCACAAAGTTATATGACAATCCGATGTATTGTGGAGACTGGAAATTCCTTGAGCAGACAACATTTGAGTAAAGTAGCTGAACACTTTTATTTCTGCTGAAATAAAGCTTTCAGTATCTGTAATTCTATTTTTCCTATCCCACAGAACTACTGATATAAAGTGTTCATGAACCATTAACAGCTCAGAGCCAGGAGGTAAAATCTGTTATCTTAATTCAGTCAGTGCTAGGTTGAGTTGCATTTCAAATGGACTTCGATTTGCTAGAGACTATTTTCAACCACCAGCATCTAAAGGCAGTCTATACAACTCCCCATAACTTGGGTCCCCTAATTCCCTTCCTGTCTGAATGTCTGGATTTTCTTCCAGTTGAAACCATGCAGTGTTGAAAAATAATATGTCCATTTTTTGCTTCCTCTTGAAAACAAGATGCTGCCAGCTCCTTTAGTGGTAAGAATCATGACCCATAAATGTCAAAATTCTGTTTAAGGTACTACCCAACATTCAATAATAATTTCAATTGAAATAGGTATGCCGATGTCCTCAAGTTGACTGTTAGTATTTCAGTTTAATGTGTTAAGCCCAAAGTCATAATATTTTGGAAGGAAAAACCCAAACCACAAACCCCAACACGAAAACAAAATCCCAGTACCTGGTGATTTCAAATATCTCTTCTCAGTGACTTTCTGAGCTGCTACAGACCTCATATGCAAACAGTTCAGTAAGCCAGTATGGATCAAGGACTGGGTACATGACTGGACATTACTCAGGTTTACATGACTGACATTCTCCACAACTTTGAGAAACTAAGTCCACTAACACATCCTTTTTTCTCTTACTATGCACCCATTTACTTCATCCAATCTGGTCATCTGAAAATCTGAACAGAACTAGCTTTTAGTATGAATTTTTACAGTGCCTAGCAGTTTTTATGGCGGCTAGCATGACAGACCTGATTTTCACCCTGCAGATTCCACTGCAGAATAAAGTGAGAACACACAATATTAATGAAATTAGGAAACAGAACAGTCCCATTTTCTTATATTGCAAACAGAAGTTTTGTAAAAATATCACCACTCCTTCTTAACGTTTAAACAAGTAGACGTATAACAACAATTCAGAATTCTCAAATTGTATTTCTAAGTTATATCTGAGTCTAACCTTTTTATCCTCTTTTCTTTTGTAATGGAAGAGCTATTTTTCAGAGCAGTACATCCCATGCTACAAAAATAATGTGACTTATAATAGAATAAGAAACTGTTGTTGTCTTTAGTAGCAAAAAGCCATGCACAAGATGAAGTCACTTTCAGGATAGCATCTTAGTCACAAGATTTAAAACCTAGTCAGCTCAACGGGAAGGTATGATAGCATTAGCTATCGCTTACACAAAGAAAAAACATGATGACTAAGCATGGGATCATGCTCATCTGTTCATTAATGAGTCTCTCAAAGGCATACTCTTATGTGTTTCTGAGTAATAAATAAAAAAGTGAGATTCCTAGAGTCATTTTTTCTCAGTTGTTTAGCATGGCCTATTAAAAGAAAAATACTTACACATCAGGTTTGCAATTACAAAGAAAATCACAAGGAGGCAGACAAATACCATAATCAAGTTCAGAAGATGATCTCATAAAGGATAGTTAAAACTTCTTCACTTGCTTGTATGACAAATAAAGGAAAACAAGTTCCAGACACTTTGAAATATTAAAAGAAACTGTATGCCATGCATTTTATGTTAGCAGATTGGTCTTTGGAAAGAACTTCAAAATACTTGACACAGTAGTGGTCCCTGCACTGATCAGCATAACAGGCACCTTGGCTTTAGATAATTTTCATCAGCCTGTGAGCCCACTTGATATTAGTAGCCTCCTTTTTTGGCATGACACTATCAAGTGAGCTAAAGGAAAGACAATAGCCTGAGGTGTTTTGATAGACTCAAGAAAGGAGGCGATGGCAACATGCCCTCTATCTTAGCTCTGAGATAGAGACCACAAAGATCGTATACTCCCAGGATGGAAAAGAGGATAGAATTTCTGTCTCGTGACTGGAAACACAAGAAAACCTAGTCTCTGGATTTAAACCAGAATACAGAGCTATTGTTTCCAGTACAAGCATCTGAAAGAATATTCATGTCCCTATTTTCAGTTTCTATTCAAGTTTACCTTTAGTTCAAAGAGATTTTTGGTGGAAAAAAAAAAAAAAAAAAACACTTTTCTCTTCCTATATCCACAATCTGAATCATCTCACAAGTGCAGAACCGTTGTACTAGAACATGAAGCAGATGCCAACAGCTCCTGCTGTGTATCTGGCTTCATCTACCATGAGAAGCTTGCTGCTGTACCAAGGGATGTTCTCACAACCCCAGTGTCTGCTGCTGCCTCTAGCAACATCTCTGCATCACATCCAATCTTGAGGTATTGAGGTGACATTGCCGTGGAAATGTACTGACAATGTATTGAGGTGACATTGCTTTAGAAATGTATAGGAAGTTATTATATCATTTCTTAAGAAAGCAGTTCTAAATCAAAAACAGCCAACCAACCAGAAAATAAAAATAAAAACTACAAAGCACTCTGCAGTGAGGGCCCCAGAAAAAGAATACCAAGAAGATATGCATTTTTTTTCCCTGGAAACTCACAGAATATACATATTCAGATGTGGAAATTTCCTTTTTTTTTTTTTTTTTTTTAATGCAAAATTAAATAATACCTTTATTATTCAGACTTCTTAACTCTTCATGGCATTACCTTCAGGGATGGTAGAGGCATGAGGTATTTGACACAACTCATAGCAATAAGTAATATACTACAGCTATAATACCATTTCAGTTCCTCAAATTTATGTGAGAAACCTAGGTTTTATTATAAGTTCTCATACACATCTCTTGCATGACCTTTAGCAAGTAAATATACTTGAATTCTATGCTTCGAGTCCCTAGGCTTAGCATAACAACTTATTTATTCTGTGTACTAAATTGCAAGGTATTCAAAGATAGAGCATCTGAATATATACAGATAAAACATCTCTGTCAGAAACTGGAGTTTCTAATAACAGCTCTAAACCAGTCAATGGAGGGGAGCTATCTAAAAACAGTTTCAACATTTGTAGGTAACACATGCATTATTACAGAATAATATAAGGGCTTGGGCTGCGAGCCCTTGGGTCTGCAACCACCAGACCAGCTTGCTCAAGGTCCCATCCATCCTGGCCTTGAGCACTTCCACAGCTTCTCTGGGCAACCTGAGATAGTGTCTCACTATCCTCATAGGAATGAGTGGCTCCTGACTTAAAGTTTTCAGATGAAACTGGACTGTACTTATAGATATCTCGTTGCCCTTGTGTCTCCAAAGATGCAGCAATTTCAATATACACTCAGGCCCTGTCTCTCTGTGACAGCTACTTATAATCAAAAACAAACAAACACCCACAAAACTGTAACAACAACAAAAAATAGCCTCAAAACAAAAACAAAACACTACGTTTCGCAGCAATGATGGTTCTGAAGTTTACTAAAGCAAGAGGTCTAAAACTGGGGAAGCCTCAGCCATGTCACTACACCGGCCTGGGGATATCGTGTCAAAAAACAGAAGTGATTCCAGAAGAGCTGTAATATGCTTACAATCCATTTGTTCCTATGCCAAAGAACTAATGTTCATTTAAAAAGCTTTTAAAAGCAATGCAATATGCCATGCAGATATAAAGCCATTTGTCCTTGGTTGCTTAGTGATCCTAGAAGAGAGATGTAAAGAAATTCATGGGGCCTTTATTCCGACTAATTCAAAAGGTTACATGTAATTGTCTGGTCCTATCATTAAATACACTGAACAATACGCTCTGTTAAAAGGAAACTATTCCTTTATACTCCTCTCTATGAAAAAGGCTCATTAAAGTGTAGCTACATTGAAGATATTGCTTTCAAAATCTCTTCTAATGGCAACAAGAATTAGTAAACACCACTGGGTACTTTCATCATGTTTAAGGATGGGTTACACTGCAATTATTTAACCCATCCGTTTTTCTTCCATCTTTCCTCTATAGGGTGATTTTTTTCTTCACTTTCCATAACCTATAGCTTTAGGGAAGTCTGTTCTCTGCATTACAGGCAAGAAAAATTGAAAGCTGCCAAATAATGGAAGCGGAGAGAAACAAGTACAGAAATGGAGAAGGGTGCAAGACTTCTCTTTTTGAGTGCCCCTGGCAATCCAGTGCTCCAAAAGGACAAGGAGAAGAATACAGGGAACTGTTCTTGTCACAGTTTCTTCACACTGTGATGCCAGAATATTCCTCATACAGGTGCAATATCATTTTATTACCAGTGCAGCAGGGACAATTGCCTAACATTTACCCTAAGGTGAAAGCCTGCGTGTGAATACTCATGGAGTATCTGAAATGCAGCTAACTCACGCCCTAAAATACTAGGTTAAAGGTTGGACTCAATGAGTTTAGAAGTCTTTTCCAACCCAAATAATTCTATGATTTGTGCAAAAGTCTTGGCGGCATAATCTTGTTCTATAGACATGTAAATAATTCCTAATATACTGAAACAGATCTTCTATTCTGACACTCATCCAAGAAGTTCTGGTTCATGAAGAGAAGCCTTGGGCTCCAATTGCTTCCCCCCATGATGTAGCGTAGCAGAAGCTGTAATCCCATCTCCTCCCACTCACACTCTCTATCATGGGAACATTTCCGCCGCCTCCTTCCCTTGATGAGTGGCAGGAACACACCACATTGCATTAAGCACCCTACACTCAATAATTATCACAAGCAAACTTTGCATAATTACTCAGGGCTACAGACCAATAACATTCTTGCCTCATCCAGTGTATGCCATGCATATAAAGAAGGGTACATGAACAGAAGAACAAAGAATGGACAGAACACCTAAGAAAAGAAGATGACACTTTTCTTCAAATTTGTACAGCTCCCCCTCTACAGCTCCATTCAACCAGGCATCCTTGAAAATGCCTTCCAAGATTCATAAACTAGGCAGAGTATGGTTAAATAAAAAAGTGATCAGATAGTAGTTAACTGATATTTAACAGTACCTAATTATACTGAATACCAGGGTAATTTACACTCATTTTAGCAGCTGTTAATTAATTTCAGTCTACTTTTTTTTTTTTTTTTTTTTTTTTTTTTTTTTTTTTTTTTTGTGGTGGTGGTGGTTGGTTGGTTGGTTTCTTTTTTACATATGCAGGAATTATCTTAGATATACCTCATCCTAATGCCAATTCTTAAAAATAGATCCTTATCTCATTTAGTAACACAATGCTCTCACTGTTTTTAAATTCCAGTTCAATTTCTTTTCAGATTGCAATAGGCCTTATGTGGTACAGCCAAAATACAAACATTTTCTAGTTATATGTATGTTGGAATTAAATAACACAATAAGAGAATAACATTACCTAGAGGAGAGAAAGCTAAGATCCCCAGAGGTAAGCGCACTGCCAACTCTGTTCTGCAGTCTAACTGTTTACCTTGACCTATCACTGGAAGTGTCACAGCTATAGCTTTTGGGGGAAAATTATCTCAAGGAACAATCTTTTGGTTACTGGCACCTATAACTGAGACATGAGGCTTACAGTAAAACTATGTGCAAGCTGAAAATATTAAGATAGCATTCCAAAAATTGTCACTGACATTTTATTTAGAACCATCACAACTCTGTAAGATGCTCAAGAAAGCCAGTGCAAAGCCCAAGTAGCCGAGATACTGGTTGGCTGCCTAAAGAGTACCTCAGATTCCTTCTGTTTTTGTTGTTGTTGTTGTTGTTGTTTGTTTGTTTGTTTGTTTTATTTATTATTTTTTTATTATTATTTTTAGTTATGCTAGAAATCATAGTCCGTGTGCTATTAGATAAGATCCAACAGACAAAGAACACAAAAGTTTCAAGATTTCTTTTCCAGCTTTATACAGAACAGTTTAGGGCAACACCAGAAGTACGAAACCAGTCACAGCTGTGACCAAGTAAAATGCAGAGATGTGGAAACTGCCTCCCACCTCCAGTCCTGTTTTTTAAATCAATGCAACTGCATGCACAACCAAGAAAATTACATTTGGAAAGTATCTAGAAACAGATTAGTTTATCAGATTTTTCTTGAATTAAAACTAGAGATTATTCTTTTAAACGAACAGGCCTGAAATAAATTTGTTTAACTCCATGGGTTTCATTAAAACACCTTCTAATTTACAAATGGGGTAAATGAGGGGAAAACTAGTGTATCCTAAGTTCAATAATAATTATGTTTAGGCTTAATTTCCTTTAAATAGTACAAAGCATCCTCTCAAAGTTTTCGAAATGGTGTCAGTGTGAATCTATGGGGTATGATGTTACAATGTTGGAATGAAATTATGTCAGTTCAAATCTATGAAACCAACATTGTAAGTAACAAACTGGAGCTATACTAATGTGTGAAAAAAATGTTAAATCAGTTTGAATGGAATACATAACTCAGAATAAAATTAAGAAATTATGGACCAGAAATGAATTATCTGAGTCCACAATCATCAGTCTTGACTGCAGACACTGAGAAGATTTGTTCAAGTGCAATCTGTAGTATAATATCTAAATTAAAGTCCATCATAGTTCAAGTGATTCCAGCTTGCATTGGAAGTCTTCGGTCCAAATTTAGTGGGACCATAAGCAACCCTGGAATATTACGTAATGTGTACAACAAACTAGAGAACAGTACAAATGATTGGAGAATGATAGCTTGAATGTTATGTGGAAAAAATCTGCTCCTGATACTAGGTGAAAGCAGGAAACCCTCATCTAGTTACTCTCTCATCTTTAAAAAACAGTCATCCAATTGCAAGTCAGGGGTAATTTAATTGCATTGATGAGCACTAGTTAGCATATAGCGACATGGCTGAATTATCTTTTGCTAGTACCAACTTTTCTTGCTCCACCTTTTTTCTTTTCTTTGTAGGATCAGATTAGCACTTGCACTCATGTTGATTCCAAGTTCCAAAGCATTTGATCTGAGAATAGGTTTACCGTGCTGCAGAAAAATGAAGGATCTGCATTTCAACTTACAAAAGGTACTGATTTTACATACTGAGGCTGACTATTTCATTTCACACACAACTATTTTGTCAGTCATTATGTCCATTTTTGGATCTGCTTACCAGCACCCTGTACGTAATGTTACACTATCACTCCAGCACTACTGAACATAAATGAACGTACAAAGTACAATGATTTCAGTTTTCAGAGACCTGAACAAATCGTTCTCATGTTCTAACCTGTACAAGTCTGAACCAGAGTTTCTGTCTTTTAACCAGACATATTTTTTCAGCTGACTGACTAACTACAAGTCAAACTGAGCTGAAATCAGTCTCATCTAGTTTGACGTATAACATTTTTTTAAATTGCTTTGACACAAGATAATACAGTTTACGTGGATATGAAACTGGCATGGTTTGGTAAATTTGGGTGATAAAAGAGAAAATTCTGATGCTTCTGTTCTCTTCATGCCTGCTTTGCACATCTGATATTAACTTTGTGCCTAACCCTCACTTTTCCATGAGAAGGATCCAGGAAAAATCATGGTAATACTATCACTTTTGTTCTGAAGAATTCCAAGTTTATCTTTGGAATGCGTTCTAAGACAGTTTACTGTACAATATTTTTGTTGCACTCGTGAGTGGCTGACCAGGGGCCAAGCTTAATATTCATTTAAGTGCTGAAAGTTCTACCAAAAAATAGCAACTTCCTTGGTGTGGAAGTAAAGATAAAGAACTAATGGGGTCAAGGGGAGAAGCAATCAGACAAACGGCATACACATTTTTCATGCAGTGCACTATTCTTTGGAATATTTAATAATTTTAGGACTCTGATAACTCTATTGACACAGGAATGAATTATCTAAATTTAGCATTAGTAATATAATTTAGCTTAGTTTTGAGAGACGCCAGCTGTAACCTGACGGGACTTATATTTAGTCACATGGAAATCCCCTGTTGTATATATTCTAGCATGTTGGATCTCTTTGCACTCATCGGTTTTATATCTTTCCGCAAATACCAGAAGAAAGATCTTTTTAGGTTCTGGCAAAGATCTTGGAATGGGAAAATATATTACTTGCCAAAAAGGTACTGATTATTGTAACAGAGTAGCCTGGAGTTTCTATCCTTTTCCTTTTTATATATAAACTTGATTCTGATTTAGAGCTGACTCTCCTGACAGAGGTGTTTTCCTCTGTGCTAATTTGCGCACAGCTTGACTTTGAGCAATCCAGTACATAAGCCCCTTTTCAGGTACTCAGAAGTACAAACAAATATATATATTTTTTTCATCATTTACTCCTGTGTTGCAGGAGATAGAGTGGGCAAACAGAGGGAGAAAGAAACAGCATTCTATTGCATGCATGCTTTTTAACCATAATTTCTCTGGGTAGCAACACACCTTCCTACCAAACAAAATAAATACTTTCAGACAATCTAGTATGCCCATATTTCCTTGCATACTTGATCCTGACATTCCATTTCCTTCAGGTAAGTACTTTTTGTTTAATAGATCAGCATAATAGATTTGGTTTTGTTTGTTTGTTTTTAAAGAATGTTCTAATGGAAAATATAATGAACAAGATGATCTTGCCCAATGGTGATGTTTGTTTGTATCAACACATGGGATTTGTACTTATTTATTTTTAGGTCATCAGGTGATGCTACAGTAAAGCCTCAAAAGCAGTGGAAACATTCTTGGCCGAAATGCTTTCCCAAATATTCTCTCAGTCATACATCTGAGCCGCAGCATAAAAAGCATTTCTTATATTCCTATACTCCAGGTCTGTGTGGCACTCCAGCCACATCTTAATCCATGAGAAAGCAAGAATTACATGTTACTTCTCCTTTTGCTTTCTGGTTTCCACAGGTTAAAAAAAAAAAAAAAAAAAAAAAAAAAAAAAAGTCAAGCTGCAATCTGGAAATCAGAAAAATCAAGTGAATCCAAAACCAAATTATTTCACAGTCTAAACATAAGTAAGGCTAACTACAAACTGCATAACTGCAACTACTGTTCTGGAGGTCTGACAAATCTTAGTTCAGTCTATAGGTCTGTTAAATTTCAAACGTCTTACTGTATCTTAGTACGGCCCACTAGTCCACTCAGAGAACAAATTCGTATAAAACTGTGTAAAATCTAAACATCAAGCGTGACTGTTCTTGACTTCTTGAAAGCATGTACTGAAATTCTACAAATTTAACTTGTTAAAATTAAATATTGCAAGTGAATTAGTGCTTCCTTTCAAATGAAATATTAAAAGCCTAAGTCTTCATGTCCAGATTCCTGAAAGAAATACATTGCAACTGCAATGTATGTTTAGATGGTGACTAAGACCATTCCATGTGTACTGTGGAATTTGATGCATCCATGTAGTAGCAACGAACTAATATCGTTCAAGCTCTATCTCATATCTGCTTGAAAACACATTACATTGACGTCTTACAAAAAAAAAAAAAAAAAAAAAAAAAAATCAGGTCATATTTCAAGGGTGCTATTTGTGAGAAGTCAGTTTCCAAATCGGCACTGGGCAGATTAATTTCTAGCGAATTCTTGGGTACAGATCTGTTTTCACAGTGTCCCACACACATACTGTTTTAATTGATTTTTTTCACTGTAATGTATATGTTCTGCAAAACAGTTTGACTAGATTTGGAAATAGCACATAGATGATAAATATTTGCAATTCAGTACCAAAACCCAGAATAATTAATCAGCTTCCCTTTTTACATTTGCAACATTTAAAAGGCATAGTTATCCCTTTAATTGTCCCTGGGTGTCTAACAAAGACTGAGATAATATACACTCCAAAATGGTATGAAAAGCAGATTAAATATCACTAACATGAATAGTTTAAAAATATTTTAAAATATCTCTATTACCAAAGTGATAGAGTAAAATAATAATCAAAATACAAGATTTCATAGCTTGCTTTCCAAGGTGGGGATTTGGCAGCATCAGCTGCCATACTCAGGTCAGTCAATATATTTAATTTATCTTTGGGGTTCAGCTCCAAAGAAGATGCTGAAAACCCTAGGTAGAGTAGTAAAAGCTGGACTCAACTTGCTTTAAGCCACAGGTATTCTGTGGACCAGTTAGGGCAGTAAGTATGCCTTTGGGATGGGTAAAGAGCATTTCTTAGAATGGAAATATCTATCCACTTGGCAGAATGGGGGATTGACTATAAATAAATAAATAAATCCACAGTAAACATTGGAAAAGGACTGATAAATCTGAAGCATCAAGAAAAGTCAATGGAGTATTTCTAAATTTGAACTTGTCTTCTTTATCATACAAAGTTCAAAACGGAACCCATAGGCCTACAGACTTTGCCACCACCAAAGCATATACTTGCCTTATACTTTGATCTGAACTGCAGTAATTGCTCAGTTTGTTATTAGGTTAACCTTGAAAATAAAATAATTGTTAGGATAAGTCTGTTAGTTTTAACTTCCATATGGTCATAAATAATCCCAAACAGAAAACTTAGACAAAGTTATAGAGGTCTTTCCATTAGACTAGCACCCATAACGCTAACCATCAGTTCTGAGAAATTCTTCCCACATCATATGCAACACAACACAGCTTCTAAGCAGGTAGTATGAATTTTTAACAGCTAAGAAACATGAATGAGCTCCTCTTATGGAAATGACAGTGTAAAAATTAAGGATTTCTATTACCAACATCATCTTTCATAATAGTATAGTCTTATTTCTATATTGGATTTTTTACTTCATTACTAGCAAAATGGGGATATTATATAACAATTCCTGAAGTATTAAATGTCAATATATTAATATTCACTAGAATCTGCAAAAAATTACTTGATGGCTTTAAGCCAAATAGAGCCAGACTCTTGGCTTCACAGAAGAATTCACTGACCAACATCTTATGCAGATATAACTACATTGCCAGACCTGGATCAAATACTTGATCTCCACATTTCCTACAGCAAATATTTCATACCACTGACACCCTATTACACAGTATAAAGCTTGGAGCTTGAAGGTATCTCATCTGGCTTAACCCTCAGGCCAGCTTTTTGGACAAAATTGAAACCATAGTAGAGAAAAGACAGAGTTGAAGAAGCAAATTCAAGCCTAGTCAGTACGTTATGGACATGTTGCAATGCTTTTCACTGGCTGAAACAAGGGATCTGGATGCTTAGCACATTGAATGAAAGGTCTTTCCTCTATTATTCTACACATACTCAAGTGCTACTAACCTACCAGCAAGTTTACTCATCATTTCTAGCTTATAAATTGACTCCTTCACAAATAAGGGCTTATACTCAGAATTGTCTTATGTAGGACTTTCTACAAGATATTTTACAAATACTATGTTTGATTTAAAGAAAAAAAAAAAAAACAAAAACAAACAAAAAAAAAAACACTACCACCAGGAACACACCAAAGAGCAAAAGAAGGGAGATGAACAATGTACACTTTCACTACAAAAATGCCATGATATCATTCTTTGGCTTCCTAATATATATACTTGGAGAGACAGGGGGCTGGGGAGGAGGGGGGAGGAACAGAGACAGGGTTCTTTGTGCCTTTATGAAATGCCAAATGACTCCTTCTCCCTCTTGCCCCTCAGTAAATCATGGCGAAGCAGTTAAGTAACATGAACCAAGAAATTAGCACAAACAGCATAGTCATTTCTGAAAAACTGGCTTCACTAAAATGCCAGGCTGTCATTTTACCTGATTTATGTGACTTTGGTTAGAGGAATTCTGAACTCCACTGTAATTTTAGACCATAGACACACCAGCATATTGATGATATTTAAAATAAATACTTTTTGCAAAGAAGGATTTTTAGGCCATCATTCTCCTTACACTCTTTGTAATAGACCTCTGTGTTTTACACATACATGGAGAAGAAATCATAATAGTAACCATTGCTTGACACTACAGGGGGGATTGCTGGCTTGGAGTTTACTTTTAGGCATTAATTTTACTTCCCAGGTGCAGATCTTATTGGCCTTCATCTTGCCAAAAGAGAAATACCAGTTAGGTTGACTTCCAATGTCTTCCACTGAAAGCAGTATGTTACAGCAGAACAGTAACAACATGATAAAAATGTGTGTCTACAGAAGTATTTTAAACAAAAATTCTTGCTAGGTCATCTTCTAGTGAAACATGTAAAATAACATGAATGGAAGGGGATAAGATACTGCCTGTTACTAAGAGGAAAGGCTCTGGCCACAATCCTGCCTGCTTGCAGAGGCAGATGGTAGGCCTCAGTGGCACACCCAACCCACTTTCACCACACGTCTACTTAAAAATATTGCTGCTCTAACGGAATGTTTCCAAACCGTGTCTGGGATCAAGGCTGAAATTCAGATGTGTAGAGATCAATGCCTCAATGACCCCAATGCCTTTGCTTGGGGTCACCTCTGGTACCTCTGCCTCTGTCAGACCAAAAAAAAAAAAAAAAAAAAAAAAAAAAAAATTCAGTGAAAGGGAAGGTTTTCAGACTGGGGCCAACACAGATGAGGTAGAAAATAGTCCCATCACATCGGTAGTTGAACGAGTCACTTCCTTTATATTTAGAAAGTCTTTCAGGTTGTTCAATCCTCCTTTAAATGAGATAGCAATTTGTTATGGCTATGCATTTGACAAATAGTTATAAACAAGTCTCTATAGGCAAATACTTGCTCTCAAGTTCACATGAATGTTTTTATATTTAAGGTGATCAAATGTTTAAGATTATATGAGAAAAGTCAGACTCTCGAAGGCTTCGTGTAGTAAATACAGCAGACAAAGCAGCTGTATTTGTTCCCCCCCCCCCCCTTTTTTTTCTTCTAATGCTGTAACGTGATATAATTTAAAATAAGATCTGCATGCAAATTAAAAAAAAAATAAATAATAATTATTTCAGCATTGCTTATAAAATAAGTCACAACTTAATCTCTAAATGGCATATTTAGGACAATGGCTCTGACTTACGTCTTTCTAAGAAGTACAAATAGGTTGCATATAGTTGTGTAGACAAAAGGCCTATTTTTGACAGCAAATGGGATCTAGACAGACTGGAGCACTGGGCAACAGCATGACGTTCAACAAAGTAATTGCACGTGTTTATCTAAATGGAGTGTTCATAAAGGCTAAGTAAAAATTTCAGCACATGTTGCCATGACTGAATTACTAACTCAATCAAATACTACAATTTTAATGATTTTTTTTTTAATTGTAAGTTAAATCATGAATCACTTAAGTTGGAAAACACCTTCAAGATCGTAAAGTCCAAACTTCAAACTCATTTCTGGCTTATTGAAAACAAGACATGCTATCACACCTCAAAGTAGTCAATCAAATGACGCTGATTTATGACTTGACTTAAGGAACAGTCTTCAGATACAGTCGTACCTTTTTTTTTTTTTTTTTTTTAATGAGATCTACAGAATTTACTAATCTTAGCCAAATAGAATATTTTCTGTATTTAATACAGCACCAGATGCTTCTTGTTTTGCTGCCTTTCAAAAATTAATGACAAAATACAAATAGAGATGCTCCCAAATTTCCATTAGAGTTAACAACCTTTTAAAAAAGACATCTTTTAGATTATTTTTACATAGATTACTTGTCGATGAGATCACAAAACAAGATGAAGTTGAAAATGAATGAAATATGAATGGAATTGGTTTGTTTGCTTTTTCACTCCCCAATCATAACATATTGGAAAACTTGTTTTCACATGCATATATAACTCAATAATATTGTTCATTTTTACAAGACAGTCAGGAGAAAGCACTTCTGGACCTATATAAAAAAAAAAAAAAAAAAAAAAAAATGTTTTCAGGAAAGGAGAAATAATGGCATTAGGTACATATTTTAATATCCAAATTATCCATATACAAATTTAGCTCCAAATTCCACCTTTGGAGACGTGAGAATTTTTATCCATTGGCTTCTGTGGGCTATGACTGACTTCAGTGTTTGTCTACCACTTTATGTCTGTCTCCTTAAGTTGTCACTTAGCTTTGTAGAATTGGTAATACTTAATAAAGATTTCATAACAATGAAAAGGCAGAAATTATATTATTTTTAATGTTCCATTGCTAAAAGAGTAAAATTATTTAGAAAATAACTTCAGTGAGAATTTGTTAATTGATGTACAAAAAATGCTACTTAAAAAAATCAAAAAAAAAAAAAAAAAATCAAAAACACAGAAAATAAAGTCAGGCTCAAATGTTGGCCGTGGTTAAGCACTTCCAGTTTCTCTTGATTTGAACAGGAGCCACAGAAGCATAATTTTGGTCCCTTGTGAGCTGGAGCAACCTTTTCTTCAAATATTTCAATTTCTGGTGTAAAAAGAGGCTGCACGTTCAAGCAGAGAGAGTAACAGATAAGATTTAGTCTAGTGTCTGACAGTTACCCAGGGAGAACTAAGACCTACATTTTCATATGTTAATATATTTTGATCATAAACTTTATGCTTAGCACAAACAGCTTGAATAGGAAATTTGTCATCATATAAGAACAAATATTGTATATTTATAATCATATAATTATGTTTATATATTTATAATCAAATTTGCATGCATATGCCCTCGAAGTCTCTTTCCTTTATTTCCTTTTATTGTAAGCAAGATTTACCACATTTTTTTTGAAATATTAATTTAACTTTAATATATTAAATTTATTAGTAAGTATTAACACTGTTCTAAACTATTAACTGCAAATTACATTTCAAATGAAAATATAAATTTTTAATGACATAAAAACTAAAAATCTGTTCTTAAGGATAATTGCTCATTCTATGCAAACAGTATTATTACTGCACAATTGCATATATAAAATAGACATACTAGATTTATCATGAGACTTTCATAGCCTTTGGCTTCTGGATAGATTGGTAAATAATTCAAGGATGTGACTATTATGGGTAAGTGAATTGCACCACAAAGGTTTATTCTTGATAAATACTTTTTTTGGCTTTTGAATGAAGAATCAATTCCTATTGATCCATGCATATGCAGCTCAAGTAGTTTTAAGTGTTTGAACATAACATCTTCAGACAGAATCTTAGGAAATAGCATCATTAAAAACAAAAAAACTTCCCCAAAATTTAAACTAAAACAAAAATGTGAAATGGACAATATATTTTTAAAATTTTTAGTCCAAGAAATATGTAATATAAAAAGCCATGTAATTCTGTAAATTGATGTACAATCCAGTTAATAAAGTAATAGAAATATAGAAGTACTGTGTGTTCGTCACCATTAGAAAAAATGCTGTAGGCATCAAACCTAGGTGACATGAATACAACACTCAGATGCTAAAAGCAATATTCACTTTTGAAGAGGGGGAGGAAAAAAAAAAAAAGAAAAAAGAAAACCACCACTCATACCCCCATAGTCATCATAGTCTCTTTAGCAGACATCTCACAACTTCTGCCAAAGCAAAAAAAAAATAATACATCCTGTTGGAATAATGGTCAAAAAACTAATTGGTATACAAGCCATATTCTCATTAAAATACAACATTTTATATTTCACTGTGATAAAGAGCATTTGGACAAATATAATTTTCTACTTTTCTACTGGTCAGAATTAGAAGCAGCATAGAGGACAAATCCATTGAACACAGGAGATAAAATAATGCTGCCCATATGGCAAAAACTACTTGACATGTATCTTGCATGTTGCCACTGAGGTGTGACAGAATTTAACTGAAATTATAAATTTCATAAGGATTTGGCATTTATAAAACCCAGTAAATACAAACCATTTTTAGCAAGCAAGACAGGCTTTACTTCCATTTGCACTAAAAAATGTGAACTCTATTTTTTCTAGCAGAAGTATTAGCATTTATATTTTGGATACCTGAGCCTGTTCCTATGATCTCGATTTAAAATACTGACATGGCTCTAGTCCCATCTGATAAGACATAGAACAATTCAGATTGGACAGGAGCTCAGAAAGTCACCAAGTCTAACCCTCTGCTTAAAGCAGGGTCAGCTATAAGGTCAGATCAGGTAGCTTAGGGCTTTAACTAGTCGACTTGTAGAAAACACTATTGATGGTGACTGCAAACTCCTTTGGTCAACTTGTTTCCTGGCTTGACTATCCTCACAGGGGAAAAGTTTTTACTTAAACTAGAAGAAATTGATTGCAATGCAATGAGTTTTGTAATCAATAGCATTTCCTGCGTGAGTAAAACTTTGCCATTAAATGAATAATTTAAGCTGCACATGAAGTGATACTGGATGCAACAGGAGGGAAAACCATTCATTTCACACCGATAAGAGAATGGCAAAGTAAAAAAAATAAAAGGCTTTTTAATATACAATTTAAAATTTTCAAGTTATTTCGGGAATGGAAATGCAAACCATGTTGTATTAAATATTTAAAAGGCTACATAACATTTTTGTTAAACCATGGCCAGTACAATTTGATTTAAAACCATCATCCCTACTCAAGATATAAAGCCTAGGTGGAAATCCCCATGAAAGCTTCAAGTTCCTGAAAAACATTACCCTAAAGCTAAAGAATACTGCAAGAGTTAAAAAATGCACTTCTATGTCTGAATCCTACATGTTCAATGAGAATTTCTAATGAACTGTGCAGAAACTTTGGTTTACTTACACCACGTAAGCCTCACTTATTTTAATTTCTCTAAATGGTAGCATAAGTTACATTACAATATGCTGTAAAAGCATACTGTACACAATAGATACCTTAAAAATTCAGTTATTTTTTTAATTAGCATTTTCTACTACTTGTCTAAAGCTATAGTGAAGAATATTAACTCTCACTCAGCTTGTAAATCATTGCAGCATAGTCCTATAAAAGATGTGCTTGAGTTGACTGCATTAAATAGTGTTCACATTACAGTAATACAAGATCCTTTTTACTTCAGCAAGGGAAGGCAGAAGGTTTATACAAGAGCACAGAAAGCTCAGTGCTAACCTCCTTAAAGAGTAACAATACAAACAGCTGCATCTCCAGTTCCAATACATGAGGATTACTAGCTTCCAGCTGTGAACACTAACTGCTGTCTCATCATTAATTTAAAATGTATTAACAGCTGTTAAGTTCAAACTGGAATCTTACAAAAAGATTAATCTATGAAGCAGTAGCACAAGAAGTAAATAACTGAGCAAAAAGGAAATACTTCCCCCTATTGCTTTCAATATAAACCTATGGATCCCAACCTGTAATTCTTAACAACGAATTATAGAGTTTTTCATGCTGCAAAGTAATTTTTGTCTGTAAACTCATGGCTGAGTGGATTAGCAGTCTATTTGTGCACTCAGATATGCAGATGGTGATCCAGTACCTTTTATATAAAAGGACAGCTGAGTCAGCAGAACATCTTCCCAAAAAGGGAAGGAAAATAGGAGAGGATTTACGTAATTTTTTCTATTTTTATATACTCAGCATTCTAGGGAGGGGAAAAAAAAAAAAAAACTGAAACTATGAGATCTATAACACTTCACATATTTATCTAGCTCAGTTACTCAGCTTTATTGAAAGAATTGAGAATTTTCTTATATAATTATTTGATAACTAACTACTAATTAACAAGGGAGAAGGTTGAAAGAATTCAGCGTTCACTTCCAAGAGTAAGGATGAAACAGCAAATACTCAGGGAGGGTCAAGCTGTGGCATAGGAACTGGCACATGATTTAAAAACAAACAAACAGAAAAACATCCAACCATCCACTGCAAGAACATCTCCAAACAAAGCAGAAAAACAAAACAAAACAAACAAATAAACAAAACAACTTACATCTGGGTATAAATTAGGGCTGGACTTCAGACATGACTTTCACCGCATCTCTAGCAGTTAACCTTGAGCTGACAATTAGTATGTTTGTCTAGTAGCAGTAAAGGACTCAGATTCAAAGCTCAAAGAAGAGGTGAATTAATATCACTTTCCTTGAAGTCCAGTGATCCTGATGAAGTCCTGATCTGCCAGTGCTTTTGACATCTTAAACACCACTGAGAGTTATCTGATATGGATAAAGCTCTAAGGAAGGAATTACTGTGCTAGAAAGATAAACTGTTGTGAAGATTAGAAGTGAGAGGGCCTTGGCAAAGCAGAAAATCTCTTAGAATCCTTCAAATAAGCAAGACAAAAGAGCCAAGTGCTGAAGAAAAACCCAAACTCAAAAAGCACAGTTAGAGCTATGAATATGAATTACTTATTTGGTCTGGAAAAGCAGAAGGTGACTGAGTTTTGATAACTGTATAATCCATCTGCTTTCCATTTTTCCGTACTTAAGTGGTATATCATCTCTACCTGGATGTTTTGGAGTCAAGTGTGCTTACATATTTATACATGAGTGCGTCTTTCTCACTAAAAATGAGCAATAGAAGGGCAGAACACTGCCATGCTGTTTGCAGCCACCTGTAATTTTATATGCATTCAAGCATATTGATAGTGAGTCCCAAAAGGAAGCTTGTACATCGGCGCTGTAGCAGAAAAAAGAATACCTTTCATTTACTGGGATTTAGATTCAGATAGAACTAGTATCAAATTAAATGTTTCATTATTATCACAGGCAAATAACCGATACTAATGATTAAAAGAACGAGGTCAAAAAGTAGCAAGAGCAATCAAAAAGAGCAATCACAAGTCAGGAAACGTGACAGACTTGAAAGTCAGGACACATTATACGACCTAATGTGACTCCAGTTGCAGAGAAACAGTTTTTCATTCTGCAGAACTCAATGTTTTCAATTTTATTATGGGTGTGGATCAATAGTATACATCTTTGTGAGAGAAACTTGCTAATTTGCAAAAATCATACATCCTTATCCTTAAACCACAAGATAGCATGAAATATTTGCCACTGAAAGTCATAGTTAAAAAATAACCTTTTTCTATGACCTGACTGATATTTCTTAATATAAAATTATGTGTTAATGTAAATAACTCCTTTGCTGCCTTGTGCAAGAAATAAACAGTTGAAAATCGGTGACTCAGTTTTCCAAGTTATAAAACATGCTTTTGTGCAATTGAAGTTTTCAAGTCTTGTTATTCTTTATTTTTACAAACAGGCTTATTAATTCAATACTACTTTGTAAGATTAAGATGTACCCCAAACCACTTTGTGGCATAATGGTAGAATGAAAGATTGAACAGACAAATAATTGATTGTGAAGCTTAGATACCATTTCCGAAGAGATACAGGCATCAACAGCAATAAATACAAAAACATAGTTACTAGGTACAGAAGTGCCCATAAAGGGGAAAATGGACCTTAGCAACACAGATACTTAGCATCTTATTTTTGAGAACAATTACAACTTGAGCAAATTTTACACTAGAAACAATAGATGAAAAGCGGGATTTAGTCATTTAGGAAATTCTTTCTGTAATTTTAGGCACCCGCAATAAGATGATCAAGGTAACTACAACAGTGAAATTCAAGTCTTCATACCAGTGAAGCATATTACTCAATTGCACTTGGATTTCAGGTGCTAAAACCAAGGAAACCATGAACTTAGCTGCAGATATGGCAGTTGCTTAAAATGTGCTTGGTGATCAACCGTACTAGAAAAAGGTACTTCCATACTACAAAATACTGGAATGAAAACCACAGGTTGAAAGTCTCCATGAAAGAAAGAACGCTTGACTTTTCTCTGGGCTCTCCAGCACTGTCAGATCACAGAAACTCTGAACAATCCAGCACTAGAATAAGCCTCTATAGAAACCTGCTGCATCAAAATCGTATTGGTTATAAAGAACACTGCAGTTCTCTCTGAAGCTGACTAGCTACACCAGTCAGAAGTTCATCAGTTGGTATAGAATGATCTGCAGAAGTTAGGAAAAACTGTCTCAGTTCAACTGTAACACTAGATTATAAACAAGTGGTGTCTATCTGGTTGTGTCACACTCTATACAGAACACAGAATGTAGGAGGTAGGAGAAACTATCTCAGCAGCACCAGAACAAGGTGCCAAATATCAACAAAATTAGAAGTCAGCTATGCATCTCTAACGTGTTTTCTCATAAAGAAACGTCCAAAGGATTCCAAAGAGATACTAATAAATCTATTCATGTATACAATAAAAATACATAGAATGAAGAGTCAAAACTTACTGCAATCCGGTGGAGCGTTCCAAAGCGAGATCCAAACTAACCAAAACTCAGGACAAATGACTTCCAAAACCTACGAATATAAGCTTGTTCCCATTGAACTTCCTGGCAAGTTTCCATTGATATCAATGTTGCAGGAATGATCTTTAAGACTGTATTTTAATGTGTAATCTATATTACTGTTATTTTTTGGCACAATTCTGCTTTGGAATGTGGTAGCGTGATATGAAAAGGGTGTTTTGTTTGCAAACTTGGAACAAAATCTGACTTGGACTAGATTACACAATGAAGAAGCCAGCAAAAGGGAATTTGATGCTCACCATTCTGGCAGAAAAAAACAATGAGTTTATCAAAACTAGAAGATTTAAAATACTTTGATATTGTTATTTGAAATGAAAATTGAAAGGGAGAAAACAGAGGTGTTAAACTCTTCCAGATTACAGATTCGTTTGCTAATGAAACTACTTTCTTCAAAGTCATGTAAAGCTAGTACCCTAAAATACTGCAGAATTAAAAAGAAGTCTCATTGGCTATGAAACAGAAAAGCTATTAATCCTTTATGCTAGCATGTTAAATCTCAAACTATCTGTGACAAATCCTGTATTTCTTCTTCATTCTTAGCTATTACTGAATTAAATGGGAGTTTCCATTTTCAGCACAGTATTTAAACATGTTCTCAACTTTATACACATGGACAACCTAAACCCTTATCTAAATTTGACTTCAGTGTAAATTAAGCATATGTTTATGACATAGCAAACACTGGTGCTTTGTTGAATCAGGAACTTGACTTCTATAGATGGGAGAGAGTCCTTCTGACTTTTGTTCTCAGAAGTACTAAATCCTCAGTTTCATCAGGTCATAGTTTCACACCTTTAGCAAAATAAGGATAACAGTTCTTTGACAGCAGGTGGTATCATCTGAACCAATCTTTGCCAAGGACAGCACACGTGAACAAAAAAAAAATGGAAAGAAGCATAATATCAATCAGATTCTTTCCTCACTATCACAAAATCGTATGATAAGTATTTTCACATTATTAGCATGAGCATGCATACAGAAGATTAAGAGGATCAAAATTAAGTTTGGCTAACATATTTGTGCTAAATTCAGCCAAACATTAATGCTAGGAAATATTTACATTTAAAATTACTTTCTGGTATTGGAGTTAATATACTACATATGAAGTCTGAAATACAACACTGGGTTTGGAAATACCTGCTCATCATATGAAGCAATATGGACATTAATGTTTTGCTCCCCCTACTTTAGCAATATGTCTTAGTCGTGACTTGTTAATTCAAGGATCATGAAGTCTTTGGTCCTTTTCCAGACCCATCTAATACTATCAGTCAATACAAAGTGGGGGAAACACTGTGATGATGATGTTCTTGCAGACAGAACTGCGAGGAAGTCATCTTCTCTGTAAAGACTTCTGGTTGCCATTGATCAAAGACAGAGCAAATACAATGACCTAGAATTAGAAGGACCTACCAAATGCTAATAATTCCATGAGTCTGTTAACTCACTGTATTTCTTTATTCAGCATCATAAAACTGAGTTGATGCTGGTTAAAAAGAAAATATTTCCAAAGGGGAAGGTAGAAGACACTAGCAACTTGCTATAAAATAAAATTTAAATAAATAAATAAATAAAACTTTTACCCTAATAAAGAGGATCTTTTCTCCAACTCTGTATCTTCCTTGTGAAAGGCGCTCCACACAGAATTTATTAGGGCATTTACAAGGTGGATCTTCAGAAATGTGTTTAACCTGATAAAAACAAAAACAAAAAAACAAACAGGGAAGTTATTAACAAAAACTGTTTAAAATAGCATCTGTGGCAAAACAATCAAGAGGACATTTACCATAACATGATAGCATTAATCTAAGTCTTCATTGCTGGTATTTTTCTAATTTTTCTTCATTTCCTTTTCAACTTTTTTTTTTTTTTTTTTTAATATAGTTTGGTCTTGATTTCATTTATTTGTTTTTGAGAAATACTATTTCACATACCACTTCTTTAAAGGGAACATTGTAAACCCTTCACTCAGATCTAAATCCTATTGAAGTTATTGAGAATTTCACATGAATGATGAATGAAAAAGTCCTGAATGAGAATTCAGGATTAAGCCCTTCTTGCACTGATGTGAATACCACTGTAATATTGTTTAAAAGATTCAGAATCTAAAAAGGGTTACTTACTTACTTGGAAACTGAGGAAAAATATCTGTGAATGCTTCCCTGTCCTTTCAGATCACTCACTGACCAAAAAGATCTAGGGTAACTTCTGAATACACTCAGCCTTAGGATGGCTATAGAAAGCACTGCATAGACTCATGTGCACATTTAGATTGCATGTGTATGTCCTTCAGGAGCTGCACCAAATTTAGCCAGACTCAAGAATCAGGAATCAGTCGCACGTTAGCCTTGAAATATCAGCTACATTAAATCAATTAAATAAAATGTTAACATTATATATACACATGTATGCCCGGTTTCTTATAAGCCTTATATATTAAAACATATCTTGAATGCTAATTTTTTAAATTATTTCCATAATCCCAGACTGTGGTGCTTCCAATGTCAAGGAGGATTTTACAGCTGTGAAGGGGTAAAAATAGAGACAAGTGTCATAGTTCAACATAAAATTTTTACTGTTTAATTGTAGTCTACAAACACTTCGACAATTTGAGTTCAGCATCAAAATTTTATAGATGCATACTCGGTATTTGATGGTAAATCAGCTCAACTGTCAAAGTACTAGTACAGTTTACAGACAAAACAAAGGCATCATAATAATGCATTTTGCCTTCTAAATAAATACAATAAATATAGAAGCATTTTGGCTTCTGGATAAAAGTTATCCGATACTTCCACTTTGCACTTTCAAACAGTGCACTTGTACCTTAATTAAAGGTGAGCAGAGAATATTCTGACAGTCATACCAAGATGCTCCTCAATATTGCTAACTACCCTTTGATGATCACCAAGTTAGGGCATTATTGTAATCAAGGGTAATTTAAAGGGGCCTCAAGGCTGCTCTACTTTATCAATGCCAAACATGACTACATAGCCGCAGCAATAAAAGCTGAGAAAAGACAGATGAAAAAAACCTTCCTGCTTTTTGTCAGCTACATCTGCTTGACTTCAGCCTCTTGTGAAAATGTGGCCCTGCATATGCTACCAGAGACATTAATATTTAGTGAAAGTTTGTTTTGTACTCTTCAATGATCTGAAAGTAGCACAGCCATCAATGCTAAAAGAGATGTGGTTGAGAAACTTATTTGGCATTCCAATTGTACACAGGAACATCATTTTCATACACTGCAGTTTTCTTTGATGGAAGCTGACTTAGTATATGGCTGTCAAACAATGCAAAATGCTGGAGGAACTTCCTAGAGGTTTTCTCCACTTCAAATAATATTACAAAGATCTTTTGAAATACAGATTGTCTATCAAGGCCTTGTAAATGCAGTCTGAAGACTGGGAAATAATCTGCTCAGAACAGCTAAGAAATGAACATCTTAAACTTTTTTAAGAAAAAAAAATGGGTAAAACTATGGCAATATAAGAGGTATTTTGGTTATCTTGAATAAATTAAAAAAAATAATTGTGAAGCAAAACCAGTTTTTCAAATACACTTTTAAAAGAAAGTCATAGAATGTTGAACAAAGAGGAAAGAAATTAAACATTAACCAAAATTATTATTTCTATACTGGACTGGTGAACAAAAATGCTTTTGAAATCAGCCTTCATGACCAACATGAAGGCCATCTAATTATGTCTGAAGTTCTTCAGTGTTGTTATCTGAATAACTTCATTACCTTGCAGAACAGTTTTACTAAGTACTTTTTATTATTATTATTTGTTTGCCTTTAAAAATAGGGCATTATGTTTTTGTGTAAAATATTGCATTTAAAAATTACACTTAGGAAAGGGACTCTGTGTTTGACACAAAAAGTGTTTCTTAACTATTAGATGTTTTGTCCTCAGTTTCAATGTACAATCACTGCATTATTTTAAGACCCGTTATTCCAGTGATTCTTATGAACAAATGCTGAGTGTTAGCCTCAATTTTCTAGAGAATCAAATTATTTAGATAGTCAGCTGCAATAGGAATAATATCAGTGAAGTGAGGAGTTGATGACTTAAATCCAGGGTAGGTTTCTGAGGGTGCAAAAGGTGTATTCCTATATCTCTTGAAATGTGGTAGCGTCCTCTAAACACTATCCCCATCCTTTTGACAACAGCCCTCTGAATGCTGCTTAATAATCAGAGATTCCTGACATAATATCCTATCACAGTTATCACCTCTGAAGATGGTCTCCAAATTTCCATCTGAAAATGGATAGGGTGAAATATGCCTTAATTACTACATCTACCAGCGATAATCTATGCAAGCAAAATACAGCGTAGTTGGACCTAACAGGTTCAAGCCTGTTTTGAGCTGTGTAAGCAAAATAGATCCATATTAGCACTGTGAAGAATGAAAGCCAACAGATTTATACCAGTGTAAAACAGTGGATAATGAGACCTTCACTGCTGATCCTCCTATTGAGGCTTACATTACCTTACGATCCCAAAGGATACAGCAGTATTATTGAGTGGAATTTGGAAATCAAATAAGGAAGCAGAGGGAAGAATTATATCCTATTTTATTTTGTGTCTGGACTCTATGAGCACTGCTGCTATTTTATGGTGTGAGTGTCTGGGGCAGTGAGGGTCAAGAATCTAGCTGGATGAATTCCATTATGTTTCTATCCCTACTGCTTTCTAAATTAAAGGAGGTGGTTGGAGACAACCTTCACACTCTCTCTTCTGTTCCTACAAGATATGCAGTCACCACACTCCTATGCATAATTGTTCTTTCTCAATTATGTTGAAATGTAAGTGAATGCTTTTGCAAAGTTGTGGAAGAAATTAAAAAAAAAAAAAAGAGTTAAATTTAATTATTTGCATTAAATAGTACAAAGTATTTCAATAAAATGAACAAACATTATATTCCATCTGCTCTTTCTAACAAAAAAGTGGCACATGGATTTTTCAAGAAGTGCTTTGTAACTCCCAGGTGGCACCTCCACCTTGTAATATAACATTTACTATAGTAACAGCTTCTTTTTATAGAATATATTTGTACTTTTCAAGTTTAACCTCTTCCTGGTCTCAAAATGTGTCCTTTTCATCTGATTCTAGTAGTTTCAAATGAACTCCTCTAGGGATTGCAACAGAGATATGAACACTAAAGTATAATGCAAAGAGTTTAATAAAATTCAAAGCAAGATGCTTTCTAACAATGAATAAAAAATCTTCCCCCCCCCCCCCACCACCACGTGAGAAACATGCAGAACAGCAGAATAAAAATTAGGCTGAGATAACTTCAAAGTGTTTGTTAACTGTCTGTACAAGTCAGTATGGGCCAAATCTCAGAGTCCTGACTCAGTCCTTTCTCAGACAAAACATCAAGTGGGAGTTGATGAATAAGAAGTGAACAGAAAAACACAGAGTAATAAGAAGGGAACTTGGCCTTATACACGAAGCTAGTCTAAACTGCCTATCTCCTACACAATGCTACATTTTTTCCAAACTTCTGGCAGAAATAATTGCGGTCAAAAATAAATTAACTCTATCAGTCTGCAAATCTCTAAAGTACAGTGAGATGTAAAAATGAAGCTTCTGTGTGTTTTGCAAGTAAGAGCATACAAGTATGGACCAGATGGGAAGCTTTTCCCCACAACTTACAGCATCATCCAACAGCTTCCCTGTGCTCTTTTTCCCTGGAGACTTTGTTGGTGAGGGCAAAGGAGACGGCAGGGGGGCTGAAAGTGTTTCCTCTTGTTCAATTTCTTTCTCCAACTTTATTAATCCAGGAGGCTCCACCCCAAACCTTTTAGAAACACACAAACAAATATACTTGTCCTTATGCATTTAATGCTTCACAACAAAATGGGGGGGGGAGTATTTATATTTCCTTTATCACACTACCGTGCAATAATAGATTGCTACATACTTTAGTAAACAAGTACAAAATATATCAATCATTGATGCCATCATTCCAAATCAACACCAAGAATGTAATTAAATGATATCTTTCAGTTAATTAAATTTACAGCCAGTGTAGTTCTTCAGCTTCTCTGCCTGGTAATGTATGATGGTGATTAATTTATGAATAACAGTAGGCCTTAAAAATTGCTCTACTGTGTAGGACTGATTCAAGTTTAGCACATTAGCAGTTTTTGTCACTGTTGCTTGGGGAAGGGGCGGGGGGAGGGGCTGTGTTTTTTTTTCTTCTTCAAATCACTTGACATCTTTGATTTTCTGTTATTATTTTTCATAGAACTCCAGCTGAAAAGGAATTAAAGATTATCCTGGGTTCTAGTATTGCACTGAATTTACAGGCAAATAAATGGACACACAGATGATATTTTTCAGAATCAGCTAGTGTTTTCCTTTTAACCTATTTTTTCACAGCCAATCTTCAGACCTCTGCTTAGAGTGGCAAAATACTTGCAGTTCCAACCAAAACAAATACAAGCAGCTTAGGCATGGAGCATCTCAAGCACAGCACTTGGAGAGCAAAGCTCTTTAAAACAATGCCTGCTTTTAAAAGCTTTATGGCAAATGATTAAGTCAGTATCTCACAGCAAGCAACAGAACTTGGACAGATGTCAGGAGTCCAAAGGCCCATCCTATTTTCCTAATCACTGATAATTCCCCTCTGCTTTTTTTCTGGGCCAACACTGAACAACAAAAAAAACAAAGGGGAAAAAAATAAATTAAAAAAAAATCCTTTTTCAGAGAAGGGCTTCGACTTGATAAAGTTATCATGCCATGTAGATTTCTCATAGCAAGCAAACTACTTGCATAAATGAAACCATATTTTCTTCTGTAGTAGAGAAGTCCGTAGATCAGATGCAGAATTATGCTGACTTATCTAGGTAAAGATCTGGACACTGAAATATTGAGTGGAAACACATTATTAACATTTAATCTAAATACTCCATAATAACGTTAAATGCATACAGAGAAAGGGCATAAATGCATATACTATCTCTCCCTCTTTTTTTTTCTTTTTTTTTTAATAAATTTTAATTTAGTCACACTATTGCTGAGAAAATTAATATAAAGAAATCTAAGAACCAAATCTGTGCTTGTATTGGCTTATAACTGGTGCAGTCTGCCTAATGAAAAGTCAGCCAACATTGAAGCAAGCACTTACATACAATCCATTTACTTCCTGTCTGTCTGCAGATGCCGACAGGCTGTAAATCATTAAATTCCCGCTGGGCCCTAAGCCTACACCTGCATGCAGCCTTACTCATCAAATAAAACTCTTCCACTTTTCTAAGCAATGCTGCTTCTTAACTTCTGCTGCTTTCCATGATCTCCAATTTTTTATCATTGTAACAGACTTTTAAATTTCCTCATTCTTCTTGTGTTCTAAATTCCTCTGGTGCTGAGTTGAAAAACAAACAAACAAACATACATGCATGCATATTTTTCCACATGTGGAATCAACCTGAACTGATACTGAATGGATCAACCTGCTGGGAAGCTGAAATGGTAAAAACACATCATTTCTGAGAGCGCTCTGTCATGCAGCAGAGGTGCAAATTCTGTTCTGGAAGGTATGCTGAGAATTTCCTTTTCTCCTCTTTTCTAGCCTGCTTTCTCATAACAATAAATGAAGCAGCGTTGGACTGTAACATGATCTCCAACAGACTTCTTAGAGCACCACTTCCCATTTTTACAAAGGAAAAATTGAATACAATACCAGAAATCTTAAAATTGCTCAACAGTAATTTCAAGAGATCTATGGGGGTTGTCTAGCCCACAGAGTTTAACAGTTGCATAATAACTTCATTCTTTTTGCTGCATCTCCAGTCAGAATTTCTCCTGCTGCCTCTTCTCCTTTCAGAGCACAGTCCTGAAGGAATTGGCTTTGCTAGAAACCTCCATCCCACCCCCATCGGGTAGAGCAAGACAGCAACTGCATCCACCAAGTCTTTTTCTGCAGGCTGAAAAAATCCATGTCCATCAGCCGTTCCTCACCCAGCACGTTACAACTAACAGGCACTTTGCTTGAGCTGCCTGTTTTGCTCTAACTAATGCAGCCCAGCACACATTTGTCATCTTCATTGCTTCAAGGGCATCCTGATGACTCCAAGCCACTTCTTGGTGGACTCACAGGCCATCTCTTGCAATGCTGCTGCTGAGATGTTCTGTCCCTAACCTGTACACAAGCACTCTACTCCTGGTGCATGCTTTTACATTTGCCTTATTTTTTTTCCAACTCCAGAATTTTTCTGTTCAGTCTATTTTTTTCAACATGTCAAGGTCCCTCTGGACAACTTTGCTCTCCAGTGTGTGGACTTGCTCCCATAATATCCTGTTTATCTATTAATGTGCTCAGGCTGCCTTCCATCACACTATCTAGATCATTAATAAAAACTTTAAAGCAATTTTGTCACCAGTATAAATCCCTGATAAATGCCATTAGTAACCAGTGGGGCTGACACTCTGAGCTAAGCAGTCACTACAGTTTTCCACTCACCATATAGTCTATCCATCCAGTTCATCTCTCTCTAATTTGGTTAAAAGGACACAATGAGAGATGTGTTGATAAAGTTGTTAAAATGCTGTTAAAGCATAGGTAAATTAGTAACTGTCTGTTGAACCTGTTGAATGACTTCAAGTTGAGCAGAACAGAGCTCAATTCTGTCTCTGCCTTGAATGATCCCCGCTCCCTTTCATTTGTGCAAACCCAAGAAGACCCTGAAGACTAACAGTAATCTAGCTGGACATTAGCGTGCTCGTAGCTGGCTCCTTGTGATGAATAGGCCGCTTTGAACATATCTTTCTGCTTTTAGAATAGAGAAAGAAAAGCAAAGTAAAAAGTTATTCAGTGTCTCTTAGTCTTCTCATTCTGTAGAAGCACACAGAGGCACCTTTTCAAAAATCTCTGTAACAAGCCTTCTGGAAAGCAGACCCTGAAGTGCTGTTAACAGACCTGGTTTGCTTTACAAAGCAAGCATACAACTGGCCTCATTCCCATTTAAAACAGCACAACATTTTCTTTCCTATGCTTAGTGGAGGGAACTGTCCATTTTCTTTTTTGATAGCAGTTTGAGTTTACCAAAGATCAATCAGAACTGATTCCAAATAAGTACTCCTCCATTACATCAGCCTATCAACCATCAATTATATTCCCCTTGAACAGTTTTTGTGCCCCTCTTAAACTTAAGAGATTATAAATATTTTTGCTTTCTTTCAAGGAAGAGATATTAGAGCAGAAACAAGTATATAGACATATGTTATTTGACCTCTGAGCCGTAAATTAAAAGTGAATACAGTAACATAAATACAACCTGTAAAACATAATAATGATGTATAATAATTCCTGCCATGTAGAAATCAGTTCTTTTTCTTACCACCATTGCTATGCCAACTTCCACTGGCAACAAAGGCTTTTCTGAAACTTGACCAAGAGACAAGTTGAATTCAGCAGCTTCCTAAGTGAGTTGCATTCATAAAATATGAATGCCTATAATAAAATTTTGCCATGAAAATACTAGTTATTTTACTAGGAATAAGTGGAGGCCTCTTTCTTACTGATTGTAAACACAAGGCATGTGTTAATGAAATTAATGAATCTATTTAAATAACGCAATCCACATAAGGCTTCGTATAATTGCCATTTACATGTATGACTGGGCAGCACTACTGCTGTTCAGGTATTTTGTTGAAAATCTTACGCACTGCTCTGGTTATTTCTGCATCTGCAAAAACAGAAAAATTGCATTCTAATTACCATCATTTTGATTGTCTAGAAAAAGTCACTGGTGTCTTGCAGGCAAAAATAATGCTAAAGGGTACTGAGGGTCCTGCCTGACTAGGAGCATCTGACAGAGATGGAACACAGGCTGTTAATTGAATTCTTGTCTTGATTCTGTTGGTGAGAATCAGAGCTAGGTTTATTTAAATAAATGAGGTAAGAGTCAGTGTCATTTAGATCAGATTTAAGTTATTTGAAGGCTGATTTATTATCAGCAAATCTAATGAAATCTCAGTTGTTTATAGACAGACATGACTATTAGGAAAATAAACAGATCAAAGTTTTATTTAGAATAATTCTCAACTGTTTCCCCTCCTAATACAAGGACAGCCGAGAAATACGCTTACTGATGTGAAGGTATAGGTATTTTATTATATGTGTTCATAAATGCCTGCATATTCCTGAGTGACATCAGGTTTTCCTTGAACCTCCTTCAACTTCTATGCTCCTTGAACCTGATGAGCATAGAAGTTAGCTTGGGATGTGCTGATTTACTAAGTCTCTCAATAGTCAGTGCTGTCAAGAATGTAAATATTTCTTCATTCTTTAAATATTTCCACCTACCTTGCTGCAATCCTTCCAAGTTCCAGCAAACAAAGGCACACTTCTCTTGGCTGCTTATGGAGAACTGGAAAAGAAAAATGAAGATGGAAAACATATATAAATAAAAGCTATTTTAAAAGATCTTTGTGATGGACAGAACTGAATCATCAACATCTATAGCTCTCAATGCAGATAAAACTTGCTTTTTTCTTTGGCTAGCTGAAATTTTACTTACTGGAACAAAAAGGATGGGATCAAGGACTGTTTCTCAGAGTGCAGATGATTTAGGAAGTTCCCATTTAGTTATCCTTTAATTCTTTTGAAAATAAAATTCTAAATCATTGGAAAATGATTTGGTAACCTATAATCAATTTATAAAATCCTAAAAATAATAGAGCTCTGGCAGAACACTAAGACTAGACGAAGATCAAAAATAAATGAGTAACATTTAAATGAAGTTTGTTTGCTGGTTGGTTTTTTTAACCCTATAAACTAAAAGAATTCTTATCCTTTACATCACTGTTTTTCTTGGCCAACTTAAATCAGAAAAACTACAAGACTCACTGTAAGTTTGGTCCTGAATTTCTCATACATTTCTTCTTAAAGAAAATAAAAAATGAGTGTAATTTAGGAATTAAGCTCATCATTTGAAAACCGAAACAAAAACTTGCTTCCTGTATAAAAATACACACACACACAAATATGCAAGTTTTTATGCCTGAATTCCTCACGACCTGCAGTTTTTAAGCTTCAGAAGAAGCTGTAACACACTATGAATCTATGTACTTCTCATTCAGAAATATCACCATTATCTGAGAAGATTCCTCTCTCTCTCTCTCTTTTTTTTTTTTTTAAACCTCAGATAGGTAAAGTTTTGCAGAGAATTCCAGTAAAATATATAAGAAAAAAAAAAAAAAGAAGAAAAAGAGAAAACCCGTCACTTCATTGTGGAATCAATTCCCACAAAAACCCCAAAAAAAAATAAAAAAAAAGAAGAAAAAAAAAAAAAAAACAAACAAAAAAGAATACAGATAAACCATGAGAATTATGAGTACATTGTCATTATCTCTCTAGTAGTACCTCTTACAGCATAACCCTCACATTTTGGATAAACTTGAGGTTTTAGAAATTCCCGTACTAACTGAAAGATATGTACCTTATACTTCAGATTGAACTGACACTAAAAAAAATAATTGTGTGACTATTTGTACCAATCAGGAAAAAAAAAAAAAAAAAAAAAAAAAAAAAAAAACGGGCAATGAAGTTGATGTCTTTTCAATGAGTTCAAGCTAAGATATCTATGATATAAATATTTTGGTTGTCTAATGACTCAGCTAACTGAAACGCATGAGGAAAAAAATAAATATACACACACACACACACCTGAAAAATGTATTTCCATGTCTAGTTAAAACTCAAAGTCTTTGCTTTATCCTATAATGTATGCATGAGACCTGGACTTGGAATTCAGAGTTAAGTACCTCTAAATAACAAATGCCTACTGGGGCCGATCTTCAATTTCTGCAACTTCAACTTCTCGCTCCACTGACTTGAATAAATCTGTGGTAAATTACGTGAGTTGAACGCTCGCCCTTAAGTCTTTTACTAGCGTATATGTAGCAATTCAAGATGTATGCATTCTTCCCCTCTAATCTCATCCAAATATATTTCCAGAAGTAAAACTGCAGAGCATGAAAACTAAAATGGCAATATACTGGGAAAAGTATTTTTATCCTTCAGACATCTGTTATTAAGAATATAAAAGATGCAGACTTGGACATCCAGCTATTCTCAATATTCTTCCTTGCCACAACACAGTAATTTTATGAAATATTTAACCTTCACTAGCAATCAATATTTTTCAGGTGTTATATTCATGACTCTCGAAAGATATTCCGCTGCTTTCATTCTAAAGCAGTTAGGACTACTCCAAAATAAAACTTGATTTTAAAGAAATAAGACATCTCAGAGACTACAAGTGGAATAAACCATTTTTAGTCAAAGGGAGTTTCTGAATTGCAATTCACACATACACACATCTGAATAACTTTTGGAAGGGAGAAGGAAAAGAGAGCCTCAAGTAATATTACTTCCAAAACAATTCATAGAAATTACTCAACAAAGACTTGAGTAAGAAAGGTAAAGTATTTTTATGTCAATGCTTAAAGCTCTTCTACCCAAACAAAACCCAAAGTTCTTTAGCAAATCTGACTCAACATAGTCTAGGCACATTTCATGCATTTCACACTGAGCAACGTGAAACAGTGAAATCATTGTTAGAGGATGAAAAGCTGTGCAGGCAATAACCAAGCATAAAAACAAACATCTGGTCACGCGATAAGAACAGGGTGACACACTGCTTCTCACAAGGCAATGTTAGCATTCCTGAGGACTATACCAGCATATGCATTTGAGTAATTGAGAGACAAACAAGTGTTTCTTTGTACACTGCAATACCCACTGGAAATAATTTAAGATTCTCAAAACAAATTTTTTGGTATTTTCCAAAAGCACAGCTGTATAATGGGCTACCACCTTACTAGTGAATGTTCAGGAGTTAGAGTGAATGCCACAGAGACATGAGACTGCATTTCCATACCTATCCTGGTCGTGATGTTCAGTAACTTTGACAAAGCAAACAAGACCACTGCCTTTTGGAACAAGAAGCACTTCCAAGCATCTCAATTTCTGAATACTCATCTTGAGTATACCTCACGTCTTGAGCTATTCCACAGAATCTGAAAACTTGATATTTAAAGTCACTTTCTAAAGGCTGACTCTTCAGCTTTATGTGAAAAAAGCTACCTTTTTTTTTTTTTTTTTTTTTCTTTTAATCTAGAGAATGCAAGGAGCAACATTTCTTTCTCTTGCTTTTTTAGTTTTACATATGGAAGTTGCAAATTCATCGATATTTTTAAAGCAGTTTGAGACATCTGATAGAAGAGGTGGCAAAAACTATTTCAAAGACACTACACAGCATGGAATTCACTTTTTTATTATTTGGAACCAGTATGGCACTAAAAATCTGTAGGATGCCTCGTAATTCATATTTAAGTTCTTAGACTAATTGTACTGCTGTTCATGGACAACTGTATACTCACCTGTACACAGTTTTCTAAACATATATTCTTACAGATATATATATTGCCAATATCGTTTGTGGACAGCAGGCAATTCATTCCAAGGCGATTGGTTACAAGCACAGGTTGAAATGCAACAACTGTGTCTATGGTATTCTGTTATATCCTGTGGCAAAGGCATCCATCTTTTTCTGAATTATTTGAATCTACATTAGCATTTACTTTTTGGAAATGGGCACCAAATCTACTTTTTGACATGACCAGTTACTCAATCCCAGATATTTTACATGGCAAACATACATTTGCTATGCCTTTTTTTTTTTTTTTTTTTTTTTTTTGGAACTGAAGCAATTTATATGCAGTTAAACATGGTAAGCACTGAAAGCTGAAAATGATCTTTTGAAACCATCTGCATTCTATGTATAGCCACATACATCACTCACTGCACATCATTTGAAGTCTACAGCATGACTCATTTCCATACCAGTGCTACTGTATGGTGTGAAGAACTGAAGAAAAAACAACTGTGGAGGTCTCTCTAACATTCCTGTGAGGCAAGTATAATTATCTCCATCTGATACATGGAATTAACTTACATGCATTAGACATAAAAATGCACTCTAATTTAAGTGTTATTTAAAGAGACATACTGCTTGATCTGCAGGGTACTTTTGTGTTTCCCAGCACTACATTTTTTTATGAAAGCAAAGCCAACACATCACAGTGATCCCATTGGTCTGGTATGGTTCGTACCGCTGCCATAGTCACTTGTCCAATGCTATTCAGTAGCAACATCGAAAAGCTGTCTTTCAACATCTTATATTATTCTTCAAACATCATCATCTTCAGATCTTTGCAAAAGTAATGCATGTGAGGAGAAGACCTACTAGTAACAATTTCCTTCACTTCCTGAACCAATCACTACATATACATGGCCAGAGCAAGGTCCATCCCAAAGGGAGCACAGCTCTTGTAGGGAAAAGATAGACCATGACCACATGAAGAGTTGATAGGTATACCAAACAGTTAAAATAATTAAAGTGGTAGAGCCAGCCTTAATTATAGCTTAAGTACTTCACTTTGCATCATTAACACAATTTTTGTATGCCATTTCCTATAGTTTTTCAAGCTGTCACATACAGAAGAAAACAGTATTCATGGAGAATCCCTGGCCAGTCCTCTCCTATCAAACATTAGGAAGTTGAATCTTCTGCATAGATGACTGTAAGCAAATAGCAAAAGTAACTGTAGAGGCCACATATGCTATATACATCTACTGCAGAAGAAGGGAAATAGCTGCCTTGCCAGAGAATCTTCCTGTTATTTGCTTGACAAGAAAACAGTGTGAAGATTTACCAATAGTGCATTAAGTCCACCTTATTTTAGATGTCTTGACAATTACAAGGCCTTTTTGCTTTCCATCTCATTTATTTCAAATCCTTATCTGTTGTCATTGCCTGTATCTTTTCCAGCTATTGCCAGCCTTTTTTTTTTTTGGTCAAAAATACTTTCTTTTCAGCTCCTAACAAACCTCTGTCCCTGCCACTCTCTAGTTCTATCTTCTTTCTATACACTGCCCCCATCTTTTTGCTGCCCATGTCTCCTATTACAGGCGCTCCTCTTCCACTCACTCACTCCTTTTTCTCTTTCCTTATATTTCATTTCCTTCCTACCTGCTTTTCATCACATTTCTACATCTTCCACCTCTCCCTTCCCCAGTGCCCAGACCCTAGCAGGAGAAGCCAGAGAGCAGAGGAGGAACAGCCACTGCTTTGAAGTGCTGGTCACCCCTGGGGCTGTGAGATGACAGCATGCACCCTGCACATGGACAGCATATGTCTGCTGAGCACACTTAAACTAAGAGTGTTCAGAATAAGAAACATGAGATATGATTACTTATTTTTAATTAAAATTTGCAGAATGTGCATCCATGACACAGGAACAATCTTCTTAAAACTGCCTGCTAAATTTCATGCCTTGTCTCCTAACATTTTAAAAGCCATTTTTAGCAGAGTCAGGGCGGTGTTCTTTTTTTTTTTTTTTCATATATAATATATACACACATATATATAGCTATATATTTTATATCTCAGACAGCTGAATCAAAAAAAAAAAAAAGAAAGAAAAGTATGTTATTTATTCTTCTAAAGTGTTTCCTAGCTCACTAGACATGAAGAGATAGAGGTTTAATATTAGTCATCATACACTTCCAATTACCATCATAATTCACACAAAGCTAGGGAAGATTTTTGTGAAGGTTCATCCTTCTTTGTATTATCTTCCACTTCTTTTTTAAACACTTTATTTTCCTTCAGATCCTACAGTAGTTTGTTTTGTGTTTTAATGTTGCTTAGACAAAACCTCATCTGTTGAACTGATCACAATGTATCCTTTCTTGTGCATCAAAAAGAAGTACACTATGACATACTTAATCAAGGAGTTGGGTTCTTCCAATGGAACTATAAGGCGGAACTATAGAATAGCTTGCATTGGAAGGGAAAAGATCATCTAGTTCCAAACCCATGGATGCTACCCACGAGATCAGGTTGCCCAGGGCCTCATGCAGCCTGGCCTTGAACACCTCTAAGGAGGACAGGGGATCCACAGTTTCTCTGGGTAACCTGTTCCAGGGTCTCACCATCCTGAGTGAGCAATTTCCTCTTAACGTCTCATCTAAATCTCCTCTCTTTTAGTTTAAAACCATTCCCCCTTGTCCTATCATTACTTGCCCGAGTAAAAAATTCCTCCTGATCTTTTTTATATGCCTCCTCTAAGTACTGAAAGGCTACAATGAGGTCTGCCTGAAGCTTTCCATCCTTCTATCAATTAAGGAAGTCTCAAAACAATTAAATTTGCACACAATAGATCTATAAATAGCACAGAACGAACGTAGAATCGATCTATATATCTAAACACTAACAATTTACAAGGATTATGATGCTAATCCAATGGTAATAACACTGGATGCTTCTATAGTCCTCAAAACAGAACATAACAACAGAATGAGTTGTTTAGTAAAATCCTGTGAAGGATGGGACATAGCCTTATTCTGATGCAACTACACATAAAATTCCATGTGCTGTTGTAAGATGGTAATGTGTCACTCTAAGAATGGTCAAAATATGCTTCCCTTTTTCAATAGAAAGATTAAAATAGAGTAAATCAAACAAAAAAAGGAAACCATTTGACACTACACATTAAATATTTTTAAGCAGGCATTTCAGTATTATATGTTTTTGTTTTGTTTTGAATTGGAAAAACGGTATTAGAATAAAGGTCAGAGGTGTTTGTGTTTCTGTCTATTATTTCCACTAAAGCACTATGTGTTTTTTTTTTTTTTTTTTTTTATTATGGAACCTGTTAAGTAAACTCTAATCAATAAGTTGCATCAAAACAAGTCCATGTCACACACTGTGTACACACACACACATAGAGTAACAGAATATACAAGCACAAAACATTAATACAACAATATCCAGCAACTCCCAAAATGAATGACACACATTAGCATGCTGGCACACTCAGTGGCAAACCCTTTTCTTGCTGGGTAGACTCTTTATCACAGAAGAGACGCAGAATATTCATTGGTTCCAAATCCTATAATTATCCAACAACACTACATTACCAACGAAGAGTTCATAACTTCATCTTTAAGTTGAGTTGACTGAAGCAATCATAGAAAATCTTACCATTCTTACTATTTGGCCAAGAGTTTTTCTTCGAGTATTTACACTCTTCAGGCTTGAGCACCATAATTACAAGAATCTCCATCAAGAATGCTTCCATAAACTGAAATAGCTGTGTGGATCTGCTGCCCTAAAAACCTACAAAGGGGAACTTACAAAATATACGTGACACATGTAAACACAGGAGTTAGAGACAGTATTACATTTCTTAACCTGCAAATAGTGTGTCGTGTTCCAAGTCCTAAAGGATAAATTTTGACCTGTGATATAACTGAGAACCCCATTTGAAGATGATCATCATCTGATCAAATGGTGAGATGCAAAGTCTGAATTCAGATAATCATTTGCCCTACCAATAAAGCTAATTCCTTCTTTAAATACACTAACAACAATGAAAAAAAATTGTTAAAAACAGTTTTAATTAGTCAATGAATGCAGGGAGCATGCAAAATTTCCCTCTATCTTGCAGCACTTAAGAATATCCCTACATACAGCGTTGTTACATTTGTTAAAAATGATAATTTTTTGTGTGGCTCATAGAGCAGGTACCCCATTCATGTTTTCTTGTCAGAGCCATCAACTCTGGTACTTTTCTGCCATGTCTCTCCAGTAAGTGCAAAGGGCAAAATGCGTAGAGATTGCTACCATTCAGCTCTGGTTGCATTATAAATAATTACAGAAAAGCTACATTTTGAATTTTATGTTTGTTTTTATCTATCATATTACTAACTCTTAACTTAGTATGAACTTTGTAAAAACATACCATTATAAAAGCAGGATATGTTTAAGGCCTCATTTTTGGGGAGTAAATTATTTTCCTGACAGGATATTTATCAGAATTGATCTATTTATTACCACTTACTATTATTAGAATCCTATCACAAAGATTTTGAATACCAAAATCCTAACTTCAATGCAAACTCAGACAAATATAATTAAGTAAATCACCACTGTCTACCAGAGATATCCATGAACTGAATCTGAGTATAATCACAAAATCCAAGCTACCACCAATTTATTCTTATCTGAGTAAGACACCATTTTCTAGCAGCTTCTGAAGTCAGCGCTGGTAGTGCCAAGGCAGAAGGGAAATCTGTGCACTTGTCCACAAATAATGGACGAAGACACAAAGTGACATGGGTAGGTTTACTCACCTGCTTGTCTGGATCCACCCTAGAATTTTAACACTTCACAGAGCCTAGACTCTAGGAACACCCAAAAATCCCATCAACATCTCTTGCCTGCAAGCTTTAGAGGCATGGGCTGCACCTATCTGCTACACTGCCTGTTTCCCACTGTTCTAATTCCATATGAAGGAATGCGTTGGTATAACCTCAACCTAAGTGCCAAAAATATGGCAGTGTTGGATGCATGTGTGTGTGGTTACTCTTGCATGATTTCAAAGATCTCAGGAGTATTTTGTGTGATACATTAATACAACACCATTATGTGCATCTAGAAGTATTTGCATACCATAAGGCAGGCAGAACAGAGTAAAAAAAAAGAGAATAAAAATCAAGCCAAGTAAGAACATTAAAACAGTAAGGCAGTAAGAACATTAAAACAGTGGAGAGAAAATATTTGTTTTATTACATAAGCTTTTATGTTTCAGTACAGTTTATTAGCCATGGAAGGGAGGAAGAAAACAAAAATTAGTTACCTTTGTAAACACCATTTCACCAGGGTTATTTATTTTCAGAACATAGCAAACTTTCATGAGGCAATGTGAACACTTACACGTCAATCTCACACATTCCTCGCCGCTTTGAATAGAACCTTTTATGGTACTTACCTGTGCTGAATTTTTATTTTCTGTGCAAGGGAAAATGTGATTTGTGTGTCAGAGAAACATAAATCCTTTCAATGGTAACTGTTATGAATTATCATTACTTCTCATGTAGTAGTACTGAAAAACCTCAAGCAAAATCAAAACTTTTCCTAATTCCACCTCAGGCTGAGGGACAATAGTAGCTTCTATTTTTATCTTGTTTGGAAACAGCATGGTCACCATTACCCTGCCATTTTTAGAAAAATAGGTCAAGTTCTTTTTATCAAGTTCTAAACCTATTTATAGCACTATAAGTATTTTCAACATATAATTTGCATACACAGTAACACTCAGGGAATAGAACCTGGTTTTCAATCAGTGAGTGAAGTCAGCCAGTAATCAAACAAACCTAATAGAGCCACATCTGGCTTACGCATCTGAGCACAGTTCACTTTGGTTTCCTGAAAGCAGAAGTCACCTTTAACACCAGATTTCCAGGTGTGTTTGCACTCCATATTAGAGTGTGGCTAGCAAAGCGCTGTTTATGTTTAAAAGAATATGTAAGAATTAATTTATACAGGGAATGATGTTATCTCAGCTATGCCAATTTAACCTCAAAATAAGACCTGACTTCTTAACAAGGCAGAAGGAAACTGTAGATGCACTTTCAACTACACAATTATCCTGTTATTGGAACAATGTCCAACTGCTGAGTTTACCATAGCAGAAGAAAGTCTATGTTCATTTAGGTATTGGCTTAACCAGAGGTGGCTCTGCTAATCTCAAGCCATTGGAGGTCTGTGTTTCCTTTCTTCTTGAGTTTGCAAGTTTCTTTGTTCTAGGAAATGTCCAACTTCTCCATCATTTCAAAACTTTGAAAATATGATTATTGCTCATCTCATACTTGATTTACTGTATGCAAGAAAAAATTAATCTCTAGGATTTATCTAACAAAATAGAGACAATATCTTAGTGCTGTTTGTCAACGTTATGATACTAATTTCTTCTCTACCAAACAACTTCATTTAATTTAATAACTCTCACATGATAAAAGGACAAATGAAAAAAAAAAAAAAAAAAAGATGTTTCAGAAATATTTGTAGTAGAAGACCAAGACTGTAAAAGAAGGGGAATAGATCAGTTGCAACACAGGTAACAACTTCAGACAAAGCTTCTTGCTACAGTAAAGTGTGTTCATTTATCCTTCACAGAACTTGAGTCATCTATCATCAAAACTGCTTTATAGTTTTACCTGAGTTCAGATAATAAGCAGATATTTCTATTTCATGATAGGTGTCTGAAACAAAACATTGAGGTAACTAAGCCCAAAGTTTCCCTTTGAAGAGAGGAGTTAAAATCATAAAGAATATATACTACTACAACGTTTTCCTAAATGGTCCGATTCTTTTGACAGAGCACCCTGAAGCACTGGTAATTCATTTCCAGAACTGCCCAAAGGAATCAGGTGAAAAAATCTCCAGTATAGGACACGAAGAACAAAATTATATTTTCTCACATATTAAGCAACACGTTGAATCTGCACTAGAAGCTAAATATCAGAAGCAAAAACTGAGAATGCACTCCCCAAAAAGGACAGGACTATCCTATTCACTGAACTAAGCAACAACATTCCATGAACAGAAAAGCGAGTGTGTATTGTTAAAAATCATTTGCATGAAAGAAACCATTTTAAGATTTTTGTCTTATACAAGCTCCTCTTAAAAATGGCTTAAATTAATTTTAAATTATGTGTACTTCATTTGTTTATGCTTCAGATAAGGGGCAGAATCAACACAGATAGACAGACAGAGGTCAGTTGCAGAGTCAGGATCTATTAAAAGAGCCATTCTCTCAAGGCAAATAAATAAATAAATAAATGAATTATTATGTAAATAAATACATACCCAAACCTTCCGATTCAAACAGGCAGGTATCATCCACACCTACATCTCTGCACCAGGATAAGAAATTTGCTGTGTTGTCTCGTGCAAAAAAAGACCCCGAGGCAGCATTGGCTTTGCATGGAATCTTCCGTACTGGTAAGATCTGAAAAATACGTGTTCTCCATTTAGATAATTAATACCTGCCACCTAATATAATACCCAAATATTCTGAAACCCATATGCCACCACCATTTTTTTTTGTTCACTTCATAATTCACTATTCATTTTTGTTGGGAATTTAATAGTACAGTGTGGTCAACCAGAGAGACTCTTCAAAAGCATAGAAACTGGACATGTGATGTGAAGTTCAGATACAGAATTAGTATTAACAACTTTTTTTTTTTTTTTTTTTTTTAAAAAGCAATTATTAGCAACTACAGCTTTGAGATTTAGTGTTTGGTCCAGTTCACTAAATTAAAAAAGAAGAAAACCAAAATTTTATAAAGAGAGATTTTATACTAAGAACTTCCCCAACTTTCCCAAAATTAAGGGCAACTTTAAGTCTAGTTTCAGATCTCCAAATTAGAAGAGCTTTTAAGCTTTCCCTATAGCTTGGTAATGAGTGTAAAATTGTAGGTCTTGAGGACTGAAGACTGAAAATAAGTAAGAAATGCTACTGTTCCCAACACCACGTTAGCCCCCTGTGCACAACCCAGAAATCTAGCCTGGCTGTTACAAGATTAAGGTCTAACGGAGCCAGACTGTCATTGCACCAGAGCAGGTCAATCTAAATAACTCTGCAAGCAGAGGAGCCGCTACTGGTAAAGCATATCAATACCTGAACCCAACAGTAATTATTACCGCAAACTTCTTGCTTTCATTGGTAATTTTACTGAGACACATACAAAGAATACTTCAGCATTTAGTTCTCATTTAAGATTTCTTTTCCAAAAAATTGAAAAATAGGTGTCATCTACAGTGAAACAAAGGAAGAATGATATATTATTACTACATAGCTTCAGAAATCAAACCATAGAGGAATTCAGACTTCATGCTGATTTTAATGTGCTGTTTTTCTATTGCACTGATTTATGAAATCCTTTCTTCTGTTCCAGAGTCAGTAGTTACTCAATGGAAAATGAGCAAAGAGGTAGCAAACTGAAAATGGTTTATCTTCCGGTTCCTGTATCTATGTCCAAATCTTAGTTTGAATGGTCCCAAGTAATTCTTGGAAATGTAGGGAGGGAAGACAGATACAGGAGCAGGCTACCGTTTACAAAAGCTGCTGGCAGCATACTTATGTTAGTATTTAAAGACTATTTAGAACGAGTTGATGCATGATTTTCAGTTTGAGGTCTGATTGCAGCAATGTAATTGCAGAATACATGTGCAGACACGAAACTAGTCATCTCCATGTACCTCATCAACCAAGTAAACTACAAATAGAATGGCTACCAGAATAAACAGCATTCCAATTAACTTATCATTATGTCAATGTGAGCTTAGAAGTTGCCCTAAGTATATCCACCTTCCTTATAAATGTTTAGGCCTATTGCTTAGTTAGCTCTGCATCTAGCCCTCAGCTCCTGAAGATTCTTATTCCAACTTCATATTTTTACATTTATCTACTTGCTTTGCAACAATGATTATGTTTCAAAATATTTATAAAGAGATATTAATATGTTTCTACATGGTATTATCAAAACTGCTGACCAGTTTTACAAGAAATTTTAAAGAAAAACCCAAGCTACACCATTGATATCAAACGATGAAACTATTTTACCACAATACCTCCACTTGGACCACCGTATCTTTATGATGCGATACATGGACATTAAAACAACTGAGTGAACAGGTCATTGTGAAGATACCAAGCAGATTATATCCAACAAATCTATGTTGTTCGGACTTTTTGAATGGCTACATCCAACTTAAAGCTCAAATCCTGGATGAGCTTGTAATGGATTCATAGCACTGTAACAGGAACAAGATGACAGAAGCCAGCTCGAGTGTTCCTGGCACTCGCAGATTTATGTATAAGCTACTCGAGAGAGCATGGAAGGGAGATAAAGCTACACATAATTTTCCTCTGAAAATGTCCTTGTATTGTGAAACCCTGTCATTTCTCAGTTCACACCTCAGTTCTCATGGCTGGCTTTTCCACAGCACATCTAAGTTACTTCATTCTCTGACTCTCCTTTGCAGCTAGGGTAGATAGTCTTCAAGTCAAAAACTGCTCATAAGCCCTGGAACAGCTCTGAACGATGTTACAGGTGAAATCATAGAGGGTTTGTTTACTTCCACTCAGTTCTCCAGCACCAACCTGACCAATTCTTTGCCTTTAGTGCCTTCACCCTCTTATATCCCCTGAAAAGTAACTTATGTTCTTTTATATCATGCTAAGGGTATTAAACACTGTTCTGCAAGCCTGTCTTAAAGCCCTCATATTATCTCTGGAAATCTCAAATAGGAAGAAGAGAAAAAGCAAAACCAAACAATTGTGCTATATAGCTGGTGGGTGCCAGCTGGCAATTAAAGGACACTTGGGCCCTACCAACTCACTCTGCTCAGCCCAGAGCACACAGGACACGAGTCCACCTGCAGCACTGCCCCCAGAGACCAGGCTGCTCCCTGGGGCAGATGCCCTCAGCAGAACAAAAGCAGCTGGAGCCAAGGAGACTGCCAGGAGAGCTGACACTGCTCTTAATAAGGGGCTATTGGGGAAGGCATCGCTATACCTGACATGGGAGGCAGAAAACTGGAGTTTTCTCCAGGTCTGCTGCTGCTCCACTGTATTACCAACATATTAAAGACATTTGCTTCTAAATGTTTTATATCTGTTGATTTAGATAGATGACAAGACTGTCTATAGAAATGCTTTCAAGAAAAGCACTTCAGAACAGATGGTTTATGCATCAGAAATCCATGCAGTTATAGTCAATAAATAAACCACCTAAAACCTCATTTACATAATGGGCTATCCATAAATAATCCATCTATGCCTTGACAACTAGGACAGACCTTTAAGTATATCAATCAACCTAACTTTACTCTGAAACGTAGACATTCCTGGAACTAACAACACTCATTTTACAATTAACAAGATTCCAGTGTCTTCTAGACACTACTTTTTTGTAGTTATTGCTACTGACAGTGAATAAAAAGGGTCTAGGCACATCTCTATCATACCTAACAAAATTGGGATATTCTTTAGTTTCATAATAAGAAATAAATGTTTGATTAACAGGTGCTCCAAACAACTCAGAAGTGAAAAATGCCCAAATGCAAAAACAGAACATGTACTGGTACTGACTACAGAAGGGCAAAACCTACTTTATTGAAAGGGAAAAACACACAAAGAAAAACATGCACACAACTAGCAGTCATTTCTGGAATAAATACTACACAGACAAATATTCCTGGCATTGCATGATCTCACTACCATATAGCATTCTATATTTCATCTCATTTCCCACAGCATTAGGGTCCTGCTGAATAGAACAGCAAAAACCTCCTCTGTGTTCAACAACAGCACAATCAGGTTGATCATAGAAATCATAGGGAATACTTATATTTTCTTATCACCTAATAAATTTGCCTACCACCTTTTAAATAGAAGTCTACTTTTTCAATATTTCCAAAACTCTCACTGTAACATTCAACCTATAACATGTGAAAGCTCTTATTTAGGAAAGGTTTCATGCACAAGTATTCTTTGCCGATTTGTATAAATGGCCTGAATATTTCAGAAGTGCTTTCTAGCAGATCATTCTGAAGTAATTAGCTTTCCATATGGCAAAAGTGACTTTTGTTGACATAGTATAGTATAACCATAGTTGCTTTGAAACAGCAGTGGCCGCAATTACTCCTATCAAATATCATGAAAACAGTTCCCCAGTTACACTCCTTTTACAATCTTGTCTTGTTGATGTGCATGCATGTGGTTTAATGCAGGATGTGAAAGTGTGAGTGAAGCATATGACGCAATCCTGGAAAAATGCCGTCAGGTTCACTTCTAAACCCAAAAGGCACTCTCTTTACACTGATGCTCTGGAACCACATGGAAAAAAAAAATAAATGTATTTTTGTACTGTTTTTCCAAAATGAGGGTCCACAAATACATGTTAAAAAACAACATTTTTAATAGCAGATTTGAGTCTTATTTTCAAGACTCAAAATCATACCTCCTCTTTGAATAAGGGATTTCACAACTTTTTGAAGTGTCACGCACCACATGGGTACAAGGAAGATGAGCAATTTTGTTTGTTATGGAAGAGGGCTACAGTCAGCGAGACACTCACAGGAAAAAAATTACTGTTATCACCTGGTGAACTACAGTAACCAAAATGGGGGGAACGCACTATGGAGAGTCCAGTACCTGACTGCAGCAGTGCATCTCAGGTAACCATATGGTGTTACACACGAATAAATTCCTAGAGAAATTCTAGTATATCACAACACACGTGTTTCATAACTTTTTTACAAATTTGCCTTTAATTCTACTACTGGTCACAGAGATATTCTTTTCCTTCTTAAATTCCTCCTTCATTCTGCTCTGTTAGTCTTAGAAATGCCCTCCTGCCCTCAAACTCTGAAATAGCTCTTAAACTAGGGAATGCATAAACAGTTTTGCCACTATCTGCCTTGTGAATACGATTTGCTTTTCCCCTTGTCCTTTATTGAAATGTTGAACATAAGTGAACCAAAGCCCATGCTACAAGACCTTACTCTTGTTGAGCTACTACAATTTACCTCATTACATCTAGCTGCCTGCCATTTATTCCATTGCTATTCTTAGTTCTTCAGAAACTCGAACCTAAAAGATTTCAGATCCCATTATAATTCACAATATTGGCATCCTAGACTTTCACTTCAGCAATGAAAGTTTACCTTAGACTGCTTTACAGTGCCAAGATTCAGACCTAGTGAATAGCAATGAAGTATAGGCAAGTATGAACTGAATGATGAATAAACTAAAGTAATTCCTGCAAACTTAAGTAACTATTCAGCTGGACAGTTTGTGTGTATTTTTTTCTTCCCCTTCCTACCCTATTTACTCTGGTAGAAACCATCTTCAAAGTATAACCATTGGACCAACAAGTGAAAATAATTTTCTAAATACACAAATTGGATACAAGTAACTCTAAATATGGAAATACATACCTGAAATTAGAAAATGAAACCTCTCCCATGTCAAAAACAAAACCTTAGCAAAAAAAATTTACAACCTTCTCCAGCCCTTCTAAATATACAAATAATGCCAAAATACAGGAAAATTTTACAAATAAAAACTTAACATAGAAATTTGCAAGACTTCGGATTTTAAAGAGTTGACAGTTTAAATATTGTATGTTAACCAGATCCCTACCCTATGTAAGCAATGTAGAGGTCATCAAATTCCAAAAAGCACTCCTTATCCACATCCTATATTTTACGAAAACATTCAGGATTGCTTCGGAATACCTAACCAATTTATGATATGACAACAGAAATAATTTTTAGCATTACTAGGGCTTTATATAAAGGCATAGAGTACAACATTAAAATAAATTTAAACCTAAGTTTAGCCATGATGTTAGTCGAACGTATTCTCTCATTTCTTCCAAGTAGCATTAGCTTTAACCTCTTATGAAGAAAGTGTAGATGAAGAATAAACTTAGTCTAGCAACAATATAGTTTTAAAAGCTAAGACTTTGTTTATGGCTTTGTTATTCCGAGAGCTCTGTCCAAGACACAGCTCACTGTTCATGTAACAAGAGATGAAAACACTGATTCGCATCAAAAAAAGAAAGGGTTAAAAAAAAAAAGTTATGAAAAACTAATCTAACAAATGCACAGCAGCTCCTATTTCTAGCAGCGACTTAGAAAAACAAAGAATAAAAGACATGACTAAACCCATATATAACACACCAGTTAACTCGGATATCTAGATGTAAATAATATCAAAAATTAGTATGGCAGAAGCTTCATTCACCAGTTAAAATTAGTTAAATAATTAGATGTGATTAAAGAATAGTCAAAGGGCATTTCCTTTTTAACATATGGAGACCAAATCATGCCATGTGCCAGAAAAAGCACTATCTAATTGAAAGCAAAACCTTCAGTAAAATATGACATGGAATTAAACGTCTGTTAAAATTCAAGAACTATTCAGCAATTTAATTATCTGGAAAAAAAATAGAAAGAGAAACCAAAGGAGAAAATAGGTGGCCTTCTCCCAGCATGTCCCATACATAGCATGTCTATTGGGTGGCTGGATAACACAGCGAGACCAACAGCCTGAACCCCTCCCTTAAAGAGCGAGTAAGACCACCCTTATGAAAACTGACAAAAAACCCACATAAACAGATGTCAGACCCTGCTCCTGCCTGCTCAATTTGTGTAATTGAGGCAGGGATTAAGTCACCTGAGTCCAATGGCTTGGAGAGGTCTATGAACTGACTTTCAAAGTTTCCTGACATCTAACCGTATAACGTACCTAAACCTACTGACAAGTTCCCTTTTCTCAATTATCTCTCAGAGATCATTTAGAATTAATTGACAAACTTCAAGGATATACGCACCACAAATTAAAAGACGTTACTTTTATTTATGCTCTGAAAATGCCAGCAGGCCAGAAGCAAAAACCAAAGGGGCAGTATTATATGTTTTTATTATGCCATAAAATAATTCCTAAAGAAAGACGTTGAAACCTAAATAGCAAAAAAAAAAAAAAAAAGAGAGAGAGAGAAGAAAAGAAAATTAAAAAAAGATTAATAACATTTTATAAAAAAACTAAGAGGCTAAGGTATGTCATGGCAAAGCCTTGGCTTCATGAGTTCATCGCCATTCAATAAGTGTTCTGACCATTGCCTTTAGACATTAGGTTTCCAGAATTCATGTTTTGATTGGCATTTTTTCAATTGGCATTTCATAATAGGCTTCCTCGGTATCTGATGATAACAAAAAGGGGCAATTCTCACACTTGCTCTTTCAGAATATAACTATAGCTTATCTTTGATAGACTATTTGGAACGTTTTTCCCCACTGCAATCGCCAAAGCCAGAGCTGAATTAACATACAGTTGGTCGACCAAGTTAAACTACCCCAGCTTCTTAACTTCCCTCATTTGTGTATAATATAATAGGAACCTTAAGAGGACATTTGTGTAAGCTGTTTGTGGTTATTTCATTATCATTCAACAGGGCCTGTGAATGAACTGCAACTGCATGTATAAGCTGAATTTTCTCCGTGGAATATAACTTGGTCAAATATGAATGCACTTTGACAGGACACATTTTAAAAGACATCTTATTAACCCATGACCATCCCTTATCAAATAACACATTCTTGAAGCGTAGATGATTCTCTTGAATATGAAAAATGTTAAATTTTGGCAAAAACAACATATTTTAGTCTCAGAAATTTCAAAGTCACTTTTTCCCCTTAATCATTGCAGAAGAATCCAAGCTAAGGTCATGACAATGCTTAGAAAATTTGAGTGTGAATAGCTCAAGTCCATCAGAACACATTATAGGTTTAAAATTTTCATATTGAAAGATGTTTCCATGCTTTCACTTAGAGTGTGGTGTAATGCAGTTCAAACAACCAACATATTTCTTCGATCTATGGAATTATAGAGGATAACATCTCACTGGCAGCCTGAATAACAAATGTAACCAGTCATTCAAATCCCTAGATGTAATTACAATGCTGGGTATACTGTTGTGTATTCAGTCATGCCTCTTCCTTTTCCTGCAGCTTTTCTCTCCACGATCAATCTCATGCTTTGTGATCCTTTGAAGTGCAAGGTGGAGATGGGGCATGGGGAGGTTTCCCAGCCCATTCTCTAAGATTAGTTCCAAATGGTGCTTTACCTAACACGAGCCAAGTGTCAAGGAAGACCACGATAAAGATCATCCAGTCTAAAGGAAGATTTTTTTTTTTTTTTTCAGATGCTTTATCTGTTCACTTTCTGGATTTCCAGATGTGTAACACAAATACAGTTTTTATGCAAATGCTGAAAACATTGAGAAAGAATTCTACACATAGCTCACTGCAGGTAAGTCTGACTCTCCAAAGTCCTTCATGTTCATTTTTAAGAAAAATTAGGTCTTTGCCTTTATGATAAAGACTGATTTTCTGCGAGTTCTCCAATTAGAAACCACAAGGAAACTGCTAGAGCCCTGGGAATTCTACACTGGCGTAGAATTTAAAAGTGTCCGTGATTTGAAAAACATGTTGGAATGTTAATCTACACAGCCAAATTTCCAAACCAGCCTTAACTCACTCTCTAAGGTTGTGAACAAAGCTTTACTTTATACTTGAAGCATTTGGGGCCAATTTACATACACGTGCCCAAGTGGGAATACATGCTTATAAAAATAAACAAATTCAACATAATTATGATATCTATAAATTGGTGTCTAAACTTGAAAATGACTAATGTTTTTCCCCTCCTGCACTGCAGTCTTAACATGTGGCAGTATATTCACAAGTACCATTTCAGAAATGTTTGCTCCTTTTATAAGTACAAGACTCACTACTGGTATCAAATCCTGTAGTTCTTACTCATTTATTACTTCCTTCAAGCTGCTAACACTAAATCTGACTTAAGAAATGGACAATTAAGCCAAAGATAGTTTGTCTAAGTTATATTTTCTCAATAAAATAAAATTAAATAAAATGAAATAAAATAAAATAGAATAAAATAAATAATAATGCTAATGTTCATTCAAGCGCCTAATCTTATGCTCCTGTTCCAGACATTTCCCTAACAGTCTATACAGAAAGCTCCATAAAATAACTGTTGGAAAGTTGCAAGGATTTTTATAGGTTATTTTAGAGAATTAAAATAAATAATAACAGAATGCATTTTACATAAGAAGCAAAATCCAGCAAATCTAAAAATGGCTGTTTATACTTTCCTTTCAAAAACTATTTCCTCCAATACTGAGGCTGGAGTAACGGTAAAATTTTATGAAAGAAATCCAGTTTGAGCATAGATTTTGCGAAGAATCTAAGTATTGGTATTTCATTTTAAAACTGTGTTAACTAAATAACCATTAAAAAAAAAAAAAAAAGAGAGAGAGAGAGAGAGAGACATGATTTCTAGCTAAATGGTATTATTGGAAGTCAAAATTCCGTTCTCTTCTTGACCCTATTTGCAGTTTGAATTAGCATATTTTCCAAAGCAGGAGCTAACAGACCATAGCTACTTAAATCTGCACTATGTTTTCCATCATAGTTATCACAAGATGCCCATTTTGAGTATTTCTGCAAGTTCAGGAAGGGGCCAAGAGAGAGGTATGCAAGAGAATCCCTGTCTCAGGTTCACCTTCAGGAAGAGCAATGACAGTTTACAGGGTGATTAAATGTCCACATGTACTCCAGCTAAATGAGAGAAGAAACCATTCTTTCCCCAGGACAGAGCATCAGCAGGAAGAATGACCTTGAAGAAACAGGATGCTTCAGAGCTCTTTCCAGTGTTGCATAGCATTGTCCCCAACATGGTGTATAAAGCGCACTTAAAAGCTGCTATGCTCTTCAACACATTCACCTGGAAAGTGCCAAGCAGACAACCACAGAATATCCTAAGTTTGTTGAAAAATCTCCTGTTATGACATGGTAAGAAACAGAACCCTATGCTACCATGCAATCCCTGCAGGAAGGAAAACTTGAGTTGTAAGGATTATTTGCTCAAGCACCTAGGGTTTGTCCACATGACCATTTGCAGGAAAATCTTCCAGTATCTGCAAGAAACCTGGCAGCAATCCACTTGTGCATCTGAACACAAGCTCAGCAAGCTATTGACATGCCTGAGAAAGGTACAAGGAATTCGCTAACAAACAGCTTTACGGTCTTGTGGAAATGATTATGATTCCTTCCAGATGGATTAGGACTCATGAGTCATTTCACAAGATTATTCTTTTCCTCTTCCAGCCACATCAGGGTGCCACTATAAAGATTAATACACAAAAAGACAATGCTGTACTTGATTTTTGTCCCTCCCACATAACTACGAACCATATCTATACTGTGTATATTAGAAATTGGCTCCACAAGCTTTAGCTGAAAACAAATGTCTCCAGAAAGTACAAGTGTGCAGACAAGCAAACTGCTGCCACAGACCACAGAGAATCTGTTCATAGTCTGACCACATCCACGCAATTCTTGGCTCATGTGTCAGGTTTACAGCTCACAGAGAGCACCTGAACAGGGGCTATGAGATGACCAGATCTGCCATGGCCATGCAATGTTTTCCTGTGCCATGTAGCACTTATGTAGTTGCCTAAGTGGTAGCTGGGAAGGGTTTATTGTGGGCTGACAGGCTTGAGGCTTCAGCTTATAGAATACCATATTTGCTGCAAGTCCATCCCTTCTACAGCACACAGGTAACCTTGCAAAAAAGAAGCCTGCAGTAAAAAGGTCTGCAATGTTGATCAGATCACGTTTTCAGTTTTGGCCTTCCAAGGTCTAAGAGGAGCAAGATCCACATGCTTCAGAGGAAGATACTTCAAAGTAAAGATAGAGAGAAAAAACTACCCAGATTTATTCTTAGCCCTTTCCCTTTGAACTTTAGTTACACCTTCAGGCATGCAAAAACTTAGAACCTTTCCAAATTTTTTTTAAAAAATCAATGCATTTCTCTCTGCTGTACCTATGGATGTTCTCATAGCAAGCACACTAATCTGATTCTGTTTAGGAATACGGTAGCCATGTTCTTAACTAAAAATGCCTTGTTTTTTAATGCTCAAAAAGTGTTAAAAAATGTTATTATAATTCAGAAAGATCTAATGAAAGAAAGCCATAAAGGTACTGATTTTCATTGCATAACACCTCAATCTTTTCAGGAGAGAAAGACTTCCTCAGGGCAGAATCTTTTCTTCTTCAAGAAGAAAAATAAAGTTATCTGGTTTCACTTTTTTCTCCCCCTTTCCTTTTTTATTTCCTCCTTTACTTTTATTTTTTCTTTCCTTATTTCAGTGCATTCCTTGGAGATTCAAATGTCATTTACTACTTTTCATGAGCTTTCATGATTCTGACAATTTCTCCATTCGTTTAATTCCCTTGATGCAGAAGAATAATTGAAAAGATAAAACAAGAATAAATGTATCTTTTGTTCTTGTAAATTGTTAGGGCAACCTAAAGTTGCTACTCCATCCTGACTCTCAATGGACTGGGACATCAGTCAAATCCTAACAGATTCTCCTCTGCAGGAATATTACATTTACTAGATTTTCTTGTGGCCTTGCTGCAGTGCAGAAAGCAAGCTCTTTGAGGCAATAGATGTGCAAGCAAAGGTCTGTCTCCTATCAATGTTTACAGAACCATAGCTTTCCATGTTCCCTATGAACAAGCAGAGTCAAATAACATTTTTGTTTTCATAATGGAAACTACCTAATACTGATCACAGCTCAGCAAGTGGGATAGCAATACAGTTTGGCACAAGATGAGCTCAAAGCGCTTTACAGTGTTCACAAATCAAAGCAATAATGTACAGTGAATAGTATTCCCAGGTAACAGATGTGGTAAATGAAAGCACAGAATGTATTCTCCCAAGAGCAAACAATAAGCTTACAGATGAAATTGAAAGTGAATATGGTCTCCAGTTATAATCTTGTTCTTTTGCCATTAGTCCCTTCTTTTAATATTGACAGAACTTAAGTAATTTCCCTGCCTTCTAGAGTCCTTTGCTTTACAGGATTCTGTCTCTACTTCCACAGATACACAATTCTCTTTAGAAGCACAAACATCTGGAAAACTTCAAACAAACTCTAAGTTTTTGGTTGTGTAACTGAACAACTGTTTCTTAGCTGAGATCCAACTTCAATATTAGATATTAAGGGCAAGAAATCTTCACCCAAAATCTCAGTCTAGATCTCTTAAATATAACTCTCAAAACACATACAGTGAACTCCCTTGGTCAAAATTTCACCGTAGGCAAATCTGCATGACTCCAAAGAAGCCAACACTGTAACTGTGATCTGCATCCACCAAGCATCAGATTCACTAAGTATATTCCCTGGCACAGGGAATGCTTTGAATGTGGAACCACTGCAAAATACACTTCAGTTACTAGGACTATGGGTAAGAAGTGGGCACAATTTCTTAACGTTAGGAAATACATGAACATGTGCGTGAATAAATTGCTGCTTTTCCGGACAGTTTCAATGGAAATGTACATGTACCTATGAGGGCAAAATTTAGTGTTTTATACACAACAGCTTTTTTTCAGCGTACATTCAGTTTGATGACATTAAACCAGGATAATCTCAGCTCCCATTGGAAGAATGAAATTAAATTCATGATTGAATCAGTTTAAGACTTCAGAAATATTTGCATCTGGATTTATTTTGTACTTCTACCTCTTCTATATGCCAAATCACATCTAGATTGTGGCTTCTTAAAAATGAGGTTGAATTTTAGATTTAGATTTGTTTTTCCAAATTATTTCTAGGGGAGATTTGAGTTGAAATTTATCTGATTAACCTCTGAGAACTCTGAGACAAGGAATGATTCAGCTTCAAACTGTTTTAATTCATTTGCCATGAAACCATTGATTTCAGTGGAATATTCATAAATATATGTATGGCTTCGAGGATGGTAGGCAGACTGTTATGCCCTGCCTATTAAAACGGTGATAACTATTAACACAATTTATCTATGTTTATTTTAAAATCTTAATTAATGAGCTTACTAAACTAAGCCCAAGCAAATGCAGGCTCTGTGTGTAGTGCGCATGCCTTGATGCTTTAAATTTGTTTGTACAGCTGTGAGATTCTCAAATTAATTATCTGTCAGGAAAAGTAAAAGACTGCCAGGAGAGCATGGAGATGAAATCCAAGCCAATGGGAGAAAATTAAAAAATGGCATCCTGTGACATGAATCACTTTTACAGAATAACCTCTGCTATAATAATAAGTCTGTAGTTTCTAGACACAGATCATTAGCAGCAATACACGTAGTTGCATCAACTTTCTACCATTTAAGTGTACAGCATTTATTAAGATGGATATCAGTCATCTCCATGTCATTTTGTAAATGCACATAAGACATTATTAGGACAATAAAATCTCCAAAGAATTGGAAAAAAAATATTTCTCTAATCAGATATCACATAGTCACATTACTCAAACACCACACTCCCTATTCAAAATTCAAAGTTGTCTGAAGCAAAGGATCAGATACAACATCAACATTTTCTGAACCACTAGGTTTTGAAGCATGGTTTAGCTGCTGAACAAGGAAGAACATTATCTTCTGGGATTTGCAAAATAATCTAGCACCTAACATCCTTTGAAATGAACAACTGTTATCTTTGTCATCATTAGAAATTGAAGTGTTTTTAATAGCCTGTTACTGTATGATTAACTAATCTAATGCCAGAGGTCAGAAACACTCAGTATCTATTCTGACATCCCAAAGTACCTGTTAAGACATTAAGCTTGGGAGGGCGCTGAGCAGAAACTGCATAAAAGGCACCAGAGGCTGCCAAACTCCAGCGCTCTCAATCTCATATAACTGTTCTGGATAATAGATACCAAGCAGAATCTGACTCAGGTGCTATTTTTAGCTGTAAGGCTTCAGTCCTAAAAGCAAAATGTTATTCCATGTGTATATAGAACAAGTACAATTTAATTTGATTTCTGTGAAGCATGATCCTTGTGTAAGGATCCCTGCACAACCAGCAAGGTGTTCAGCCCCCAAAAGCGATAACCCGCAAAACATAAGAGCAACCCTACTGGATCAGCCAAAGGCCCACCTAGTCTAGACCAGCCTCAAGCAGGTACCTTCTAACCTAGGAAAGACTAAGACTACAGCAAACACAGGATACATCTCAACACTTTCTCAGGCCCCAACTATCTGATGATATGGGGACTTCCTGGATTTGATGGGTTTTCTGTGTATTCGGACTTTTCAGGTCTTTCTTATTTGGTGTTTTCCTGAACCCAAGTCAACAACCCAAGTCAACATTATGAGTGGGTAACATTCATTGGCAAGACACTTCCAACCACTTCATAAACAAGAATCCTTTTCTGTTTGTTTGGCTTCTACCAGCTTAATTAGATGTCAGTTTTGTATAGGAAAAACTGGGAACATCTGCCACACCCTTTGTGATTTTGCAAGTTCCATCAAGTGTACCCATTCTGCTTCTTTCCACGCTGAAGAATCCTAACCTACATAGACACTCTTCACAAAAAGCTACTCCCTTGATCTTTGTTGCCTTCCTATGGCTCTTAAGGAAGGAAGACTTTACTTGTCTGTTCTACACTTCTTAATCTCCCTTCCAGTTTCTTAAAGCTGTATTCCCAAGTGACATTTCCAGCAGTTCCCTAGCTCTTTGGAAAATGTTTCCAGTATGCCAAAGCTTCTCCACACGATACAAAAGGGAAGGGTTTATATCAGTACCAGCCTCTTCCTTCCAGATTTGGAAGACCTGATATTATGGGAGAGACAGCCTGACAGTGAATAGAAACTTACTGCACAAGTAATTAATTCAGAGGCAATATGATTTAACCTCTGTCAGTCTGTAGATTGAACTTAAGAAATTATGGCAAACAACTAGCCAGTCAGTGTATGCAGCATTAGTTTTTTATTGTATCCTTACACGTGTTGCTGTAGCCACTCAACTAGCCAGACATCTCCAAAGAGCTGTGAAAGCAAATTCCTGATCAGCAGTATATATCAAACAGGACAGGATATGTCATCTTCCTCTAAGACAAAACTAAAACCAAAGTATTTCATGGAGGTCTGGCATCTAGGATGTAGCTTATAAATGAGGAAAAACTTGACTTATGAAAACAAACCAAATCTTCAAGCTTGTGGAGGGACTTAGTAAGATTTCCCCCGCCCCCATTATCTTTATCTTCAGCCTTATCCCTGCAAACTGATCCTTCTGGCAGTCACTCATGTACTATCAGTCTACTTCTATCTTAAAATAAATAAATAAACAAACAAACAATTCCAGTTTACATATATGAATAAAAAAGCATGATATCTATTTTGATAGAGCCTGTCTCTACAGAACTTCCAGCTAGTGAAGTCATCTGCTGCAAAGCACCTGGTTGAAAGACCATAATGGTTATGTTTTCCTGTGCAGAGAAATGACCAAATGCTTCCAAAATTCTGTATGTATGGTTAATGGAAAGCATAATAATAATAATTCAGAGGAGGATTGTGGAATTCCTACTATGCTAAATTTCATACAGTATAATCTTCTTATAAATTTCCTTGGCACCACAAGTCAGATTTTCCAACGTGTATACGAGTTGTATTGCCTGGGACTGCTACACAGGGAATTACAATCTGAAAGGATAAGTAGTTCCCTAATAACCCACAATGACACAAATCTATTATGCTGACATTTCTTTCAATTCTTACTAGACTAAATATGAAATAATATACATTGAGAAAATAGCAGTGAAGCATGTTTTTCATTTTGTTGTATTGCCTGTCATACCAGTTTGACGAATAATGAAGATCAAAAGTCTTTGTAATTACAGATGCCTAAACAGCTTCTAATGTAACTTCAGTTCAAAAAAGGGAGGATAAGCTATTTGATATAAAGAAGGCCATATTGTCTGCTGAAGAAGTTAAATCTAAGAGTGGAGCACTACCACTTTACAGTGGCAGAACACAGATGTACCAAACACTGATATATTTCTGAGTTATCTTTCCAAATGGCAGCTCTGTCAAAATGACCCAGCATCAGATAAAGGTCTGATGATGGAAAACAAAACAAAACAAAATATTTAAAATTAATATTTTGAGTTTCTGAATATTCACTGGAATTTTGTAGTTGTTGGTTAATTTACATCTATTATTTTCCTGACAATTTTATATTAAAAGGACATGGCTTTCAGAGATGTCAATCTTAAAAAAATAAAATAAAATGGCTTGGCATTCAGGATTTAACTGACCTTCTAGCATGCTACCTGTGCAAGATATGCAAAGGGATTATTTCAGAACTCTGTAGCCAAGTTTACCTCTGGGTTATTCACTGAAGCTTTTAGTAGTTTTTGTTATCAACAGTACCTTTTCATTTGTTTATTTTTAAGAAAAAAAAAAAAAAAGTAATAGCTCTTTCTGCCTAGATAGTTCCTAAATTCAACCAAAAATACTGTCTTATTTTTTTCCATAATTTGGGAATTATTGTGACACTAACAGACCACTCCTTAGGTGAAGACAAGCTGGACCATATTATAAAGAGCAATTCAGAAGTCATACGGTATTTCTACTAGCCAAATCTTGACTGCCAGGTCAAACATGAAATATGAGTTCTAGCTGTATTTTCGTCCTTGTGGGAGAAATTTTCCTTCCCTCTCTGATTTACTTCTTATCACTTCTCTTCACAGCTATCTCCTCCTTTTTCTTTAGAGGATAAAAAAAAAAGCCTGCCTTATTTCTTATTTGTGACATTTTTTTCTACAACAATTCTAAGCTTGGAAACTAAGGAAAAAAAAAAAAAAAAAACACTTAAGCAGCTGCTGTTGACAACACTGTCAGTTCTCAAAACTGCTGATAAAGCTTATGGTGTGCCTGGATTTCTCCTCCAGACAAGTCATGAAAACATCAAAAAGAGAAGATGCATTTTTTGCTTTCTGTTGTTTTGTGGGTGTTTTCTTCTTGTGTTGTGGGTCATTTTTTTTGTTTGTTTTATTTGTTTGTTTTACACCTGCTGTGTATTTGCCTTTTTAAGTTTAAAGAAGGATGTATCTGTTTTCAAAAAGAGAACTAAAAACACTTTCAGAACAACTGAATTAATGTAAATGTCAACCATCTCATCTAACTTCTCTCAAAAAGATGCTTGCTGCACTCTTTAATTTCTCCCAATAAAGTCAGCCTATGGTTGTGACTGAGATATCTTAATCTGATCTTTGCACAGCTCTTCAGTGTCTTCTGAAGGTTTATGTTTTCCACATTATCTCTGCAGCTCTTGATTGAACTCCTTCCAGTACACCACAGGACCTTTAAATTCTAGACACCAAAAGTAACTATAGAATTTTATTATCGGCCTCCCTAGAGCTATTTATGGAGGAAATGGCACCTCCCTTGGCTACTTAAAATACCCTTCGCAAATACATACAAGGATCACCTTTTCTCTATTAGCTACCATATCACACTGCTAGATGCCGTTCAATGTCTTATTCTCCACATGTTCAAAGTCATTTTTGAGTACCTTCCTCTTGTAATTACTTTAGTAATTACCAAAGAAGCATTCATTTCCCCCAGTTTTACTTTACCAACCATTACCTCTCCGCCCATTTGCAGAAACTCCATAAATAACAACTCTTAACTGCACAGAAAAGTTCAGTACCAAAACAGTCAAGATATCTCAGATAATGATAATACATGCTAGAACATTTAATGGCACTTACTTTACCAGGCTTGTTTGCCTCAAAGCTGTTTTCTTTAAATTTCTCCTGCAGGGTCTCAGCTAACCGACAAAGTAAGGCACCATTATCCAATTTCTCCATAAAGGTTTCTGCTGTTATTTCTCTACCTGAACAGCAAGCAGAAAGTTAGCATGGCAAAAAATGTGCAATAGTATCGACTGCATTTATTAAAAAAAAAAAAAAAAAAGGCATTCTAAATACATGGACAACTTGAAAAAACATGCTTACCTGAATAACTTGCATTACATTCAATACTTAGTGAATAATCTCACTACTAGCTCACCAGTACATATACAGTACATATACACCATATACATATACAATAAGTACATATACAATACATATACAAATTATTCAAAAATAACATGCTTTTCTGGGGAAGGTATGTTACCAAAAAAATAATTCCAGCCTGTAAGAAATTACATACCTCATTTACATAAGAAATCCCAGTGCTTTTAGCTGCTTTTAGCTGTCTTTTTTTTTACCTGTACAGCAGGTAGATGGTTTACACCAGTATGTGTGGGTAACAATGATGTAAGTTGCTAACACTATTACTGCAGCTTATTTTGCAACAGAAGCAGCAAAATGTGCAAAGAAGAAAACAACAGTTTTCTTTAACAGGACTTCAGGACTTGATCCTGCAAAAATGTGACCAACTACTAATGACTGAAAAGCCTCTTTGAAAAAATATTTTTCAGAAGAAATGTTAGATTTATTATTAAAAAAAAAAAAAAAATCACAAAATTTCATGTCATGTGTCTACTTGCAGTAGAGACGTGCCTTCTGATGAGGCTGGACAGGCCAGCTCAGAAGGGAATCATTTGCCACCTCAAACTAAAGTCCCAGCATCATGACATCATTTTCAAATTAAATTACTTCTAATTCTTGTTGAAGCTTTTCATATTTTTACTGGAAAAATTTGCCTTCTCTTTGGACACTGTTTTGACCAGCAGCTGGCTTGTTCAGCATTCTTAACTTCTACCAATACCACGAGAGAAACAAGGGCTAATTCTTGTTTTTCCCATTAAGACAGAACTTAGGTTTTGTTTGTTTTGGTCGTGGGTTTTATTATTTGTTGTGTGTGTGTGTGGTTTTTTGGTTTTTTTTTTGGTTTGTTGTTTTTTTGTGATATTTTCCTAAGTCATTTGGAAACTGGACTAATACTATCAACTCACTTTTCAAAGGCTATTATAGAGCAATCCCAAATAACTACTTGTGAGATCCGTTTCCTATCCCATTCACATCCACTCCTGCTACTCAAAACTGATTAAAAAAAAAAAAAAAAAAGTAGAAGTCTGCCCACTGCTGGTTAATTTTTTTGCCACAGATTTTTGTGGCAGCTGCCACACCAAGCAGCTGCCTGACCAAATTAGTTTTACACTTTTCCAGTCAGTGTGGGAAAATTTATTTTCCATGAGATGTCTGGGAACTGAAAGCATTAGTCTGCTTAGAGATGGTTCACAATGTTTTTGCCAAAAAAAAAAAAAAAAAGAAAAAAAAACTATGAAAAAGATGAAAAAGAAGTAAAGCTTTTCCATACTTTTTCATTGAGAAGGGAAACCTAATATTCAAAACTAAAAATGAAATAGATAATCAAAAGCTAATATTATACTCTAACATACTGTGAGTACACTGTAACCTGATAATCATTGTTCACTTACAACATTGAAGAGAGCAGTATTATAAAGCAATATCTGTAAAAATGCTAAAAGAAATATTATTTGTCTAGGCCCTTGCCTGAAAACTGTTAGATACTTCAGCATTCTTTGGACAAAAAAAATACCTAGTCTTTTCAGTTTGGTCAGGTAAAGAATAAAGATTAAGACAAAGACCTTTGCAGCAGTTTATTTTCAGACACAACAACAGACTTACATTTCTGGTTGAAGTTAAATCTGCTTTTTCAAATGCATTCCTCAGAAATATCTGTTTAATGTCAAGTTGGTTCTGTTTGTTTGTTTGTTTTTCCTCTCCCCTCCCTTAATTCTCTCTGCCGTACAGCCCACTTTATAGCTCCCATACACTGAAATTACTTCTCCAGACAGAAGAGCAGTAGCAGCACTGCAGACATTGATCACGGTGGTAGCTTATGCATAACTGATATGATTTTAGCAGTGCCTCCAATCCAGCTGAAGCTGTGTCTCAAACTGTAAGAGGCAACAGATACAAAAACTAAGCATTTCAGCACCTCAAAAAAATTTCATTGCCCTTCTAGCCTCTGTTTTTTTCCCATTTGCACTATCAGCATTTATGGCAAAAGGTATAAACCAATAGAAATCTGAAATTTAAATATTACTATGTTATAGGAACTGCTTCATTTTTAATGAAATATTGGATTTTTTTTTAATAGACTCATTTTCTCTTTTAAAAAATCTATTTCAAACATTTTTAACCTCTGCAAGGTTTTAGTTTTGTTTTGGAATGCACAATTACTTTTTGCATGGGTAAAAGAGAAATCACATCCTATTCTGTCCTATAATTTATAGATGTGATTTATAGATTTTACTGGGTCAAGCCTTAAAAAATAAATAAACAAACAAATACACAAACCTACTTAAAACTATCTTCTCTTTAAACAGGCTTGGAAAAGATCTTCTATCTTCTGCTGATATTTAACAATATGTTTACACCATTTTTAATGCTGAATTGCATTAGCAGTTTGGTCACTGCATATTGTATGCTAAGCTGGAGTATTTTAGTTCTGTTTCCTTTTATGAAAGCTGAAAGAATGAGTTTTGCATTGAACATCTGTATCCAATGAAAAATATATTAGGTGTCAGCTTTCAATTCACTGTATTTTATGGCTCCAAGAGGTGGCATTTTTTTGCTAAAACAGACACTCTGACATATTTAACAGTTGAAATGTCTTGATTCAAATGAGAGTAATGTTCATAGCCTGAGGAAAAAAATGGCTCTGTGTATTTGTATGGAAAAAACATTAAACTCCATTAAAAATGTGTAACTCCCCCTATAATTACAAGAAAGCAGTTGCAATGATTTTATAGAATGGTAATAACATAAAATATAATAAAAAACAACACTAAAAAATGAAAAAAATAAAATAAAACAGGAATATGAAGTCTTTCTCAAACTTTACAAGCATTGCTTACCCTCTCTTACACTACAGTGACCAGATACCCCTTAAAAAAGAAGCTCTTTTTCCTGAATGCCTATTGCTTGGGAACTGTGGGCAGCTATCTGCAAGGCCACCCAGCCTTGGGGTCCTCATGCAAGCAAAGTGGGAGGTCTGTGAAAGAACCACTGAAAAGAGCCCGTATCCTTAGCCTCTTGGGCACACGCCCTGGGTAAAGCATTCCCTGTTGTCCCCTCCCTCCCCAGACAACCAGAACCTTCAGAAAAAAAGGTGGAAGGACTTGAACGCTGAAACAGAGGTATCGAAGTCGAGTTGATTCTTCTATTCTATCCCTGAGTTGTTCCACACTCAGTTTAACCCCTCCAATGCAAGACACTGGCTCCAGCCCAATGACTAGCTGATAAGCTATTTGAAGTAATGATTGGAATGGTAAGACAAAAATAACAGTTTACATACCGAAACATCCCTGAGATGTATCAGTAGGAGGATGAACTTTTACTGCACTGAGGCAACAGTGGAAGTATTCCTCTTGACCCTCCAGTTGTGTGGCATTCGTATACCCAAGACAACAAAAATTTGAGGAAAACAATGGCCTATGATTTTATGCACATAGAAAAAAAAACGCCTCTTTTCTGACAAGAAGGCTGTTGTGTATCCTAGAGCAAGAGGAATAGTGTTGATAGCATTGACGTTATTGTTTACTTGAAATGGAATACATAAACAACCCCAATGGCATGTTGATACTAAAGAAAATTATAAAGATCTCTCAGCTAAATAGTTTACTCAGTGCCATCAAAAACACTACAAGTATCAGTACCACGAATATCTCAATATTCAGAGATATTTATTTTCTACCTGTTTTTCCTACTGGCTTGAGCTGAACATGCAGATGTTGAAAATAAAGGTACTGTTACAAAATCCTCTAAGTAAGATAACTGAGCTGAAGGAGGTTTTGCTTAAAACTCAGAATCTAAGAAATAACATTTTCTCACAGAAGACTTCCAACCCTTTATCCCCCAGACTTTATGCCTCCTTCCACACAGCTTTAAATTCCAAACCTGGTCTCAACTCATTGCCTCCTACCTGCTCTCCTACCTTCCTCACATCTCTATTCTTTTTCTCCAGGTCTACTCCGTTTCTACATCCAGGCAAGCAACTTTTACATGCCTTGTACCACATGCAACTTCTACAAGTCCACTTCCTCATTATCTTACAATCTGTGGCTTCTTACCTATGAGTTTCTGAAGCCCAGAAGTTCTGATAGGAAGAGGTCTCAGCACCGAAGCCCAGACACGTTCCCACAACCAGGGAACATCTTAAAGGCCTCTTTTGTAGTTCCATGTTCTAAATGAAGCGGGATGGAATAAACTATGGTATTGGATCCCCTGCATCTGGTAAACAGGCCCCAGGAACAGGAAACAAGATCAGGGCTTTACACAATAGCCAAAGAGGAAATGGAGAAATTTGCCCTTTGTATCTGCGCTAAACTACCAACTCATCACAAGGCCTGCTCCTTCTGATGGCAAACCTTTTCCCTCTCCAGACACCTAAGATAAAATGAGACAGTATTGGAGAGTACAGAGGGCAGCAAACCCCAGTTGCCGTCAGTCATTGCACCTCCCCTAGAAGACGAGTGTGGCCCAGCAGCAGTAATTCTCATGCGAAGCTTGCTCAAGGTGAAACAGGTTTCAGTGTCAGCAAGAGGATTCGACTAAACATGCATTATCTGTCCAATTCAGTGTGCATCAGCAGTGAAAGCACTGTGCTTCATTGGCTTTATACACAATAAGGACAAGGCTAAGGAGATGACTGTGCCTTGCAAGACAATATATCTCCTCAACTTAGCCAATGCAAAAATCTCTCAGCTGAGCCACCAGAGCTCAGCAGAGAGAAGTGATGCTAAGAGACAGAGCATCCATAGAACATCCAGCATGTAATCCCATGCCTGCTGCAACCCTGAGGTGCCCCATTTTGCAAGGGCTATGATGTAAAACATCATGAGTCAATCCCATTGGAAACATGGATTTGATCTGAGATGTCCCTCTCCTAGTCCCTGGAATGCAGGCAGCTAAAATCTATTCAGAAATGTAGCTGTAATGACAAACTGTTCTCTCAAAAGCTCTGAGTTTCTCTGACATGAAACCAAAAATAAATGGCAAGATGTGTGGAAATGTGCTAGATACTATTTGAAAACAATCTCCATGCTAATCTACAGTAAGATGTCTAATGTCTCAGGGTTAAAATTCTTAGAAAGCTATTTTTCAGATGCATCGCGTATCCCAGTCTTCCCGTTTTTCCCTCATATAAGGTCAAATTCTAGTTGTGATGCCTAATTTATATCTAATATCAAAAACAGTAATTCGTATTATAAAGTTCAATATTTTCATCTTCTCCAGTTTGCAATTTTGAACCCACAAAAGGCCTTGCTGGTGAAAAATTAACTGCCACTAACACTATGTAGGACATATTTGCTGCTCCACAAAATGCCAAAAATGACATCAGTTGATTAAACTACATCCAAGAGGTTCAGCCCTGCTCTTTACTAAACCATTTTCTACTATTTTTGAAAAAATCTACATTTATTTGAAAAGATTATTTGTTCTTGTTGATCCATAGTACAAACGAATGAACAAAATATATGTGAAACAAAATGTGAACAAACGTGACAAAAATTAAGTACATACTAATTTTCACAATAGCGTAAACCAGGCAGCCATATTGTGCTGACATTTAAATAAATGGACATAAAGACACTTAAAAGTAGACAACACAAGTTAAAGCATATAGCAAACTAGGGTATGGATATACAGAACATTACCAGTGCTGTAGTATCTACACATCCAAACACATGAAAAATCTACTGACCATGAATGCAAAATGGGTTGGTCTCCAAAAATAAATAAATAAATAAATTAAAAAATAAATACATAGAAGAAAGAAAGAAAGTAGAAACATTTTCATATCCTTTTGGTTAATGCAAAGTGAGAAACTACTGACAAGTATTTACAACAAGGTAACAGCATGCTATAAACTCTTATGTATTTTATCCTACAGCAATATGTGTATTTGTCCTTCCTCTCATGGAAGTTAACCACAATTATATAGTAATTAAACCAAATTTGAATTCTGGGTGAATATATTTACATGAATATAATTACTTTAATTCAGTTACACTTGAGTGTGAATTTTAACTTAATTATTAATTTGAATAACAATGTCTACATAGGAATTCAAGGCACTTGAACAAATCACTGTAACTTCAGTTCTTCACAACAAACTCTGAGAAAAAAAAAAAAGCATGGATGTGAGAAGGTGTGGGGGAATGCATTAAGCAAATGAACTGTGTATGCTGCTTAATTAAAAGAAGGCTGAGCCCATTTTGTTATACAGTGCAGAGTTTGGTGTCCATATGAAAAATCAGATTTTTAATTACAGTTGGCATTTCAGAGCCTCCCGCTGGTTGCTACTTTCCTACTAAAAAAAAAAAAAAAAAAAAAAAAAAGTGACCTAATTCCTAAACTTGTCACTGGGAAAGCTCTGTTAGGAACTGCTAACAAACTTCTATTTGTTTTCGCATGGCTCACTAAAACTTCACTATTTACAACATTTCAACAATACATTAAATCCTTGATAGAACGTGCTTCTTCTGATTCAAAAAGCAGTCTTTTGGATTGCTGTCTTGTGGTAACTGGAACAAAAATGCAGGATTTCTCTATTTTGCTCTGGCATTGTCTAGACAACTTAATATTTGAAAGTCATTAATTTAAATGGAAGTACCACACTAAGTTGTAATTTAAGGTGCCAGGTTTACATTTTGAGTTCATATCTATTCCAACTCTAAAATGGGTATCACCTATGTATGAAATATTCTGGTCCTGAGTACATTCTACTGACAGCTATTTTTTCTACTACACTTCTCAGAGCATAGCAGTATTGCCCTTCCTCTCAAAAAAAGATGAACTGGAGCAATATAGAACATGCCGAGGAAAGGCACTTTGTTATTGTAGGATATCACTGAAAGGCTACAACTACAGCAGCTGCCAAGACAACATGTCAAGACAAGATGAGCAAGATTTTCAGGTAAATACCTCATCTAAAATAGTATCACATGTGTTTTGAACAAGAGGAGGAACTATTGCTGTTTTTCTTAGTATCATCTTGAGGATGAAGAATTTATTACAAAAATCAGCTATTTCCCTGGTATATTCCTTGTATATTCATGAGCAATATGTTTCTGCTTCACACAGCAGGAGGTAAGGCCAGAAGCAGTAACTCCAGGTCCCAGCCATAAACTGGGGTCAGGCCCCTGTACACACAAGATTCTGGAAGACTTTGCACACATTACACTGGGCAGCAATTATCAATCACTAGACTGCTTGCTCAGCAAACATCTACTTAACAAGTTCTTCCATTCAAGACATCCAGTACACCCACAGCTTGTAGGAGGTCTCCTTGTAAAATTATAAGATACACTTTACGGTAGTAAGTAGCACTGTCCTGCTTAATAGGATTAATGCAGAAAGCACATGCAAAATAAAATTGAAAGGGAAATTTGAGGAAGAAAAAACATGGAGGGAATAAGAGTTCAATCATGCTACTGTCAGAAACACTGTGGAGGCAAACTACTTATTAGCTTTTCTGACCATGCTAACAATTGTACTAGGTGAAGGTAGCTAGCTAATTAAAACCACCTTTATTTCTGAAATGCAAAGACGTCTGAAGATCTGCATTTTCAGCTAAGAATGCATAGAGTTCTCTTACTGCTCAGTGATTGCATTACTCTTACTGTATCTTACCCAGTAGGTTTGTGAGCCACAGGGCCAAATCCTCTTTCATCGGCAACAAGTTGGCCTCATGTCTACTGGCAAGCCACTGACTGTATTGATGCATATCAGAGAGGCCAGGCCCACGTGCCTTCGGGCTCAGAGCAGTGCACATTGCTTATCCACTTGTTGTACCTGTTGGTTTGTCAAGAAGAAAACAAAAAAGAAAATACACTCCATTACACCAAATAAAATTGAACAGGTTCTCTTTTTAGAATTGTAGTAGACAACAATGTTAACTATGATTGTAAGAAATCAGATGTGAGACAAACAGATGGGGATCTAACACATGAACACGTCAACTGAAGTTTTGTTTTGTTAATGGCTCGTATTGCCACTGATTAAATCACACAGATAAACATCTACTTCATTTGTACTCACCAAGCTACACATGTTGCCATCACAAACATTCTGCAAGGAATGATTAAAATCAAATGAAAATAAACATTTCACACAAAGCTAGTAACTCACTACGGTGCCTGATCCAATATCCATTCAAAACAAATGGAAAGCTTCAAAGATTGTTGGACCAGACCCAAGAAAAACATGTGAACAACTGAGTTACGCTACCGCAGCAAACTTACTAACAATTAACAAATGCAGTTACCAGGTGGGATCCATGTATTCCGCAGCTTTAGAATAACCAAAGGAAAAACACCACGTGGATTTACTGAATAACATCATTTCTTCAGAAAGCAGCACGACAGCTAGCGCTGATCACCCACACTTCCCACTTCCACCTTTTAAACAAAGACTCCTCTGCTTCAGTGACAACTTCTGGAAACTTTCGTTTCAGGTAAGACAATACGTCATGTGTTAAATATTAGTCAAGCGTTCAGACTCCTGCAGAGGCCAGGGACGTTAGGCCCATTGGACCTATATCCCTGTTCCTGAAGGACTAATTCTCCCATCTGTGGCATTCGTGTGCTAAGAAATAAGGTTGTTTTATTTATTTATTTTTTTTTTTTCCTGAAAAGAAAATCAGACCTGAACCCTAATGCTTGCAGCAATGACTGGGTTGCTTTCTTGCCTGGCAGGCAGTAGCCTACTGAAAACCCGGTCACACCAACAAGGCCTTATGGAGGTCAAATGAGAGAGAAAGATTACTAATGGGCTAGGGGGTTAAAGTCCTAAGGAACTGTTCTTTGCCTATTGTCCCAGGTGACCCATGCTAACTGTGGTTATATGTGGCAGCTGACTTCAGCTTATGAAGCACTGCACTGTTTCTTTCTGTCCGTTGCATACCTTTCAAGTCAGGTAAAAGGTAATAGTGACTTTAAAAAAAAAAAAAAAAAAAAAAAAAAAAAAAAGTCCAATTTGTTATACTATTCCACTGTGGTCTGGAATAGCAAGAATACTTAAAATAAATTATTTGCCAAAAGGAAAATGTTTACTGAATGTAAAAAGTAATTGCATTGCCATAAAACTGTGCTGTAACCTGCATTTCCAAATACATGAAAAGTTATTTGGGATATTTTAACATTTACATTAGAATAATCCAACATTTTTAAACCGTACCCTGGGTAACTAAACTTGTTCACAAAAGCATCTGCTTAACTCTTGCTGAGAGCACCTCTATTCCCACCCTAAACCCTGAAACTTTAGTTGCCCTTGAAATAGTTGGACACAGCTTTCACTATGACTGTGCCTCTTACTGAAATGAAACAGTTTTTAGCCAGGAGGTGAGGAGGGGGGATGATAGAGATGGCACTAAAGGTTTTATTCCCTCATACAAATACATATTTCTGAATTATCATTATATTTGATATTTTTCTAACAAGAAAAATCTGTAAGTATCAAAATTCCTTTGGAAGCTAAGCATTTTAAGATAGACTAAAATATGTAAACGAAGCACAGCTCTGTTCTGTAAACTGACTTGTTACAAACATCAGCTTGGACTCGTGTTTTTCTGGTTGATTACATTCAAGTTATAAATGTTCATTTTGTTCAAGGAAAAAAAAAAGAATTAGGCTGTTGGCTGTGCAAAAAGTTATCAGGAATGTCACTCACAAAATGGATTCCTTCTGACTAAATGATGCGAACAGCTTCAGAGTTATAATGACAGTGTATTTAAAGCTGTTTGAAGTCACTTGGAAACACTCCATTGATACTTCAAGTCACTGCTTCTCTTTGGATAGATGGAAACAGAAGCAAGTTGGAAAACTAACACCACCTTGTCTTCAAATACTATGTGGGAAAAATCGGGGAGAAATACTTGTTACTTTCTTTGCAGAAAAAAAAAAAAATAGTTTTAAAATAATTTGTGTGTGATTTCTGGAGACTATCAACTCCACTGATGAGGTGAGAAGCAAAATTGAAACTAGTTTATTCTCTTTAATTGTCTCAGAAATTGTACCAGTTAAAATAATTTTTAAAAAATAAAAATAAAAATGTTTAATATACAATACACAAATAAGCACAGGAAAAAAAAAAATAATCTTTTTCGTCAATTTCCCAGTTTAACACCAATTATGTAGCTGAATATTTAGGAAACAAAGTCCTGCAATTTATTTTGTTTGATAAATATAGTGAAAAACATATATCCAGGAATAAGAAGTACCATTGTTCTAAAGGAAACAACTATACTTTGCACCACCTCTTCACTGGAAATAATTTAAAGATTCACATAGACTTTGAGGAGAGGGTTGGAGTCGATGACCCTTGGAAGTCCTTTCCAACCTACACTATGCTCTTCGTTAATATTTCAGGGATGCCCACAGACATTTCATGGGACCCTGAGCTGGGCTGTGCTCAAGAAAACCAGAGAGACAAAATCCTGTCAGGAAACCTGCACCTACATTTTCACTCCTAAAACCTTGTATGTGAAATGTGGAATTAATTGATAACCACTATTACAATATGCCTAACAGACAGCCTGAACACTGCAGTTGGCTTCCACCAATGAGGCAGGACTAATTCTAAAGTGGAAAAGTTGCCCTTTTTTGGAATTGTTGTTATTATTTCTTTGTTTAAAGAACAGAAAAAAGGGAAGTCTCCTGGACCAAATACAAAGAGATGATTTGGGTTTCCCTGTCAGTCTGTGAAACAAGCGCTGCAGTCCATGCTTCAACTTGTTCTCTGGGGAAATTCAGAACAGAGAATTGACAGATCTGAGATGTTGAGTTCAGGTCTAAAATCTTGAAATATGCTTCATACTGACCTGCCTCTTGTCTCACAAAACTCAGCAACCAGGCTGAATGAAATTCAGGAAACTGGGGCCTCAGTGCAGGAAGGAAAATGGCAGAATAAAGAGCTCTGACTTTGGAGGATACATAGGTGTTTGAGTCTGGTAATAACCTCACTAGTAAGAAGAGCTAAGATCCAGAGCAAGAACGGTGCTCTGAGTTTAAGGTGGTTTTAACAGGACACAGGTTCACAGAATGGGACAAGTTGGAAAGATGAAGACAAGAAGAGCTATAAACTGTGAATGATTTGGGCATCTCTACACTGGGATTAGGTCTGCTTGAAACGGTATGGGTTAATTTGCAGAGCTGATATACAAAGTTCGGACATCAGAAGGAGAAAGTCAATAGTGATGAAAACTCTCCACTGAAAAGAACCCTGAAGAATTCCAGATGAACCATGTAGAATCCAACTTTATCTCTTTGTAAGTTTAACTTAGTGTCTGAGAGGAAGATTTCTTCTTCTTCCCCACTACTTTCCCACCGCTGCCACTTCTCTGCAAGCCTGTGCTACACCTCAGTAAAATACTTCCTTGTTAGAATCAAAGCAAGAAAGTCCTATCTCAGATTTTTAAAATAAAAATCAGCCTTCAAGGAACAGAGCACAATTACTCCTGTAGCACCTGTAGCTCCTGTCACAAATTCTACAAGAGACAGCTGTGGTACAGCTATCAAATTGTGACAGGAGCTATAAATTCCTAAATATTCTTTATGCAAACACTGACTGCTACTGAACCTTTAAGTTTAACTCAAGCCTCCACAATATTTCAGTACCGAAGCACCTACACTCCATCATCGAAGTACCTACGCTTCAGCCTAGAGAAGAGAACGTTCTGGGGAGACCTTACAGCAGCATTCCAGTACTTAAAAGGGGCCTACAAGAAAGATGGGGAGAGACTCTTTATCAGGAAGCTTAGCAACAGGACAAGGGAGAACAGCTTTAAACTAAGGGTAGGTTAATTTAGATGTTACAAAGAAATTCTTCGCTCTCAGAGCAGTGAGGCACTGGCACAAGCTGGATGGGGCTTTGGGCAACCTGGGCTGGTGGGAGATGTCCCTGCCCATGGCAGGGGGTTGGAACAAGGTGGTATTTTAGGTCCCTTACAACCCAAAGCATTCTGATTCTATACCATCATCTCACCACCATCATCTCACCACCTTAAGACGTATTAAGATATTTACTTTTTGGTGAGACAGCAAAAACTGTGATGACAAAATAGCATTGATGATATTGGTAAGAGATCACCTAACTTGCCACAGAGGTAACCAGTAGCATTCAAGAATACATGGCTACAGCTGAGGAGGCAATCCGCTTTGGCTCCAACAACTATTTCATCCTTTCCTTTTGGCAGACACAAGGTATGAACAAAGTAGCCAAAAAATATTATTTTTCCTAATCTCACTACTTTCTAACAGCAACATCAAATCATCATATATACAGCTCTTTCAAACTAGCCAACACAAACATGTCAAATATCTCATTTTATATGTTATACTTCTCTATGAACTGTTGAAGCTGACATGAGATATGCCTAAGTATTTTTAAAAGTTACTTCTAAATGCTTTGCTCCTCAAAAAGCAATTTCTTCCTCCTATTCTGAAGGCAAAGTAGGAAAGGTCTTAAACTACTTTTCATTCTGTTTTGTTACAGGTCACATTTATGCAGCACAGCCTTTTTCTTTCTTTTTCCTTTTTTTTTTTTTTTTTTCTAACCTCTGTCAATAAGAGGAAAACATCTCAAATTCTCAGACCTATTGTCTAGCAGAAGAATTCAATGTGGGATAGTTTACAGTACACCCAGTGTCTTGTAACAGACTGAACACACTAAAAGGTTATATTTCTCTCTGCTTGCTTCTACCAAACAGTGAAGTTTTTATTTTGCTTTACAGTAGTACATTTAGTTTTCTGTGTATTGTAGCTCTCTGCTTGTGTTTTGCCAGCAGTGTAACTTACACTATCTGCTGATTGTTGTTAGTGATCATCAAATGAAAGCAAAGAGAATTAAACAAGTAATCTGTAATTCCGCTGGCTTGTGTTAGGGTTAACCTGTATAACAAAAAGATTCAAGAATAATGCACTCTGTATTTAAAACACACAGGAGTCAAAAACTGTGTTGCCAGACTTACTTTCTGGATTAAACAATTAAGCGCCCACAGTTGCATATCCCTGGATTCAATTCCATTTCCATTTCCAAGCATCTTCCTTTATGAGAAAGTTTTCATGACACTACTCTTCTAACAAATTGGAGCATTATCAGAATGAAAAGATTGTTTACTCTAAATTGTAAGAAGCGTGTACCAGTGTAGGTGTATGCATATATATGCACACATAAAGAAAATACATGTGCCCCAGCCTGTGAATTCATCAGGCAAATCAGTAACTTGTTACTCCCAACTACCCACCTAGCACATATACATAATGGTTTATACGGAGAACCTCTGGGCTCTGCAGCGCTCTCTGTTAGATGGGTTTCATTGTTGCTTCAGCCCCTTGTTCCTAATTACGACACGTACATTTAGGTCTCAATAAACAAAAGGAGGATTGAACCACTCCTTTTTACTTGCTGCATGATACAGTCCTGCCGGGTCAGGGATAAAGTCTTTCTGAGTCACTTCCTCTTTACAATTTGTTTTAAGAACTAGTATAGAAATGAAATTATCTAGCAAAACAAGCATTTTTCTTTGTATTCAGTTAGAAAAGAATAAAAAGATGTTAAAATTGTATGGGAAGGAACAAATCATAAAGCAAATACAGAACTGTGTTGAGATCTATCAGATCATCTCTTATACAAAGGTCCTGTATGATGTCCCCTTTGTACCACACCAGCTTGATCTAAGTTGCATCGCAGACCTGTTGCCTGACCATTCAACAGAGATGTGTCCGGGCCCTCCTGCCTAGCAGGCAGGGCAATGGACTGGCTCCTTTCAGCTGGCAGCCAGAGCAGAGTTACCCAGGACTGAAAATCTGTGCACATGCCAGTTCAGTGGCCTACTCACTCTACAAAGCTGGAACAGAAGATGGCATAACTCAGTCTTGGAACCCAGTGTCCAAGGCAATTTCCTCAACCTTTCACAGAAGTAAGTACTTAGGCTTTAAGCTTGTGAAATGATGTTTCCCCCACTATGGGAGGAGGAAGCATGTTAGCTATCTAGTCATAGAAAAGAAAATACCATGCACACACACAACTGTGCAATAGGTTCACTGTCAGTGGTAGAGATAGCAGACAGCATCTCAGACGAGAGCAGCAATAGTTTTCTCTGAAGGAACTGGAACTTGAACACTAGACTGCGCATTGGCTTTGACAGAGGGGTATCGGCTATAACTGCAGACAATCTCCTGCTGTCTTAGAGAGAAGGTAATGCTATTGGAAAGCAGCCATCCTGGAAAGAGAGGAGACAGAGGATCAAAAGCCAGAACAGAGCTCATGAGTATCTGGCAAGGGTCTCTGCTGGATCTCCCTGCTAGTCCTAATCACCTCAAGCAGATGGAAAAGCACAGAACTTTTGAAACTGTACTAGAGTTTAAGTGGACTGTGTGAAGCAGTCACTTACTGTAAGCTGGGTGCAAAAAGAAGCTTAAATAAATGATTCCATGTTCATAAATAAAGTTGCAGCAACAAAAGACACTTTTGCTTGCACAAGTGTCTTTTGTTGCTGCAACTTTATTTATTTTTGTGCTGCCCATAATTGGGATCTGTACTTGCAATTGCCCCTGTCACAACAAGTGCCACTTGCAGACACAGCACGCCTAAGCATAAGCACACTCACTGATTTTTGTCTTCCTACCATGGTGTTGACATATTTTTCAGATTTGGAAAGAATAATATAAATCTACAAACTAAAGACTGTTTTTTTTGGTGTTTTTTTTTTTTCCACATTCCCAACCATATACATTTGTGTGCATACACACTCATGTATGCAGAAGCTGGGGGTGTGGGGGGAAGATGTGAATGCCTTCCTTAGAAAGCCACAGGGTAACTAACAACTTCTGTAATTCATGTCTTTGGTGTCAGGAAACTTCTTAATGGTGAGATCTGCTAGATGGGTATAACTTTAAGGCATGTCGTGAAAGCTCCCCTACTTGAAATACTTGAAATAGACTAAAAGAAGCCATAGGAGTACAAGCAGGCACCCATCACTCACTGGTTGATGTGAGACAGGCAATTTCTGTCACCTGCAGTTTTCAGCTTAGTGCAGAACAGTCATCTCTTTCCTTCTGCCATTCTACATGTAAAACCAAACACAGTCACATATAGTTATGATTCTGCCAACACCTCTCACAGCTCCTCTTCAAAAGCTAGTACAGAGCCTTCCATTCTGTAAGGCATGACAGGTCGTTCTTATCTGCATCATCTTAAATGTGTATATATGTAATCTTAGTTTTCTCAGTACCATAAACAAGAAGATAAACATAGGCTCACAGATGTAGCAAGTGTATTTTTAAAAGGAAATTCAATTTTTCTAGTTATTTTATTATCCTTATAAACTATACCACAACCAATTTAGCCCAAGGTTTCTGGAGCTTTCCCAGATTGACTTGGAGCATACTGTACGTGTTCGGGGGGAGGGGCACCAGAGGGGAACCACCATCTGAAACTCATTAATCAATTAGAATTTTTAAGGGCTTACATCAAAATGTGATCTACACTGATAAAGTAAACTTTAATCACAAGAAGCCTTTGTCCTTTCCTTTATGAATATACTCGCTACAAATGCGCACGGCGCTTGGAGCAGAGGATGCAGAACCTGGCAGAAGCAGTGCACTGATACTTTAGACCTGTAAGGCCCTTGGTCTGAGGCCAGACCAAAATGAAGTTAACCACACAAAAATCTGAGCTAATCATTGAAAGCCTAGACATTTCCAGGACTATGCCTGGTAGAAACTATTTTGTTGCCTTGATAACGTCTCCTCTTCCAAAAGGAAAGCAATGAGTCCTTCTCACATAGACCAAAACAAAACCTGAGGAATGTTCAATATCTCCCTGTTCATAAAATTACAGCTTCTGGAAACAAAGCTGGTTCCTAACACCGTCCAAAAACTTTCAAGTTGACTTCTCTTTGCCTGGCTCTTACCACATGTTTTTCTGGTTATCTAAGCAAAATAGCCATTAAAAATTAGTACAAAAGAAGTTTCTATCTCCACCTGAGATCTCAACTAGAAAAGGAAATATTTCCAGACAGGCATATACACACACACCCGGCATAAGCACATCTCACAAGGGGTGGAAGCGCATCTCTTGCTGTAGGCGCACTATGCAGACAGTGTTACAAACCAATGCTCATCTGCATTGCACTTAATTATGAAGTTCCCTTTCCCCATTCTGTCCTGAAATTAGTGTGAGGCTTCCACCGAGAGGTTTCAAGTGGAGCCAGAAAAGTACTTCAGGCAGTAAGCATGCCACTCGAAATTAGACCGTGGGCAAAAAGAAAAATAAAGGGACCAAGTGAGTCAGTGAGAGCTGCAGGCTTGGGGACAGCCCTGAGTCTTCCTCACCTCACTTCCTTCCAGGTTTGGGTTGGCTGTGGTTCCAACCAGAGTACCACACTCCAGTGGCGATCAGGTGGCCTATCGAACCCCACGATATCAATTCAGGAGCGCCGGGTCATTTCCTATTAAATCGCAACGCACGCCACAAAACCGTCCCCAACCCACGACAGCTGGAACGGCACCTACCCCAAGGGGAAGCAACCGTTCGGGAGTTAACACGCGTGGCGCCGCAGGACAGACACTCGGTTGGTTGGTTTTCATTTCCAAGTCACGTCAGAGGCGGGCAGGAGCTGCACGGGGAGCCCGAGGCGCATCCTCCCCGGTGCCCCGGGAGCCGGCCCTGGTGCCCCCGGGGCTCAGCGGGGCGCCCCGCTGCCGCAGCATCCTCCCGGCAAAGCTTTGGGGTCGCTCCGAGAGCTGACCCCGGAGCCCGAGGGCGGCGGGGTGCACAGCCGGCTCCCGCAGCCCTTCCCACGCGCTTCCCCCCAGCTCCTCCACCTTGCCGGCCGCGTTCCCCCCTCCCCTCCCCAGCAGCCCCAGAGCCCGGGGAGGACCCGACCTCTCGCCCCCGCTCACCCGCCGCGGAGCCCGGCTCGGCACTGGGCTGCGATCGTTCCTCGGCGGGGCCCCTCGGCGGCGCGGCTGAGCTAATGCCTTGGCCATCGGCGCCGCTCCCGGCTCTGCCCCTCGGGGGCAGGACCAAGCGCGGCCGCCGCGGGGTGCCCGGGGGCGGCCCCGGCAGCGAGCCCCGGCCGCGGGGCTTCGGGTGGCCCCCGCCGCGCCCCCGAGCAACCTGCCAAGCCTGGGAGCCCCGAGAGCGGGAGGGGAGGACCCCAAAACCCCCGGCTGGCCGTGGGGAAGGCGGCTGCAACAGCAGCAGCAGCAGCAGCCGCCGCTCTCCTTCCTTCCCTCCCTCCCTCCCGCAGCTCACCTTCCCGCGGCGCTCCCCTTTCTCTAACCGCGGAGGCAGGGGCCAAGCGCCCGGAGCGGCCCCGGGGTACCGGAGCCGGGGCAGAGACCCCGCGGGGCAGGCACGGCTCCTCCCAATCCCCGGAGCCCCCCGGAGCCCCCCGGCAGCCTCCCCGTGCCCCGACCTGCGCAGCCCGGCAGCAGCCGCCCGCCGCTCCTCATGCTCCTGTCCGCTCCGCCCGGGCTCCTCTCTCGGGGAAAGCCGCCTTTTTGGCTTCTTTTTTCTTTTTCTTTTTTTTTTTCCTTCCCTCCTCAGAACCCGATTTCCTATATTTCAGCAGTCCGCGCAGCCTGAACGGAAGTTAAATACTTACTTTTTTTCAGAGGGACGGCAAAGGCAGTTGACACTGATTTACCCTTGAAATGCTGAGATATTTTATTTCAGCCCTTGGCAGCGAGTCACTGCCGGGGTCCATTTCTCTTTTATTATTATTACTCCCTTTCCAAGACTCTTGATTGTGGAAAAGAAAGAGAGAGAGAGAGAGCAAGGAAGTCTTCCTACCTAAGTAAAAACTCTCTTTTTCATTAATTCAGATGGAACTTTTCTGGAGTTGCTGGAACTTTTAAGCACTTAAGAGCACCTCTTTTGATTGTCACGTTTTGATTCTTTCTTTTTTTCTTCTTCCACTCTGGCTAAAGGAATAGGATTTCAGCTTTGTGTCTTGGGAGCTCTGCTTTTTTCCATATGTCTCCAAAACGATTTCGTGCCACCTTGCAGTCCATTTTGAACAAATACTGTATGCTGTCCCTCAATTAATCAATCTTATATTACGCTTTTAGAAGAGTGATGGATAGAGGTTTTGCTTGTTCATATATGTCTGGGCTTCATCTGCCCAGCTGAATCCCAGCTAACTCTTAGCACACCTTCAGTGCAGTCATTATTTCCTTCTCACCTTATTTCATTTTCGTGACATTTCAACATTTTGTTAAACATCAGAGATAACCTTCTCCAACTGTTGTTTATTCACTTATTCCCTGCACAGAGAAGCCCCTTTCATGAATTCAATAGCGGGAAACAGATGTTCAGACTTCTGCTTCTCTTAATGCATGGATGTAGATTGTCTTGTTGAGTTTCCTAATGGTATCATGTTATCACTTTCCGTAAGAGTGCTCCAGTCAACCAGCACGCTAATTTTTTTCTTTCTCAGAGTAGATCCACTTAATTAAATTGTTCTAGCCAGAGCACATTACGAATAATTATACTGAAAGAATTGTCTTAACCCGACTGCTGAAAAGCACATCAAGCTGACCCTTATTTTTCATTTGCATTCATTTCTTTGTACTCTGATCTGCTGGGAAAATTTGATTTGCACAATTAATGCCTGGCTATTCCTCAATAATTGCACTGTAAGCAAATTCCTCTTCTCTGAGCAGCAGATGTTCATTTCTGGCCAATCAGAATGGCCACATCTTTCATTATTTGTTGTATTCCTACGCTCATATTATGCTGGTCTGATGGATTATTAACTGTTGTGATGAGTGCTACTTAAATGAGCGCATTTCATCTGATGAATTGCTGATGTATTTAACTATGAAGAGCTCTATCCATGTACTAGATGGGTAACAGAATTGCACAGAATCTTAGTTCTGTTCTGGGTAGTAAAATGTGGATGGCCCTGAGCATGACAGATTCCTTTGGTTGGTCCAATTGCTCAGTCAGGAAAAAAAAAGAGAGAAGAAAGCCCCCAGATTTCCCAAAAATGTGCCAGAGAAGGAGAGAATGGATAGAGCGAGAATCGAACTGATGAGCAAACTTCTGTATGCACTTTATTATCTTGCAGAGGTTTTATCTGACCTTGAGAAACTTTTCTTTTTTCTTCCTTTTTCCTTTTTTTTTTTTTTTATAGTAATGAGCAACAGCTTAAATACAATTGATATGTCACCCTAATTGAAAGAGCAGCTTCAGATAAAACCAACTTCGTTACGCCATTCTGCATAGTTAAAAGTCCTGCGACTTTATAGCAAACTTGGAAAACATTTCACGAAGAAGCAGTTATGTCTCCAGTAAAAGCTTTAAGGTTCATGTGTTCTCTGGAATTACAAGACTCCAACCAAGTTTAGGAGTTTCACATAAGGAGTTTAGGTGAGTTAAGTTAATTCCACGTAGGGAGTTAAGGTGAGGCTTTTCCAGACCTCATGAAGTAAATCTTGTACACACATTTGCATGTGAAGCAGAGAAAAGGACTGAAAGGACAGCTGTAAAATTTCAAAGCCCAGGTTGGTTGTGCACTCCTTGATGTGTTAGCTTGTCCCAAAGAATAACCTAACAGATGCTGATAGTAGAAGACCACACATCCCCAGATGAATTATCTATGTGAATATTTTTCTCCTTATTATCATTTTGCTCATATTTCTCTCTTACTATCATTCCATAAAGAATCAATAGCAGACTAGCAAATGCAACACCATTACCACTGTTAAGAAGAACAAAAACCTGTGACTTAGATCAAATCTTATGCACGCAAGACTGAGTAGGACACAGTGCCAAGTATGCATCTGAAATGTACATTAAATGAATGCTACGGACATTTCACCAGTGACACCACAGTTACAAGTGCACTGAGCTTCACACTTGAAGCAGGAGTACAACTTTTCTGTTTCATGCTTTATGATTTGAATTTGGCTTTCAAATTTGACACAACTCCCCACAGCACAAATACATGTTTTACATAATGTTATTTCAATAACATTATTGCTAACCTGTCTAGAGGAAATACACAAACATTTCCTTGTGAAATGTTAGCACTTTGTTCTCTATTTTTCCACATAAACAATCTTCTCTCCCCACAACTTCAACTTCCAGCATCCATACATTCTGATCATATTTCTGACACTCCATACTTTTGACATGAGGACAAGTGGGCACATGAAAATGATGAATTGAAGACAGATTTGGAAAGAAGAAAGAGAAGGAGGACTTATGGAGACTGAGAAAGGTAGAGCTTGTTTAGAAATCATATGGGCACACAAAAAAAATGAGCAAAATCCTTAGCATGACTAGGACAAAATGGTTGCACACATTGTCACTGACATATTTTTGACTGTAGAGATAGACATAGAGGTGTCTAATCTGCTTACATGCAGCAAATCCTATCCAAAGGTGTGAAAAACTTTTTATGTTTTAGGACCACAAGTCAGGATTCAAAAATTACAAAAGTTTTACTCCACTTTGGTTGCACATTTTAAACCTTGACATTTAGATAACTAGACATGAAATTCTGGAGCACCACGTCAACAAGGATGATTACAATGGCCTATTTTCCTCCATGAAATTCGTCAGTCCTTCCTGGTCTAGAAATGTCTTAAAATCAACACAGCTGGTGGTGGCCAGTGGATGCTATATCATTCTTGCAGGTCAGCTATTGGTGGGAAGAGAAAATTACCTGGAGCAAGGGGTTATCAATGCACAGCCAGCTCAAGTAGCAGTCACTAAATTGGAGGAAGAGAAGGGAGCAGGAAGAGGGAGAACAAGGAGAGGCATTTGGAGTTCTCGGTGAACAGAGAAGAGGCACAGGCATCATGTTTGCCATATCCCAAGACTTTGAACCTTCACGGTTCAAGAAAAAGTCAGCATCCTGCAGCTTGGCGCTGGAGCAGGCTCACATTTAGCTATTAATATTTCAAGAGAATTCTAACCCCCAAGTATTCCTCCTTCACTATGTAACTGGGGTCACAATTGACTAGTCTAATATCAATGGATATAATGGATATAATGGATATAATGTAATTTATGACAGACATCCCAATTCTATATAGGCTCTTAAAGCACATGGCTATACAGCCGTTAGATGGGACATTTTGGTTAGCTAAGAGAATAGAGACAGCAAAGAGCAACCGATGTACAGTGGCAGAAATGATGAATAAAGTGTATATTTAGTACAGAACGTTGTACCTGTTGACTTTCATGTTTTTTACCACTTAAGGGACTATGGGTAAAGCTAAAATGAATTCAGCCATGAGTGATTTTCCATTTTAATTACCATGGAAATAAGGCCTGCTCTAAATTAATTCTATCCTCCAATAATTCAGTTCAATGCACACAATGATTTTATAATCAATTGTACTTTGATCAAATCTGCAGTGGAATACCAATTTTAAAGCTCTGCTAAAACTCTGCAAACAATTTCTTCAGTACAAGAGTAAAATGCTTTGTTCTTCCATCTTGCAAACTTACTATGCTATAAATGTAATTTAATCAATGTACAGTTATGTTAGCTTGGATAATTATAACTGTCATGAAATTCTTTTCTTTCTGTCTTATATGTGAAACCAACAGCTGTGATCTGAGAAAAATGAGTTTCTGTCACGGTAACCCTAAATAAAAGTTAACTGCTTACTCTGTATTGTTTATTAAAACATACCTGTTGTTAATCTTTCGGTCAGTGTCAGGGTAGACACCTAGATTAAATTAGACCCAGGTTTTCCGTCATTATGGAATACACATACCTGAATTGATGTACCATACATAAACTGCTCAGAAGCTCAAGGTGCAGAGTACAAGGCTCTCACGGACCCATCTTACGGATATGCACCACTGGCAAGAAGCTGTCACAATTCTGATTTTTACAGAAAAGTATTTTTTGACTGAGAAGGTCATAATAGTTTACTCACGGATATAGAGCTTACAGCTGTCATTCCAAGAAAACTACTGGAGTTGACGCAATGATTAGCAGAACAAATTCTATGTTCTCTTTGACAATTAGATTATAACATTATAATCTGTCTCCAAACAAACCAGTACCTTAAATATTAAAAAGAATGACAGATTGTTATTTTATTTTCTTAAATAGGAGGATCTCAGATATCACATTGATAAGGATTATTTAAATGATAATGGAGATTACATAGGCCTCGTGGCACTTTTCTTCCTTCCTGAAGTAACAAACTGAAGAAAACTCCAAGTCATATATGTAACTGCACTCCTGTCTCCATGAGACAGTATAACAAATGCAAGTAACTCAGAAGACTATACAACTGAAACCAACTCTAATACCTCTCAGCCCAAATGTTAACAGTGATGGGAAAATGCATATTTGATTCTCAGATTTTGCCTACTGCTTGGTCAGAAAAATTATTCATACTTAATTCAGTGCATCATCTTTTCTCACACACCTCTCAGAAAGTAAATTTATCTGTAAGGAGAGTTCTGCCACAGGGTGAGATTAATTTATCAACTTCACTCTGTTCTCTGTTACATCAGTGTAACTACAGATTAAAACAGCTTGAAGTTGAAACCAGTTTCAGCAACATTTTCTGTTTGCATATTCACTATCAAAATAATTTAAAGAAATAGCAATCATATCCACATTGCTTAGTATATACAATGCTACTGAGCACAAATAAACATCAATAATCTCTTCTACTGTCCCATACATATTACAGAACAAGACTTTGTAGTTGGTTTCTTCCTGTGATGGACAAATTAGTAAAATAAGATGTTGTTTCAAGTCAAAATAAAGCATCAGAAATTATCTGCTAAGAGCACAAGAGCACCAGTGAGAAAAAGAGTAATCAAGAATGCCAACAACTACCAAAACAACATTGCTTTGTTATATCAGAAATGTTCTGGGATTTATATATATATATATACTTTAAATCAGATTCTTGTATGGTGACTCAAAACACACAAAATAATCTTCATAGGAGTTAACTGATAGATGCTGTGCTTTGGAAAGCAATTTACAAACAAAAAGCAAACATTCCAGATGCACACAACAGTTTTTCCAAAGTAACAAATTTTCCAGACCAAGAATACCAGAAGACCAATTCATTACTTAAGAATTCAAATCATTTTTTAAATAGAAAATGTTCTAAAAGACTAATAACACCTGCTCCCTCCTGGCTGGTCAAAACCCTGCCTTCCCTCTTTTTCTCCTCACCTTTCAATGTCTTGCTTCTCCTAACACATACCTAGGTTTCCTCTTATAATCATTAGTATTCCTTGCTTCAATTTCCCCTCCCAGTAACTACTAAAAAACCCCTATGTTTATTGGACTGTGTATGAAATTATTTTGGTCACTGGAGCAACTTCAAGAGTCCAATTCAGGATCTTATTTCCATATGAAAACCCCCATAAAGCAGCAGATTTTTTGGCTATCTTCCAAGTTCAAATCAACGTTTTGCACATTGCTCTGTTCATGAAGTAAAAAGCAACAGACAATTCTACCCCATTTGAAGTGATGCAGGCTCACAAAATGCGTAACTCTAATAAACCTGCCTTTGTAACAACAGAATTCAAGAGCTTTATTGCCTGTCCAACAATGTGGAGGGAAGAGAGGCAGAGCGGTCCTTACAGGAGAAAATTTGGTGCTCTTCAAGTCTGATTTTCTTTCCATGCTACCTTCAAAGCTCTTCCAGCCCTTCTCCTGGTGTTTCTGACACTACTTTTCAGCAATTTTTCCTCACACCTATATTTTCTCCACCAACATTTCAAATTCATTCTCCTCAGAAGCTACTGTTTTTCTTTCCTTCTTTGAGATACTACTGCTATTCTTTTCTAGTTCCCTTTTCCTGTAACTGCTCAGTTCACTCGATCTTATACCTTAGGGAATGCTTTGATTCCAGCACTCCTTTTCATTCTTCTATGGAAGAAGCATCATTGAAGCATTCCTAATGGAAAGAACATTATTCCCCGTGTCACATTGCAAAATGAGACAAGATGAATGCAAGCTCATTTAATAAGTTATTCCTGTCTCGTGGGAGGTTAGGAGACTTGGTTTCTTTTGCCAGCCCTGCACACTAATCTGCTGTACAAGTTTCATCAAATTACTTTTTATTTCAGTTTTCCCATCTGTAAAATAGGCATATGCATAAAAACTTCCCCTTGTGAAGTAGTCCAACATTAACAAATGGAGAGAATTCTATAAAGATGGGCCCGATATATTAATTTAATTTATTGAAGAGTCCTGCACATATTTCCTTTCTCTGTCTTTCCTCCTTCTTTACACTGCAAACTGTGTATCTGGTAATATGCTATTAGAGAAGGGAAGTCAGGAGGTTTGGGAATAACCTTGGCTTTGATACTCACTTGCTGTCAGAAGAAAATAAGAAATTTGTGATCTTGGAAAAGTTATTTAACCTTCCAGATACTTCAGATTTTTGATCTATAAGATGTAATATAAATATGTCATGGCAGTTGTGAGGTAAGAGACTCAAACATTTTGATGTCATAGACTACTAATTCAACAGAAATGAGAATATTACTTCTTTAAATGCATTACCTCTTTTGCAAGCATTCTTCTTGCTGTGTAGAAGTTGCTCAATTCCAGCATCGGCCCTGCCTGTGACATTATTCCTCATGTAAGGGCATGTTGTGGAATGAGAGTTTCCTTCAGCAGAATCCTCACAGATCCCAGCATTGCTGTCTGAAATGCGATAAGAGAATATCTAATTTCTGACAAATGACTAGCATTTATATTTTCAGCCTTTTTGTTTCAGACAAAAGTAGGCTTATACAACTCTGGAAATTTCATATCTAGAAGGACATTATTTTGCATAGGTGTTACTTCAGCATCTGCAATCCACAGATGATGTTCCTTCAGTTTCTCTCTCTCTTCATTTGGAATGCCTTTGTATCCTTGCTGTTAGCTACACGAATATAAAAATTACTTCATTTTGTTCAGCAGGTTTCTTGTTCAGCCCAAAAGCAAAGCATCAAAGCCCAGTGTGCTCTTTGGTTTCCTTTTAGGGAGGAGCCTGACATATCTCTGTTTATACTATAGCCTGCGCCTTGGGCATGTTTTCCTAATTGGAGCTGGCTGAAGCTTTTCTGCTTTCCTGCTGCCTGTCATAGGCCGAATTACAAACGATGGTGAGACCGGTTACCCAACTCCCTTCATTAATGACATATGTTGCTGAAACACATTGAGAGAATTTCAGAAAGATCAAATTTCAGACCAACCTTGAAACCAGATGCCCAAAACCAATAATGAGGCAAGAAAGCTATAGATAGAAAGCTAGTGTTTTAACTTGTGAACACTATAGTCATGCCTGCAAATGAGACCATGATCAGAATTCTAGTATTAAGAATCATTCTCTGTCATCTTTTAATTCAGCATGTTGGCTCAAGTCCAAATAAACAGCTCACAAAATAATTGAATCAAGAAATAATTCAACAAATGTGAAAAAACACTTGTGCAAAATATCACAAGCTCGGTGAATTAGAAGAATTAGGAACAAAAGAGACCAAACAACTAAGACTGAACATTCAGATCAGGTATCAGATAGTACGAGGTACGTGAATACTGGTAACTGTATGGAATCTTCTATCAAGAGCTGCGCTCATCTGTGGCTCTCAGGCTTTATTCAACCAAAAAGATGGTAAAGACAGTACTTTGACATACTTCAGTCTTAGTTTACACAAATGGTAGGGTCTAAATCTGTCATAAGGAATACGTTATTTCCATACCAGCAGTTAAGCATGTCACATTTTGATCAGAAAAAAAATATAGAGATTATATTTATATATATATATATATATATATATAATTATCTACTAAGACTTAACCAGTGATCCACATCTTCTGCTTTATCAAGCACTAAGTCTTACTGGACATAGAAATCACAAATTCCTTAGGCTATCTTTAATTTTCATTATTCTAATAATAAAAATTAGATTACAAACACAATAAACACGATATTCTAAATAGAGTAAATAATCATATTTCACATTCTACATATAGTCTGAGTTAATGGGCTGCTTCTTCATTAAATGCTATAAGATACAGAAATAAAGAGAAATGATAAAGAAGCCAAAAGATTTACACTACTTTGAAAGCAAATCAAATACAAAGAATGCCAGACAGACAATGTGTAAATTTTGGGAAAAGGATTCTGGAATCTTTCTCTTTGAAAAGATAGTGAAAAATTCTCAAATCTAACAAAGACTCCCAGTTTTGCAAAGTTCAACACAGCTCTCCCCTGGGGCTTGGAACAATGAACCAGGTTTTGTTGAAGATGGCAGCCATTTGCATAAAGACCAGTTACAACTGAGGTGTTCTGTGAGCTGTTAAGAACTGAAGCACTGAATCTGTTTTGGGACAAATTTAAGAAGAAATCCATGACCAAATCTGACCAAATAAACTTCTGTTAGTGTTACAACTGGAGAAATATTCAGAACAGGACTGAAGTCACTGTTTGCAATTTGCTAATGAAACCAACACATAAAACTAACAAAACTGAAATCACATCTGTGTAGTTTGTCATTTTTTGTTTGTTTTGTTTGTTTTTAAACCAATACCTTTGTCAGTACTTCCCTGCAGACTAGTTAATTCAAATCTGAGATAGTGATGCATTAGCCAAAGTAGCAAGTTAGGCAGACAAAACATATTTATCTGCATGCTGCATATCGGAAGGACAATTTACTTTGAACCAATGTAGCGTGTATAACTTGAGCCTTACGTGTTTAATATGAAGCCTAAGTACACATCTTGAATTCATTCCCTTGTGAAAATTTTGTAAAGACTGTAAAAGAAAAGGATTTGGAAACCAGGAAGAACAAAATACTGTTAGCAAAGATGGTATCTTCCACCAGAGGAACAAACAACGAAATAATAAACAATGGTCTCCTTAAGCAAAAGGCGAAACAAACATCTTCTTTTGGTTCTAAGCCTACTGTCTGAGGAACCATTGCATCCTACCAGGCTGTCTCTACATTTCCAATTCTTCCTCTTTTGCAGTTCTTCCCACTACAGCCAAAGAAAATAATTTTGAACCAGGCCATTTATTGCAATCCTCTCAATAGGAGAGAGACAAGACCTTTTCTCCTTTTCTGAGCCCTTTGAATTGATCAGGTTAGCGAAGAGCAGTTCAAACCAGTGAACAATCACTAAAAGTATAAGAGGAGGTTAAAACTTTTCCAACAGAAGGCTGAAAAGTGTCTGACTCAAAGTTGAACCTCCCCCAAAAATGCTTTGCTTAGAACAAAAATTTGTTGGGGTGAAGGTAACCATACATCCTCAATGTTACTATACAATTAGAATGCTTTTAGAAAATATTTCAGTTTTTAAATGTTTTAAATAATTTCAGTTTAAATGGGCATTTAAGAACTAGATAAGAAAATTCAACAGGATTGTTTTCCTTTTGAAACTATTATTTTTATTTATCCCAATTCATTTCATTTAATAACTTAATTCAGTAAAAAAAATTAACCCCTCAAATTACCATTTAACAACCCAAGTAAATAGAAGGAAATTTAATTTTGAGATTAAAAATCTACTTAGATTTCTCCCACAGAAATATTCTGGACTATTCTTTCAGATGAATCATTCCTACACTACAGCTGTTAGCATCTATCCATTAGGAATGAAGTATTCAGGTGAGTTACACACAGAGTATACACCATAAATATAATTCCTGTCTAAAGCTTCAATCCTGAATACCTTCTGGGTGCACAGAATGCTTTTCTTAGATGAATGAGGATCCCTAACTATACGCAAGAATTTCTATTTACACACAAATTTCTGAGAGATTTAAAGACCCCTAGTCATCTGGTTCCCATTTACTTGCTATTGCATCCAGGCACATGACTCCCTTAGGTGTTTTTGAACCGTTAATTGTAGGCAAGTTAGGTCTAGAAGACTAGCTCCAAACTGTCCCTTTTCTAAATACTACTAGACCCATAGATCCAACTTTTCCTAAAAATAAAAAGGAACTGATTCCAGCCCTTAAGGGTTGTAAGTTGTTAGTTAACAGAATTTCTTTTCTGAACAATTGATGAGCATCATCATTTCACGGAAATAAAAAGAGACACAAATAATAATACTCCATTGTGTTATTTTCTCTGTGCAGGGTGCACAACTCCAACAGATTTATTAGAAAGTGATTATTGGAGGAGTTTCAAATATATTTCTCTAAACCAAAGGAAAATATTGTAACATTAAGAAATATGAAGATGCTTGCAGCAGTGGTTTCAACTGAAAATAGTGTTTTCATTAGAAGTAATTGAACTAATATGAATTTGATTATTTCCAGGTTTAACACTGACTATTACTTTTTTTTTATTATTATTAAAAAAAGGAGGGGGGGAAGAGGGGATCTTTAATGAAGCAGACCTTTTATTTAGACCTCAATTTAATGAATTCAACTTCACCCATCACCTTCATCCTATCCACAGCTGTGAACCACAAAGAATTTTTTTCTGACAGCTTTAGGTTTATGCAAATACCCTATGTGCTACCATCTCAACTCTGTGGATTTTTTTTGTTTGTTTGTTCATTTTTCCCATTGCTGTTCTTTTCTGTAAGTACAATTCATTGTTTTTACACTGATAATTTCCTGTCATATTCAGGTACCAGCAGCAATATTTCAGGTTCAGCTACAAACTAGCATATTCTAATAAATATGTGTATTGCGATGCTTTTGGGTTATCTAACCCTTAATTTTGGTTCAGCATTCGACTAAGAACAAAGTCATAACCAAAAGAATATGAAATTAATATAAAAAATACAAGTTATCACTGTTGTGGAGTACTGTAACACCAGATTAAAATATTCGGGCTTCCTGGCATTTATACTAATTAAGTACCAGTATTTTCACAGAATCATAGAATGGACTGGGTTGAAAAGGACCTTAAAGATTATCTAGTTTCAACCCTCCTGCTCTGGGCGGGGTTGCCAACCACTAGAGCAGGCTGCCCAGAGCTGCATCCAGCCTGGGCTTGAATGACTCTAGGGATGGGGCATCCACAACCTCCCTGGGCAACCCCTTTCCAGTGCCTCACCACCCTCACAGTGAAAAACTCTCTCCTCATTTCCAACCTGAATCTCCCGTCTTGGTTTAAAACCATTCCCCCTTGTCCTATCACTACCAACACAAGTAAACAGGCCTTCCCCCTCCTGTTTATAAGCTCCCTTCAAGTACTGGAAGGCCGCAATGAGGTCTCCCCGGAGTCTTCTCTTTTCCAAGCTAAACAAGCCCAGTTCCCTCAACCTTTATGCACAGGAGAGGTCCTCCTCTGGACCCGTTCCAAGAGCTCCACATCCTTCTTGTGCTGGGGCCCCAGGCCTGCACTCAGTATCACAGGTGGGGTCTCACAAGAGCAGAGCAGAAGGGGACAATCACCTCCCTCTCCCTGCTGGACACCGCTTTTTTATGCAACCCAGGAATTAGTTGGCCTTCCAGGCTGCAAGCACACGCTGTCAGCTCACATCCAGTTTCTCATCCAGCAGGACTCCAAGTTCTTCTCTTCAGGGCTGCTCTAAAGTTCTTCTTCTCCTAGTGGAAGAAGTGCAACAAGTGCAACACCTTGCACTTGGCCTTGCCAAAACTCATTAAGTTCTCATGGGTCTGCTTCTCCAGCCTCTCCAGGTCCCTCTGGATGGCATCCCTCCCCTCTATTGTATCGACTGCACCGCTCAGCTTGATGTCATCTGCACACTTCCTGAGGGTGCACTCAACTCCATCGCCTATGTCGTTGATAAAGATGTCGAAGAGCATCGCTCCCAAGACCGACCCCTGAGGGACGCCACTTGTGACCAGCCTCCACCCAGATATAGAACCGTTGACCACAACCCTTTGGCTGCCACCAGCCAACCAATTCTTCATCCACCTAACAGTCCATCCTTCAAATCCATACCTCTCCAATTTAGAGAGGAGAATGTGGTGAGGGATCATATCAAAGGCTTTGCTCAAGTCCAGGGAGATGATATTCTTTGCTCTTCCTTTATTCACCAATGCCGTCACTCCATCACAGAAGGCCACCAGATTGGTTAAGCAAGATCTGCCTTTGGTGAAGACGTGCTGGCTGTCTTGAATCACCTCTCTATCTTATGCATGCTTTAACATGTCTTCCAGGAGGATCTGTTCCATGATCTTCCCAGGCACAGAGGTGAGGCTCACCGGTCTGTAGTTCCCTGGGTCTTCCTTTCTCCTGGTCTTAAAAGTGGGAGTAATATTTCCCTTTTTCCAGTCACTGGGGACTTCATCCGACAGCCATGATTTTTCAAATATGATGGAGAGTGGGTTGGCAACCACATCAGACATCTCTCTCAGCACCCTGGGATGTATACCTTTTGGCCCCATGGACTTGTAGACATCCAAGTTCATCAGGCTGTCCTGGACTTGTTCCACTGTCACAGTGGGATGGAATCCACTCCCCTCACCCTCTCCTTGAGGTTCAGGGTCCTGACAGACATAGAAAACTTGACCAACAGTGTAGAATGAGGCAAATGCTTATTGAGTACCTCAGCTTTTTCCATGGCTGAGGAAGCCAGTTCTCCCGTCTTGTTTATCAGACAGAGAACACTCTCCTTGCCCTGTCTTCTCCTGCCTATGTATCTGTAGAACCCCTTCTTGTTATTCTTCACATCCTTTGCCAAGTTCAGCACCATCTGTGCATTAGTTTTCCTGATCTCGTCTCTGCACATCCATTTTCTGCAATGTGTGGGAAGAAGTTTGTCTTACAAGAACACATTTAGGTTAAAAACTCTGGAGCCAGGAACGAAGTTCAATCTGCCCTTTCCACAGAAGATATCAACATCAGGACAATAGGGCAGTTATGGTAGTGGTTTCTGTGATCCTAGAGGCTTACTGTCAGGAAGGTCTGGCCTAAACCAGCCAGAAGCATCTCACAGACAGGTACATAACTCATTATTAACACGTGGCCCTCAAGAGAAACTGGAATCGTTTCACTGTATAACTAAACCTCTAAGAAGCTTGGTTTTGTATTGGTTTTAAGTATTGGTTTTAATTATTTGCTTTCAGAGTATGCTAGATATAAATATAACAGAAACCAGTATTCCATTCTGTTTCTTTAAATAAACAACCAACCTTTATACTTTTCTTAAATAGAAAGAAAAGGCCCCTCAAAGTTTTGCATTAACACCTGCTTGATTCATCTTTTTTCTTCCTTTTTTTTTTTTTTTTTTTTTTTTTTTTTTGTCATTGTATTTTCTTTTTGACATACTGAAATGGAGAAAAGCAAAATCTTTGAATCTTTAATGAGATTAACATATAGCCCCTCCCCCCCACACCCAGAACATTCGCTTAAGTAATGATTCTTTCTATCCCACTCTCCCACGTTTGCTTAACAGTGAAAAGGATGTTAATATGGAAAATTGAATTCCTCTGTAAATATTAACCAATGAACTTAGCAAAGACTGAAAAAAAAAATGTATATATTCTGTGGTTTCCATTTCCTTGGCTTTATTGTTTTTATGTAAATTCTCCTAGGACATTTCAGGTTATATGTCTGGAAACCCCAGCCATCCAGCAGAGGAAAGGTTGAGAGAATAATGAGAAATGTGCTGGAAGAATTCACATAAAAGCTTTGGAGACATGAAAATGGAAACAACAGATACTTAAAAGCCATACTGCTCAAAAAAAAAAAAAAAGAAATGTCTATCCAGCATGTGCATGTGTGTGTGTTAATGTATCTACCTCTGTGTACACAGAGGCAGGTACTATTCTTAAAGATACTGTACAGAGCTATGAAGGAGCAATATTAGTGTATCTGGTTATTTACAGTGTTCTCAGGATATTAGGCAATGCAAGTGAAAAAAATCAAAGTGACTTATGTTATTAGAACCTAGGTATACATAAAAAAAACAGCTCTACACATAGTTGTCTTGCACTGAGTTATATATATATATAAGTGAAAAATATAATCAATTCCAACATGAAAGGGTGTTTATAAGATCTCCCTGTACTCTTGTGAATGACAGCAATTTAACTGTCATGGAAACACTCAGAATATATGGGTAGGAAAGAATTTCTTTTACATCCTATTCTTAAGTGCACGGACTTTTGTTCCAATACTATTAAAGACATTTCATTGTTAAATGCTAAGCCTAGTAATACTAACACTAGACTTAGCTTAGCCCTCATATGCTTGACTTCATACAAGCACCACAGTATTACACATCCAAGTTACAAACCTTTAGCTATAGACAGTGACGTTTGCCACAAGCTTTATAGAGCTATTATTTTCAAGGGATTCCAATAACATGCCCTCTGAAACAGATACCTCCTTAAGATACTTCTTAGCGCATACCCTAAAAGCTGCTGGGGGGAGGTGGGGGTACCATGAAGGAAGGGGTTCAGACTACCTCTAAGGCTGAATATGTACAACTGATCCTGTAGGAAAAGTAGTTAACATAATTAATTAAGATCTTTCCTGGCTTCAAGGAAAAGAAGCCTGGAAAAAGGCATGTAGAGAAACATTCTAATCAATACAGGTCCAATCCCCGGCCACAACACACAGCAAATGACAGTTCTCGTTAAGTTTTCACAAACAATGGCAAATGATCAAAGCACATGGCTTAACACCTTAACATTCATTAGTTAATCAATGTTAAATGACTGCATGCATGCTCTTATCCCACTGCAAATGCAAGTTACAATGCTTTAGCTCAAACAACCTTAAGCAAAACTAGTCATAACTAACACATGCTTGGGGTATTTGGTTTAGGAGGACACAAGTGATTATTTAATGTGGCTCCTCTGGTGAAAGGGAGCTTCTTAAGTCTGCAACTGCTTTACAGCTTCTGATCATTCACAATTAGAAAACCGTGGCACAGCTTGCTATGTAATTCTACTTTCTTATAAGCTTTGCTAGTATACTCATGACTTGTAGTATCAAAATTGCAAATGGGGCTAAGCAATGTCTGTCTACTTACAAAAATTTCCTAAAAATCCAGTTTTGGTATAGCCAAAAATAATTTCTAACTTAAGTGCTACTCATGCTATCTTAGTAATGACATAAGTTACATACAGCACTCTTTCTTGTTGCACCAGATTAGGTTCTCATGGGTCCGCTTCTCCAGCCTCTCCAGGTCCCTCTGGATGGCGTCCCTTCCCTCTATTGTATCGACTGCACCGCTCAGCTTGATGTCATCTGCACACTTGCTGAGGGTGCACTCAACTCCGTCGCCTATGTCGTTGATAAAGATGTCGAAGAGCATCGCTCACAAGACCGACCCCTGAGGGACACCACTTGTGACCAGCCTCCACCCAGATATAGAACCGTTATACACAGGTATAGAACCCTTTGGCTGCCACCAGCCAACCAATTCTTCATCCACCTAACAGTCCATCAAATCCATACCTCCTCAAATACATACCTCTCCAATTTAGAGAGGAGAATGTGGTGAGGGATCGTATCAAAGGCTTTGCTCAAGTCCAGGGAGATGATATTCTTTGCTCTTCCTTTATTCACCAATGCCGTCACTCCATCACAGAAGGCCACCAGATTGGTTAAGCAAGATCTGCCTTTGGTGAAGACGTGCTGGCTGTCTTGAATCACCTCTCTATCTTGTGTATGACTTAACATAGTTCTTCCAAATAGTCTGAGGCTCAGACTGATCTATAAATGAGTAGGTTCAATACCTTTCCGATGTGATTTGATCACAGACTCATTCTGCTCTCATTTCAAAACTGCATTGTGACTTTGCTACTTTTCCGGATTAGAGAGATGACATTTTGACATTTCAAAGGATTTCACCAGAAGTTGAGAAAGGGGTGTCATGTTCTGCCAGGTACAGGCTTAACTAAAACCTAATTTTTACATTAAATTTGTGGTACCAATGGCAGGATATTCTACAAGAATGGTCTGTGAGATCACAAGCATCAAAATACACCAGACACTATGTAATGACTGGTGGCTACTATGCAATTTGATGCAGATAAATTGCCCTCCCCATGTTTTTTTTATTATTTTTATTTTTTAAGAAAAAAAAAAAATGTTAATACAAGAAACATATTAGATGATCATACATCTTGCTCAATTTACTCAACGGCTCTTGTATTATGAAGTAATATATGTAAGGAAATACCATTTTGGAGTTTTCTATTGCTAAGTATACTGAGTAAACAGAATGTCTTTTGCTTTTATTTTTAAGAGAAATGGTATAATTTTGTTACAGCCAATATGACTTCTGAGAGGAAGGTAAATACAACAATGGACTGCAGACCTCTGGCTTGTTTGACCGATTTTGCTCCAAAACTGCTATTTCCTGCCAGAGCGCATTTTGTTGGCTCCATAACCAGAATAAAGGAACTTGCTAGTTTCATAAAAATTTCATACAAATCTTTTACTTGACTTCTCAGCTTCAACAAAACAGTACAGTAATTCATACAAAATACAGGGCTCGTGAAACTGATTTGCAGTGTTTCATGGAAAAGTGGGTTTGTGTTCAAGGAGCTGTGGAAATGACTGCCCTGATTCTGCATCAGAAAGACACTTTTCGTACTTGTTCAACGGCCGTTTTGGCTGTGCATCATATCAGTCCAAAGCTGTAACACAGAAACATTTACCACAGCCTAACACAACAGTAGATGAACGTTCTTAAAGAAGTTATTCTTATTTTAACATATTTTAGACATTAAAGTGAGGAATAGACATTATAAAATAAAACCCAACCTAGCCCCTGTTCACAATATAATAGCTACTTGTGAGAAGCATCTACCAGAAGAGTTAAACAGTCTGATGTGCTGCAATTGTAAATCTGTTCTCTGGCCTATCATACAAAATGTTTGTTTGTTTGTTTTTCCTCCTCCAGTTTCTCTTTTTCTTTTTTCTTTTCTCTCTCTCTCTTTTTTTTTCTTTTTTTTTTTTTTAAATCGGAAAAAAAACAGCCACATGACTTTTCAGCCTGGGAAATGAAGTGATAATTTTTCAGATGAGGTGACAAATTATGATTGCATGCTTCCTCAGCCTCCTTAAAAGAAAGCCTTGTGCACTCACATGTGTAGTTGTTACAGTCTCCCTTAAAATATCCACATGGCTTTCACTTGTCAGAAAAAATGAGACCGTATATTTTATCCACTGTGAAACACACAGCTAAACACATCCTAAAACAATGTAAGAGATTTCTACAATCATCAGTGGCCGAAGCAAACTGATCTTATTTGATCACAGTTATGTGAAGCCCAGAAGTAGACCTTCAATTTTTCTTCAAAAAGTAATCAACCTAAGCAGGAATGCACCCCACAAAGCTCTCTGAAAATCCACTCAAGACTCTATCCCCCCATCTATGTGCTCCTACTACATCCCCTGACATCTTAACCTAGTATTTCACATTCCTTTCATAGAATCATTAAGGTTAGAAAAGACCTCCAAGCTCATCTGGTTCAACCATCCCCCTACCACCAATGTCACCCACTAAACCCTGTCCCTAAGCACCACGTCCAACCTTGCCTTAAACACCCCCAGGGACAGTGACATCACCACCTCCCTGGGCAACCTGTCCCAATGCCTGACTGCTCTTTCTGAGAAGAAATGTCAGGTTCATTTCCAACCTGAACCTCCCCTGGCACAGCTTGAGGCCATTCCCTCTAGTCCTATCACACGTTAGAACCATGGAGTATCCCGAGTTGGAAGGCACCCATAATGATCATTGAGTCTAACTCCTGGCTCCACACAGGTCTACCCAAAATTTCAGACCATATGACTGAGAGCACAGTCCAAATGCTTCTTAAACTCCGACAGGCTTGGTGCCGTTACTACTTCACTGGGGAGCCTATTCCAGTGTGCGACCACCATCTCGGTGAAGAACCTCTTCCTGATGTCTAGCGTAAACCTTCCCTGACTCAGTTTGACACCCTTCCCATGGGTCCTATCACTGGTCACTGAAGAGAATAGATCAGTACACTCCCCCTCGTGAGGAAGCTGTAGGCTGCACAAGGTCACCCCTCAGCCTCCTCTTCTCCAGGCTGAACAGGCCCAGTGACCTCAGCCACTCCTCATATGTCTTCCCCTCTAAGCCCTTCACCATCTTTGTCACCCTCCTCTGTACACTCTCCAGCAGTTTTACGTCCTTTTTTGTACTGTGGTGCCCAGAACTGCACACAGTACTCGAGGTGAGGCCGCACCAGTGCAGAGTAGAGCGGGACGATCCCTCGACTGACTAGCAATGCCGTGCTTGATGCACCCCAGGGCACAGTTGGCCCTCCTGGCTGCGAGGCACACACTGCTGGCTCATATTCAGCTTGTTGTCAACCACAACCCCCAGATCCCTCTCTGTAGGGCTGCTCTCCAGCATCTTTTCGCCCAGTCTGTACATACAGTCAGCGTTGCCCCATCCCAGGTGCAGGACCTGGCACTTGCTCTTGTTAAACTTCATGTGGTTGGTGATCGCCCAGCTCTCCAATCTGTCCAGATCTCTCTGCAAGGTCTTCCCACCCTCAACAACTCCTCCAAGTTTGGCGTCATTGGCAAATTTGCTCAAAACACCTTCTAGTCCTACATCCGAATCATTTATAAAGACATTGAAGAGGATTGTCCCTAAAATGGAGCCCTGAGGGACCCCACTGGTGACCGTCCGCCAGCCAGATGTGGCCCCATTTACCACAACCCTTTGAGCCCTGCCCATCAGCCAATTGCTCACCCATCATATGATGTTTTTGTTTATTTGTATCCTGGACATTTTATCCAGTAGGATCCTATGGGAAACTCCATCAAAAGCTTTACTGAAATCCAAAAAGATCACATCAGCTGGTTTCCCTTGATCGACTGGATGGATGATCTTATCGGAAAAAGAAATCAAGTTAATCAAATGGGACCTACACCTTGTGAACCCAAGTTGGCTGGGACCAGTAACTGCCTTGTCCCTCAAGTGCACTTCGATAACTTCAAGGATAATTGTCTCCATAATTTTACCAGGCATTGAGGTGAGACTGACAGGCCTGTAATTGCCAGAATCAGTTATCTGCAAGAAAAGGCTGACCCCCAGCTCCCCACAACTTCCTTTCGGGTAGTTGTAGAGAGCAAGAAGGTCTCCCCTGAGCCTCCTCTTTTCCAGACTAAACAACCCCAGTTCCCTCAGCCACTCCTCACAGGACTTCGGTTCCAGGCCCTTCACCAGCTTCACCAAAGTCACAGTAATTTTACTAACATAATCTCTTTGCCTTACACTGCACATCCTCAGTCTTATACTGCCTACTTTTCTAAGTGCCTCCTTGCTATTCCAGTCCTCTTCCTCTTATAGAAACCTAAGTCAGCAGTACTATACAAACAATTTAAAGTAATACTTGGAAAATTTCTCAGTGATACTATTGAGTTACAACAGACAACATAAATTGATAGAAAATAACTATGGAAATAAGAGCTGATACTGAATAATTCTGCTGTTACAATGAAAAGCCCTAAAACTACCCAAGCTATTACCTCATTAGAGCTAAAACAGAAAAGTGAAGGTACTAGCACTTAAAACTACATATAAATAATTAAGCTGTGAGAAAGAAACCAAGTTTATTCAATTTAATTTGATTACTAGATGTCAGATCAGCCATCAGATCAATAGGCTCCATGCTTGTAGTGGAACGGCTCAAAACTAACTCTGTGAGTGGCCAGTCATGACCTCTTCCATGTTCCCCCCTTTCCCTCTCCCTCCCCTTCCCTCTCCCCCCCCGCCCCACCCTTCTTTTTTTTTTTATAAAAAAAAAAAAAAAAAAAAGTAGCAGAAAGGGATTTCCTTCATCAGCAAGTGTAGAACAAGAATTACTATTTTAGGGACTGTTGTCATGTAACCACTTAACATATGATTAATAACTGTCTCGGTGTTACCTCACTCATTTTGTTTGTTCCTTAAATTTACCTTCTAATGTTATCTTATGCAGAATGCTGTTTCTTCTTTGGATTAGTCTTTATATTTTTTATTATATACATCAATTGTGCCCCATCATGACTCAAGACTCCAAATGCAGCTGCAATACCTAGAAATATGTAAGCATCTTTTTTTCACAACCTTTTTATTATAGAGATGTCAATCTGTATCCCATTGCTGAAAAAAATACTGATATTTAGACTTTTTATCCTAATTTGAGACAGAACCAAGTGTTGAAATACTCAGTTTTTCATACAGCAGAAATTCTATTTTTCAGGCAGCTCTACAGAGACCTGCCCACTGTATGTAACTGGAGTCTGTGTGCTCCATTTTTCCTTTAATTTTTATTAGTTTCTAACATGCTTTGGAATAGATGGACATGGCAGATGATAGGAAAGTATAAACTTATTAACAATAGAAGCAATAATTCTATTGTCAGTGCAACACCTTAGCACATCTTATGTTTATTACTTTAGAAACAATCAACAGAAAGTTTAAAAGATTTTTCAGTAGAAAAACATCTCATATAGAAATAAATGAGATACAGTTAATTATAGTGTATTCATAGATACGGAGAGACACCATTCTACTTCAACAACAATGGCCATAAGATTTCACTCAGTAATTCTTGTATTAGGCCCTTAATTTACAGGTGAACCCCATTCTTTCCTAAATAGATGGCTGAAATAAGAAAATAGGATTAAGGGTACTCAGGTGTGAAAAGGTACGTGTTTTCATGAGGATACTTAAGACAGAAGGTTCCTAAACCACCATCCTTGAGCAGTCTAGGAAAAGGTTTCAGTAGCAAAGTAGAGAAGCAGCACTTTTTTATTATTTTTTTTTTTTTTTTTTTTTTTTAACAGTGTTTTTATTTTGATTTATTTTGGAAGCATTATATTATTAAAACTGGTTTACAATGACTAGAAGCTGTCTTCAGGACTGGGGTGTGTGACTAGGGAGCAACTAATTTGTGTTAGAAAACCCAAAGGAAGCTATAGAATGGCTTGGATTGGAAGGGATCTTCAAGATCATTCACCTCCAACTTCCCTGACAGAGGTGGGGGTGGCACACTAGATCAGGTTGACTAAGGCCCTATACAGTTTGGCCTCTTCCATCTTCTTGGTAAGCTCTCTTTAAGTATTGAAAGGCTGCAATGAGGCCTTCACATGGCTTTCTCTTCTCTGGGCTGAAGAGCCCCAGTTCTCTCAGCCTTTCTTCATAGGAGAGGTGCTCCAGCTCTCTGGTCACCTTTGCAGCCCTCCTCTGGACTTGCTCTCAGAGATCCTCATTTTTTTTTTTTATTTTTTATTTTTTGTGCGTGTGTGCATAGGGCCCCAGACGTAGTTGTAGCACTCCAGGTGGGGCTTCTTGAGGGCAGAGTAGAGGGGTAATGTATTCAGCACCATACAGAGCTATATTCAGCACTAAAGTGTATGGGGAAAAAAAAAAAAAATAAAAAAAAATCAAACAGCATCTGCTTAAGAAGAGTATTATTCTCTGTCCTTGAAGTTTGGGTTTTGCTACTGTTTCCAGATGAATTTCGTGTGCCCATGGCCTGCAGCCTCCCCAGCCCTCAAGAGCCGCTGGGACCCCACGGAAGGTGCTGGAAGCTGGCCGGGCTTGGCCCTGCTGTGAGGCAGTGCCGTGTGCACAGCCCTCACACGGACGAGGACGGAGGGAAAGGCGCTGTACTCTGTGAGGTGCTCTTCAGGACACGGGCATGAAGAAAGTCCCTCTGAGCTGCTCATCCCACAGGTATGCCAGGCTGCGCTGGATTTATGGTTTTTTTGGTGGTGGTGGTGGTGGTGGCTTTTGTGTGTGTGTGTGCGCGCTGTGGAGAAATGGCCTTCAGCTCAGGCTGACGCAGGAGGGAAGGGAAGGAGGGCCTTTCTCCTATCACTGCATGTAGGAAGCAGTTACGGCACATTTACACCATGGTTTGTGTGAGGTGTTGGTCAGGTTGCTCCCATGGGGGACACCTGTGACGGAACTTCCAGAATCTTTTGAGTCTGAGAGGACGGGGAGGCAGCTCCTGGCTCCCTCAGCAACAAGAGGCTTCTCTGTTCGAGGCATAGACTTGGTGCTTTGGGAAGGGCGGCCAGCTGGGGCATGGCTGATGGGGCAGGCTGTTAGTGGTGAGGGAGCACAGGGTGCAGCCGAGCACGGTTTGACCGCAGGCTGCCCTCAGAGCAGGGCCAGGAGCCAGCCCCTGTGGGGACAACATGGCTGCCCCCCGGCCACGCGGCCACCCTAGGAGATGCCGAATACCCCGCACAGGGTGCTCGTGAATAGCTTTTGTTTGTTGAGATTGCGTTTATGAGTCACAAGCGCGTTCAGTTCATTTTTTTAACGTCTAAATTGACTCGTCGTGGAGATCCGCAAAGCCCACCCTGCCCGCACTGCGGGCTCCCCTCACGAAATGGGCGCGGTGCCCGCCCCGTCCGTCTTTAAGGGGGAAGGCAGCGGATTGATGCCCGGCTCGGCCAATGCCGTTCCGAACCCGCCCCGGATCGGCTCCGGGAGGCGGTGCTGGGGCGCAGCGGCGGGCTCGGCGGCGGCATGGAGGCGGTGCTGGGCCAGGTGGCGCAGCTGCCGGCGCTGCTGGCCGTGTGCCGCTCCGCGCTGCTGCGCGCCTGGGACCCGCCGACACTGGAGCGAGCCCTGGACTGGGGCCGCTACTTCCAGCACCTCCACGACCGCCTCCGCGCCCGGCCCCGGCTCCGCCACGCCGTGGGGCAGCGGCTGCGGCGGGTCCGGCCGGGTGCTCCGCTCGCTTTCGGGCAGCTGGGCCGCTGCGCCGAGCTGCTGGGCCTGGCGCTGCTGGAGAACCGCGCTCTGCCGCCCGCCGCCTGCCGCCGCCTCCTCCAGCGCCTGCTGCAGCCCCCCGCCGCCAGGCCCGGCCGCCTGGAGCTGCTGGCCCGCAGGAAGGCCGCCTCCCGCCTGCTGGAGCCGCTCCGCAGCTCCCCGCCGCCGTCCCCCGGGGGCCCGGAGCCGCGGCTGGCCGCCGAAGCGGGCCTGCTGCTGGGCCGCCTGCGGGACGAGCCTCCGGCGGAGCCCCGCTGGCTCGGGGGGGTCCTGCAGCAGCTGCCCCGGCCCCGAGCCTTCCGGGTGGTGGCCGCGGCGCTGCTGCTGTTGCGGCGGGGGGGAGGCCCCCAGCAGGAGGAGGAAGCGGGGGCTGCTCCCTTGCTTGTTTGGCTGCTGGAGGACGCGGAGAGGTTCGCTGCCTTCTGTCAGCAGCTCCCCGGCTCTCTTCTTGCTTCGTTAGCTGCTCACTATTCGCAAATAAGCAAACGTTATTTGGACCTCTTGACTGGCTGGGGAAGCAGCTTGCTGTATGACCCCTTGCAGGGTCAGTGGGTTAAAAGCTGCCCTGATGAGGCTGAGCTGTCCTGGGAGGAGCTGAGGGAGCGTTTCAGCTGCCTGTGTAAGGGATCTGTGCTGCTCATGGGACAGACCCTAGCTGTTCTCAAACTCCTGAAGGCACGGGATGGAGACTTTCAAGTCCGTGGCCTAAGTGTGTGGACTGACTTACTGTTGGAAGTAGAGGAAGACTTGAGGAAATGAGCAGAGCACTGATGCGTGAACACAAAAGCAACACAAAACTTTGGAAGTTCAGCGATTCTGATTAACTCTGTATTTGATACAAAAGGCAGGAGCACTCTGTGTTGATCAGGATTGAAAACAAACATTGATGATACCGATGATAACACTGTTTATGACTGTATGTTAAGTCTGCCAGGAAGGTCTGGTGCTTCTTCGTAATTGCACTGCTGATTGTGCTCACCAGCAGGAAATAGTTTTCAGTGCTTACTTCTCAGCTAATAAAACGTATGTTTGCCAACAAAAAAAGAGTGTTTTTTTGTTTTGTTTTTCAAGTATTAAAGTTCAAATGTGTTTTGGTCATGGTAGTCCTGTTTTGTATCTTGTTGGAGGCTTACCAGATGTTAAAAGGGGAAGGTGGAGTTTAAAACCTGAAAACCACAAACTCATGGTTAATTCAGTAGTGGTCTTTGTTAGGCTGTCCTGGTGGCTTTTTTTTTTTTTTTTTTTTTTTTTTTTTCCTTCTAGGTGTTGCGTATGACTTAGCCTCTGGGTCTAAGTGAAGGTGAGAGAAAGTGACAACACAACAGAAAGCTAGCTGGAAAGCTCGTTGAAGTGTTCTCAAAACTAGCAGGCTTTATTAGCTACCATACTATGTGCTAATATGTAAATCAAGTCCTAGGAAAACCACAGTAGAATAGAGGATGCTCTGTTCCTGTGTCGTTCTTCCCTTTTCCATAGTCTGTTACATTAAATATTTTTTGGTTTTCTCTTGTAAAGTAAAAATGAGTGGGACAACAAACTTTGTTAATTAGATGAAAAGAATCTTATGTTAAATCACATTCTGTGGACGGAACTTGGTTATGTAATGAAGAAATGACCAGATCACCATCATTTAAACCAAGTATTGCAGAGGTAACAAAATCTTGCGCACTAAGGTCTATAAGCTAGTGTTACCAGCACAAACAATGCAAAATGAGAGTGCTCTGCAAAGATGGGGAAGGGTACGCAAATACCACAAAAAGAGGTTTTTGCTATTCTTCTGTGTGGAGTACCTGACAAAGAGTTGGCGTAGCTGGTGTTCTTATAGGTCCCAGATGAGTTGCAACACCTGTCTGCTGTTGCTGAAGTCCCTTTAGGAAGAGTTAGTCAGGTGCTTTGCTTCTGCTTAAAAGCTTTAAAAAGAAAAATAAACTAATTGAAACTCATTAGTGTAGTATTCTGTGCTAGAGTGTACAAATAATATGTAAAACTATGGCAGGTATTTCTGTGCCACAAGGCAGAACAGGAGCAAGGAGGGATCTCGTGATTTTGGAATGGAAGCACACAGCGTGAGGGATGAATGTGGTTGAGTTGGGAAGAGGGAGTAATGCCTCTTGTAACTTGTATGGAAATAAGGACGTACATAACAAGTCCTTATCCTTCCCCCTCCCTCAAAGCATGAGTGCTACTCAGTGTTAACACACTTCAAGAAGTTAGAAGGATACGCTGGTCTTCTATCAGATGTATGTATGACTGTTTTCTTTGGCTTCCTTGCTACAGCATGTCAGGCAGCGAGGTTATGGAGATCTGCAGATGAACATACTGTAGCAGCAGCAGCTGCAGCAGTCACCGTTTGGCTCTCTTAAATGGGCCTGTTCTGGCACTTGTGGTGGTGGTCAGTCTCAAAAGAGCATGGTGTCAGGGGATCTCAGGGCTGAGTCAGTGTTTCTGTGGTTGCGAAAGGAATATGAACGCTGTCTATAAGCATTTAAAGCTGTTTAGAGTACCAAGTATGAAGTTTGAACTTAGGTTGTCTAGCCACAGGTCCTTGTGTTATGTAGTTCTGGCATTTGGTGTGGAAACTCTGCACTTGAGCATACTCTTAATGCTTTTAACAGGCATAGGGTATTTCGTCTGTTAAAATACTTGTTGCTATCAGAGGTTTCTGATGAATGATATACCTGAAGATGCTGGTCAGTTGTTCCCTCCTGCACTGCTACATGTGAAGTATGAATATCAAATGTTGCGGTAACATAACAAATGTAACATTACAGCGACAAACCTTACCCGTGCTCCTTTTGGCTTGGAGATCTAATGGGAAAGGTTGGGTATAAGCTCCTGGAATTCCCTCCCTTACTGAAGGATAGATGGTCCTACCCATGGCAAGATAGATTGTTCCCAGGTACCTGAGCCTCTGACAGATTTCAGTGAGACTGACATCTTGCTTTTGCTCATCAAGATAGATGTTTCTTAATGTCTTCAGCATGTTGGAAATGAGTTAAGACAGCTTGTAACTATTAAGCAGTTTTTACCTACTAGGATAAATCTGATGCTGGTAGGGAGTTTGTACTTGCACTGTTTCAGCTCTTGCTCTTGGAACAACTTAAGCTTTGTCTTGCAAAATGCAGTTGGTAAAGGCAGATGTCTTCCAAGTAATTCAGCGTTGCACCTCCTCCTAGCTAAGTGCACCTACTGCAGTAGCTAGGAAGTAGTGGCAATGAGTGCTTCAGTGTGATCCTATTGAGAAAATAACTAACTGGGGAGGGGAAGGCAAGGGAATTGAGAAATCAAACCACAGAAACTGGCAGTATCGCTTTGATTTGTTTCTCTATGGGACGTTGTAGATCATAGCTTATTTCCATTCCTGTCTTTTCAGGAAACATGAATAGTAAAAGGTAGGCTAGCCAGAGGGAGGCAAAAGCACCTGGTTATAGCAATCTCAGAAAAATGTTCCAATCTGTTGGAACCACTTATTGAAATAAATGCACCAGTTCACATCCCCTATTGTTTCAGCATGCTTGTTGCATTTGCCAGGAGCCATGCAGCAAATGACTAAATGTTTTGGAGCTCCTTTTTTAATAAAAGTATAAACAGGAAAGGAAAAAACGTGATGTTTGTAACCTTCCCCTTCCATATATTTGCAGCTCATTTTGGCCTGCTCAGGCTTGCAGCCCAAAACTTGCAAACTCTTCACCTAAACAATGTGAACTGTCATGGGAGGTAAGATATTAGAAATGACAGACAACAACCTTTTCCCAACACATCCTTTCCACTGTCTACTAAAAGACAAACATCTCTCTAGTATATTCTATATTAAAATGAGAAGAAACTGTTGAAGAAAATGAACTAGGTATCAGGAGTTCTTTCTCTTATATTCCTGTTGTAGGAGATGGGTAAGGATTGTGACACCTTGCTTTTTATCACGGTTCAGGAGGATTTTAAGAGCAAGACAGATACTTTGCTACAGATGATATATTTTTAAATGTATTTTAGGAGAAGCTTTACCCGTGGTCAGACAGTACCATAACTCTCCAGGAGTGAGGTAATAGGATGCAACTGGTTACTGAACTGCTTTTTTTCCTAATTGTGAAATTGATTTTATCTGGTATTAACCATCTTAAGCAAACTCAAGGAAAAACAAATCACATGTTTTTTCCAGTAATCCGTTGTATACAGCTCGTTACTAGAATATAGATTAATAGTGTAGAATAAATTGTTCACTTAGGAGAATATACAGGAAGACTGGTACCATGCGCATCAATATGAGCTTCATTGACTCAGTAAGGTGTTACATTCCAAATCTGTGGTTCTAACGTGAAATGCAATTATACAGTAAAATGAATTTTTTTTTTGCATGCGGGGCTTCTTTGCACATCCATGACTACGAGAATAACCATCTAATGTTGCTGTTCATCAGCGACAAGAAAAAGGGTTTTCTTCCCTGTGAGGGAACATTTTTGGGGTCAGAATGCATTAGAAATTCTGTAGTAACTTGGTTATATAGTAAGTCATTTTAGATATTAAGTGGAAAGCTGAAGTTCGTGTATGGCAAACTTGAGTTTTGCTCTTTCTGAGAAATGGGAAATGTAAAGTTAAATTCAATCTTTTATTAACAGTTTGACCCATTGCAGATTGTCACTAAGTATGTAAAATACAGTGAAGAGGCACCACTAGGATGGCAATCATACACTTCAGGATCTTATTTAGTTTGGGTAAAACAAGAGAAAAAATAAAAAGCATTTTAAGAAGCTGAGGAGGAAAGGCAGAAAACTGTTCCTCTTGTGAAGCCCCTGGAGCAATGGTGAATTTCCCGTTGACCAAAATGGAGTGGCTTTGCCTCCACTGGGGACAGCAGGGAGTCTGAACATCATGATTTAAAAAAAAAAAAAAAAAAAAAGGCAGTCACAAGGCACTTGATTTGCTGTTGGCTGCTCTGCTAAAGCACTCAGCATCTGCCTTCCGTAATGACGGCTGCGGATCGATGTTTTAACAGGCATGAGTACTACGGTAGAGAAGGAGGAAGAAGTGCAAGCATATGCAGGGTCGGAGGCAGCGTTTATTTAAATGGGGTTTGCTCTCACAGAGATGGGAGCAAGACAGCTGTATCCTATCTGCCCTGGTATAAAATAGACTTGAATAATAACAAGCGTGGTCTGAAGAAATAGCTTTTTACCAGTGAGTTGATATAAATTGTTTGTTCTAGCTGTTTGTTCTTGGTGTTGTATCCCTCTCATGAGGAATTAAGCCGTATTTTGACCAAACACATCAGTTTCCATTAGTTCTGTGCCTGCGTCTAAGTTCATCTTAAGAGATAATCAACAACCTAGAGACAATTGCATGTTGTTCTCCCTTACCTATGTATCTTAAAATGTCAGCAAAAATATTTGTAGCAATGAGCTAGAGCAGAGGTGACTGCCTGGTTGAGATGTGTTCTATCGCTTTCAAATACAGCAGCGCAGGATTTGAAGCTCGTTAATCTATGTACCGCAATACTGAAGTCAGTCGTGTGCCTACACGCTTTCAGTTCCTTGTGTGCTGTTACCTTAGAGCTACTGAGATGGCTTTCCAGGTTTAATTGTATTCCAATGGCTTTTTGTTGTCAGCTTTTCTCTTTCACAGCCAGAGATCTTGGTCCATAGATCTCAGAGTGGCTGGCATTTTGCTTAGTATTTTGAATCCTGTCAGATACCACAGAGGGGAGCAGCAGAGCCTCTCAGCATAGAGGGCCTTGGACTCCTGATCCAAAAGGAGATGCAAAGCATGTGGGCCACTTGCAGTGGCAGAAGATATGCCTGCACTGCCCAGGCAGAAGTTTCCAGTTGGAAAAAAACGATTGCAAGTCTATTTTGTCTTTGCAAGTCTGATTTTACCAGCTCTAATTGAATGTAGGACCAGGTAATGATATAAGCTATATGCCTTAACTGTCCCTGTTCACAGACCTGTTTTATTAATAATATCAGGTATTCAGCTCTTAAATTCCTTTTCTATTACATGACAAATTCCTTTAGTATTATGTGATCAATTTACTGTAACCCTTAACTAGGACACTTTACCAGAAATGATAGCAGTATGTGCTGAACAGAATAATGCAATCAAGTTCTGAATTTAGTCTTGAAATACCTTCCTATTATATGTCTCCCTCGGGAAGGAAGTCCAGAACGAATGCTCAGACGTGTACTATTCATAGTGTGTAGCTTGCAAAGAGGCTAATCCCAGAGTCTGATAAAGCGTTATTTAAATTCTTGGCAGTCGCTATGAGTTTTAAATCCCACCACAAAGATTCAATTTGAATGCTTTTCTGAGGATGGTTTCCAGGAATAAAATGGTATGAACTGCTTTTACCTGCACATATGTATCACGGTTCTTCTTATGGTGTGTTCGACTTTCTGTCTGTCTGAAGAGGAAATGGTAACTGTGGTTGAGTTTCTGTACATAGGGCTTTGCTCGATGTAAAGTTAGCAATGGAAGCAAATGGTTGTGTGCTTTCTATAGTGTATGATAAGAATTCCACCCATAGAAATAAGGCAGTAGTCCAAGATTAATTGGCATATGATCCCATTGTCAGTAACGTGCACAGAGAAATGCTTGACTTTTAATGCTGAATAACCAGAAAAATTGCGTGGTTATATTTGTTCTCTCCTAGCAGATGGTGAATTGTCTTGAAATACCATCAAGCTGAAACATAAATGTGACCTCTACTTCCAATATGTATGAGCAGTGAAGTCATTAATATTTTCTTATTAATGTAAATGAGCTAGGTAAGAACAATTGATTTCTTCTAGGAATTAATTGGACATGATCAATCCCCAAAACAAGCGTGGCAACACGGTCATTCATCTGCTGCTTAATGTTGCAATGCCCTTTCAGCTAGGAAAAGATGCTGTGCCCTGGGGAAAAGGCTTTGAACCATTATGCTATTGACAGTAAATTGTGTAGTGCCATCTCACAGCTTCATCACTCTTCATGTGGAAGTTGCTGAGTTCGATTGTTTGGCTCAGTATTTGCCTTGTAAAGAGTACCTCTCTTCAAGCTTGCATTTCTTCTTTGTAGGAAAAATAAGGTGTAAGGAAAGATGAATTTGATGGTAAGAGGGAGTCAGCTGCCAGGTCTCGTCTAAGCTTTCAAAAACAAAAAAGGCATGTGAAGTTTTTTCCTACCTACAGAATACAGCACCAGTGCTCGTATCGTATCTTCCTACTGAAGCAGTTGTTCTGTCTTAGAAGGGTTGATGTGCTCATGAGAACAGGATTAGTGTTGTGTTGATTTGGAAACTGTTGGGGTTGGAGAAAATGCGTTCTTCCTCAAACTGGGTGTCTCAAAATCTATGTAAGAAATTTTAGGTGTTGGAAATGCTAAAAAAGAAAACGCCATGATTTCATCGATGCATAGGTGTTAGGCTCGTTCTTGAGTAAGATGCTTTTGCTGAATGCTACCACTGAAATAATCTGACCCATCATATGTCTGTTTCACATTGGTGTGAACATTGAATTTGTCTCTGGCTGTTTTAAGAACTTTGTTGTTTGTGTTTCAGGGAAAGGAAAACTGTAATAAGCACTTTAGTCTTCATAAACGTGCACAACAACCTGCTCAGGTTGAAAGGCAGTACACATTTAAAAAATGACCATAGTGCAGAAAATGGTTTCTATAATGCAAAGCTTGGATTTCTTAGTGTTACTGGAGTAGTCAAGTAAATACACTTTTTTTTTTTTTATTATTCATTTGTAATAGTTATTTACTGCATGGGCCAAAATGTGACAAGAAAAAAAAAAAAAAACAACAGCATTCAAATGATAGGCTAAGCTGTCATCAACCTAACAAAGCACAGGTGAGATCTATCGGCACTAAGTGAAAGTTTGAAACTGAAGTTCAGTTCTCTATAATGGTAAGATTCTCAATTTATTGGAATATTTTATCAGCACGTTGTGTCTATCATTGCTTGTCTGCCATCTTTTGCAGAGTCAGTTTCTTCCTTAAGTATGGTGGTGTTCTATTTCAAACAACAGTTTCTAAGCTAAAGTAGGAAAGAGTGAAATCCTGTCGCCTTTGTTGGGGGAAAAAATGTAAGGATGAAAAAAACTACAGGAGAGGCCAAGAAAAGCCACAGCTGGTGTAATTCTGGGTCTTCTGCATCTTCCTGAAGTAGGATTTGCAAAGATGGGGCTGTTCACATGCGTTAAATCACCGAGTTTTGTATTGAATTTGCTGTTAACGGCAGTACCGTTGGGTGCAAATCGCTGTCCTTGTGGCTCCTTGCTCCAAGGTTATCCAACTTGTGCTTTTTAGGACCTGACAAAATCCTGATTGATCTGCACTGAGGAACATCTCACCCAAGTCCTGGTAGGCACCGTGCCGGTGCTTGGTGCTCACCGCCATGCACAGACATTCTGTGAAGTGCTAGTTGTCACGCCTTGTCACGCTGCTCCTCTCGGAGCAGTGCATGTGGCTCACAGTGCCTACAGCAGCGGTTGTGACATCTTTGTAGACGTGGTCTTTGAGAATTTTGGAGCCCACCCAGTGAAAGTGAGAAAAATGAGGTCTGTCTAGATCAAGCTTAATACAGTTTTCCTTTCAATGCAATTAGATTTTTGTTTCTGAATTCCACTGAGCAAGGTCAAGCAGAAATTGTGTGAAATATACTAGGCAGAATCACCAGCAAAGCAGGAAGAAATTCTGTACTTGTGAATGACTGCACCAAACATGTAGGGCAGGGGTTCCTGTGGTTTAGAAGAAAAAAAAAAAAAAGTGAAAAAAAGATTGTTTCTGTTCAGTAAGTGAGCAAAGCTAGGTAAGCTGTAACTCTGGTAACATGACACTCAGATCCTCACACATTGCATCAAAGTGAAATTATCTGGAACTTTGTCCTATGACATGGTGTATGACACGTTTTGTACCTGTTCAATCTGAGAAAAGGAAAAATGGCACAAACTCTTCTTGTCTGTAGTCTCAGTAATGTGAAAACCATGTGTTACTGACATGGCCAGTTGAAGACCGTAGGTGGATACCTGAAATAAATTGCAAATGACTACTGAGCAATTTACAGGAGGTGCATTACGCAAACATATGTGGACATGCTCTGCTAGTCGGTGGACATAGGGTTGAATCTGGAATCCCTGCAGTACCTGAAGCTGGCCGTGAGCACGCACTGTGCGCTAATTACAACAGGAAAACCCCAGACCCCGTGCACTGCTCTGACAAATTGCTCCCAGTGGTATCTGAGCTATTTCGCTGTTGTCATTACAGCCTCTAGCAAAGGCAGGATATTTGAAAAGAGTATGGTCTCTGCAATCTATTAAAGATATTATATCCCTATTTATAGCCCTGTTTCATGAATAGAAAATTCCAACAGAAGAACGTTTGCTGTAGAAATCTTGGAATACAGAGCTTTTAAAGGTGGTCGTTTAGTTCATTGGTCAGGTATTTGGGAAAAAGCAATTAAAGCCACCTTGCTCATTAACCTTTCAGTTCCTCACAGAGCACTCAAAGCTCAAGGAAGTGATTGCATTTTGATTTGCAGCGCTTCAGTGAACTGGACCTCGACTTATGTGTGTGTGTATTGTGTTGAAGTGCAGCCTCTAAACACTTGCATGTGTTTTTGTTCTTCCATGGTTTAACGTGATGGACTTCAAAATCGTAGCTCATGGAATCCAATAGTCCTTTGCATGTGCTTTGTTGAGTCCTTTATACCTTGGCAAAGCAAATGTGAAATACCAGAAATATTTGGTACAAAGCAGTAGTGTGGTCATTGCTAATTCTCAGTAGGTGAGAAGACTGAAGAAATGGTAGGCAGTAGAAAATCAAGACTATTTATATTGTATTTGCATTTTGCATTATAATTTGGAAGAAATGACAGCACAAATGTTACCTGTCTGACTAAGCCGTTCATTAGTCTGCCTGTAGTCCTTTTATAAGATGCATCAAGGGACAAAACTTTATCCTATGCAGTTGATCTGACCCATGGGTTAGCTGCAACATTTTTTTTTTTTTTTTTTAATAACATACGAGTTAGCAGAGGAGCTGACCCTTGGAGTGTTTTGATTCTCCAACTAACTAGAAATAGCGTGTTGGTGGGGACAGAGTCCCTATGTTAATCTTTCAGTTTCTTCCAATAACCATTTAAAAATAATAGAAAAAAAAAATAGGTGAAAGATTTTTGCTGTCTTCTAGTTACAGAAAAATAACGCAGATGATGGATGAAGCTTTTTGCTTATTTAGTCTTCATGAAGGCATACACAAACAAACCTGAATCACAAAGCCTCTTAAAATGCCAAGGTTTTTCATCTTCTTGGCAACTGTGACATGCAGTCATAACACCTGATGAATCCCTGTCACCGCAGAAGCTTCAGCATAGAGTGCTACATGACACTGTGCCTGAAGATTGTGACTTTAGGGGTTGGTGAACACCGCACGTGTAATTGAGGTAAAAAGTTCAGCTACTGATTAAGGTCTGGAAGGAACTTTTTTCCACCAAGATTAGAACAGACCTTTGGTTTTTGTTTTTCTTTGTATTTAATTTCATGACATTTTGTGAAGTGAATTCTTGCTGTACAGGCAGGAAATGTGGCTTCTTTTTGTCTCCCCTTCTCTGCCCGTTGTCTGCAGTAGCATAGCTGTTCAGAACCGAGGTGGTTTGGTCCAGCTAAAGCAACTGCTCTGAACAAGGGACTTAATGACATGTAATGGCAAAAATAGTATTTTCATATTCTTATATAAAGTGCTTTGCTGTTTGATACATTTGGAATACCATTCTACTAAATTGCGCTCTGTAAGCCTGCTTGTACTTTTAAACTTGCCATTTTTTTCTCAGGAATTAACAGCGTAACGCTAATTGCCAAGTTACATGTCTGGATTTGTGGTTTAAATGTGGGGGGAAAAAACCCACACACTTATTTTAAAGTTCAGACAGAACTTGTATCTTTTAATGCAATTACATTCTCCAAAGGAAATGAGCCTCAGCCCTAGAGAAGAAGCAGCACAGAAATGAAGGGGCTTGTTCAGCGTGGTGTGGCAAGTTCGTGGCAGCTGCTGGCGGCTTGACGCAGCTAGTGGTGTTCCTGGTCTCATCACAAATCTGGCCTCATTTAATTATGGGGTGAAGGAGTTTTGTGTGTTTCACGGTAGTTCTAGGGCCATTTTTAAGGAAAATCAAATAGCCATTTAATGTTACTGACAAAACTGTTCATTGCCCGTACTGTTGTGCACTGTTGTAAACTTTACCTTGGCCAATTTTTTATTCTTTTGGCACACCTTCGATAAGAAGTAATTAACTTCATGTGTAGCAAATGGAAAATAGTAGCCCTTCCACCACGATGAAATGCTGAAATCTGAATGAATGATGAAGCCTTTAGAAATAGTGGCACAGTGCTGCAGTGAGCTGAGAGAGTGACCTGCTCTGCAGGAACAGGGAAAAGCAATAAGGTTAGTGTCCCATCTGTCAGGAAGGTGTAGGAGACATTTCTTGTTACATAATGGCTGTCCCATTCCTTGAAATATTGTGGGGATTAGAAAATACCTTGCGTAATTTATGTACACCACCTCTCTTCCAGAACCATACATTACAGTTCCCACAGACAGATTACTCTGACATTCTGAGCCATATGTATGGTTTATGCAGGTAACATAATACTTTCAAATTATACGTGCTATGAGCCAATAAAATTAGTATGGGGGTACTTATGCAATAGCTTCGTAACAGCTAAACAAACAAAGGTTTTTAAAATACATCTCTCCTAATTTTTCATTGGGCCAGTCACTGACTTTTATTTCTTTTCTCTCAGCTTTAGTAATGAAACACAGCATTAGAAACTAACTGTTAGAGGCAAAAACGCCAGTGCTCTCAGGCATATATGGGATTGCGTTCTTTTATGCCTTATACTCAGATGTGAATTTCTGAGATTCAAGGGTGATTTTCAGCTGACCTGATTTAGGATTGCTGCAGAACCATGGCAGGTTACACCTGCTTAGCATCAGGCTGCTTCAGAGTGAGACAAGATGCTGCTGCTGGATACACTTACTGAGAGGGCACTTCACTATTCCATCCGTTTTTATTTTTGCATTGGCAGCCTGTGTTATTTTTCCACATACCTTCACTGGTTCACTTCCAAAACAACTACCAGGGCATTTCATTATGCTAATGCTTTATTTCTTGGGGGCGCTTTTTTTTTTTTGGTGTGTCCTGCTGGTACAAAAATCACTGGCACCATATGACTTCTTGAAAGTGTGATCCCATGAGCTATAAATCCACCCAAGGGTCTGTGAAAAGGGGCAAGAGGATTGTGTCTGTGGTACCGGGGTTGTCTGCTGCCAACCCTGCAGAGCTGGGGCCAGGATGGGGCACGGGCACGCTCAGCTCTGGTGGGCTTTGGGTTTGTTGCACCGCCTGTCCTGGCCCCACCAGGAGCAGCACAGGGCCGGCCTTTGGCTCCGCTTCCAGCTGGGTCAGGCCAAGCTTCTGCAGGCTTGTCAGTGTTACTGCTGTGGAGAGGAAAAAAAAAAATAATAATAATCAAAAAAAATGTCCTGGCTTTCCCCTTCTTAGGAGGGGGCCAAGTGTTTGTGTGGTCTTGTTGCATGGGCGAGAGGCCCTGCTAGCCCAGCACATGTTATGTTTGACTTGAATCGTTTCCCGTTCTGGTGCACCTTATAGACTGAGGCTGTGTGCTAGAGCAAAGGCAGAAAATGCATATGTGGGAGCATATGGCTGGAGCAGGGAGTATGTGCAACAGTTTGTGCTGGCAGCCTTAGGATTTGTCGCTTTCTTCAAGTATGCTCCTTGGTGTCTACTTGCTGTATTCCTAACCGACGGTTTAGCGAATGGGGAGGCGTCTGGATGAGGAAAAAAGCATTGGAGAGGAATAGAAATTCTTTAATACTATTCCACTGCAAAAGTGCACAGACAGAGCTGTCCTAAGGCATTATGCAGGCAGTCATTTCAGATGTGCTGGACTGAAAGACTAACCCGTGGGTTTTGCTCAATCAGCTAAAATACAATTATTTTAAGATATGTTATTGCACTTATTTCAGTTGAGTCATTTTCCTTTTTTAAATCCCATTTCTAAATTTGAAAACTGACTTCTACTTAGAAGAAATACTTGTTACTGTACAAGATGATTTGAAGGATACAAAGTTAAGAAATAAAAGATGAGATGATGATTTTGCGAAGATGAGGCCTGCCTCTGTTTTCTACACTGAGCAGTGGAAATGCTTGGGACCCAACGTGTTAACCTGATGAATACTTTCAGGATCGGCACATTAATACTTTGTTGAAATTCATGTTTCACTTTACATTTTTAAATTTGGTTTCTGACCTGATTGGTATTATAGTAACTGAAATTTGGCTAGTCGTAACCCGTTGAAATTATAAGTGTCTTACTTTTATTACTGTCTTAAACTGGTAGCAAAATTTAATAGCACTAGGTGTTTGCTGATAAAGTTTCAGCTGATTAAACTCCCTCACACATAAGCGCACACAAGCACTCCTAAGTAACTGGAATCTGAAACTTTTTCCATGCTGTAAAACCAGCAGGTAGTTGCTGTCAGCAACAGCATTTTTGGTTTGTATTTCTCTCCCGTAACTATGGGTCGGGGGGAGGGGGGATCTGACAAATCTTCAATCAATTCTGCACAAATAAAAAGGAGTGAAAGGCAGATTTGATTATTTTATGGTATTAAATATCTAGGATGTGTTAAAATGGGATTGCTGTCAACAAGCCATACTACTTGATTATCTGACTTACTTGAGCATTAACTTACAGCCCTGTTAGTTAATTGACTTGGTTAGCCTTGTATGTAACTGACACATGCTTCGCCTTTGTATTATCAGTATTTTTAATACGAAGAGTTATTAGTGATAGAGATGGAAGGAGAATAATGCTGTAGGAACTTAATGTCCTTGCACTGATATATGTGAAATCCTTGCAGAAACTTAATGGCCTTTTCATTGATTTTGGTGCCCTGATTTCATGAATGCTTCTTCCTTGCTTTAATGTTGGCTGTTTGTGTGCTACCCTGAATGCTTAGTAAATCTTCTAAAGTCAACAGGTGGGGGGTCACTGCTTCTTATGTGTTAAAGATGGTTATTTATAGGAAAAATCTAATAAATACTTGTTCTGAAACTGTAGTTTGTGAAATAACTGATGCTTGAAATAAAAGAAATGTAAGGTAAGAACCCTGTTTTTCCTTCTGACATTGCTGGGTATAGAGCAGTGTGAAAAGGACTTAACTGTTCCAAGTCTTCCCCCTGCTCCAAGCACAGCAAGAAACTGTTCTACAGCATAGGACTGCCTGGGTGGTTATCTAAATCTGACTTCTTTGGCAGCGTTTTCTCCATGTGCTGTATTCTGGGGCATTACCAGGCTTTTTCTGCCACATCCAATAAGGAAGCATCTGGGTCAGAATATCTCAATGAAACCAGATTTCTCTGGAGCCAAGTTCTGTTCCTGCCTCGGATTCCATTCCAAAGTGCCTTCCTTGAACTAGCCATACTTGATGAATTCAGAGGCACAAGTACAAAAAGATTGCAGGAGAGGGTAAATCATACATTTTGGTACAACCCAGAGAGGTTTTTGTGATGTGGAAAATCAGAATGTTAATTATGCTGCCCCCCTCATGAAAGTAATTGTTAGCAGGTCTGATACATGTAAGGAGCGGATATGAACACCCGTGCATAGATACAGGCCAATTTCAGAAGCAGGCTGTGTTGCCTTTGGGATGGCAGGTGAGGTTTGCACGTGGCAGGAGCCTTGCACGAGACTGGGCTTGGCTTTCCAGGGGAGAACCATGGAGTCTGGCAGGGCACTGTGGCCTTGGGAAGCCCTGGGGCACTACCAGCTGTGCTGGGTGGCAGCGGGTTACCTGCCTCTGGCTGGAGAAGGAAGGGGGTGGTTTCCCTGCGACAACCCCACTTGGTGCCTGCGTGGGGCAAGGGGGGGAGGGGGGGTCTCTTCTTGGGAGCAGGTGAGAGGTCTGTGCTGCTAGGGACAGGGACGTGGGCTCTGGGGGCAGCTCCACATGCAGCCACTGCTACAGACAGTGTGTGCAATTCATTTTTTTTCTTGCCATTTTTAATTGTAATTGATGTTATTAATGTTTTGCCTTCTTTAACTACACATCATCTGGTCGTTCTCATTCTTGCTCATTTGCTGACCCATTTGATTATGGTAATGAGGTCTGCTTTCCCTTCCTGTGAATGAAAACCCACCAAGACTGGGTTTCAGTTCTTTAGAAGCTGGTGACTGGTTCTAGCAGGAAGAGCAGGATGACATTTTAAGGAGTGCCAAATTCTCTCTGCGTTTTGCTATAAGGCTGAAATTAATCTTGTGCAAAAGGCAGCATAAGGTCTATTCACACCTCATTCTTGGTTCAAGCATTTAAGTTAGAATTAAAATAAGATTTTGTGGCAGCTTAGTATTGAAGTGCCCTTTTGAAATGTTTTAATTTAACAAATGCACACATTTCCTTCTACGTTTTTAGCATTTCACACTTAGATTACTTAGGCTATTTCATCTATTTGAATCTACCTCACTCTAATATTGTAGCTGAGCTTCGTTTCATTTTATGTTGACTTTTTGTCACTCATAAAATGACTATAATCAATACCATCTCTATTTTCTTTGCCTTTTTGTTCCTGGAGTGGGTTTCTGTCTATTTAAATGAAGAGTAAAACAACGTGGAAATCAGTCTTCAAATACTTTAAGTTTCTTGCTACTCTGCTCTTTTTTAGAAAGCAGAAATGGGCTCAGTATTTGGTGAGAATACTTGCAAATACACTTAATGTACAGAAATTAGGTACTGTATTGAATAAAGCATCTTCATTGCTTTTCATGAAACTTCTCTATCCAAGGTCTGTACAACATGATTAAGCAATGTATTTTTCATGCCTGTAGCAAAAAGGCAGTATCCAATTCATCAGAAGAAATTTAACTGAAGAATAATTGGAGTGAGTTTGAGTCACACTGGGCAGAACATGAGAGCGGAGTTTCTGTTCTTTAGGGACCTGTAGGAGTGTGCTGTTTACGCCATGTGAGGGGCCGAGGAACTTTATGGAAGGCTGCTGTGTCACAGCAGAGAAGTTGCATGCTCGTGATTGGGATACCCAGTCGCTATCATAAGCCAAAATTGTTGCCAGCCCTATCAAGCCAGGACAATGATGTCAGCAGAATGCTTGGTTTAGTATTTACAGGAATTTACTAAGTGGTTCATGATACAGTTATTACCGGCTACCACAGAAATCTGTAGGGCATTTAATTATTATTGTAGTATTCATTATTTCAGTGACAAATGAAAATTGAGCTCTGCTAAATGTTGTTTGTTTTATTTCCTTGGGGTCTTTACCGAGAATGGTAATTTATCTTTCTTTTTTCCTTTTCTTCATGTAAGCCCCATGATGAATTCAGACATTCACGTTCATTAATTAAAATGTTTCCTTCTATGATTATTTTAACACCACACACAGCCTAGCGTGCCTTTTGCCTTGAGTATGTTTTGGAGGACTGTTGGTACGGCCTGAAGTTGTAGCTTTTATCAAGATATTCTCTGAAAATTCAGGGATGAGGTCTTGCTCCTAAAGTACCACGCTATTTCGTGTCTAATAAATGAAGGAAGGAAAGAAAAGAGACTTAGCACTACATTGCCACTCTCTGTAAGGTAACAAGAGGGGGAGACAGGAAAAGAAGCCTGCAGTTTATCTTCCAGCTTGGCTGTCAGGGGTGATGGATGAGGAGGGAGGAAGTAAGGCGGTAGTGGGGTGCTCTGTACAGGAGAGTCGCCGCGGGGAGCTCTGTGTTAAAGCCTCCCACTGAGCTGGCAGGAGCCCTCTAAGTCTGTCCCCCGTGAGCATATGTGCAAACCTGGTCTTCAAAATCTCTACTGGAAAATCTGGTGTTCTTAAAAGTAGTGATTTGAAAATTCCTATGGCTTTTTGAGCTCGTGGTGGTGCATTCCCTCATGGAATTCTCTAGAAACAAAGCTCTTGCCCTCTTCCTGGAAGCCCAAGGGGCGTTCAGCAGCAGTGAAGGGGCAGGAAGGCGTCGGGGGCCTGTGGCAGGTTGCTGGGAAAGGGAGAAGGCTCAGGGGGGTCCTGCCATTGGGACACCTCGTGGGGCTGCCCTCTTAGGGGCTGGCAGCAGTGCTGCTTGAAATGTGCTGCTCACTAACCTTCAGAGATCTTCTGTAATTCTCCAAGTGTCTGGAAAACGTTTTGAATCCAACTCTGTAGGATATCTAACTGCTAGCAGTGCAAATATACAGAGGTGACCTTTTGAAATCCCTTTGCCAACAATTTAGGAGCAAGCGGGTTCTTCAGTGTACCAGTGCAACTCATTAGGCCTCTGGGAGTTGCTGGGTATCCCCAGCCACCTGTGGGCTGGGTGCTCTGGGTTTTGGGGCCAGCGTGGCAGTGCCAGAGCCAGGTGCTGGGGCCGTGGTTTGTTTGGGCCGAGCCATGGTGCCTGCGACATGCCCTGGGCCTGGAGCTGCTGCAGGGAGCTCTGGGGCTGTGCAGGGAGGTACAGCTCTGCTGGGGTTGTGAGGAAGGCAGGGTGCCTGCTGGTCACCCTCAGGAACTGCCGCTGCTCTCCTGCATAGCTTTATGGGATTGGTCTTGCAGCCAATTCCTGAGCCAAGTGCGAACCAGTCAAGAGTGGCTAATTCCCCTTACTCAGGCAAGAGGAATCCTCTGCATTTTTGAGCCATCTGTCTTTGCTTTTCGTGTTTGAAGAGATCTCTGAATGCACATTTTGGTGGTGTTTTATATTTCTTTGAATTCCTCTCAGGTTTGTTAAGTGGCAGATCGTTATGGATTCTGTTCTTGTGGATTGTATCCATTGAGTTGTGGGATTTGTGGACGGTGTTCATGGTTATTTATTTCATGTCTGCAATACTGAAATAAAGCATCTCCCCTCAGTTCTGATCGCGCCTTTCAGCTTCCTCCTGACATTGGCAGATTACAAGGCTCACTTGTTTTTTTTCTTTTCCCCATTACGGCCTTTGTATCCGGGTGCCATAATGTAATAAGCCTTTTGGGTACTCCCAGAGTGTTTTCTCTGTTCCGTTTACGGGCAGCCTTGATGAGAAGGCTCTGGCAATATGCAGCTGTTTTAAATAGGATTGAGATCAGAATTTTGGAGGGCTTCAGAAGGGTCTGTCCTGCTGGGACACAAACCAGCACGAGATGACTGGAGGACTTCCAAGCTAATATGGAGTAGAGATGTGTCCATAAGAATGTTATAAACAAAGACCTAATGAGCATTGAACTTTATGGGCTTTCCATGTTGGTAATAGAATGCACATTGTCCTAAGAGCTGTGCTCTGCAGATGGAGCTTCAGTGCAGATGAACTGAGCTGAGCAGGAGCTCCAGCCTACCCCGCCAACCCCGTGTGGCCAGGTCAGACGTTATAGCTGGAGGAAGAGGTCTGCACCTGTTGGGAAGCTGCCCTTGCTGCAACAGATACATGTAGGCTACGGCCACCTTAGCTGATCATCATAGTGAAAGGTTTCAGGCTCTGTGTTTTAATTCAGCTTGAGTAGTAGTAGTAATAATTTTTAGTATGTTGTCTGATTTTTTGTTAGCGGTGAACTAAGCTGTAATGTTGTCTGCTGACTGAATTAAGGAATATAACAAGTTCCTTACACAATGGCCAGGTAGTGCAATGCAAAGGAAACCGTGGGCCCTTTAGAAATGCCTTTTGTTTGCATCGAAAAGACTGGTGATAAGAACAAATCTTAATATATTTAATTACTATATTTAGATAAAGATCTTTAGCTGACACCAATGACTGGGATACATTGGAAGAACATTGAGAATTCATTATGATATAAGCAGTGCTACCGTGAACAAAGAAGGATTGCCTTCACCTCAAAGGCTTTAAAATGCCACATCACTTGTTCAGTCAGTGTTTAAGAGCTCATCCACAGACAGGTGTTGGGATACGGGCACTTAAACAACTTACTGTGAATCTAGAGAAGTCTCCTGTGCTCCTGTGGTGTACCATCTTTGCTGGCCTTGTGCTTCCCTGCTGTGAGGTAAACTAGCTCACCTGCATCGGGATAAGTCGAGGGCTTCAGGATAGGGTGAGAGGACAAGAACAGTTTCTATGGAGTGCTCTCCAGTCGCATCTTACACCCGAGTGACTTGTCTGAGATTCAGACTCTGCGACCCCAGTCTGAGGCAGGATGAGAATTTTCAGTTCCATAGTTATATCAGTATAACTAAAGGTATGTACCATTGTAATGTACCATTGTACTACATACAGTCTTCTCTTCTTCTCCATTAACTTATTTTTCTATTTTTTCTAATTCCTGTTGAATCTTTTTTTTTTTTTTTTAAATAAAACTATTTGAGCTAACTTCAGTGGTTTCTATTTGAAGAAAAATATTGAAGAACAAAATTGTCTTCAAAGTTCTTCAGCTTTTAGATATCACTCTGCAGCTTTTTCCAAGTCGGAGTCGTTTTTAAGAGATGACTAATCTCTCATGCCTTCCAGAAATCCAACATTGCACTCGCTCCTTTTGCAGCTAGAGCTAGGATGCAGTAACCAAGGGATGGTTTGGCATGGCTCTGGGTAGGCTGCAGCTTTACAAATAACTGTTCTGAGTCGCTCAGCTGCATTATAAATAGCTTAAGATTCCCAGCTGTACTGTGCTTGTACAAACATCTTAAAATTGAGCTCACTGGCATGCACGCAGCTGGGTGAATGCACAACTAGGAATGGCTTATACCCGAAGAAAACATGTGAATCACATCAGGACTTTTTATTTGTTGAAATGATCTATTAGGGAACCAGGACCTGCTGGTATTTTTCACCACTGGTAGCATATTTCTCCTTTAGTAGTTGGTGCTCTGACACCTTTGAAACCATCTTGTGTCATTCTGCACTTCGCTTTGTATAAGCCAGGGTGTAAAATGCATACCCCCTGCTGCTACTTAGAGTGACTAAGGAATATGAAAACAACAGCTGTAGGCTGTGTTATACCACAGTAATTGCCAGGTTTTTGTCACTGACATTTTTAGAGTAGCTGCATATTGGAGTATGCCTTAAAAATGTTCTTCCTGGACGGTCTAATGGATTTATCAGTGGTGTCACCTTAGACTAGGGACAGAGAACTTCATTTCTATGGCTTCTATCCATGATGAAAGTGTGACTTCTTGTGCAATTCTTACACTCTTGGCAGAGCAAAACTACTTTTGGCACAGATACCTTGAAAGTCATGATCCTTGTATAGCCAATGTCAACAGCAGTTGCCTATTACTACTTGCGTGGAGTTGCCGGCTGAAATGTTTGTCTGGGCATATCTAGCATCTGCATCCTCTGCATTTAAGTTGTTATGTAATGTAGTTCTTGGTTTGACTATCAAATTACAACTCGTGTTTTTAGTGCATCTGCACTGTAAAATATGGTGTGTTATTTTTGAACTGCGTTGTCTACGTTACTTGCTTTTTGTTAATTTTAATGATCAACTCCTTTGGGCAGAAGAGTTGTTCTAAAGTTTGACGGTATTGAGCGCAATGATAGAGATTAACTATGTGGAGCTGTGATGAACTGCATCCTCTCTGGCATGCAGTCAAGAGCATTCAGTTTCTGGTTTAGCAGTTCATGAACCAGCTTTTGTTTTGACTGATGATGTATTCTTTCTTTTCAGACATCTGGGAGACTCGGGCTATCTGCTAGCAAACTACGCTTCCCCATCTCCCTCAGATAGCATTCTTTCACATAATGTTGATCTCTAGGTTTAACACTACTTCATAATTCTTGATATTGATAATATGCTGATCTGCAGAATTGCAAAAATGAGTTGTAGACAATGTAGATACGAAAAACCTTCTAGGAGGTAGTCCGTTTTCTGACGGGGACAGAATTTTGATTTAGCTCATACTGTACTGGTCTCGTTTTCCTTTGGAAACCTAAAGCTATGGAACATCCCTTTTCACTAATAGACATCCAGCCTTTTTGCAAACGCTCCCTGTTCTCTTATGGCTTCATCACCAGGCACGTCTCTCCTTTCTTATGGTACCTATTGGCTAAAGGCAGTACAAGTAGGCAATTCTCATTTAGCTTGATATTCACTCTGGAAACAAAACAAAGAAATATCTAAATTTCTAAGTTCATAGTTAACTTCTATTTTGAGTTTTCAGGTTTTAAAAGTTTTTTATTAACAATATAATAACTTGAGTTAATTGACTTGTTTACATATCCATATGTTTAGCAATCAAGGCATTTAGAAATTTATACACTTATTTCATTAATATATTGTTTCATTAACAGAATTATTGATCTGTCAGTAAATTTGATTCTATATCTCTACTAGATTGAAGTAAACGGGAAAGAATAATGGTTCATGCTTGCAATATAATTATCATAATTAATATGATGATGTTAGACGTGCCATAGGTCTTGTATGAATGACAAGCGTTTGTGCTGTAAATAATCAACATTTTACTGTTCTTGGCACAGGTACTAGGAAAATATATTCAGTATTCTGAATTTTTCTCACTTTCCATGGTGTTTTCTGTATAAACATTCTGCCAAATGTAAAGAAAATTCCACTCACCACCTGCTTGATTCTCCCCCTGTGTTAGGATCTGTTCCACACCTGTAAATTTTTGGTTCATGCTCATGGTACCCTCATGGCTTCATGGCAATTTATTAACTGTGATTGTTCAGGGACCTTTCACACAAGCAGCTCTTTCTTGTTACGGGACTTCAGCCTTCCATAGCTGTGTAAGGAAATAAAAATAAAAATTAAAAAAAAAAAAAGTTATAAAAAACTTTCTATCATGAGCCTGTTCTGATGTTGTGACCTGCAGAACTGCTGACCAGAGACTTAGGTCGACATGCATTGTAGCCAGCATGGTAGCCACTAGGCCACTTCTAAGAGCAGTGGAATTATGTTTGTGTATCTGAGTTTTACACACAAGTTAAGAGTGTGTTTTCTTCTGCTTTTGCATTGTTTCTTAAGAATCATTCATTTTGTAGTTTCTTTACATATGAAATGCTGGCACTGCTTTCCTTGTTTACTAGATATCTCTGAAACCAGATGAATTTTTCAGAAAAAAAAACTTAGTAATCTTGCAATGTTACAAAAATACTATCAGTATCAATACTATTCAATACTAATGAAACAATCCTGTTGGCTCAAGTATTGAGGGGAAATGGGTATTTGTATCTGTAACTTGTTAGGTCCAGTATACCTTCATAGTAATGCATGGAAATAGTTTAAAATTACTCTAATGTTGGTATTTATCTTTCTGACTTCTTTATTTTCTGGGTTTAAAAACTTGTCTCCATTCTGACTATTCTGATTTATCTCGTGTGTTGGTCATTAAACTAAATGCGTAATGGATTCTTTTCCTTAGAATGCTCAGGTGGCCTGGAAAATTCTTTAGCTCAACACTTTTCAGGAGAAAGAACAGGAAGGTTATACCAGGAATAGAACCGTAGGGTAAAAATTCAAGGAAAAAATTGCTGAATCTGGGAACACTGGGTATGTCTGGTCTAACTGATGTACTTTTCTGTAAAGAACGATGGAAATTAAAATTTTAGTCCAAGGTTCTTTGAACCATTTCAGTGCCATATAATCAAACAGGATGGGTTTGAGATAAATACCATGTTCAGACTTGGTTTGAACCTAGCTCTGTCTTTTCACTCTAAGATTCATAGCCATTTACATTAGTAAAAAAGCCATTTTGATGGAATACATCTAATACAATTTCCAAATAGAGTGCTGAATAATTTGTCATATACCTTATGCTAAGTGAACAGACTAAATTAACTTTTAATGTGAATTTTGTGTTTTGGGGATAGAGGGTAGACCTCATGTCACTTCATCTCTTCTCCATTGCGAATCAGAGAGCGTGTATGCTCATGCTACTGTTGTTCTTTTTGAAAGAAAACAATGCAGAAATTCAGGAGATAAGTGTTTTATCGGTGTTCAGCAATAAAGATATTTAGCTTGAATTCCTATACCCAAAGATACTTCAGTCTTGTTACTTCAATGGGAATTTTTAGAGCCTCCAAAATAACAAGGTAGATGAAGCACCTTAAAAACTTCTACTCACCTTTTCCATTTCTGTAGTGTTATTTGTGCAGTTACATTTTGGGGTGAGAAAATAAAAACCAAACCCAAAAACAAAGGAGTTTAAAAAAATTTGGAAAGAGTCCCTTTGTTTGAAGAGGAAGGGGGAAGAATGTCACCTACTGTCAAAGCTTCATTTGTAAATTCATTACTGCAAGGGTCAAGTTCAATATATCAGAAAAGAGACATTTAAATAGCAGGATAAACCTATATAGGCTATAATGTTGTATAGGAAAAAATAGGTAATTAAAGTGCCTTTAATATTTGCAAATTGATCTCTGTGCCTAGGGTGTGGAAAAACAGATCAAATGCCAGCCTATCCTGGGTGGTGGTGGTTGAAATTTAATGCCTTTAGAGGCAGGATTATGTTCCTCTTATCCTCACCCTCTGTTAGAAGGGAGGTTGAATGGTTCACACAAACTGCAGCCCCTGTGAACCGAAATTCTTCTTAGTTTCTGTATGCAAACAATGAGCGCTAGCAGAGTCTGTGTCATGCTCCTGCTGACTTGCCAAGTCATTTCATCAGCTTTTGGGGTGGATGCAAGCCTGGCCCATCCTTCATCCCGCTCCTCCGTGCTCCTGCTCTAAAAGCTACTGTTTGCTGGCACGGTTATGTTCACCGGTACAGTCTTGCCAGTGCTACTAGGAGTTTCTTAGTGTTTTTTGTTTTTCTTTCTTTTTTTTTTTTTTTTTCTCCTTAAGGCTTCCAGGTACATGCTTTTTTTTATTATTTTTATTTAACTTCCTGATGATTGGGAATGTATCTTAGAGGGCTGTATACAAGTAATGCTGGAGACAAATCGCCTGTGTTTAGTTATCAGGCAGGCCACCATGAGTTTCCTTACTCTGCTTCAGTGCTGGTGGAAGCTGGGAAGCAGGCTTAAAACAGAAGGACATAGAAGAGCTCGGCACTTAGAAACCTGGAAGTGTAGTGAGGGGCTGATGTTCTGACCAGCTGAGTGATTCACAGAATGATTCACAGAATAAAATCCAGCAAGGAGCTACTGGGCATAGAGGGACACCTGTCATGTAAGTTTGGCGTAACAGAATGCCTCACTGTATTTAAAGAAAGACAACTGAACTGAAACCTTCAAGAAGGTCGTGTAAAAGTCTCGCTTTTGGCATTCCCACATCTCTATGCCTATGCCTTGGGGCAATAGCACTGGCAGCAGGGGAGGTCGTGTCCAGGGAGCTGCTGGGCGTGCTGCCACTACCTCGTCTGGTGTCACACGCCTTTGGTAAGGGTAGGGAGGGGACAGATTTGGTCACTGACTTGCAGTTTTAGGATGTCAAGAAGATCATAGCATCATAGAAGGGGCTGGAAGTGACCTTAAATAAGATGCAATGATAGCTGTATCTCAAGGCAAAGCAGCCATTAATTCATGAGTGAGCTGACACTGAATATTATCAAGACTCTTATATACATTATGCCATACATATTTATAATATATTAATTGGGGAAAAAAGGAACATACTGCTTATTATTAAACCTTTCTTTATCAGGTAAGTTCTTCTGACTTTAAAGGTATCTTTGAAGACCTCTTTGGAAAAGTACCCTGTACAGTGCAGTGTGCATATCTAATATAATGTGTCAAAAAGCACACTCTTCTGAATCAAAGCATCTTCCAATAAATTTTAGTGGCAGGTGGAAAAAAAAAGATCAATAACATGTACGTAGGTGGAAAAAAACAATTAAACACATTTTGTATGTAGATTAGTTGGGCTATGTCAGATGCTGCTGCTTTTATGTCAATAGTGTTTTTAATCCTCTTTAGTCTTACTAAAGGTAAGAAGTGTTGCCCTTTTTAAACCAGTATGGCAGAACTGAGACCGTTCATGGTGTACAGCTGAAGCAAACACATTTTTAAAGAAATGTGTAGCTTTTCTTCAGGATTTTCCTTTTTGGGGGGCAGAATGAAGAAGTCTCATTAACTCAAACAGAAAGGGTTAAATGAAGCACTGAGATCAGAAAGCTCTGAATGGAAGTAGCCTCAGTGCCCTTCTGCCCTTACGAGAATGAACCTGGAGCTCATAGTGTAGCAGGAACAGTTGGGTTTGCTGGAATTAAAATGAAACACCAGAGGCAAGAAGAAATCCATAATGCAAAGAGGAAATGCCCAACACCTGCAGAACTGCTTTTTCAATTATTTGAAAAAGAAACGAAATCTGTTGATGAAAGAGGCTGATAACCAGGGCTCATAGAGGCCAAGAGATCCCTGAATTTCTCATGGAGTTCTGAGTGATGCTAGAACCTGTACTGTGGAAAAAAATAACCCTTTATTTTTGAGAATTCCATCCTCCATATTTGTAAAACAATTATTAAGACATCAGTTATGTCAAATGCGCAGCATGGAGGAGTCTCAAGTAATATGACTTTGAGTGTGGATTTTAAAAAGAGAAATAAATCCCCAATAAATTCAAGACCTATGATAAAATTAAATTAGTCCAGAATTTGGTGCTGCTTCTTTAAACTACACTAGAAAAGGCTTATATACTAGAAGAAATGTAATTCTGACTTTGGTCTACAAAATTACCGTCTTTTGACCATGGTACTCAGAGCCCTTTTACCCCAAGTACTGGTGGTGTTGCCATTTTTAGGAGTCAGGTTTTCTTACAGGACTGAGAAATGCTGAGCTCAGTTAGCTCTACCGGGGAAGCACGCCATGATACCTGGGCAAAGAATCATAGAACTGTCTTTTGGGGCTCAATCTTTAATTGTTCCCTGTTACCTGCTAGGTTGATCTTACGAGGGAGGGAAGTCGCAAAACCACTGTTTGTCAGGTTTTGGGGCAAGCTCTGCCTGTCCTGATCCAAGTGCTGGCATAAGCCCTTCCTAGTTTGGTGCTCTTCTCATCTGCCTTCGCCCTTTGAGCCACCGGTGGGCCTGCTGCCAGCTGGAGAAGTGCCGCAGTGCAGTAGTGCCTCTCCCGTGTCCCCAGAGCTCTTGTTGCTGTGCTCCAGGTGAGCGTTAAGTAGGTGCCAGGTAGGCCAGCTGGACACTTCTCTGTGCCAGGTGAATCCAAAGGTGGAAAGATGGAGCTGCTTTTTGGCCTCCTCCTGCTATCAAAGGAACAAAAACCAGGCCAGAATGAAGTCCAGAGCCTGGCCCACTATTTAATTAATTTACCCGTCTGTCACAGGAGTATTTCTCCAAGGCGTTGTGAAGCCTTCATGTCTGGAATGCTTTCATGTGGAGGGGCTTTGTGCTTGGAATTACCTTAAGGTCCTCTGATGGAAAGTGCTGTATCGGCAAAACCGTTGTCAGTGCGCTGTTAGTCGAGGCCATGGAGCACGCGGCACTGGATTGCTTTGGGGGTGCCTTGGTTTTTTCCCCGAACTCCGCTGTCTTTACAAATGCTGTTCCCTGAAACAGGAAGGAGATTTTCAGTTTTTAAAGCGGACAATTGCTATTCATAGAAACAACTTTTCAGCCAATAAATACTATAGAAGCCTGGATTGAAAGGTCACTACTGCGATAGCTGATGAGGGTCTGTTTTTTTAATGGAAAGTAAGTATTATGTGTCTCTGCTGCATAATGTGTTTTGCTGGGAGGTGAAGCTGTGCAGCAGTGAGCTTTCTCTGGAGGCCTATTCTCCTGGCTTTTTGTTGAGGACAGGCTTCAACATTAAATGGCTTTAAGCTTGTCAAAGAAAGGTTATTAAAAATGTTCCTGCCTTTCAGTCTCCATGCTCAATAGGCACAAAAATGCAATACTACGGGGATTTTTTTCTATTTAGTCATGTCATTTGGCATTTTGCCTATAGCTAAAAATGAGATACCATCTGTTTTAGGCTCACTAACGATTCTGCATTGTGACTCCAGCCAGTTCACTAGTTTATTGTTACCACTTAGGAACTACGCTTGCCTTCCACTAATTGCACACTGGCTTCTATATTTCAGTAGAATTTTAAATTGCAATGATTCCTTGAGATGGCCACGTAAAATCATACAGTTGCCAGATTTTTGTGCTGGGGCTTCAGCTACTGCTGTGCCTGTGCTGGTTTGCATGGCTCTTTATTTCAGTCTCCTTACGACAAAGCAGGACCACACCTGCCTTGGGGCCTCTCAGTGCTTCACTTGGTTGTTCCCTATCGTGGGCAGCAGGTCGGAGAGTTGGGGGCAACTGCAGAGTCCTGCTGCTTTGTGATCTCTGTGGCTATTTGTTAAGTGACCCAAATGTTGCTTGTGCTGCGGGAGTTTCTCAGCTTGGGCTGCAGCCGGGGAGGCTTGGTGCTGCTCTGCACCATGTGCTGCTGGGCTGAGAGGCACCTGCCTAGGACATGGTGCTGCCACGGCCTTCGGGTAGGCCCTGGGCTTGTTCCGAGCTCCCAGCCCACCTTAGTGCAGCTCCTGGGGACTGAGAGAGATCATAACATTTTTTGACAGTTTTATGGCTTCCTGGTTGTTCAGAGCTGTGGGTGTACGGTATAAGCCAGTCCTCATGTCAGCTAGCGAGCCTTGCCTTTCTGGGAGTCGCTTCCTCTGTGATCCGCACACATAGCTCACCCTCTCCTTCCTGTAGGGCTGCAGAGCACTGTGGAGGAAGTTGTTTCCCACAGCCCTCCATCTTACTGCAGCAGCAGAGCTCCGAGTCTGAGGAACTGCAGACAGATATTAGCATTAAGGCCTGTCGTGTGTGACTGACAGATTTAGGAGCAGCATTTCTGCTGGAAATACTGAGCAGGGGGTTGTTTGCTATCAGAGCTGGCATGTGTTTGTGTGCACGTGTATGTGTGAGTTCAGCAGAGTCTTTCAAAGATTGTCCAGGGCTTTCAGGAAAGTCACTGGTGTAATCAACCACGCGCCTTGAAAAGCCATTGTTTCCCTCGAAATACCACTCATAATGGAAATGGGGATGCTTCTCCCATAACTGCACCTGATTTTGTGAGATTCTTGCCCCAGCTGCTTCAGATTGTGTGAGGTTACAACCTTACTAGTCAGCTTTTCAGCATGAAGGCACTCTTTAAGCCCCAAATGAGTTTAATATCTTAAGCTATGTTGTAGTTACTGAGCAGTGCAGAAAGGTAATTCCAAGAAAGTCCTCTGCAGTTGTTTTGCCAAAATCTGCTTGCTTATTAAAGAAACCTTAGATTTTGCAAGGAGCACCCATCTCAGTGCTCCTTGTACATGTACACTTGTACTAATTGGTTGGTACAATTTACAAGGGTAATTAATGTTTGTAGGGAGAACTTTCACCACCGCTTGCAGATACCTGTAAAACTTCAGAATTGCAAGAAAACAAAGACTGCATTTAGTTCTGACAACTTGCAAGTCTCTGCAGAGCACAAAACTAAGATGCACTTATCCTCCTTGGTTTTGACAAGTATTGCATTACCTTGTGAAGTGGGAATACCATATGGACTTTATTGCAGCTTCACCTTCTTACAGTCACCTATTAGTTCTATTTAGCCTACGATTAAGGCGTTGCTGTTAGATACTTAACTTTTAGAATGATGTCTGTAATTCTGCATAGGTTTCAAAGAGGACTTCAGATGACATCTTGAACTCAGTTTAGTTTCTTTCTTTTCTGAACAAGTCCAAGCCACAGTGCTCATGGAAGTTGTCACGCCTAAGCAAGCTGTATCATATTTCTAAATCTCACAGCTTTTTTAACATGTGAAGGACAGTAGCACAATTCATAGCTTAGGACAGAAATGGTTTTACTTAACCAAATGCAAGCAATGCAAGCTACAAATACGTATTAATTCAGCTGTCAAAATTAATTTTATGCTTATCTTTTTTTTTCTGTGATTATTGTAGAAAACCAGCTTAATGACATACTTTTAACTAACATGAAAAACATTAAGAGAATATTGTAGGATATGAGATATGATTTTTGAATTGGAAATGGCAGGGAACTTGTTTGAGGAACATGATCCACATATCATGGCAAATGTCACTTCTGCAATCTGCAGATGTAATTTCAGCAGGTAGGTATTTATTGAATGCGTAGAGCAGTTCTCAACGGGAATCCCTCATGATGAATTCATTGTCTAAAATACATTTTAGAAAATTCAGCTAATAGTTTTCCATAAGGCACATTTGTTAAAACACACAAAGGGAAAGAAGTTAGCAAGCAATCCATGTTTTTGTTGATGAAAAGTTGTAATAACTTCTGCATCAAGTAGTCAGAATATCAGAGTGATAGTGATAGATGTACTGTGTTGTTGAACAGGATTCAAAAGGAAGAGACAAAGGGCTGAGAAACAGGACTACAGAAAAAAAAAAGAGGAAAGTTTTACCAAGTATAAACAGAAATAAACACATGATTACCATCATATGAAATGCAATGATAAGTGCAACATAAATTTTTTTGTGGAATTGATAATAAGCATAAATCAGAGAAAGAGAGCAGCAATAAAAATCCCAATGTGGAAGTTGGACGCTGAGGTGGAGGAGGGAGGGGGCGAGGGGAAGGAATGGAAAGGAGACCAAAAGGGCAGAGAAGATAAATGTGTTCAGAGTATTCCCTATTGGTTTCATATCTGCTAGTCATAAATACTAATAGGAAGAAAATCCTGTTTTGAGGGACTTGCATGTTTCCGGGACCAGGCTTGCCTGTGTTGCTGCCTGCTGCTTATCCTGTGAGGCCAGTCAGCAGAGGGAAACACCAGCCTGGAAGGGTGGAGGTGCCAGAACTTGTGGTTAAGAAGCAAGAAAAGCAAAAAAATGAACGTCCGCTGTCACAGCTGGCTCAGCTGAAGGTGTGAAATCCCAGCACAGCTGTGGGGAAGATGTTGCAGGGTCTCACGAGACTGATGTTGTTATCTCTCCCATGCTTCTGTGGTTCTTGGAGCCTCTCGTAAACATCAGAGAGGGCTGCCAGTGTAAAAAGTCTGGGTCCAAAGCCAGATTTTGTAGTAACATAAGGCTATTTGGATCTAAAGCTCTGGACTGGACAGTTATAGATGATCTCAACTCATGAAGTTTGGACCTGGATGAATTTCCTGCAAAGGCCAATGATACGGTCCAATCTACTTACTTGATCTAGATCGAACATGGTGGCATTTGGCAGAGCTTGAGAGAAGACCTTTCAGAGTTTGTTTCTCACTCTACTCACAAACCGTGCTGCCTTATTTTGGAATTACACAGCCCATTTTATACAATCCTTACCAGTCTGGGGTGACGTCTTTATAATTGTGTGTGTGTGTGTGTGTGTGTGTGTGCTGTTGGAGGAAAAAGAGTTGCTTTTCTTTATTCTGCTTCAATATTCCCAGACAAGTGTAGCCATCTGGCACATGTTCTTTATGGATGTGATTGCTCATTAAAAGTTTGTCTATATTTTCCCAAATTGTATTTCATGTTCCATAGATTCAATCAATTTATATCTGAGGCATTGAGTCTGTCACCAAGGCCTGACCTGCACAAAGTTTATTTTAATGAAAACATTTGTGTGCTTTCAGGGGGAGGAAAAACAAACAAACAAAAACCAAACAACAACAACAAACTCGGTTTATTCATTGCTGTAGTAAATACACTGATTCTTGGCATCCATTTCCTTTTTAAAATCATTTAACTATAAAAATTGGAATCCAGTTGTCTTCAGATTTTCCTTCCCATACCTCAAAGGCTGAAGTCAGCCAAGCAAAGGTAACCCTTTCTTTAGTATTTCCTTGCATCTTCTGGCATGCCTGGATGGTGAGATGTTTTTTGTATAGGAGAAACTTGAGGCAATCATTGAGATTTTGGGGTAGGGCACACATCCAAAGGTTGTCCGTGCAGTTTCCAATTTCTCGTTGGCACTGTTCTATCACCACGCAATGACAAATTTCCTTTGCGTTGCTGGAGTACAAGCCTGCTCTGGCAGGGCTTGCAGACAGCATCCTGTGGGCATTCCCTGGCCTCAAAGGATGATAAGAACCCCTTATGGGAACAGACCTCAGGCTGACTGCCGTAGCTCCTTTCTTCATCCTAACCCCTGAAACAGGGCTGAGCGTAGTTTGCCGTAGTTTGAAGTGACTGCCCTGAGCACTCTGCTCAGCCGAGCAAGGACAACTCTTCATTTTCTCAGGTCCACCTCTAAAGCCCATTATTTCTCTGCGGTTACAAGCTTTCCCGGTACATTCATGAACCCTTTGCTCTTCAGTGTGCCAGGCTGAAGATCTGTCCTCTGAGAGCAACGCATAGTCCTGTGTCCTTTGGCTGGCAAGTTATTGGCATGAGAATGCTCTCAGAGCCTGCAATGCATCTTGGGAAACCCAGGCTCTAAAAGCCACAGATTTCAGGCGTATTAGTTCCTCATTCTCTGTGCTGGGAGCACTTGCTGCTCCTCTCAGACTGCTGCTAGTACAATGCCAGCAACTGACTTTGTCCCAGCAGTCTGGAGATCTACCAACCTGTGGGCAGCATCCAGATGGCACCAAAAGCTGTGCCTGAATTGGTACAGAAAGCAGGCGCCACAAACAGTTTTCTGATCCCCGGTTAAAAGCTAAGTGGAAGCTGGAACACAACACATTGGTATAGAACTAAGTGTGACTCCTAAATGAAGACTTGTTCCTCTGTTTACACAACAAGAAGCACAACAGGTTTCATGATGAGGACTTGTGCCAGTAAAAAATATCAATTTATATTCAGAAGGCTTAGGGCTGTTCATTACAGATTATTTTTTTACGTTCAAGAGTCATCTAAAATAAACTGCCTAGGAACTTTTATCCCTATATAGATTCTGAGAACTTGGGAGAGGCAAGTAATTGCAGATAACTGCAGTTAAGTAGAGTAATGCATGCGTGAGCTTTCATCTGACTGACAAATAATAAGCAATACTCACTGATGAAGATTTTTCCCTTTTCAGGCTTTATGTTGACATGTTAGGTGATGATGCTCTGAAAGAGCTCACGGCATTAATCTTGTGTCTTGGCTTTGCAAAGGAAAGAAATGAAGTTCCTTTGGCCTAGAACTAAACACAGCACGCCTTCCTGGGGGTTCAAGTCACAGTGGTTCATTTTTTGGTTCATTTGATTTTATTTGTCATAAGAGACACCCTGACTATTTGAAAATGAAAAGCGCAGGATTTTGACTCCAGGCCCCAAGAATTAAGAAGTCTGATGTTCTTCTCTGGGGGTCTGGTGGTTCTGTTCCCCATGAGAAGGGGTGAGGAACACTACTGGGTTGGTATTTCTGGGGTTTGAGGAACTTCCTTCTCCTTGCGTTCATGCAGGATTTCTGCTCCTTGAAGATCTTTCTATTTAGTTTTACTTTTTCTTTAAACAAGTCTTAGTAAGTGGCTTTGAAAATTAAGCACTGTCATTAGGAGAACTTATATTGGCCTTAATTATGAGATGCCCTAATAAGGCCTTTATTAGAGCAAAATCCTCAGACTTCAGTGGGATCTGCGGATCTGCAGTGCCGTAATTCTTGCATGGTCTGAAACAGGAGACTTCTGTTGGTTGGGAAACTGAAAAATCTCCTTCTGCTGGGAGCGGCTGCTGGAAAATCACTTTGAATGGCATGTTGAAAATGAAGCTGTGAATGTCTGAGCACTAGCAATGACACTTAGCTTCTCAGCATCTGACAAATAATCTCAATATTGTTTTTACATTAGAAAATCTATTTATTATTGTAAGCATTTCAAAAAAGAACCAGTAGAAATAACTAGTGCATACAGTTAGGGGTTTGGAGACTTTGGTTCTTTCCTTCAGTTTAAATAGTATCTTTTTCCTGAGGAATTCCATTGATATGGAATCCACTGTTTATTTTGTCCTAATGTACTAATGTAAGTGAGTTCTGGGTAAAGATGTTAATACCTAGTCGTATCATATCCTTAGTCACTGGCATCTGCCTTGTGCTGCACAGTGATTTCTAAATGAGTGCCCGTCTCAGCGCTGTTTGCGTGGAGCACCTAAGCTGGAGTGATTGCGGTTAATACAGCTTCCACAAAGGCAAGCACCTTTCCATTAGGTTTTCAATCTGAGGTACATGCTTTCACTAAGGGGCGATCTTTATTGGATAAGAGCTGGAGAGGAACTCAAGAGACCGAAGACCTAATTCACCTTTGCCATTACCCAGTGAAATGAATTTGGGCAAGACACTTCATCTTCCTGCATCTCAGTTTCTGCACGCAGGAATTAGTGGAGCAGCACTATGTGGCGTGTTCTTAGCTAAGAAATCGTTTAATTTTCCTTCTAAGTGTGGAATCTCCCTTCTCTTAAGGACGGTTGAGATTTCTTCCTCGTGGCTCCATATGTTGTCATTGGCAATAAATGCCTTTAAAAATTATTAAAAAATATTTTGTTAACAACAGTGGCAGTCTCGCACATACATCAGTGCAGCTTTGGCACTGCCCATTCATTTGTGAAGCTTCAGATTATCCTACTGGCATTTGTTTTGCTGCTTTTGGGGCAGGTGCAAAATGGATGTACGCTAAGTCTCTTGTTTAGTTTCCTCGCTCTTTGCTACGTTTTTGGCTTGTTTAAATTCTGAACAGGAAGTAATGGGTCAGCCTGCACACGTGGCTTCTTTTCCTTTCCTGTGCTACAGTCCTTTGGATCAGATGATGCTCTGTGTGCACTGACTGGTAACCGCATATGTGCGTGTGATCGTGTGTGTCCACACATGACATTCACTGTGTGTTGGTAACAAACCGGGTCATAAAAGTGAAACTGAAATACAGCAAACTCCAAGATGCGGAGAGAGATCTAGAATCCGAGTTAGTTGGGTTTGGATGTAGGTGATTCTTTGCTTGTGCTGGGACAAGCCTCGAGTCTGATGCCTTTGGGCTCTGCAGGAGATGAGGTAGCAGGGGGTTGTCTCTTAGTGCTACTGAAGAGTGCTTCATCTCCTACATGCGGGGTCATGTTAGTACAGTGCAGGAACCTCTCCTTATCTGTGCTTCCAGGGTTAAATAAATATAAAAATCTCTTTTCCAGGATTTTTACAAGCAGATAGCAGAACTATTGTACATCGCAGTGTTCGGCCGCTAGAGTGCACCAGAAGGTTTGGTTGTAGCCAACTCATTGCAGTAGCTTCCCTCGCCTCAATAGAGTAATTTCATGCGGTACTCATCTGCTAAAATGTCCGCGTGGTTTTAACCCGGTTTTAATATCCTTGTCTAAAAAGGAAAGCTCTGCCTCTAGATATATCAATCTGAAGAGATAGTTAAAAGCTTAGGCTACCAATAGTCAAAAGCAGTTGTTTTCCCCCTTCTTCCCTAAAAGCTACACATGCTTGCTCATTTTACCAACAGACGATTTGAGCTCTTGTGGTTGTCACCTAAAATTTGTTTAACAAATGTCAAGTGGAAGTCCAAGTATGATCAGAGACAATTCTTCTCAGAATTGTATTTGATGTGATTGTACCAGTATTTGAGTTCAGAGATGAAAATCTTGTCATGACTATACTACCAAAAGCAAGAAACGTTCATTAAAAGGATGCAAAGATCAGAGAGGATTTCAGGTTGGGACTTCTTGCCTTGCTTTTTTCCTTGTTTCCCAGTGGTAAAACTGCAAGCTAAATTTGTGTGGAAGTGCTGACTTAACTGTGCTTGGAAGTGAAAAACACAGGGCAGCATGAAATTGTGTCCCCATTTAGAGCAATAGCACAACTTGCACTGATTTTAGCAAAGCCAAGTTTTTCTCCTTGATGTAGGGGAAACGAAACATCCTAAGCATGAACCTAATGCTGCAGATGGGGAGCTTAGGCCTCATAAGGAGCTCTGTCTATTTGCTCATCTGAAGGGTTCTCCAGGTCCTTACCTCACAGATGCTGGTGCTCTCAGATTATACCAGTATAATCAGTGATGATTTAAGAAATAACTGATATATAATCCTGATGGACTTTAGATATACCTACATTTCTATATAGAGATACATCTATCTTAGGATCAATGAAAAGAGGAAAAAAAATGCAAAAATAATCATCAGCTTGCTGCATGGACCATGAGGGTCTGCGAGACTTGATGTTAATTTTAATAGCTTTTATTCCACACCAAGTCCTCAGCCAAGAAAATAAAGAACAAAAAACATCTGAGCATGTAAAATATAGTTCAATGAGGGATTTGCTAAAGCAGATTAAAATACTTCCTTAAATGTAAAGAACTCCTTAGGTCTTGTTCAATAACAGGGAAGCTTGTGCTTAAATTTAAGCAATTAATTAACCACTGTGATGACTAGACATGATCTGATAAATGTGGACCAACTGCCTGATCCAGAGCTGTCCAGAAAGAGCTCAAATTCTCACATGCTGGTTATTTTTTTAATTCACAAACAACTAAGATTTTTTTGTTGATATCAAAGCAACAAAATTGAAGTCACTCACAGTTTTCCAAGGTGACTAAATGAAATTTTTAATAAGATTCCACTGCAGGAGTGCAGTTAACAGTAAAAGAGGGATTCCTAAGTGATTGGAAGATATTTTATTTTCAAAACCTCAGTCTCTTCAGAGTATTCTGTAGAAATACTTTTTGGTTCATGTTTTTATACCATTGATTTACTGAACGTGCTTACATTAGAATAGAGAATATTTGGATGATCTTCTTGATTTAAATTAATTTTAAAACACGTTATGCAGCTGTTTCTCTGCAAATCATGTTTATATCTTGACTGCCTAGCTCACGGTTTGCATCTGTGGCAAGAAATATCAAATGAAAAAAAAAAAAAAAGTGAAGGAAACTCCATTGTGGTAATTTGATTACTCTGGAAATAAAGCGGTGGATTACTAAAATCTAATTTGGTAGTGATGAAGTGTATGTGATTGCCAAGTAATTATTTCTGCACAGTCCTTTTCCATAGGGAGAACAGAATTATTGGACACTTCACAACATTAACGATGCTGTAGTTTGACATTTCCACTAACATGCAGAAACTCTGGTCTTTCGAGTACATTTTGTGACAACGATTTGTATCCATCCCGAAGTCTGTACCAATATGTGCACCCAAATCAGTCTGAGTTAGCAGGTTTTGTTGCTATTTTATTTTTGTGCAGTAAAACTAAAATGCAACTTCACGATCAGAATTTAACTTGATATCGTAACTCATTTGCAGAAGAGGAAGAAGAATGTGGGGAGTTGTGGGAAGGAAAATGATGCAGTTGTGAAGTATGATATTTTACAGTTAAATATAATTTTACTTGTAACATTGTCTGAATTTTTTCTTAGGCAATGGCAAATAAAAACATGGCAGTCATGATAAATGGTTATTAAATATGATGCTACTGTAATGCTGGGAATATTTTAATTCTGTTTGATTTACACTTCCAATGCAGTCTTCGCTAGTCTAAAATGCATTAAATAGCAAAGACACCTTGAAATGAGTGAAAATGAAAATAGCTGAATTACTTTTGGATCAGGAGTTTTTTCTGAGTTGCTGTCCTTACTGGCTGTTTCCTCCAAAGAGCAGGCAACATCTCTTTTCCATTATTTTCACGTATCAAGAAATTTGTGCAGAACTGTTTTGAGTGGTGACTCATTTTCTTGCATTTTGCCTTCCCATGCTTTGCCTTCATGTTGTGCCTCCAGTCTGTGGCTGGGAGCAAAGCACTCCAGGCAGTTACTAACCCGAATCTAAATCTGGGCTGTATTCCTGCTACCAAATTTTAAGAAGCTGTATGCAGCATCTCGGATAGAAACCTTGCCTTCGGTGACTATGGATGTTGCCAGTGAGGAAATGAGCTTCTGACTTGATTTGGTTCCAAAACACGTATGTGTACTCCCCCAATATAGGAGGAGAGGGGGGTCAAAGCTCCCAAAATTAGGTGGTATGAAGAGCTACCTAAATGCCATCTCATCTCTCTTCTCCTCTAGCTGGAGGAAAAAAAAAAAGTGCAACACCTTGTAATTAAAACATTCGGACTGTGATTTATGAGGGGCTGGGATCAGATCCTCGTCATGCTTTTCTACCATCCCTGAGAAAATAAGCTGGGGAGACAGTATGCTTGCTGGATTACCTAACTATGTTGAGGATTATGTCAGCGAGTAAGGAACATGCAGGAAACAGCGATGTAACCTGCACGTGTTCCTAGGGCTCGCCGCCGGGTTGCTAGAATAGTGAGAGGATTGACCATTAGCTCAGAAAACGAGTGCTTCTGATGAAGCTTAATTTCTGCAAGCAGAATTTCCTATCAAGTAGGCTTATAGACATTGAGGAAGTTAAGAATACTTTTTCATTTGTTTATTAAAAATGTCTAAGAAAATGGCCTGTAAAGGCATATTCAGATTTTCATGCAGCCACATACGCTAACTATCCCTTTTAATTGAGAAAGGAAATAGGGAATGTGTTTTAATTAAGCAGCCTCATTAATGCTGTTAGGTTCTGCTTTCTCTCTCTAACTCAGTCCCTGTGAGCATAATCCCAAACCCAAGATTTTTGCTTGCTTCTGTCTCGTTACCAAGCATGGTACTGTGCGGGTCTGCCACTACCTGAGGCGCTTTCTTGTTGGGAACGATGCATCCTCTGTGACGCCTGTGCGGGGACAAGCCAGCAACCCTCATTGGGAAGCGTCTCGGGGAGCCCGCTGGCCTGCAGGTGCCACCACAGTTAGTGACAGGTAATCATCTCGTTACATATGGCGAAGTCATACTCTTAGGAACAACTAAACTAACACAAGGAAGGTTTTTTTAAAGCACTCGGTGTTAGCTACTGCTAACAGTGCTGGGAAACTCCAAACACTTAGTATTTTGGGAAAGCTCAGCCTCAACATGACAGGCCAGATTCAGCACAGCATTAAGCCTGTCTCCATCAACGCTCCCAAGGGCTGACTCCAAGTTAGGGGGGGATGAGAGAAGCAGAAGGAAGTCACTGGGCTGTCTCTTGCTGTCCCTGTGGGACCTGACTGGGGTGTTCTGTACAGCCTTCCCGTCCCCCAGCCCAAGTACTTGTGTCTCTTCGAGGTCTAAATGGAGCACAAAGGCTTTTTATGTAGCAAAGAGGCTCAGGAATCACTAAATATTTCAGTATCCTTTCTTTGCAAAGTTCTCTCCTTGCCTCAAAATAGGGGCAGAATAAGGACAGCTGTAGTACCATCATTTCCCTTGCTTTGAAGAAATGCTTTTAGCAGGGCTGGGGAGGAATCACCAGTTTCTGTCCCTGTCCCTGGAGAGTCTGGCTGCTCCCAGAGCACGTCTGTGGTACAGAGGGGGCACCAAAAAAAAAAAAAAAAAAAAAAAAGCTACCTTGGAGAATATCTGCAAATACTTATCAAATACGTCATTATGAAAAAAACATCATTAGCCAAAAGATCGATAAAAGTACTTCGGGAGTTCGTTCTCCCATGTTACCGCATCAAGGGATATAGAAGTGTTTTTGAGACATGATTTAGATGGATTTCTTCCTTGTTTCTGGCATGAGACTTTATGCCATTTCCATAAAGTAAGTATTTTAAACAGAAAGCCTAAATGGAGTGTCCTGATGCTGAAAATCTGTTTTATAGAATTACCTTTACAAGCCTGATATACTTATGAAATGTATTTTCTCAAGCTGGTTATGAGACCCTAAAGGGTTAAATTAACCAGGCTGGATAAATGTGAGCTGAACATATGGTCAGGCCCTCTGAGAGTTTTAAAAAGCAAATGTCTGCTAAAGCAAGTAAAGTCCAGCTTTCTGAGTGTATGTTGTCAGCATGAAAAGAGTCCTCCTATTGACCAGAGTGAAAGAAAGGGAACATCCGCAATTATTTCACCTCTCTGGTTGCACACAATGAAATGGGAGGAAAATGAATGTTTAAGTAGAGACAAAAAGGTAAACAAGTGGAAAATCCATTTGGGAAACTGGTGTGGAGAGAAATACTCCATGGCTGGACTCTTAATAGGAAAGAGAGGAATTCTAAAATGAAGTCCCTGAAACGACTGCAAAAGTTCTGCTTTTAAAGAAAAATATTTTGGATTACTCCTCATTAGAGCACCTCAGGCCTAATGAGATGAATGTGTCAAAATAATCTTTTAAAATGAAAAGTCTTATTTAAGGTTCTTCCTAGTTGTTGAATTGCAAGTTTTAGAACTGATCACGCATCTCAGTGGTTTTCATGCTATTTGAAAGTGATAAAGATAGATGCCTGAACTGTGACATCTGTGTGATCTTGGAGTAAAAGATATTTTTATCTCCTTTTTGTTCACTGTAAAGGAATACTTCTAAGGGAAAAAAAAGTGCTAGTGTGTGGATACTCTTGTATTTGAAGTCATTTTCAACTTAAAAGTTTCGATTTTCATTTTAACGGTGACCTCCATTCTTCTGAAAATGAATCTGACAAAAAGCAAATATTTTTCCTGGTGTTCCAGTGAAGCTGTTCTCACCTGACTCACCAATGGAAAATTAGTTTACGGTGAGAGTGATTGACGACTCGGGAAGTCATAGGTCTTCTACACAATAGACGAGCAAGTCTATTTTTTCCTATTGAATGTTCATCTACAAGAGGAAATTGCTACCGTTTTGTCTCCAAGTTGGGGATTTGAATGGAGGCCAGAACAAAGAAGCCAAGGACACAAGAGGCTGCTGCGCCTGCAGCATCCCGGCAGAGCCCCTTCCTGTGCTGCCCCTGCTCTCGCTGAGCAGCGTCGGAGGGAAGGACAGGGAGGTGTCAGTGCTTAGAAAAGTACCCTTTCTATGTCATGGCTCGGAAAGAAAGGTTGCGCTGACCTTCACAATCAAATCAGGTTCTGTGTAGGGTGAATCAAAGCTAAGTCATGTAAACAAAAGGATTTTGCTGCTTATAGTTTATGCATAGTAATCTTTTTCAATTTATTTTTTTTTCCAAAGGAAGTTTACTCAGGGTATTTTCATTGATTTTCACTGTTGCTGGGCAAGTAAAGTAATATCCATTTTGTTTTTTAAAGATATAAGGCAGCAGAAAGCATTTTTACTTAAAATAAAAAAATAGAACAATCTTGTTTATTCATCCTTTACTTATAACAAAATCTAGTATTATCCAACTATGCTTCACTTTTCCCTATGACAGTTAGTGACAATAGAAGTACTGCCAGCTTCTAAATGACATGACTTTCCCTCTTTGGTTCTAGTTTGCTTCATTATGAAGATGATATTATCCTGATAACTTTAGCTTACTGAGACCCCTGCTTTACATGCAAAATATTGCTCTGATTGTCAGGGGCTTGTTAGGGGCTTCACATGGGCTTTGAAGGAGATGATACCAACGCACGTGTCTTCCCTGCACAACAGAGCAGGACGATGGTGGAGCTGTGTGGGAACGGCCATGGAAGGAGCCCTTTGCTGCCCGCTCTGGCATGGGGCTGTCTGCTGAGCTTTCCAGTTCACTTCAGTAAGTCACCGCGAAGTGCGGTGCTCTCTCTGTAAAGTGTTCTCCTCCCACTTTTATTTTAGAAAGTTCTTGCAATGTCATCAGTGTCTCCCATGTGGGACAGAGCAGAGTGGACCAGGGTGGCTGTTAGTGAGCTGAAGTCTAGAAAAGAGCCGATAAATCCTGGCTGGTGCCGAGAACTTTCTCTTCCAGAACATGCTGCGGGTCCACAGTCCTTGGTCAAACAGAGCACAGACATAGTGCTGCCTTCTGGGCACAGCTGCCCTGCCCGGGCAGCTGAAAGGTGTGACAGTCTGCAACCTGCGTACCTGGTACCTGACAACTGTAGCTCGTAGAAAATATCATCTTTCCCTATTTGCTCCACCCAAACTGTGAGTGTACTTTTTCTGATCTGGGCGCGTAAATGCTAGTTTATGTTAGAGGTCTCGGTAATCGCAGAGGTCACACAGCTTCTGACAGCTCTCCAGTTTACTCAGTGCTTTGATGTAAAAATCAGGTGTGCAACACTCCTTGGAGGTCAATGAGGTCCATCAGTCATACTCAATGAAAATGTTCTAAGTCTGGGAAAAGCAGTGTTTCTCCTGTGAAAAGAATAATTTTCAGAATAGGTTTTTCAGTCTGGTAGTTCTGGGCCAAATTTCATTTTCATTTAGATGAGTACAAATCTCCATATGTAAGCATGAGTACTTTAGGGCTTTAATATACCCATTTTCAAGAAAAAGTTTGTTGGATATATATATATATATATATTTAAAGTTGAAGTTCATACCCTGTGAATAGCATTATTTAAAATGACTTTCATGTGTATTTTTTAATCAAATCTATCCCTGTTACTTCTGAAGGAGTTGGAAAAGTCGAGGTTTTGGCTGGCATTGGCTATTAATAAAACAGACCTTCTGGTTATGCAAAACCAGATGATTCGCCTTGCACCTCAACTTCTGCTTTGGCTCTCAGCTGCTGGGATTCTTTGAATTCTTGCTGGCTCACGAGTCCTTTTTTTTATGTGCTTTCTTTTCATCTGGAGATGTCTGCATTCAGCCTTGTGATGGAGTGCGAGGTGAAATCACTGGAGAAGCTGCAATAAGCATGTGAGCCTGCCTGGGGGTGAGGAGAGCAGGATGGTATCCTTAGTGCTCCTGCACAGTTTGCTGCGGCCCTTTCTCCACTCACCTTTCCCTGTTGCTGGTCTTCAGACCAAGACTGCTGCTCGCGTTACGCTTACAGGCAGACAGTTCATCGAGAAGTTCCCAAGCCTGGCTCCCAGCATTCAGAAGACTGTAAAGGAGAGCACTGTATCTCTTCCCTGGCTGCTCCTCCAGGGCCATTCCCTTGTCTCCTGTGGGTGAAGTGCTGTGCTAGGTCAGGATCTGAGGGTGGCTACGATGTCCTTCTCTGTTCCGAGAGTACCGAAAAAAGTAATTGATCTCTGAATGTTTTGGATGCCCATATTTAATATTTTCACTGTGCCAAACAGGGTTCTTTTGGGAGCTAATGAAGCAAATTTATATTTTCCTGTGAGAAGTCCAAGAGCCATTTTCCTGCAGGGTTGCTGTATGTGTGTATGTTTATTTGCTTTTACCTCATTCTGTATGGAGTAAAGAGCTGCCTGTATGCATCAGAGTTTTTAAAACACCATAGATATCAGTACAGCCATTTCAGGTATTATCTTATGGTAAAATCAGGTATTTTGTGTAGCATATGTAGACTGAGTTAGTTGAACTAAAACTGCGAGCTCCTTACACTACACAAAGGCAGTAGTGATCCCAAAGGCAGGAGTGGCATGCCACTCACTAGTGGCACAGCAGAACATGTGTTTTTATAAAAATTAGTGATGGTCTAATGTATTCAAAACCATTAATCCTTTCTTCATGGAAGTCACTGGGATGATGTGGCAGAAAGTATGGAGTACCTCCAGACATCTCTTACCTGCCATGCCCAAAAAGGGCTGGCTGGCTGGGCAACTTGTTCTCAGTGCCTAGAAGCAACCCAAACACATCCTGGTATGCGGCGAGCTGCAGAGGGGTCACAGCCCCCCTGCCTTGCAGATACGACGCTGATAAATTTGCTCTCATTTTCACTTGTGTGCCAAGACGATGCTAATTGAAAATCTTTGGAGACAAGCATCCAATGCTTGCTTTTGTACTGAATCTTACTGACAGCAGGATTTGGTTCTGCCTATCACCCTCCTAATTCTGCCGGTATAGAGCTTTTGGGGTACAAAGAGAAATATGTTTCCTATGACGAGATAAACGAAGAGTGTGAAGAAAAAACAATAGTGTAAGGAGTACAAATGTTTTAATTTTTTTTTTTTTTTATGAACCATTCGGTTTTATATAGCATATTCAGATTGTTTTCTGACATGAGCATTGTGAAGCATACCCAACGGCTTCTAATTTCTGGCCGCATGCCACTGCATACAGTTAATACATATGTTAAAAGGCACACGACACATCTCACTTTCCACTAACGAGATTTCAAAACCCGCCCTGATTTGCTGCTGTTTACCCAGGGAAATTAAAAAATTGATTGGTGGCTTCCTCCCTGGGCTCCTCCACCTTGCACGGCCGCCGGCCGTGGCTAGGCAACCGCGCGGCGGCTTTGGAGCAGGGAGCAGGCTTCGGAGCAGCAGGGGCCACAAGGAAGGAGGCTCTGGGATCAATTAAAATGCCAGGCTTTTCCAGGCTGGTTTCCAGAGCATCTGTGCATGATTCCACATAAATTTAGGGAATTAAAGATCAGACAAAGGTAAACATTTCCGTGCTTTGGTTAGTATTGAATGAAAACGAGGGGATGAAATATGACAAGACCATGAAGCCTGAAGCTGTTTACAGCCTCCATTTTATTTATTTACATCCAGTCGCTTTATTTGTTGTAGGTATGCTGTAACTGTAGGCTATTTGAGTCATTGTTTGGGTGCCGAGGATATCTGGAAGTTGAAATCAAAATGGTCTAGCCATTGTGAAATGGTATGTGAGAAAATACATTACCTTAGCAAAGAGCTGGCTTTCTTTATACATCATATATTTTTGTACCCACAAAAAATTCCTTCTCCAAAAAAGCCAAAAGGAAATGTTTTTCTATTAGTCATGCACTTAGACAATTCTAGAATCGTGAGTCCTGGCGCAGGCAGTTTCGATATTCTGCATCCTGGCCAGCATGCTCGAATCGCAGCTGCCTAGAAAAACCCTCCTGTGCTTTGAAGTAAGCAACAGTACCTTTGCAGCAAATGAAAGACACTGACGTAGCTTTGCCTCTTCATCTCAACAATAGTCTGCTCCTGGAAGAAAACAGGCTTTGTTTCTTGCCATTCTTCGCTGCTGAGAGAAGAGGTCGAGCCTTTCCAGCACTGCAGCGCTCGGTACGAGACCCGAGGTGAAGAACTAGGCAGCACCTTTTGTTGCTGAGCGTAGGTGGGGAACAGAGGCAGATGCTGTAGGTGACGGATGGGATGCTGCCACCCAGCTCCAAGCAAACACTGCCTGCAAGCAGAGGGGATTCAGGGTGGGAGAAAACACCAGACCAGCCCCTGTATTAACAAATCATGCAGCGCTGTGTAGAAGCGATCAAGACAGCACTCCGGCTAAACTCCAAAGGATAAAATAAGACAACGGACATACAGAAATACATACAAAAACAAACAGTTTGGGGGGGGGGGGAGGGGGGAAGAAGTTTTCCTTGAAATAAAGCCTAGTAACATGAAGATCACCTATGTTGCCAGGCTCTACTATATATCCAAGGATAATGTAATTCTTTAAATAGGCTGGGATTTTAGAAATTCCTTGAAGGCTTTGAACTTTCAGTCTCCTTTCCACATTTCTTCAAAGCTTCCCCTGAAGCACATCGCTCTGTCTCCAGACACCATAAACGAACCATAAGTAAGGCTCCTAACTGAACTTAACCTGCTGAAGTAGGTTTGGTAAGAAGGTGCTTTAGGTTGCTCAGAAACATCTACAATATGGTGCTGGTTTTATGGTTCTATCTAACGAGCTGTGCGTTTAGGAAAGGAGAGAGATGCATAAAGCCCAGGTACTGATGGCAGCCGCTGACAGCTCCCTGCAGTTGAGAACACAGGAGGAAGGCGTCGATAGAGAGGAAGAACATTTTCTTCCAGCTTGCGGCAGTTTCTTTATACCGCTGCTGATTTCTCGAAGCTAGATCATAGATCAAATCTACTGCCAGCAAACTCTGGCTTTCCATTTTTTTTTTTTTGAAATCCATGTTATTTCTTTACATCAGTGCCTTTCTGAAATAAGATTATGTTCATTTATTTCTTGTAGCAGTCTGGCTATATCGAACTGCTCTCTATTGATATTTTCAGCACTATTATGTGGCTTTCCAACATAAAACTGCTTTACAAGATTAGAGAACTTTTGTTCTCAAGTTATAGAAAAGTACTGCCCTATGTTTGAGACTCTTAGTTGGATAATAGCAGAAGGCTTGTCAAAACCCACTGTCTTAGTCTCGTGATAAACTTGTAGAGCTCATCTTACCTTATTCTTAGTTCTTAATGGTTAAACGGTAATTTAGAAGATGCCAAAAGAAAAAAAAAAAAATCCTTCAGATTTGTCCATATGGATGCTTCCTATCATATGGCTTAACAGTTACATTGATGCTGTTTTTACAGGCCAAGTGAAAAGATCCAAAATGCTAGTGTTGTGTGGTCACATTACAAATGCAGACTTCAAAATCTTCTGCTGCCTCTTGTTTGCATGTCCTGTCTTGAGCTCAATTGCGTGTACCAAAACCAGAAATCACCGCCTTTCCAGAATATCCTAAGTTCAAGTACTCCTGTCTTTCAGTATTGAACCAGTGGCATTTCCAGGTGCCTGCCCCTCATAGCTTTCACTTTTCCCTTTTTTCAACAGAAGAACAAATAATTTGTTCTACCTTCCTAGAAGGCCTCTGGAATCCCCTCGTGTTGGCATGGTTTCTGAGCTGAATGACCATATCGGTACTTTCTTGTTGGGATCATAGTCTGTGATCCACCCTGTCCTTACCTGGAAAAACTTGGTTCATACCAAAATGCCAGCCTGGAAAAAAAGGGCACTCTTTTCTCTGCAGCTTCTTTAAAGCCAGTTCACCATCTGCTGCTATATAAGGTTTGGGTAAGAAAAGTAAATTTGTAAGCCTTACACACGTCCTCATCTATTTTTAAAGCCAGCACCAGTATGTGTACCGCGTGCAGTTGCTGTGGTGCAATTTTACATAATGCCTCATTTGATTATGATTGAAACTGAACTTTTCCTCCAAATGCTGGGTGAAAATTGCCTAGAGCAGCGTCTGCATTCATGCTAAACAGTAATCAACACGTTGAGGTAGCACCTTGGGTGATGTATAGTGATCGTCTCCCTTTCTCTGCACATCCAGCTTTCGTCCTAATGCATCATGTAATGAGTGCTTTCTCTCAAAAAAACATACAAATGTTGTTTAAACATCTTCTAGCCAGCACTTTTGTGTCTGAAGGAGACCATGTTGAATTCCAAATTGCAAAATGTGCATTTAATTATAGACAGAAACAATAACATTCATTACACTTTTATTGCCTTTAAAATTGTTACAAATTAAAATATTATTTGATTATTATGAAAGGAACAGTCACAAGAAACAATATTCCTTTTCCACAATTAAGATGTGCCCTTAATCAGGGAGATCTTTGAACGCTGGGTAGCCGAATGAAGTTTCTGAACTTGTGGTGGCTGCTGTTCTGCCAGATGTGGTTCAAGAGGACACAGTCCTCCTCCAATCCTTCTGCTTCTCTGGCTTGCTCTCCCATTGCGAACCAACAGGATATTGGAGTTGACAGGGTTTCTGCAGGACCAAAGCCAGCGGGAGCACCAAAGGGCCTGCATGAAATGTATACTCTTGTTTTGTTGATGGTGGGCTGTCCAGCTTGGAAAAAGGACATTTTAATATCAACTTAGACCTCTCTGCAGTGAGGCATATGGATTTGAAAGGAAAATGCTCCAAAACAAAAACAGGATTATTCTGGGTGAAGAGAGAATAACTGGGGAGGAGGAAAGGGAAAGGGCACCGTGTTAGCCTCAAGCATCTCTCTCCCTTTGGCTGTTACAGCTGGACCGGGCTCCTGGACCCTTGGCACTGCTCTGCACTGCTGCAGTGGTGCCCAGCAGCCTAACCCAGGAGCTCTCCTGGACCAGGAGGATCCTCAGCCGCAGCAGTTAGATGGCTCTCAGCGCATCTTTCAACCTGGCCGTTGTGCCAACTGCCTTTAAAAAATGGGGGGGAAGTCAGTCATTCCTGAATGTTCACAAAAGGAAAACACATGTATGTTTTTCAAAGCGCATTGCTCAGTTTAACACATGCAGTTCCCAATAAAAGCAGTGGCATACCTGGCCAAAAACTTTAGCAGCTCTTTGAAAAATTTCCCCTAATGTGAGTAACTATAAAGTGTACTTAAGTGCAGACGAATATGCTTCTACTGCACCAGCAACTGTAAAAATAAAATGTCTCCCACTGCTGCCAATGCATTACCCTGAAAGATTACTACAACACATGTGCTCACAAACACAGCGCAGATATAGCCTAAACTTGGCTTACCGCAGCAAACCACAGCAAGGCTTTCCAAGAAATGGTTTAATTGTGTTGGCCTTAAAGGTTATTCATAGTCTTGGCAGACAACCCAAAAACCATGAACGCCGCGAAAGCAAGGGCTTGCTGCTCGCAGAGGGATCCGGCTGCTCTGCTCCCTGCTGCGGGGCCGGGCACCACCCGGCGGTGGTGCCATCGCCCTGGGTGTCTGTCTCTGAGCTTCAGCCCAAAGTTCAGTTTTCTCTGATGCACGGTGGTGTTGCTTTTCTGCTCCCGTTCCCTTCTACAAGGTGCTGGAGGGGAGCTGGTAGCAATGTTTGCCAATGGCATTGACTTTCAAAATGTTCAGCCTGCAGAAATTTGTTCATACAAACACAGTGTCTCCTGTTGGGCCGGTGTCATGAGCGCTGGCAAGAACCACAGAGTATACCTTCTCTCACTTCTCTTTAAAGTTCAGAAAGGGCCTGAAAACACCACAAACACGGCATTTTGAGTTAGTAACCTTTTTGTTAAAGTATATGTAAATGGTGAAGAAAAAAATATTTCTTCCATTCTTTGTAAAGGCACTACAGGAACTTTCAGAACTCTTTCTGTATGCTCCTTGTACTTTGGGGAAGTGGACTTTTTGTTGGTTTGTTTGTCTTTAAACTGAAATAACAGGATGCAATTTGGGAGTGCAGTATGAGCATATAATAACACTGCTGCATTTCTCCACTTTTCACAAATGATTGCTTCAGACTGGGCTAGGACCTGAAATGGAGTAAATAAGAATATATCATAACAATAGCTCTGCAGAGCATTTCTCTGTATTGCTAGAAAAGTTCCTCAATGGGTTTTCTCTGCACATTTTGATCTTATATTGCTCCTTAAATCTCTTCAACTAACCGTCACTGACACGAGCGTTTCAGACAATTAATGCAGCACCTGGTATGGGTTTTGTTGTTGTTGTTCTGAATATTAGTTTCAAGTATATCTGTTTGAATTATTAATAGGAAACAATACCTACTGTCAACTTAGTCTTTTTTTAAATACATATCTTTTGTGAATTAATTTCAATTCCCGTGGACTTTTACCTGCTAGTAGTCTCCAAATAATGCATACAAGAGGTATTTAATATACTGTTTTTAAGTTATTCTAATGTTGCACATCCTGAGATGATATATACATGGACCAAATGCGGTTTACAGCATATAAGATTTTGCTCTTTGACCACATTAGTATAGAAGTGGTAATGTAAGATGTTTTTTCTTCTGTCATCTGACTTATTGTCTCCACAAAAGAAAGAAGATAGAATACCAAACTTAATTTTTCTTTATTTATTTATTTATTTTTAGTGAATGATTGGGTGAAAAAAAGTTACAATAGTGAATATACGTTTGCCTTTTGGCATTCATAAATTTCTTTTGATTAGCAAGGCCATCAGCTCCAAGAAATTATGAATAACGAATCAGGAAATCTCTGGGAAAAAAAATAATAATAATAATAATACCTCGTGAGACTCAGAATTGGGATTTCTGATTCAGGTTTCAACTGTTCTTGCAGCATTTGTTAGCTTTTTTGAGACGTGTAGCAGTCATTCCACATAAGTCAACGTTCATGTAGCTGATGTTATGAATGATTTCCGATTTCTGCCTGCTTGCTTGCTGTGAAAATACATCACCTTCTTCAAGAAGTTCCATGCTGTACTTAGAGTTCAGCTATCTCACTGTCTTGTCTAACCACTGGGAACTTAATGATTCTGTAGCATCCATGGTACAGGTCCAAGTGCCACATTAATGAAATCACTAGTTCAGCAAGGATTGCCACTGCTTCTGATCGTAATGCTGCTTTTCAGGGTGGCGATGCATAGAGCGTTCAGAGTGAAGCCAGGATTTTACTTAAAGACGTGATGATCATTTCTAATTTCAGTTTTCACTGTTGTTTATGGGGTCTTAAAAGGATGAAACTATTCATAAATTCAAAGTTTTATGTGTGTGCAAGAGTTGGGACTTACCCAATTTCAGATCTGTCTTTCCTTGCTCTCCTTCCCCTGTATTGTTTCATCCTATTGGAATATTGGTCAAAAGCTGTTGAATTTTAAGTCAAGGTGATTAAAAATGCAGTTTCTTTCCAACACAATATCATTTTAGTTATGCTAAAATCTCATATAATCTCAGTGGTATGTATCTCAAGACTTCACAGAATAGTTAATCAAAAATAAGATGTTCTTTCACTGATAGCCAAATGGGATAATTAACTATCATTTATATAATTTAATAAAGCAGACAAAGGTCCCAGTTGAGATCAGGCTATTTGCCTGCTCTCACACACACACTCACCGTGGCTTTCAGTCTCAAAAAGTTTATCAATTAGGTAATTGATTGGCTGGTTTCATTATCTTAAAAAATGAGAATAACCAAACTTTTTCCTGTTCACCTGACAGATGCAGAAAAAGAAAAGAAAAACAACCTTCTCTTCTATGGAAAGAAACAAAATCTACCTGAGAACTTTTGTCAGCTAAAAAAAAAAAAAGTAAATGTTGACATGGATTCAAATTTTAAAATGTCCTCTGGAATAGTTTAGCAGAAACACTAAATATAATTTAAGTTCACTGAAATGAGAGCCTGGGTTTTCGAACCCATTCTTGATATATAGATTTGGAAGTATTTTATAAAAAGATACAAAATAATTTTGCTATTGTACAAACTGAGGCAGAGAGGAAATAAATTGTCTAAAGTCAGAAGACAGCCCCCTGGCAAGGCCAGAAAGGATAGATGTTTGAGTCCTAAATCAACAACAAAACTGTATTGTTCTGCATGTTCTCCCACTCTTTTATTTTCCTCTCTTTAACCCTGGCTCCTATCACCGAGCTGATTCCGACTTCCTGCAGCCCTGCGGGTGGCAGAAACGAGCAGTGAGGACTGAAGGGAGGTGGGCGCTGCTCAGTGTCGCTTGGCTTCCAGAGCTGCTGGCGTGTTGAGCTACGTTCTCAGTATCTGTAGGTATTTTTCTACTCTGTGTGTGGAGATTTATTGGTCTTGCTGAGTTATGATTGTGTAGTCATGTAGATCTAACAAATTTTTAGCAATTCCCTCTTTGTAGATAGGACTTGAGAATACACGTGGAAACAATACAGGAGATTGGCACGTTTATTGCTCCCATGGGAAAATGGAAGGCTGATGTATGAGGGTGGAAAGGTGCTTGCAGCCAGTTCTGCCAGAGACCTGGGCTCTTTCTTCATCTAAATTGGAACGTGCTTCTTCCAACTGGGAACGTGCCTTACGGCTGTAAGTCTAAGCCGAGATACTCACTGCAGTTTGCAGTAGGATGACGTGAACTAGTGCTCGCCTTGCTGCTCTTGGCTCTTCTCTTCTTCCTAGTGATTTTTATAATAAGGTTCTGGGAGACCTCAAGAGGGGCAAAGAATAGCAGGCATGCTATTATTGCTATATATGAGACTTCTTTTATTATTGCTATAGATGAGACTTCTTAGAAGGCAAGAGGCTTTTGGAGCAATCTGGGTACCATTTATAACCAGTGACAAGCATCCCCTGATTTACTGCATTTCTGTCCATAGCTTCTTGTTCACTAGAACTGCCTGAGGCCCAAACATTTATGTTATTTGTCGTGTCTATAGCACCTTAAAAAAGCATCAGATCTTGTGTGAAAGTGAGTCCCTAGTGACAAAATGCGTGTATCACTTCTGAATTTTCATGTTTTTTGACTCCTGTGGAGAACATTATCTGGTGATTTGAGTACTAAAACATTTAGTCATCTTATTTTTGGTATGACTGAATCATCTTTTTAAGACACCTTACAGAAAATCTGTGCCATCTGTTACATTTAAAAGGGATACATATTAGTCATTTTCACACCTCCAGAATGAACTCCATCAGCAAAGAAAAGCAAAAAAGTTGCCATAGGATGCTAACAAGCTGAGGGTGACTTTCTATTTTATTGCAAGAGCCTCTCCCCATCAGCCCTCTACATAGGCTCTTTAGTCACAATGTCTGGATGCAGAAGCAGGGGTGTAGTGATAAGGCCCTCTTCTCTCTGTCTCGGGTATTCCTTTTTCTCCTGGTGCCTGAGGACTGCCCTAACCGCTCTCAGACTGACCTGCGCTGACCCAGCACACAGCACTAATAGGAGAACATTCTTTAATAGCCTGTAAGCTTATTTAGACTGCAGTCACTGCATGATATTCTTACAGAAACAGCAATATATGCAAATGTGGGCTTGGCTGGTAACCAGGCAAACTAAAATGCAAAGTCTACATATCCGCTGATGCTGAAGATCAAACAGGTAATACCTTCTGATTCCAGAATATGGGTAAAAAGCTCCCACTGCAGTTACCAGACAGAGATTTTGGAGCCTGTGCACAGCTGAAGAAAACATTTGAGTCAAAGAACTCCTATGATACTGTTTTCTAATTATTTTATGGAGCCTTTTGTAAGGATAGTAGATTAATGGGCATTAATTGCACTAATGGACTTTTTCTGCTGGATTAGTCATGCAAAAGAACTTTAAATAATTCATCTTCTCATTGCAGCCTAGAGAAAGAGTTGATGCCAGCTCCCACAGATACATGTTTAAGGCTATAAAGAAAAGGGAACCACTGCAATCAGATAAAATCGCCTTCTTTGAATCAAAGTTGTATTTCACCATCCAAAAAAAATACCTCACTAGGGAGTGTGAAAAGTTACTCATATTCTCAAATCTCTTTGTTCTCCCCAGACTGCTACTTCCTTCTGAGTAACGCTGTGGGCATGCTCACGCTGCAGTCAACAGTTCCAGAAGTTTTGGACCACACACACAAGCAAACGGGCTAATGGACTATTAGAGCTCCAGCCTATTTTGTGTTCAGCACATCTTCAGCCCCATTGTCGTGCACTTGGAGTAGCTAGTTCAAAAGTGGCACAAGTCTCACTACAAAATCCTTAAGCATCCACTTGACATTGGCATATATTTCTGTGAAGTTTCACAGCTTTTTAAAGTCCTGCCTGGATTTTGAAGTGATACGCATCTACTTCAGGGACAGGAATGTTTCTTTTAATGATTACATACGGTCACCTTTAGCAGTTTAAGATTGTTTTTTGTTTTGAATGTGGTACTGGTAGATCATAGCAAATTGCATTGAACGGTCTGTTCTTTGAAATGATGAGCACACGTACAGGTCTGTGAACAGATTTGCTGTGAAGAGCTATATTTATGCCCCAGTTCTCCTATTTGCTCCCAAAAGACAGACTCTTGTGTCCTTGTGTGGTTTCTGTCTCTATTGCCTAAATTTGTCAAGTAAATTATTCACCATGAATTATTTTCTATTTGCAAAATGTTCCAAAAAGGCAACTGCAAAAGAAAAGAAGGCCATAGCAGGGCAGAGTATATCTGATGAAAGAGAACTGCCACATGTTAAGAGCTTGGAACACACCTTTCATTAAATCAATTTAAATTGATTGAAACCCAAGACAGAGAGGTACACACAAATCTACAGCAGTACCTGTTAGTTGTAATTTTCTCTTATCTCTGAAGGTTAAGAGAGATTTCACCAGAGACATCTTACAAGTGATTATGTGAGGTAATGTGGAGGTTGGATGTGACTTCGCTAAAGCTGCAGATCTGACAATAACAAATTTTATATCTCCAGTTCAATTAAGTTGCTGGCTTGCCATTCATCACAATGTCTTCCAGTGAAAAGTTGTGTCAGCCCTTTGGGAGAGTATTTAAATAAGAAAAAATGCCTTTCATCTCAGATTTCTCCTAACAACATTTATTTGGTTTGACTAAAACCCTGAGAATAACATTCATCATAGTGGTGGGTTTTATGATATTCCTGTTCTAATTGCCTACTGAATGTGTTGTGACATACGGAGTTGCTTACAAGTAAATTGTGGGAGAAGGAACATGCCAAACAGCGGCTGAAGAAGTTATTATGGCAAACAGTTGAGTCAAGCGTAATGCTGACTGTACTGATCCTCAGATAACAATTCACTTTATTAGCAGCAAATGCCAAAATATAGTCAAGCAACCTAACTGTTTCGGCATTGAAAGTGGCAAAAAAAAATGTTTATAGTATGTAAGCTACCTCACTGCTACACTTGTGTGTGTGCGTGCATTAACTTATTTATAGGAGTGCGCTCCCCTGGAAGCAGTTGCTGTTTTGCAGCCATTTCAGAGTCCGCATGTTATAAACAAAGGTAGTTATTTTGCTAATTAATATTAAGTAATAGTTTCTTCCCTGCCTGTCCTCCTGCCCTTCCTCACCTGAAAGTAAAGGTGATCTGGAAAGTACGTAGCAGTTTGCATGTATAGGAAAAATATACAAATTGCTGTTTGAGAATTCCAGCTGTTTATTTTCCCACCTAGAAGCTCTATAACGGTGAGAGGCACTTACACGCCGCCCCCAGGAAGCATCCCTTGCGGTTTCTGTGTGTCCAGCATTCCACTCCTCACCTGCGGCTGGGGAGAAGGCGCTCCCCTGGCCTGTTCTTAGACAAAGCTGTGTATAACCCCATCTCTTCGTCAACAGGTCTCAATGCCATGTGCAGTTCACATCCTTACTGCCCTCCAAGCCGCAGACAAGGAAGTTGAGGCAGGGGAAGGTGACCATCTTTTTCGGTTATGGGAGCACTGGGTGTGCTCCCAAGGCCCCTGCTCCCACAGGGAGGGGAAGAGCAGCGTCCTGCCAGCAGGACTGATGGCAGCTAAATGGGAAATACTTGTGTTTCTGCTTGGTGAGCCAAGAGGTTAACGGGTAATGCTCCATAACCTCTCTGAAACTATTTCTGTTGGACATTTTTTAAAAAACAATGCCAGGACTAGAGCCTGCTCGGAAAACAAAGCATTCCTGCATGGAGAGGCAAGGGTAAGACTGCACTAGAGCTGAGCAGAAAATGTTAGTATCTATTTCTGACAAATGGACATCTGCAAACACTTTGTGTCTTCGCATGTCCTTTTGTTTAGCTCTTCCAGCCAAAAAGAAAGAGAGGATGCAAAGAGGCAACAAACTTGACTTTTCCAAAGACTTGGCAACTTGTCTTCTATTTTCAATTACTTAACTGACTTTAAATCTAAAACTGAAAGTTTCACAGCGTCGGGACTTTCCTCTTTTGACAAATTAACCTGTTTTATTTTTATTAATACGCATTTCAAGGAAACCAGCAAATCAATTAATTGTACAGGCCGAGGTTTACTGTGCAGGGGAAGCATACATGAATCTGCACAAAAGTTTTGTCTATGTTTATCTAAAGTGCTTCCCGCGTGAGCAGACTGTGTTTCCTAGCAGTTCACTTGTCAGCCTTGCTATACTCTGATGAAAGGAAGAATTTCCAAATACGTTAAAAGAGCTTAATCTGTTCATAAATCTTGTTTAGGTGGTTTGCAGGCACAGAGAACCACAAAGGCTTGTGCTTGTTTGTGTGGAGGCTGTGCTAGTAGTTGACTGTGCTGATGAAGGACGGATGGTGTGGTGCAGGTTGCGGCTCCGTTTTGCTTTGAAAGTGGGAGTCTTAAAGATTATTTATTGTTGCTTGGCTACAGCCCTTGCTTTTCACCTCTCCGAGGCATAAGCTGTGATGTTAGGGAAGGCAAAAAGTGTTTTTTTGTTGGTGGTGTTTTTCTGTTTTGTTTTGTTTTGAGAAAATGATTTACATTCGTGGCTTAAGATGAGTTCTTAAGAGCTCCTTCTCTTAAGCACTAACATCCTAAGATACGTTGCATTGTCTTGGTTTTCTCTGATGCTGTGCATCTATCTGAAGGTGGCAGCTGTCTGTTCTGAGTACCCTCTTTTACATATGTACAGCCTCCGCCTCCCCCTTCAATCTCCTGCCAACATTCAATGAATCCGTGGATTATGGGCCAGAATATTGTTCTGGGTGACTGCTGAAACTGCTCCGCACCTGTGCTTTCTGCTCTTAGTACACAGCTGTGACATGTTTAACCTCATTTTGATTTGAAGCAGCCGAGAGGGGAAGCAAGCCTTTAGAAGGATATATGAAAGAACAAATAACTAAACAATTATAATCTGATACACTGAAAATAACAGTCAGTGGCAAATCTTTTCTGTATTAGAATTAATTTAATTAAATGTATTTCCTGGGTGTTGTAGGTAGGTGGATACTTTCAGAAAAGTGTCAATGACATTCCTCTACAAATAACCTCTACCCATTTTACTTAATCCAACTTTATTTCGCGCTGCCCTATCATCCTCTGCGCTGTGGGAGTTTCTGTATCTCCATCGAGTTCCAGGGCAGTTCTTCCATGGGACAGGAGATTCTGAGCCCAGGACCATCTAAATTCGGGACTTGGACTGAGCATGATGCAGCTTGCGTCTGGCACAGGCCTCCTTCCTGCAGTAACGTTTGCACAGAAGGGTGCTTGTAAACGTTTACCCTACAAAGTCCCAGAATCACCGAACGGCCGAAAGTGGAAGTCCTCTGGCCCAAAGCCCCACTCAGAGCAGGGTGAGCTGCAGCAGGAACTTGTCCAGCCAGCCTGTGAATACCTCTAGGGAGTGCTGCCTCTTCCAGTGTTGGACCACCTGCCCGGTGTAAAGGATCTTTCCTAAATGTAAGTGGCATTTCTTGTGCTTCGCTTTCCTTCTGTTGCCTCTTCTCTTCTGACTGAGCACTAGCAAGAAACATCGGGCTCAATCTTCCTTTTTCCCTCAGCACTTACAGACATTGATGAGATCTCCCGGGCACCTTCTACAGGCTAGACAGCCCAAGCTGTCATCTTTCCTTGTGAGGCAGAAGCTCCGTCCCTCTGTCATGTCTGTGTCCCTTCCCTGGACTTGCTGCAGGTCTCTGTGGTAGTGGGAGCCCAGAAGAGGACCCAGCACTCCAGCTGTGTCTCACCCATCCTTTGCAGAGAGCAGGGATCATCGCCTCCTTTGGCCTTCTGGCAGTGCTTTTCATAATGCAGCCAATCGCACTTTAGACATACTGTAAGAAAACATTTTGCTACCATCAAAAGGAAAATAGGCAAAATTACTGACTTTTCAGGCACATTAATTTTATGCTCTTTATTCTCTTATCCTACAGACTCTTTTCTTATAGCCCTCCCTATGCCTTCTTTTTTTTTTATGGAGACTGTGGTATGGTTCTGTCTTGTTTCTGGCTGATTCATTGGCACTGAGATTCAGAGGTTTTTACTACCAGGCAGAGGCATCCCAACATCTGTCATCCCTATAAAAAAAAAGTTTTGCTTTTTGACTACCACATGTCAGAGAATAGCAAGATTTTTGCTCCCTTGTCTCCAAAATAGATACCCTCACGGCCCATTTCGTAATGTTTTGTGCTCCATCATTCATTTCTGTGATGAAATCCCAAGGTGTTCTTTTTTTACTTGGTGGTGAAGTTTAATTCATCACTTTCTCATAACAGACTGTTGTTGCTATGATGCCTGGCAAAGGATGTGGCCACCACAAGAGAGGTCACAAGAAGAGAAAATGGCAAACCATCCGGATGGGAAACCTTTCCTACCTGAATTGGTAACAAAATCTGACTGAGCTCATCAGGCCAGGAAGTTGCCCCAGGTCCAATACATACCTCTGTGTACACCTTCCTAAATCTTTAATTAACCTAAAATAATTCCTGATGAATTGGAATTTTAGCATGAGATGTATAAAGCCACGAACTGTTTGATGTGGGTTACACTTCAAGCATGAAAGCCAACTCCAAAATGCAGGCATGAGCTGTACCTACCTCCCTATGTTCACACAATCAGTCCCAAATCAGAGAAATTAATGTTTATTATTATTATTTACTTATTTATTTCATTTTCTTTTTCTTCTGTGTGACTTTTCTTTGAATGCAGTGGGCAATATTGGTAGCTCCCCAGCAGACAGATAGCGTGTGTGTGTTGTTGAAAAACTCCAAGACAAATATAAATTGAATAAAACAGAATCAAGCATGTCTTCCAGGGTCTGGCAAGCAGAGAGATAATTAAATTGGGATTTAGGAGACACAAGAACTTTTAACAGGAAAAATTTAAGGAAAAATCCTTAGAGAGTCCTGCCAAATGTTAGAATAATTATCTTTGTTTCTTAAATAGAGCTTTATTAGCTTTTCTTAATTCATTGTTCTTAGGGGGGAATTCAAGATACTGCCAGTCCTTGACTGATTAATTTGATCGATTCATTCATTTGATTTTGTTTTTATCATAGAAAATTGTATTTTAAACAAATTATTGGCTTGAAACACAAAATATGCAAGTGAGACATGTAGGTTAAATGTTCTTAAACCTTAGGGCTTTTTTTTTTAAAAAAAAAAGCTTTTAAAAATATACCTGTTTTATCAGACATTACCTAAGTGCAGTATTTTAGCAGGTTGGCACCAATATATAAAGAAATTGGGACAAGCATAGAGCCACGAGGTGACCGTCAGCTCTGTCTTTCTGTCTCATCTTGCTCACAGGCACTGGCCCTCCCCAGCCTGCAATTCTCTGGTGGCAGCATTTCATAGTCAGAGGACGTCCAGCTGCAGCCAAAATAAGTCCGTTTTCAAGCCGCTCAGCTTTCAGCTCAGATTGTGACCACTCTGTGGAAAACAGACCCTCTTGTTAGAATAGAAACAATTAAAAAGAACTGAAAATATTTTTTTTCTGTGGAACAATTTGGATAGATTTCTGTTGAATACTTTCAGTGAAACACTTCCTTCAAGCCTACTTACAGGAGAAAGTAATATGTGGGACTAACATATTCCTTTATTACATCTCCTCATAAATTGTTTCATTAAAACTTAATTTTGCTTGATTTTTTTAGCGTTGGATTACTAATTCAATCTACAATTTTTAGAAGCAGAAATGAAAGCTATTGGGAGCAATGTCAGGTGGGGGTACACTAATATTAAGCCTTCCCTTATGCATTTATTAGTCTTTCTGTAGTTAACAGTATGTTTTTGAAACATGGCAGGGAATTAATCTTGCAATCTGCCGAATTTTGATTTCCCCATGGAAATCAGCCAGGAATAGGCAAGGCCGTAAGCTATGTAAAAGTGCCCTTTGCACAAGGGCTGCTCGGGGCTGGCTCTAAGTGACAGCCAAGCAGAAGTCCCAGAGGGCAGCAAAATGCTCGGGGTGCCTTAGAGCCAGGCCGGCCGTGGCCACCCCACGGGAAGAATGAAACCATCCCACAAATATCCATCACTGGCTTCACCTTGCTGTTCCCACGGGCAAGGGCACGTGCTGCCTGCCCAACGGAGGCAGATGCTTGTTTGGGGAATCTGAAAACCCTGAATTCTACCCCAACAACTAACTGTAGTATTTATAATATGGACCCTGTGATAATATGGATGAAATCCCTTTCCAGAGTTCTCTATCCACCACTTCAGAGTCAGGTAAAGAGAAATCCTTCCCTGTGTACAACTCAATTAACTGAGAAGCTGAGATTTTCATCCTACAGCTGAGTGTTGAGCATCTAGTAAGTGAAAATTCTCTAGTATATAAATTCCAGCCATATCTGGTTAGATCTCTGAACAGATCTCAGCAATTAGCTCTGCTGCCTGCAACCACCAAGCTTTGGTGTCATAGGATTGGAAAGGAGAAGGGAACGTGGGCACCTGGTTGCCAGAAGGTGCCTGGCGGTGGCTCTGCAGCTCCAAGGCAGGGAGCTGGTCCAGACCGCGGGTGACGGCCAGGCTCTGCCTGGGCAGTGGGAGCTCCAGCTGCTGCTCCAGCCCTTGCCTAGGGCTCACTTCTTGGGGTCTGCCTCCTTGCCTGTCCTGTACCGTCCCCACAGGCACACGGCAGGAAAAAGGAATTGTCTGCATGTGTAAGGGTAGCATCTATTGTAGCTTAACCGGGCAGGGAGGTGGCTAAATAGCTGCACACCCGGCTGACATACAGGTGTTGTGTTACCTCGAGGTTATGGCAGTTTGGAGGCAGTCTGTTTGCTAAGTGGTGTAGCATGCTGTATCTTTAAAATCAGACAACGCCTATGTACATAAAGTGTGCCTTCAGTTATTATCGGCAAATAAACCTTTAGTAATGAGGTTTCGGATCTATTGGTCGAGTGTTGATAATAAATCCTCTGTGGAACTGACTTCAGCCCATTAAGCAAGCCTGCTCCTGCCATCGTGGTTGTTAATTTGACGGGACTGTGTCACATTAAGTAGAACAAACATGTTTTCACCCACTCAGCCATCCAGAACCGACATGGCTGTTACTCTAACAACTGGATATTGATTGCAAGCATTCACCCTTCCTGACCTGGGGCTGGTACATGGAAGTCGAGCCAGGACTGATTAAGAAATTGCATGTGTTTGTGCACATGTGTGCAGTGTTAACGTTCCACATAAATTTCCAGGCTTTTGAATTCATGTCATGTTAATGCTCTGAGCATGAGATCTGTCACTCGTTTCCTGCAGGGGCCATGAAGCCTCATTTATCTTGAATTACAGATTTGTCTTTATGCTTGTACCCATCTGGTCAGACCATGCTTCCAAGGTCCACTGCCCCATATCTAAGAATTTGTTAATTAGCTGCAGCTACAATAAAAATGTCTAAGGAAATGTTGAAGGAACAATGAGATTTGTTTCTGGTTTTAATCTCAGGTGTGGGATAAGTCAGTGGGTAAGCGTTCTGTGCGTTTCTTTGTGTGTTCTTGATACAGCTAGGTATAGCGGCTTGAACTGGTCGTTTCTGTAGACAAATAGGAAAAAAACAAGTTAACAGGGAGAGAGGAAGGAAGGAAGGAAGCTTTGCATTTGTTTATGAGAGCAGGCTACCTTGCAATAGAAATGTTCAGAATGTTGTATTTTCCTCCTGCAAGTTTCCCTCTGCTGCTTACATCACGTCCACACGCTGATGCATGTGCTATGGGGTTTGAGCACGGGGTATCAGCCCCCATGGCCCCGCAGCTCAACTGCCAGAGCCAGCAGGTAAGCTGCCCACTCTGCATGCCAGAGGCAGGAGCCACTCGTTTCCCTCTCTGGGAAGGGGCCTGTGACTCGCCACCAGTCCTCCTGGGGTCACTGAAGCTGTCTGCCGTGTCTCACCCTGGGCCGTCCAGCCTGAATGAAGCCATGGGTTTGCTGAAGGTTTGCTCTCCCTTTGGCGTTCCCCTCTCACTTTGGTTTTCCTGCTGCCTGTGAGGCCTCCACCAGCTGCATACATCGCTCTGTAAAGTTGTGTTGCATCCTCCCAGCTTTACTGTTTTCAAAAACAGTACTGAGGAGACGATAGCTCCATAGTGGCATTGTGAAAATTAAAGTTGTCATATTAAAAATTATTGGTTTCAAAGATATAGCAAATGGATGTAAAAATCACATTGCACCTGCACTTCATCGCAAAGGAACAAGCAATGCAACTGTGAGGAAAGCAACAACAAACCTTACCTGAATATAAAAAAGAAATTTAATGGACATGATTAATTCATGTAAAATATAAATACAATACAGTTGAAAAATTCTACCAAAACATGGGGGAGAAAAAGCAGCGTAACTAAATAATAAATGAAATGTTACGACCACTAGAGATAAGGCTGATAAAAGAGGGAGAAAAACTCATGCTATATATGTAGAAACCTTTCTCACTACAGTTTTAGTGAAATACTTCTACTTCCTGAAAAGAAAGAACTTACTGAAAAATGATCCATTTCATGGAAATATTTTTTCCAAGGGATCTCTTGATATTGAAAGGTCTTTTATTTTCCCACCCTGCTCCCACATATTTGAAATTATCAGAGGAAATGCTGTTTGAAAACCTGCTAGGAAGAAGGCGTGGTGGAATGAAACTTAATGTTCTCTTAGTACAGCTGGTGAAACAATAGAGCTCGTGAAACGATCAATCTCAAAAATATATTTTGGTCCTCTGTTTTGTGGCGATCATTGGAATTCAGCTGCGTGGACGTGATGATGAAAAGTGACTCTGGCATCTCTGAGTTAGAAGGGAATTAAAGATTCATGGGAGCTGTGCAGAGGGACGGGAGGCTGGAAGCACAACAGAATGCACAATTAGTCACAGGGGAGAAGCCTGCTGTGAATTTAAAATAATCAATACAGAGCTTTTCCATACTGCTAAGGGATTAACATATTACCCTAGAAAATCAGATTCTTCTTACAGAACAGTAGTACTACAGCACAGTGTATAGATACATAGATAAAGAAAAACATTCATCATGACGTGACAAGCAATTAATGTCTGATTGTGGCTAGTCAATATTATCGTTCTGATTTTGCTATAATGTCGAATTCTGATGAATATTTCATTTGGAACCTCTCTGGCAGAACTCATCTGTAACTCACTAGTAGAATTGTTTTGCTTCATTAGTAAAGGCACGCAAAATGATTGTTTTCATTTGTACAGAAATTACTGTGTCGGAGCATTATTTAGCAGATGAGAAGATCCTGGGAAAATAAGCCATTGCCTTTGGAAGGTTCCCAAAAAAGGAAGCCCTCATCCTTTTGACTTTGTCAAAGCAAGCAAAATCGACCACGCCCCTTTCCCTGGCACAGCAGGATTCGCGTCTGTAGGACTAGGTTGTGCTCCTCCACTTCAAGGCAGTGTTGGCTTGTGCTGCCTGGCGAGGATAATCCTCACCCAGTGCTGTGTCTCACACCATGCCCAGGCATTTTAAGAATGCTGGTTGGCCACAGACAAAACTGTGTCAGGGAGAGTGCTAGCAAGTAAACATCTCAAGCAGTGTTACGCCAGTGATTTATCCTGTGCTGTTCTTTGTGCAGATCTATGATGAGCCTGGCAGCAGCAGCGAAGCAGAGCAAAAGGTGCAGGGAGGGGTCCCGTGGTTTGCCAAAACTCGAAGAATAGATAGCTGGCCTTCATGTTCACGTCAGTGCTTCCTGAAGATTAATTTTACCCCAGGAGCTGTAAGTGACAACATCTTCCTGAAAGTTTTATTTCAGATTGAAGAAACTCTTGGGATGAATGTATGATCATGAATGTAGTTAACACCATAGAGCTTTACTTTGCACTTCATGATCGGAATGGGAACGGGCATGACACTAACAGCATAAGAGCTCCCCACTTAAATATCCTCTCTGTGCGCGATTGCATTTAACCAAGCTCATACTCCTTTTGTAGCCGCTTGGCATTACTGACACAAGGTTTTGCAGACTCTTAACATGATTTAGCAGAAACCAAAGTTTAAAATTGTACATGGAAGCATTTGAGTCACCTTTAAAAACAGGGGTACTGTAGCAAGCATGGAAAGCAGCATGACGTACAGCAGGAACCGCTCATCTCCAACAATACTGCATATTAATAGAAACTAATAGTATTTAGTATGACTTGCAGTGCAAGGACACAGCAGTAATAGATGACCCTTAGAAAATAACCCATTCTTTTGTATAAATGCTATTAATCGCAGAGATTTTCTTGAGGGCCAATCCACAGAGCCAAAAAAATCATGGTGCCCTTATTAATGGAAGTCTTTCCGTTAAGTTCAGCCTTAGATCAGGTAAGGAAGGAAGCATTTTTAGGAAATCACAACCTTCCTGAACATATTCCTTGAAAATAAAGAGACTAAATTCAGTTGACATTATTAACTGTGAATTACACATTGAGAAATTGTCCTCAATCTGCTGCTTGTTTCACCAGTTGTCTTACTTCTTTCTTCTTTTGTTTTTCATTTTTGAGGCACACTAATGTGTCCTAACATGTCAATGTCTTTTTTATTGGGAAATCCATAATTGCACACAACTCCAGGTGCCATTTCCCACATGCTGAAGGGAAGGAAACCTCCCCTTTCCTTGCTTGCTGGCTCTGCTCTTGCTAATGCAGTCCGATGGCCTGTTTTCCCAGATGGGTACCACACCAATTCACGTTCTGTTTGTCCATCAGACCAACAGAACATCTTTTTTGTTGTACAAAGCTGCTCTCCAGCCAGCCGGTGCCCAGCCAGCACTGCATGGAGTTCTTCTATCCGAGGTGCACAGCTCTGCACTGGCATCGGGTTCCCGTGTCCCTCTTGCCAACCATCGGTAACAGACGAAGGGGCTGATCCTGAAGCTTTGATTCATATTTTTATTACAACTGCACCAAGCTATTGGTGTTTTCATTAGCAGAAGTGTCAAAGTGTGTGGAGCCAATATGTCCAACTTGAAGGAAAGGAAATTAAGTTGAGGAAGCTGGTCGAACCAGGCCCTGATTTCAGCTGTGCTGTATCAGTTTGATTAAATGAACACTGCGCTGGGCTACCAGTAACATGCAGGGGATTTGATTAAACTGAAATGTGCCAGGCAATTATGAAATACCTCTTCAGTAATAATGTGTTCTACTTCTTTGTCCTTTGCTTCACTTGGTTTCAGCTGTTTAAAGGCAAAATATTCTTCATGTATCAGTGAGCAAATCTGGTCTACAAATTCACTAGATCTGATAGATTGCCAAAAACAAAACAAACAACAACAACAACAACAAACACAATTAGAAACTATTATTAGATGGGTATTTTGGAGCCTGGGTATGTGCCTAATCTTTGGGTCTGCACCTACTTTTACAGTAGAGCAAGACACGCAGGCTGAATAATTCTGTACTTGCTGATTTATTATTATTATTTTTTTTTTTTTTTGCAGAAAAAGGTATAAATCTAATTGCCAGTGGAGAAGGATCATTATTTGATCTTTATGTTTCAGTTTTTAACTTTTAACTCTGTTGTGTTTTCTTTATAACTAGAAAGGACACAGCCTTGCATTTTTCTCTCAGCATTCCTCCTGTCATTCTTTTACTAAAAGCACCATGTATTTTTTAGATGTGCCACAGGCAGCGATAGTTATGTGACCAGAATGAGAACAAATGTGTAACTTTGATCATCACTTTGATCGTGCTGAAGAGTCCCAACAGTCATTTTTGTCTTTTGTACACTTAACTTGGATTGGATGGAATAAAGGTGTCTACCTTGCTGACCTACATATAGTACCTGGGTGGCTTAATCTGCCGAGGAGATCGGAGCATATTCATGGTACGATGCTGCCTTTCCTTCGATGGAAAGGAGATGATGATAACAAGGGAAAAAAAAAAAGTGTAAATCCTCATTGCTATCTTAATAATACTCAGCAATTTAAATGAGAGTGCTCAGGTCTGTTACAGACTGGTGCCCCCTGCAAAACCCCACTACACTTGCCTTAGGATTTCTTAGCATATTCTTTAAAATCCTATGTGGATAGATAAAATGCAGGATTTCATTTTGAAGCATAAAATATAACGTGGTGTATTTATTCAGGCCGAACTTGTATGCTTATTGGTTTTGGGTACCCATTGAAGTCAGTGGACAAATTCAGGCACATCCCCAAAAACAACTTTTTGAGAACTTGAACCTTAAATCTATGCCATTACAAATATATATATTTATTTTCTTCTTTCATCAAGGTTGTTAGTAGTTTCTTATAACAATTGGATCACTGAAATTGTGATCATTTTTAAGAATTTTTCTCTGAGTAGTGAAGGTTTGCTTTTAAAATAAAAACACGTAAGCTTGCCATATATTTTCACATTTAGGGTGCAAATTAGGATATATCAAGAGAAAGCTACTAGGATTTGTGCAGCACTAGCATTTACTATGCCAAGTTGCTTTTGTGCACACAAAAGACAACTCTCCAGTTTGCTGTTCCTTCCCTTGCTACTTTCAATCACACCGCATTCACTGATGAAAGCACAAAAACTCTAAGATCTGTTCTTGTTCTGTGGGCGTTCGTGGAGAATGTGTGGTGTTAAGGAAGCCATGGGATGATGGTGATGTTCCAGGTGGAATTTTAACAGGTTCTTAGGGGTACATTCTCTCTTTAAATGGGGCCAATTAAGTAAAAGACACCCTATGAACAGTGTGTGCTACACAGTTTGTCCTTCAGCAGGATCAGTTTGGGATTCTTATCCTGAAAGAAGTTGCCAGTCTGTGTTGCACAGGGCCATTCACTTACGGAGGTGCTGGTGGGTGTAGAAGGACAATCTCAATGTTACTTCGTTTATCTCAGGCCAGCTCTTAAATTCTGCTGCCATTGACTGTGGGCTGCTACCAGTCTGATTTCTTGTGCTTCTGAAATTTCACGACCATCAGCAACTGCCAGTACTGTTTGTGCACCTGCACAATCCCACATGACAAAAAGGGTTGACATAAAAATGGTTTTGTTTTATTTCCTAGCAAGGGAAAGTTAATATTCACTTGCTATGTGGATGGTTAGTGTCTGCTAGTCCTCTGCAAAATGTTACAAACTCTTCGTTCTTGTATGTTCTTATGTGGATCTTAATGAGCCACATTATTCTCTATAAGAATCTAGTAAACATATCTAGCGATTGTACAGGAGCTTACTAGAATACACTACCAAAATCACAAGAGAATTTACTTTCAGATTTGGTGTAGGAGCTGCTTGCTGGATAGCAGCTGGTGGAAATGATGGAGAAATATATGCTAAAGAAAGTCTCTAGAAAGTGGCTATGGGAAAATGGTGCGTGTTTGTCAAAATAAAATGATGTAGGTGTTCCTATAGCTCCTACTGCTTTTCTGCCTGCAAGATTTAGTATGTCTATCATTGGAATGTTGTTGAGATAAGAAATGGGGTCTGAAGCAAAAAACCTATAAGGTTTTCTTAAGAAAACCAGTAGTGAATGAGCACAGGCCACATCTTTTTCTGTCTGAATTTTTGTGACATATTCTTTAAACGTGAGTAAGACTTGTAGCCTTGAACCTACCTTACGACAATTCAGTAGCCACTATTTGATCTTCTATTGTCCTGCCATGCTCCATGCTGTCCTTTAAAAATCAGGGAGGGAAGAAAGGAGTCTTGTTACTTCATCCTTCTCTGCATTTGTCATATGTCTTGCATTTGTGTAGTTCCTAGAATACTGTTTTTATTGCATGAGCAGAGAGTATTCAGAGCATGGATATGTTCTACCGATGAACTTCATAGATCAGTTAACAGCAGTTTTGTGTAGCTGGCACATGAGTGAGTTGAGGAAGACAAGGAGAGAAAAGACATATATAATCCTAAAGCACCATACTTGGGTAGATGGAAAGGCTTTGTTGCTGTTCTACATTACCAAACTAGCTATGAATACTAGTTAATAGTATTGTCCCTATGCCTTTCAAAACACTTTACATTAAAGCCCCACAAAGAAATAATTGGGAAAAAATAAAAATAAAAAAAAATATTTTGAATACCATAGGAATAATTACAAAACAGAAGCAAACTAGCTGTTTTGGTCCTGTTCTTTTAAGGCAATCGTCTACAACAAATAACCAAATGCCCAAACTGCTTGCTTGTTATTGGATTCATTAGAGAGACGACGAGTCTGTCACCAAAGGAAGTGGACGTTGAGAGAATGAGTTTTCAAGGCACAAGCAGACCGATGCTGTCAGCAATCACTCTTTAATGAGAATTCATATGAGTTTCTATTCAGCATTCTTTATTCTGGCTTTAAAAACTTTTGCCTGCAAAATTCAATTTTGCCTGCAAAATTGAATGACAAATTGGCTCCTATAAAATGTGTGGAGTCCTTTTCCTAGTGAATGGTCTAATTTTTACTCAGTGATTAAATACAATTTACTTAAAGAAAGTTAAAACCATTTATATCTTCCATGGATGTATTGCACAAATTAAGTGTTTTTTTTTTTTTTTCAAGAATCAGTATTTCTAATGTAAACATAAAGCACATGCCTGTTTTTGTTTTTTTTTTCCTATATCCACAGAAATCTGGATTTTGCAGCTCATATTCCGTGAAGAGCTTTGATTAAAAGAAAAAGATACAACGTACACCACAAAGTAAGTAACTGATTTTTTTCCCGTCATGTACCACAGATGTATCACATCTTTTTAAAGTTATAATTAACTGCATTTTTAGCTAGCTGGTTAGATATTTTTTTTTTAGTTGCTACTGTGTGAGAAATGGGGTATGATCTTACATCCTGTAAAGGAACTGCTACAGGATTTTCAAAGTCTTTGTCTCTTTGAAAGATTGAAGTCACATATCCTAATGCATCTCGCTGTCTGAACAGGACCCTTAGCTTTGATACTGATGAGCCCTTGGAATGAGGCCTGCTGCTGGGCCAGTCTTTGGAACAATAAGAAATTCACAGTGTGATGGTGTACATAATATTCTGTGTTTTCACATGTCTGTGGAGTGAATTATGAAATATTAGCAAGTTTCTCCTCGGAAGACTATTAGCTAAGCAATAAATCAGTGAAGGATACCTCAGTGTGATGAAACTGTTGTAGCCCAGGGTTATTACAACACATGGGGCACCATCACAGGACTCTAATCCCTCTCAGGAAAAGTAATTTATTACAGCAACATCCTCTGAAATTCCCTTATTAATACTAAAGTTATTGGGATGAAACATTTGGCAAAGCAATATTAGCATTGCTAAGTGGATCGCATAGTCCCTTTCCTTTTGAGTTCACATCAATACTCTCATTAATGAAACCTTTCACAGAATACAGCTATCCCATTTTAAATCAGAGATATAATGAAAGCAAAAGCGTTGAATTTGATGCAATTTGACAATTAATATCTTCTTTTTAATTTTAACAATAAAATATCAAAAGCATATACCTGAAGTAGGTATGAAATCCCATATTCTGCTTTAAAGAGTGGCCCAGTAATCCCCTGCTGTGTTTGAAACTATGCAAAACATTCTTTGTGGGCAGGACACTTCCAAGCCTGGGCAGAAGATGTGGAAGTGGGATTCTCATTGTATCTTTGGCACACAAACATGCATTTCTCTGGTAATAAGTGGAAAATATTGAGCTATCTTTAAGAGACTTCAGCATCACCCAGTGCTGAGAATTGGCACTAAGGTAGGTTGCTGTCGGTGGTTGTGTGCTGTTTTCTTGACAGACACTAGGAAAGGCATGATATGCCTTGACTGGAGGTAGGAGGAGAGATCTGTCACACCAAAGAGCATGTGGGTCGCTGTGTCTGTGCAGGCTGGACTGAACACCACCAACTGCTTTAACAAGGACATAGTAGCTGAGAGCAGTTATGTCAAGAAATACTCTTACCACCTGAACAGTCAGGTTTCAAAGACCATAAAAGTGTCTTGGAGTGAGATCTGCCCCATATTATTTCCATATGTTGCCTTTCCTGAAGGGAAAAAACAGAGTATCTGCTAGGCCTTTGGAGAAAGCTGGGGAGCAAAATCATCTCAGAGATCTTTGCCACCTCTCTCAGTGTTAGGTGAAAAATGTAATTGCACTGGCAGAGTCTAAGATAGACGAAGCTCAAACGTGATAAGGTATTCAAGCAAAACAAGATAAACATTGGCAACTGAGAGCTGACTTCTGTAAATAATTGAATGTACTGGTGTTTTTTTGTTGTTGTTTCAGTTAGGTTTTGGTAGGTTTGTGTGTGTGTCTAGCACCTTTACTCCAGAATGTGTATGGAAAACTATCTGGAATGTCTTATCTCCTGTATGACTTATGATCAGAACCGAGTAGACATTTGAAGTTTTTTGTCTTTTTCCCAACTGTTGCAGTTCTGGCCAATCTTTTTGGGAAAGGCAAATGCCAAGAGTCTGTTCTGAAGCTAATGGAGAGCCATACGTTCGCCTTCCCCCAGTTACCTTGCTGCCAGCGCACCTGGTTATGTGACCAAATGCAGAGTCACCAGCAGGCAGTGCATGTACACTGGGGCATGTAGCAACCACCTCATTTTGCTCCTGAATGCACGTGTGAAAACGTTCTCGTGTGACGAAGCCAAGCACCCATCCTGATCATGGGTGTTACATTTCTGAACCCTGAAGGCCAGGTTGCTTGTCTGGTAGGTTGTGCCTGGAGGGCTTCCTCAGGAGGGGGAATCAGAGAGCAGGCACTGAATTGAGTCGGTGAGCCAGAGCAGAGGCTGAATGGCCTTTATTGACAAACCAAGAGCCAGCTTCTGAAAACATTCACTCGTAATTGTAACACTACTCATTTAAGTGAAGTTATGCAAAAATATGTTTTCACGGCCAGATTATTTTTGTTCTCGTTTTCTACAGTGCTCAATACCTAGCAGTTTTATTTTCTCAAGTAAACCTTTTAATGACCAATGTCTCCTGTAACTCCTAATTCTGTCTACAGAATCACATATGTTTCAAATTCACAATGCATTCATTTTTGGAGCTTCTGGATGCTTAGAACATTCAAATTTTTGGCCCCTACTCTCTTAAATAGGCCCAATTGGGCAAAAGCAGAGAAGCAATCATGCATGGATTCACAATCAGATTTTTAAAGTATTGGCCAGGATATACTTAACAGAAATGCCATAAACCTGTAAAAGAGTTACAGCTATTCCTGGTAGCGACAGTAAAACTTCAAAAGCCTTTACTCTGCCTTTGTCCTATAATTTCATCTTCTGTTTTTCCTTTGTGTATATTTCTCAGACAAAATGCTAACAGCAAAATCATTCCAGACATGTGTCTTCTATTAACTTGTTGAACTCAAGAAACTTATAACACTCTATTAGAACGATTTCCCCTCTTCTTAAGATGCCCTGCCACAAATCATAGAGCAACTTTAGGCATTACTGGCTTATACCTGGTGATACTGTAGTCCTGAAAAAAAGAAAAAATAAATAAAAAATAAAAATAAAAAAAGCCTTTAAAAAATAAAAAAATAAAAAAAGGAGGGTGATTAAAAAAAAAAAAAAAAAGTTAAGTTTAATTCTGAACTGTGGCTCAGAGGCACTGCTGGCTTCTGCTCCAAATTATCATAGATGCATTTGATAGCCTGAGGTTGTGTTAGTTGAGATTGATTGAAACATCAGTTGGGTTTAATCCTGCTTGTTGGGAGAGAGGAATAGGAATTGCAAGCAGAATGGTAACCCTGAGTGAGATGATCAATAAATAAGCTCTACCAGAAATCTGAGGTATTACATTTCACATGAACTATGAACTTCTTTAATAGAAACTGTGCTAAAATGACTATGATCCATATCAGGAGGGAATGATTAATATTTTTTATGACATTTTATTAAAGCAAGTTTAAGTTCATTCTTCAAAACCATGATCACACTTGCTGTTTTTATATGGCTCCTTGAAAGTATTTCCTCAGGACGAATCCCATGAATTTTCTTTTGTGTGAATGGAATTGAGCCTTCTAGTTAAAAAATGATGAACAGTAATTAGGATATAAATTATTTAAAGGTCTTGTAGTTTAAGCAGACATAAAAACTGGCAGGCAATTAAATTCATGGTAAACTCTGGGGGATACTGGTGGAAACAGGTGGAAGCAAGTATTTTATGAGACCTGAGTACAAGCTTGAGGGCTCAGGAGATGGTGGCATGTGGATGAAAACTGGCATTTTTCAATCTAATGCTGGCTTAACAAGATGTATAGGAAACCTTATTGCACTGGTGTGCATGTCCCCTGTGGGGCAGCGTGAGGCTAAAGCTTCTCATTTACAGCTCCAGATGGGAACAGCCAGCCCTCTCTTTGAAAGCTTTCTCTTGCTTCCATCCCTTTATATGCATAAATATCTGCGGTGTGCATTGGCTTTGGAGCCCAGTTTCACAGCTACCGTGAAACCAAGCAGAGCAAAGAGTGCTCTGATAAATGAGCAAAGCTTGCCAGCATCCTGGCTTCAGTACATTGTGCCTACCCTTCCCCCACAGAAACAGAAAACTTAGGATAAGTGTTACTAAAATCTCTCTACTGAATGGAAAAAAAAAAAGCTGCTTTTTCATTTTCCACAAAAATGTTGTTTAATACTCATTTGCCATCATATGCTAGCATTATCACAGTTAGGAAACAGCTTACCTACAAAGGGATATATGATCAGTGGCAAATCTGCAGTTAGTTATGGATTGGTGGAACCTGGTTGTAGAATAATTTGCATTATTTTTTTTTAAAGCATGTGGCAATTATGTTTACAGATTTCTTTTTTATTTACTGTATGACTGTGCAGTGTGTGCACATCTACACATGTTTATTCTCATTAGGCACACTTATCATCTGTAGCAAGTAGTGTGAACTCAGAGGTCTGGTCAAACAAGCTATTTAATAAATGTGTATATAATCAGGATTTTATTTGCACACTGAGGAAAAAGATTTTCTTTCCTGACCTTATGCCACCTGCCTTTAATTATGGGAACAAGCTGAAGACACACAAGAGCTGGTCATTCTTTTATGAGAGGGTGGAAAATGCTACACGGAAGACAAATTCGGTCTGTGGAAAACCTGAGGTTCCAGTAGTTGATCCTATTCCATTTAGGAGACAATAATCTAAACTTTGGATTTCTAACATGAGAATTCTGAAAAAATAAAATAAAATAAAAATTAAAAAAAGTTTGAAATATTTTATTTTGCTTCCATGTATATCTACAGATTTTCAATTCAGAAGTGCCAAAACAAAATGCTTTTTTCTTGAAACCTCTTTTGTGTTTTTTTCAGCTAAACATTATTTCAGTGAAGTCAAAACGTTTCAGCTTTTGACAGAGGAGTGCATTGTTATGAAAAATCCCTCAATTAAATATTTCCTAAACAACAGCTTCCTTTTTATGTAGTTGAGTTCTGCTTGCCAGAAATTCACTTCTCTTTAACATCAGGACTCGGCTATTGGAAGCACACTGAAAAACCTTTGGCTCTGACTCCATGGCAGGTGTCTTGGATGGGCAGTATTAATTTCTCTGTATTGCTTCTGCCTCTCTGCATATACAAAGCTATAGCCCTGTAGGGTCTGTGCATGATTCTTTGTAAATATTGGCTTTTCCCAGTCCTAGCATCTCTGCAGATTACGGTGTGTCAGACATCCACACTGGTGGCAAAGGCATGGTAATAATAGTTGGCTTTAGACTCAGCTCTGTGAGCAACTAAAGTGGATGGGTTTCACTTCTGTTCTCAGGGTGGCTGAGAAGAGGAGGAACCCTCATGTAGGTAGCCAGCACGGCCTGAGCACATCCCCTCTGGGAAACTGTAGAAGGCACTATTGAGATAACTACCTTTAACTGAACCGTCATCGTTTTAGCAGAAGTGTAACCATGCTTAGAGGTTTTTTTCAAGAGCTAGCCTCCATTTCAGCCATTTTCATGAGAACCACAAGCTCCCATTTTCTTGAAAAAGCCAATTCCTAGTCCTCCTACATATGGAAGAAAACTGGGCAGTGCAGTGTAATGACATTGTTACGATACAGAGAGCTAAAAGAAAAAAAAATAATAATAATAATTAAAAAATAAAATAAAATAAAATAAAAAACAGCACCAGAGAACAGCTGATTAAACTAAATTTTAACTCATTAAAATTCCATTTTTCCCCCCTAAACCCTTATGTTTTAAGGCCTGATTAAAGGTCGGGTATTCAATTCTGGATCCTCAGATTCTGTATGCTTAGTTGGTTGACTAAAATGTAGCAGTCCCTTAATTTGGTGGGGAATGTGCTCTCATGTGGGAATTCCTCAGTTAGCAGAACTGCCTAGGGCACTGCCAGGAGGCCTCTCCACCTTTGGAGGCAGAGGTAGACTTGGCTCAAGTAAAAACTCTGCTGTGTTGCACAGAATATGCTAATACTGTGCATCCCAATACAGTAATGGTACAGCTGATTTTTATTTTTATTTTACAATAACTTTCTTTCTGTTTTGAACACTTTAAGTCATGTTAAAACCAACAGGGACACACGGAAGGGCAGATTTTGGCCCTGTGTTATGCAGCGTACACATGGAATTGTACAATTTGGTGATGTAAAATAATACTGTAAGCTATTAGGGTACTGTTTTCTTTTTATAATCCACATCAGATTTCTGCTCTGCTCCAGAACCCCCTAAAGAATTGATTATTTGGAGGGTTTGTGCCCTTTAAATCCAGCCATGTTTTTTTCAGCTAAACTTGGCTGCATGTAACTGTTAGTAATAATAAACTATTTACATACCCAATAAAAGCTTTTGGCTTGTATTATAGCTTAGCAGAGAATGCATAGTACATAGCTGAACACAAGTAATTTTGCTACTAATGAAAACAATTCTATATTGTATTAAAAAATAAAATTGGTAGGCTTACCAATGTTTTCTTCTTTACTGGAGAATGAAAATACAGCTAAATATGGATATCAATAATATATTTGCTTGCTGAAGAAATAATTGTCTTTTTAGTTTTTTAGACATTGCCATAAATCTTAAGGTATGGTTTTCAGAGCTGCACAGGGTATTTGACTATTTACTTTTTATTTCAATGGGAAATGAACACATAAATCCCATAGGCCTGGATTTTCAAAGCACTTTAAAGGACTGCTGATTTTATTCAGGTTTCTTCTTCACATATTGGGAACCAAATGTTTTAAATGAGTATGCTGGCAGTGGTGTCCACAAATACCACTGCTTTAAAAGTGGTTTTTGTTGTTGTTGTTTGTTTTGTTTTGTTTTATTTGTTTGTTTGTTTGTTTTTCTTTCCGTAAGAAAGACATCATAAAAGTAGATAGTGGTGACAAAAATGGGTCATACATAACTGAAAGAGATGACCACTACATTGCCAGTTCCCAGAGCCCATAACTATGATTAGGACCCCACTAAACTAGTTGCCGTAAGTACAGTATAAAATAATCCATATCCCCCCAAAAGCATAGAATCCACATAGAAATGAGGCATGAATGAAAGCATTACTATAATAGACTTACTTGTGGGAAACTGAATGAACTGATGAGGTGGCTCTTTAGATCCTTTCTGTCAACAATACCTTATTATGGCTTCATCCTTTGTTTCAGTATTTAGTTCTTTTAGCAATTTGATTGTCATTTAAAAGAATTACTTACACCGAAATCTTCAGATATAATTAGTAGTTTTATTCTTATTTAACAGAAATCTAATGACTTTCAAGATTACACGTCAGACGCTTGATCTGAAACCCATTTGGTTTTCAGTCAGACTTAGGGACTCCAGCAGCAAGGGGGCAGCTTTGCCACCACATGGAATCCCCTGGCAAAGTCCCTCAGGCCCGGCTCAACACATGAAGAGTCAGACTTAGCAATAATGTGCTGTGCAAAAATGGGAATATGGGCTGAGGAACCACAAAATGCCAACAGGAAACCATTGTGAAGGCCATAGCTTGTGCTCATCTCCTATCCTTATCTCCAGGAATTAAAAGGCCAGATTTGATCTATGTTCTGATCAGAGTTATTTTTCTCAGTTTTATCCTGGAGTCTCCCTTGGAATAAAGCAGTTCAGCATTTTATTTATTTTATTTTTTTCCTGAGGTGAGCCCAATCTTCTTCCAAAAGGTAGCAAAAGCAGGTACTCCACAAGTTAGCCACTACCTAAGTAGTACAAGGACTAAGGTAGCCTATGAGTTCAGCTCCCTATATTGTCTAACAAATGTTAACCTCTTCCTTCCCTCCTTTTTTCTCTCCTTTCTCTTACTCTTCCCTCTCTCCCTCCTTCCCCTTTTATTCTCCCCTCTATCTCCTGTTTCTCCCTTCCTCCCATCTTTCTGGTTTTCGTCAGTGGAATAATGTGGTGTCTGTCCCTTCTGCCTGAAGCTGACCCCAGCTGAGCAATTAAATATTTATGGAGGTCTTCAAGAGAGAGAATGCATGTTTGAAACATGGGAGAGAGCCTGCAGCCTAGTGCTAGCATTAAATTAGGAAGGGTGAGATATACTTCTGATTTCCAGTCAATAAGTAATATAAAAAAATCAATTATTTAGCAGAGTAGGTATTAGGAATCTGATCTCCATTTTCCATGTGACACTGATTGTGTTACTATTCCTGGTTCTCATTTCTGGACTAAATTATTTATATATAATCTATGTATTAGAATTTGGGTGTATTTGTCTGTAAAGTTTTGTATATCACAAAATTTATCCTACCTTCATATAATACATATCCTAAGTGATGTGTTGGCTCTGAGATGACCATTACCATTTAAGAATAAAATGTTGGAGTGGTAATATAGAGAGCCATGCTGTACTCAGTGCTTAGCAAAGGTCAGAAAGAAAATCAAACATTAGGAATGGCTAGAGTAGGAAGAGAATGCAGTAAGCCATTGAACAAATCCATGGTTTGTTGACATCATAAATACCATGGACAGTTTTGGTCTTCTGACCTCAAAATATACTAGAACTGGAGAAGTTTACGAAAGACTGGAATGGCTTCCACACAGAGAATGACCACATAGGCTAGCAGTCTTCAACGTGGAAATGAAGACAACTCAATCAAGGCAGAAGTCTTTAAAGTCAGGGGTTTCCCTTGTCATTTTCAACAAAAGAAATAAAAGAAAAAGAAAAAATAGGAACATCAAGCTAGGGACTGGCCAAGAAAAAAAAAAAAAATCAAGAAGGAAATTTTATTAGACCTGCTTTAGGACATTTTAGTTGACAAAATACATTTTGTCAAGAGGAGACGAGGTAACTATGTGGAAGAGTGATTCAGAGAGGATTACTTAGTGGACACATAGCAGTGGGCTTTGGAAATTTTCCAGCTTGAGGCTGAAAGAGTATTAACAGGGGAGATATTACATATGCCTGCCTTGTTTGTACTCTTCCATAGGTGCACACTTTTGTTTATTGTGGGAGTCAAAGCAGTAAGCTATGGGGGCTGAACAAGTACGGCTATTCTTGGCTTTTTTAATCCTTCCTTGCAATATGGAAGTGATTCAGCAGCAAAGATGGGTCAAAAGAACGTTGCCAACCCAAACCATTATTCCCTGATTACTGGACAACTGTTCAGAGAGAACTGGAAACCAATTCCCTTGTACAAGGGAGAAAACAGAGATTTTCTGCATCCTGTTTGAATGACCTGAGGAGCATGCACCAGACCACACAGGAAACCTACATCCTAACACGGAGCTGAATCTAAATCTTTCAAAGCTCAGGCTAATTCTTTAGTCATCACCTGACAGATTTTGTTAGTGAAGAGTCTGTGGAATCGATGACATAAATTTGATACAGGAGTGTAGCCTGAAAGTTAATAGCAGTGAGGGTAAAACATTTCGGCATCCACCCACATGCTCACTGAAATATGCATGTGTCAAGTGATTCATCTTGATCCTCACAGACTTTCTGATATTCTTGAAAGTTAGAGGATGTATTTGGTTATTTAAAGAATAATTTATTTATTTATTTCACAACCAGAAAACATACGGAAAAAGAAGAGAACAGATAATGTTGTACCTATCAGTCTGAAGCAGCAGTTATGGAAAACTGAATGGTACAGCCATACTTGGGAGGTGTAAACCTAAAAGACAAATGGAGACATACATCTTAGCTCCAAAGTAACAGTAGGTACAGTTAATAGTGTTACAATAACCACTTGGTCAGTAACATGGGGAGCAACATTTATGCAGCTCAGTGACTAGTTCATAGCAATTCTGCCTCAGGAATTCACTGTAAAACAAAATCAAAGAATCCAGCTCACTTTAAAAAAATAAATCACATAATGTCTTCTGAAGACTAGACATTTAATAATTTGCCACAAGAGTGGATGTGATGTTTAGAAGCCTGCCTTAGCAATATTTTACATGGCTACTTTTTGGTCCTTTGAAAATAATCCTACATGTTGCAGGGATTAGAGATAAACTTTTGAGTCCTCATATGTAACCACATCAGATACACCTTCCATAAAGTGATCGAGTTTCATCTTCAAAGTACTTAGTTTTCTTGTCCACAACTTCCTTGCAGAAAGTTCTTCCGGGACCTTATTGGTCAGGTGGTTAGACGATCGATATTCTGATTTTTATAATCTATGAATGGGCTTGTACTTTGGTCCTTACCTTACGCTGTCCCACATTTCACCACTCCCCCCTATTCCTGTTCCAGCTGAAGGATGCTGAGATAGCTCAGATTTTCAGATTTCTATAACTATAGAGTATATTCATAACCAGTAAATGATGGACTCTTGTTTTTAACAGAAGTCTTTCATCACTTTCTCCCCGCAGTTTATTAGTATGTTCACTTAGGTTATGTTTGTTAGTATGTTCTTCATGTTCTCTGTGGAACATTTTAAGGTCTCAGTAAAACAGTTATTATCTAAGGTGTCTTTGGAGACTCTGTGGGGATTTTCAGGTATCTATGTAGGGGTCTGGTTGATAGGAGATTTTTCCATTCTTCTGAGTTTCACTCTTGGTATGAAGTGATTGCTGTCAACGTAAAGAATCAACAGGAAACTTAACAAAAAATATTGTAAGCATTCTGAAATACCTTTTGTTTTGTTGTTGTTGTTTTTTATCACTTGCTCACTAGCTCCTAGTTTAATCTCAACCTTCATTCTTGTTCTTGTAAATTGTGGCTCTCTTTATCTTTCTAAGAGCTAGAACAAAGACCATTGTGCTGATTATATCAGACTGACAAACCAGTGCCATTTTCTCTTTCTTCGTGTTCCCAGTGTTGGATTTCCCATTACAGGACCTCAGAACTTTTTTTTCTAGATTCTGCTGAAGTTTTGGATCCATCACATGTTCTAATAATTGTCAATGATCCTTAAATGTCACATTACTGTAATAAATAGTTTATTCTTTCTTCATCTGCATCATTATACTCCTTTGTTTCTTTCAGAATCTGCTTCATGGTAAAGAAAGAAAAGAGGCAAACTCCCAGTGGTTCATTTTTGGTGTTTTCAAAGAGTAAAGCTGTTTTTCCACCTTGTCAACCACCATTGACATTATGCAGTGCTTTAGGAGGTGTTCTTTTTATGGACAATACCCTGGTGACACAAACCAGAGCAGCAATGGCAGCAGCAGAAGCAGCTGAGGTGGTAGCAGGTTTTTTTAGTGGACGAAACAGAACTTGCAGAACCTGTGAGAATGTGACCCACAGGAGAACTTGTTGCCAACTTTCTCTCTCTTTTATAACTTTTCCTCTTTCTTTTTCATTATATTTGACATTTTCCTGAGACTAAGTTTTGTTAACTGTAAGTAGCTTATGGTAATGAACAGGGGAAATGGGGTCTGCTCTGATATGGAAAATTGACAAAGAAAACATGGGAAAAAAAAAAAAAAAAAAAAAAAAAAAAAAAACCAACAACAAGCTTTCTAAAGTTGGAAAAATAATTTCTAAGTGCTTATAACCCCTCCTTCTCTTTGGATGCTGGTAGAAGCTGAAGTACTCCATTTCTTCCAGAGTTCCTTATACACAGAATTGAAGGTTACAAATTTCTGTCCCTGATTAGAGCTATGTTTCTTATTTCCTCTCTCTACCTTCCCTTGACCAAGAATGCCAGGCTTAGCTTTCAAGGTAGAATTACTCTCTCTCAGCTGAACTCCAGCACTCTCTCTACAGTGCATTTTACATGTTGTATTTTGTTTGTTTCTTTGCATGTTTTTGTTTGTTTTTGTTTTTGCCTTAGAAATCACTAGAAAATAGAGAAAACTGAAAAAGGGGTCACTTTTTTGAAAACTCAGCAGTGTTTTCACACTAAATCTGTTACACCTGTGCTCATCACACACACTGGCTTAAATCCAGACACTAGTTTTCATTTATGTGGCCACAACCACTCAAAAGCAGGGTGTCTAATAGTCCACCTGCGTAATGCAGGTTCCACTTGGAGCAAAAAATGAAGTTTTTGTAAGCTTTTATGGTGACAGAATGTCATCAATATTGCTCTTCGCTAGGTGGTGTGGGATAAGTACAGCCAATAGCACTAGATCCACACGGGATGCACGAATGCAGTGTATGGCATGTAACTGCATAAGTGTAGCACCTTTTTAAATATTGTAATAATTTTGTGTTTTAAAATACATTCAAAATTGTTAGTAGACCTTACGAGGTTTAAGATGGTGATTTCAAAGATGAATAGAAACATCAGATATTGAGACTTGAGGTATATTTAATTAATTTGGCTGAGGAGCCGATGTTTGGGGAATTAAAAGGCAGCCACTGGATCACCAGGAGAAATCCACCAGATCAGTTTGATTTTCAGTACTTTCAAATTTGTGACAAATCCTGGTGACAGACAGGCAATATCACTTCCCTTTTTTGTTCCGAATTGTTTCCATTTTGTTGGTAAGTGAAAAGAGGCCAGGTGTTTGTAGCAACATGTCTTTAGTGTGCCTGGCCCAACGTGCAGAAAGATTCTGTTAAAAATCACGGTGGCAGGTAGTGAGGTTTGTAAGTGATGTGAAATTGGAAAACAATAATTTTTGTTTGCCTTATTGTGTGGAGAAGTGCAGCAAGGCTGCCTAATGGGCTTTGTGTTGTGAGCCACATAAAAACTCAGTGGTTGCATCAGAGGAACAGGAAAAGTGATGGGATAGGTACACTACCTCCTCTTTTTTCTAACCCACATATGTAAGCAAACATCTTTTTATGAAGTGTTTTTGTATTTCTTCCATTCTTTCATGTCCTTCCCTAGTCACACACTAGCACACTAGGCATTGCTTTAGATTAACCTAAATGAGAACTTTAGTGAAGTTCTGCTGAAGTTTTCTGCTGAGAGATTGCTTTGCAGTTAAAGACAAGCTGCTTCAAAACCAAAACAACAACAACAACAACAAAAAGCTCTTTTTGTTCTCAGATTCTCAGATGCAGAAGCTAAGCCAAGGTCACACTCCTCAGCTTGAAATGCTTTTTTTTTCTGTTTGAGCAAACTGGGATACTCAATACTCTCTTCAGGCATTGTGTTGAGGTCGTGACCAAAAGGGACTAGAACCCATGCCTTGCCAATGAAAATCGTTACGTTCGTTTTTGAAGAAGCCCAAGAATTTCAAAATCAGATTAATTCTGTTGTTTACGTGTGACTGTGTGAGTTTACTGAATGCAGACAGACACCTTCTTAGCCTATCTAACAAGTGCTTTCAGGGCCCTGCTACAGAGGAAACAATCAATTACTGCTGTTACGGCTGGTCACAAAGTATGCGTGGTACTGTTTGTGCTGTACAAGAAATTAATCCAACTTCTGTCTCAGAGCTTTAAAATCTGATCAATCATCTGTGCCCACTGAGCTAGTTACAAGCAAATGTGTTTTCACCATTACAGTGGCCTAGCTGGGGAGGTCTACAGATGATCTTTTCTGTACTGCTGTTGTCAAACCTATCTAATTTAAATTGTACTCAACAAGGAAGTTTGCCTAAAACATATCAGCTGTAATCTCTCTGCATTTGCACATGCTTCCTTAAGAAGATGCTCTATATCTCTACATCAGCCTTAGATTGCCATGTGATGCGGGAATTACCATGGTAACTACCTGTGTGCATCTTTCTGAGCAGCACAATGGGAGGGTAGGAAAAGCTGCACAAGATGTTGGCGAGGCAAGCTGCACCTCCCCTTGCTTTGCGTAGCTCCATCACTCCCTGTGGTAAAGGCATCGTCAGTGCCTTAGGTAGAATGCTTATATGGTAGACATTAGATCCGAAGGAGGCATATTGTATTAACTAATTGGCTGCACTTCTTACAGATTTGTGATTTATGGCACAGAGAAATATACTTGCTGACACTTAGGAATGAGAAAGAAGAGAGCTCTTCTGCTCATTTATCTCAGTGATAGACTATTAGGCATTCTGTATTCATCTGTAAAGTTTGGGCAGAAATGGGACGTATTTCTCAAGGAAAGGAATTCACAGAATGACATTCCTTGAGAAAAATCATAAGCAGCGTTTAAGCTTCTTCAGAAATATGAATGAAGAAAATGCAGTAAAATGTCATTTCCTCTCATAGGATTGCCATGCTTGCTCGTGCATTTTTCTTTGCAGTGTTGCATATCAAGCGGTATAGAGCCTGAAATGCAGATGTTGTTTGTTAGCAGATCATAGTTGTATTTAGAAATGTTTATGCCCCAGTAATATTCCTCCAACATTTACAATATTTCTAATATCTTTCTCTAGAGCTCCTATGTGTGAGTGCAGTTCAGGCCAGCAGCAGCAGGATGTGGCATGTAATCTCATTCACTGGCAATTGCTCTGGTTCTTCAAGGAACATATTTTATTCATTCACTGCATGTCAGCAAAACCAAGCAGCTCAAACAGGTTTATTGGAGTGCCCAGTAATATTTTGTTTCTAGTAATTCATCACTTAAAGGAGAACAATATAATTTTTATAAGAGGAAAAATACGCCTGTGCCCTTGAAGGCAGCCTCCAAAAGGAGACAGAGCAATATTTTTCCCCATCAAATTATTTAGATCGCGGTGTGATGGCTTAGTTCTCAGTTCCACAGGATGCTGAATGTCTTCAGTGCCCACAGCCTGATGTTACCTAAGTCCTGTTTATGCAAATGAGTGAAGAATCATTAGGTGACATTCCCAGCCATTCAGCCACAATGTTCAGACTCTGATGAGTCAGTGCTCTGCTGGGATCAAGAATGATATTATGCTTAATTAATCCAAGTCTAATCCAATTAATCCAGTTATGCATGTAGTGTTGTTTGTTTTTTTTTGGTTTTTTTTTTCACCAGAAAGGTAGCAGACTTCAATAGTACATTACAGCTGGAAACTTGGTGCTGTTCCTAACCCTGTAGCCTACTGGCCAAGTGCATCCTGGTCCTTTCAGTTTGCTGCACTTGGATTTTCCTACCTGTAAGAGAGCATAATGCCTTCCTTTCTCTGTGAAGGTATCATTGGGATCACTCAGGTAGCACTTCATCAGGAGCTTTGTTATCCTCTTCACAAACCAAAATATTAGTTTGCTTGTAGAGTATCCTCACTTTTCTCTTTTCTGGCTACTCCTTTCCCACCATCCTGGACCCAGACGAGTGAGTTGGCCATTCTGCGTGGCCACAGAAGTGAGACAGCACGATGAAATGCTGGACCAACACCTCTGCTGGACTGTCAGCCCGGCGTACTCTGAGCCCTGTCTCCACAGGGTGTGCCAAGCGGTGGCCACTTCACATTACCAGCACAATCTCTGTAATGGGACAGATCCCCAAGGAACAGTGCTTTGTGCTTCTGTTAGTGTTTTGTATCAGGATAATCACGATGCAACTTGAGCAAGATAAATGATAATAGGAAAATTTAACTGGCCCAGGCTCCAGCCCATTAAGTTGCCATACCTTAACCTACAACAGTTGCCTCGGTGTAAATTTCAATTTGGCAGAGGGCAACGGAAAGGTAAAGAAATAAATATTAAATCTCTCCCTACTTTGAACGGAGAGTTCTGACTTAAAATTAAAATAGCTCTTGCTTCTAGTCTTTCTCCTTGTCAACATCACAGTCTGCCAGCTGCCAGATTTAAAACCCCCACAAGGCTACATTAGTTCCCAGCACAGAGACATGGGCTGGCATCACTCCTTATATAAGATCACAATTAACTGATTTTTTTCTTGAGTTAGTTCCAGCGATTAAATTAGTTACATCGACAGTGCCTGCTGTACACCCTAACCGGCTCCACGCACGTGTCTCTGTTACTTACCAGAATATATTTCTTTTTCCAAACTTGAATTGCATTTTACTTAGAGCAAAAGATATTGCTATTAATCTACTAATAGTTATCTTCTCCTCCTGCTCACGTGGCCTTTCGTGTAAGTTTTGAAAGCTGCCAAGTATGATATTGAATCAGCAGGGGTCATGGCACAATGGGAAGGTTTCGAGCATCAAGTTACATATGGTATGTGCTTTAAGGAGAAAAAGGGACTTAAGCGTGTTTGACGTTTTCTACCGATCATTCATTGACCGTTCTCAGGTTCACGCTTCTCCGGAGGGAAAAGCTTTTATTGAATATCAATATCAAATATTGCAAAAATGTATGCAAAAGCACATTAAAAGGATGCTGTTTAAGTTGCAAGTTATGTAGGACTTCAAATATTTGAAAAAGGAAAATTTAAAATAGCTTTAGAGCTCTTCCTGAAATTCTCCATCTGCACATCAGGTGTGCAGAATAAGTGCAAAATTTATCACGTGCTCCCTGAAAAATGGTATCGTGATAAGATAGACAAATGGGCATTTCAGAAGCGGGTATAACTCTTATGTGTCCTAGATTTCAGTGCTTAGTTAAGGTGTTCTTTTAAGAATCATTTTGTACATATTTACTCAGTATCAAGTGACTTGGAAAGGGAGAAGTGAAGCTGATTTCTGTCATGAAAGCTTTTATCAGAACTGTCATTGTATCGTGTCACTGGTGTGTGAGCCCTTAGGCAGGACGTAGGTGCCACTAAAAATTCCACAGTAGCCCATGTTGTCTGTCGCCACCCTGAAAGGCACTTGGCCTGGCGAAAGCAGTGCTCAGCTCTCTTCTTCTCTTAGCAAAGGAGCCGAGGGTATTCTGCTAGGCCAGGTGAGACTTGGGCTGCCTCCAGGTGTGCTGCATCAGAGGCTGACACAGTAGAAATGTTTCTTACTGATCTCATAGCATATCCCATTTCCCAGTCTTTTAGCTGCTGCCAGCAGTTTCCACATGTTCTTTGTACAATTGCTGATGTTGCTGGGACTACAGAGTGTATCCGTTCCTCGGGTGTCCATGTAGAGAAATGAGCTGGCTGATTATTACTGTTAGCTGGCAGTATTTGTTCCTGAATAGCAAGCCTTACAACAAAAATAGGAAGATTTGGTAATGGTGGGTAATGGTGCATGCTTTGGGTAAATGTGAGGATAATTTACCTACAAAAGGAAAAAAACAAAACAAAACAAAACAAAACAAAAAAAAACTGATCTAAGGGTTTTCCTCTGCATATAATTAACACTCTGCCCAATTATAATACAGAATATTTATAAAGTTTTCTAGATTCCTAAATGCCATTTTGGATTTATTATGTGTACAATGACTATGTAATCTATACTTTTACATATGTTCTGTTTTAAAGATCACCCAATCAAAACTAACAAGGTGATGTAAATGCAGCAGCACAGCTATATGGCGAGGCTCTGAGGGGTGCGTTTTGGAGACATGTCTTGGGCTAACAGCCCTGTACCTCTCCCCACCTCATCTGTATGCTGCCCTCTGTTCTGCCTCCACTGGAGTGAGGTTCAAATTCCACACCACAGAGCAGCTGTCAGAGAGGTCCCATTATCGTCATTTTATTCCTAAACAGGCCACTTGCCATTAAACATGCCAAGTAGTTTGGAATTCTCACGTGGAGAGAGTGATGAGTAGCAGACACACAGATTTAAGTCACATTCCTTTTGCAAGGAATCCTTTGCTCTCCCTCTCTGCTCCAGTGACTAACCCCTTCCTGTCCACCTGCCGAATTTGTCAGCAGAGCATATGACCGGGGAGGGGGAGGATGCCACGTATGCGCACTTATTTTTGGTGATGCATAGCAAAAATCAGGTTGCCATGGATTTGCGAGATCCTTTATGCCAGAGTTCTGACAGTAGCATTTTGAAACAGAGAAAAGGCAAAAAGGTTTGGTTTAATAAGCTTTTTAGATATAGGAAAAAGTGTGCTGGTGAGAGAATGCAAGTAAAATTCAAGACATTTGCCATATCTGGTGTCAAACTGCTTAAAAATTTTAGTTGAAGCATTATTTCTCTTCACAAATATCAGTCTGTCTGAAAGTGTTGCTGAAAGGAATTCAGTTGTCATGTCAAACTCCTGTCTGTATTGCATATGATGCTGGATCTGATCGACGCAAAGAGGGAGTGGCCCAGCAGTGCCCAGGGATCAGAGCTGAATGGTACAAGGCCCAGATCCCTATCTCAGCTCTAGGACTTGCTAAAGTAGGAGTAGCTAGAAATACAAAACAATGCTTAGAGAGTTTGACCTTTGGCACATCACATTGCCAGCTCTTTTGTGCTATGGTATGTAATGTAACAGGCACACCACTTTTTTATCTACTCAAAACGTGTAGCTAATGGCAGGTTTTTCTCTTTCAAAATAGCAGTTTAGAAAAGCAGATAATAATAACTAAAATATCCTGAGGCAACTGAAAAATACCAGATACGGATAGATGACATAATTCCTGCTGCCAGCATTTCATTCTTTATGTAAAAAAAAGGACAACATCCTCAAAATGTATATTTTAGCACTAGATTGGCAGCTTTGAGATAGACAAATGTTTTCATATTGCCAGTTACTGTTTATTTTATATTCAGTATTTTGCTCAGTATTTGGATGCCAAAATGTTCTTTGTCAGCTGTACAGTATGTACAGTTTCTCCCCTTTGCTGAGAACCATTCATAATTCATTGCCTGGATTTGACTAACTATATTTCTCATGAATTTACAAATAAGTGAAATTTCTTATACTCTAGTGGCTCCTTGTGGAGTTGCCTTTTTTAGACTGAATGCCTGCACACATTTCACTGGTTGCTGAACGTTTCTTTTTTCTACATTTGTTTTTTTCAAATCTGCATACAGTTTTTGATTCTCAAGTAAATAGCTATGAGAAATAACCCAGATATCTGAAGACAGGATTCCTTTGTAGTGAAGTTCAGAGTTTCATCATATTCATTTTCAGTTTCGAACTGATTTGTTTCTTGGAATTTTGCCTTTTTTCTGTGTGCATTAACTCATACAAAAATGCACATACTGAATTCCTCCAAAATTTAAATGGCAGATGGATGGTACACGTCCTTATCCTTCTCAAACTGGCCTGAGTCATCTGAAGACAGGAGAGCTCCGCTACCAAAGTTGAATGCTGTCTCTTTGCAAGCATTTTGCTTTGTTACTATACATAGCCAATCCACTTCTGTCCAGTTCTGCAATACATGTGGAGAAAAAAAAAAAAAGTTTCACAAAGCAAGAGGCAAACCTTACAGAAACTGATAATTACTTAGAAAATTAAAAGGAAAAGCACTGCTTTCAGCTCTCAAGTGTCATTTACAGTTATCATATTTGTCCATTGAAATTTAGCAAAAGATGCACCACCTCATTGCACTCAAATGCACAAATGTTTGTCAGCTTGCACTGAGAAGGAGTCATCCAGCTCCAGCCACTGGAGAAGTCCCTGTGAAAAAGGTTCTTTGGGTGAGGCAGTCTGTTATGGCTGCTCTTACAGCCACATGAAAGGTTTGAATATGGATAAATGAGATCTTTGCTATGCAAATGAAACTGCCTTTGCTCCCATCCCACCAAGCTATCTTAAATACATAGGTACAGCAAATATCTGGGTAGTGAAACTCTGAGTCCCAGAAATACTACTGAAGGAGTGAGCTATTTTCTGTGGTGACAGTGAAAATACCACTAATTTAAGGGAGAACTAAGAAAAAAGAAGCAGATACAATAGCAATATGTCATGGATTTAAATTAGTTGTCTCTGAATTTTCTGACTCCAGCATTTCGGTTACTTTCCTTCTTTTCCCTGTGACTGGTGAAGAGGCTTGTACACTCATGCCAAATTTCTCTCCAGTATTACGAGGGGTATTCAGGATCAGTAACTAGTGCCTATTTTAGAACCAGAAGGTCTGTCTCTTCTCTTCTTTGCTTTCTCACCAAGACTGATTCATCCTGGGCATGAGAGAGCTGCTTTGGCAAAGAATATTGGGAAGTGAGGCAGAATGGGAGTTGGAGCCAGGAGAGATCTGGAGGCCGGGCTGGGGAGAGACAGCAGATGAGGAGGACAAACCTAGGGGCTGGAGAGGGGACAAGAAATCGAGATTATAGAAAGGGGCTGGGAACTGCAGTTTGCAGGTCTGGACCGATGGACAACAAGGAAAGGAACAGAGGCAGGGGACTGCACGTAAGACCATAATCTCATAAGATCAACCAACTCATTACACAGAAAACAGTTCCCATGCATGAAGAAAAGTGACTTGCTTAAGTTGAAAAATGCGTGGTGACTGAGTCAGAGGACTGCGAGCAAACGAGGATGATGTTTTATTCAAGACTCTTGAATGCCATCCCAATAAACTGATTTATTTTTTTTCTTATTCAGAAAATCCTAGATTGTTGCTAAACAGGTTATTAAACAGAACAAACAAAGCTTCTCCTAGATATTCAATAATTGTATTTCTTATTTTGGAGAGGAGAGTGTATGATGATGCAGTCTGATCTGCTGCCATCTGAGCACTTTAAGTGCAGCTGATATAGGAGGCTATGTTATAAACCTAGATAATTTTCTTTATTGCCAATTGTTCTGCAAAATCAGGATGAAAATGTCTCAAATCAGTACCCTAAAATAGTTATCATTTTCATTTTTTTGACTTAGTTCTTCACCTAAGTATGCAGTCAATGCCCTCTATTATTACATGTGTGCTGAAGAAATGTAAATCAGCGTCTGAAGCACTAGGACATTGTAGCAATGAGTATTATTCGAGAGTAAATAAGGAAATTAATCATTCTGTCTTCACATCAGGATTTAAATGGGGCGATAGCATTGAACAAGGAAGATAAAACAACGCACCCAATAGCTACTCATTAGTGTGTTATTCATTTGTGTGCTGAGTGACACAGGGGTCTTGTAGAAAAATGCATTAGTTATCATGCATTGCTTCAGAATAGATGTGGAAAAGGAGACAATTTGGGTTGTACATGCAACTTTAATTCTAATGCCTCCTAACAGTGAGCGCTTGTCTTCGCAATCTTAAATCTGTATACACACACACATAGATAAATACAGGCACATAGACATGCAGTGTAGCAACCCGAATTTCTAGTGTCTGTTGCCCACGCTGGGGGCGATGTCTGAGTATCATTCGGAAGGGACAGAAGATGGGAGGAATTGCAAGGAGTGTTTCTTCTTCTGTCTGTAGCCTTAAACCTGCTATTAAGCCTCAAGAGAAAACAGAGAGATGATTTTCTGATTTTCTGTTCTTTAAGGTATAATCAATCTAATAATACTTATTAGTGAGGCAATTGTAAACTGCTAATGCAAAAGTCATAACGTGAATTTAATTAGCATTAATAGCTTAAAAAGTAACAAAGATGAATGAATTAGAACTATCATTTCATGCAGACTTCTTCATTTCTCCCAATTAACACATAAATTACATCATGTTTTTGTGCCATGTCAGAGTGTAGGATCAGCTAAAAACATTGACTTGAAAGACAACACAGATAGCGTGCTTTTGCTAACCTGGTGCTGTGGCACCACTATGGGCTACTCAAAACCTGAGATGAAACCCTAATGATCAAGCGTGACATGAAATTAGTGCTGGCAGCAGGGGCAAACAGGCCCCCTATTTGAAGGTGCCTCAGCCCCAAGCTGTTGTTGAAGCTGCTGCCTCCGAAGCCGGAGAAGGGATCCCCAGGGCAGCAGCACCCTGAGCCCAGCCCCGTGCAGGGGCAGCTTCCCATGGAGTTGCACGTTTGGGCTCAGAGAGGGGAGGGAGAAGAAAGGAAAAGGAGGCAGGCATTGTCAGTAAATAATCCTGTCAGTTTTTATTTTTTGCTCTATTTTCTTTGGGAATAATTTTATGTGCTGCGAATCAAGTATTAGCATGTAGCAAAATGTACAAGTCCTGCTATCTGTCGGGGTTGGTACTGACAATCTCTGTTGTTTCTACATGTATATGTGGAGAACAGTGTTCACGAACTGAAATGTGCATTTGCAAATGGCTTGTTAGACGTATAGCGTTGATTTGTTTTCATGCATTCAATTAATCACAAGAACAACGGAGGACAAATTAAATTTGTTTTTATTTTTGTTGCATACAAGATAAAGAGTGCTGCAGAGGTGAACTGTAAACTTGTTCTAATTAGTGCCCCAAAGCAGATCAATAATTCATCTATATATATCTTCCTGTACTTTGCTAGTAATCACAAATTAAATTAACGGCCACACACAACAATGAAAAGACTGACTCCAGCATTTTTCCCTGGGAGATCAACACCATTTCATGCAGGAGGAATCTCATGAATTTGTGATTTCATTGCAGAAAGAGAAAGCCAGTTGTTGCTTGAATCAAAAGGCACAAGAAAAGAGAGAGTAATCCCACAAAGAATGATTAAGTCGTACTACCACTATTTTTGCATTAATCAACTTACATATGATTAATTACTTCCTTTTTATAACACAATTGAAAGCGATAGATTGATGAGATTACAAGCGGTGCCTCCAAGTTCACCTATTAATCTGATGTTTTTTTCTGACGAGTTAATGTCTTTAGGTCATGTTTCATTTATTATTTTATGGGATTGTCTTTCATGTGTGACACCATTGTCACTGGCGACAGAAATTGAGGTGTGTTTTGAGATGTGTTGCCTACCTGGTACTAGAAGCAGAATGTCAGGAACATCCGTTGTCCAGACGCACTGCCTCGCAGCTACAGGTACACTGTGACTGGGGCCCTTCCCTTTCCAAGCTCTACTCCGTGTCATAAAGATGTCATTTCTCTGTGCTTCAGATACTCTACCCAACTCACGCTAAGCAAACAGCAGAGATCAGGAGACTGCATAAGATCAATTCAGTGAGTGAAGGATTTGAACATTTGCATAGGATACAAGAGGTTTACATTTGATACTGGTTCAACAGCAGCCATTGCCAAGAACTGCTCTAGAGCTGTTCTGCTTTTTTTTGTGAAGTCCTGTGATGGTAAAGCTTTCATTCTGACAGCGAACTAAGAGATGCCAGAAACTTGGATTCTGAGGGAAATACACAGAGTTTTCTCTGTCTTTCAGTTCTTCCATTCTGTTAAATGGGGATATAGGCTGAAATTCAGTGAGAGCAAGCACTGGGGTTAATCTCCTGTCTCGAGATGGCACTTCCAGAGCAGGACATCAGTGCTTAGTGGGTAGCAGAGTGGACATCTTAGGAAACCTGGTTTGTCTTCCTTGTGCCAAAGTCAGTGTCTTCAAATCCCATTGCCTCTGTAGGGAGCCCAGCTGGCTGTTTTGACAGACAGTAGATCTTTAATTCCACAAAACAACATCTACAAAAAAGAAAATAGCATTGTCACTTTCCAGGTAAAAACTGAAAGCTGTTCTGTTGTTTGTTCCGATGCTTACCTTGAAGAAAATTATCATGCCCTCCTCATACATTTATTTAGTTCATGGCCATCTATGGCAATTATACAGTGTTGACACATTAAATTGATTATACAAGACAAATTGTAATTAAAGGGCAGCCTTCCAGTTCTAACAATGCTATCCTTTATTGTTGGAATGCTTTCTTATGTGGTTCATTTTCTCCTTGCAAACATCATTTTTGCTTTTATTTCCATCTGTTTTTGGCCCTATAGTGACCTTTCTCTTTAATTTGCTGGCCACCCCAGATGCTACAGAAGGGTGGAGAGAAATAACTAAGTTGGGCTATCGTGCATATGTCTGGATTCTGCTAGATGTGCCTTCCTGCATCACAAAGAAGTAGTTTTCAAGATATGAGGACTTTTGTGTTCCTCTTGATCCTTGGATATCCAACCACCCACTTGCATTTTCTGAACATCAATTTAAACCAGACACAGTTTGTGTGGACCTTACCACATTTTTACAGTGCATATGCTATTTATCCTCATATCATGGAAATGCTGAGTCAAACACTGGAACAGGCTTTCTAGAGAGGTAGCTGATGCCCCAGTCCTGTCAGGGTTTGGGAGGCATTTGGATAGTGCCCTCAGTAATGTGCTTGAACTTCTGTTTAGCCCTGAAGTGCTCAGGCAGTTGGAATGGTGATCTTTGTAGGATCCTTCCAGCTGAACTCTATTCCGTTCCCTTCCGTTCCATCCTATCCTATCCTATCCTATCCTATCCTATCCTATCCTATCCTAT
>CM021769.1:54037259-54262853 GCA_011076525.1 Nettapus auritus | reverse complement strand
ATCCTATCCTATCCTATCCTATCCTATCCTATCCTATCCTATCCTATCCTATCCTATCCTATCCCAATGTTCAGGAAGCTTGAAAACCCTGGCAGGAAGGTTGCAACCATTTGAACAAGTAAAAGAAATTCCATTCTTCCGGGAAAGCTCTTCTTAACACTTCTGTTTCAACAAAGAACAATTATATAACCTCTGAAAAAGTATGTTAGTTCCAGGACATCCCTGAAATTAGGGAATAGTTTTAGGCTATTCATACCTCTAGAAATGTTATGAGCCTTCATTATATCAACTTAAGAATATACTAAAGACCTGTTCCTGTTAAGGGATAAATAAATTACTTTTTCTTCTGCATTTGTGACCTGGAAAATGTAGCAGTGGAGAGTTCAAGGTTCAAGGAGGTTCAAGATAAGCAATACAGCACAAACTGGTTCCTGCTAATGCCCCCATCCAGTTTTACAGACCCCCAACATTTAGATTCTTGTTCTGAAGTTCCCACAAGCTAACAGGCTTGAAAGTCTTCTCAGAGAGAACAAATACCACTAAGCTTCTTATGTATGACTCAATTTCTTGCCACTTGTTGCTGATGTCCTCATTCATGGCAAATTATAGGGGGGCTGAGTGGAGCCTTACTCAGTGCTGTTTGAATTTGCTGAGGATATATTATGATTTCAGTCAAGTCAAAAGAGAACTAAAATCTTTGTGTGTACTTATATATGTATATACATATGTACAGATATGTACATGCATGTGTATATAAACCTAGAAGAATATTCTAAGGTGGTTCACATTACATTTTAATTGAAGTTTTACTATCACAATTTATTTCATTTTATTGATTGCTGCTCTCTTTCTCATATAAAATATTTACTGATTGAAGTAAATTTATTTCTGTTGCTGATTAGGATTGCTAATGGGATAGGTAATCCCTGTATTTTCTGAAAGAAAAAGAAAGAAAAATGATATAGGAAATACATGTGCATGTATATGAAATATATATTGAGAGTTCACAGTGTCAGAGTCAGAGCAGATGTGAGTGAATTCATACTACTTACTATGTAGTGGGATCTTGCTAAGCCAAATATAGCTGTACTGCTTGCCCACGTCAAATACTCATCTCATTCGCTATTCTTTGTGCACAGAACCTGCCACTTGATCTTCAGGGTACAAACAACACCTCGTCATCAACTCCTTGTCAGTAGTACAAGGTAGCAGTTACTCTTTGTAATGCCTCAATTGCCAGTTTTGCAAACCACCAGTTTTTGTTGCTGACCCTGGTAGTGCAAAGATCAAGAGCATCATTTGCTTGCATAGATTTGTGAACAGACCCTATGCCCTTGTGCAATGATGCCCAGCCAGAAGTAGTGTAAAGGCATACCCGTTTTGAAAAGCTAGTTTGGTACAAGTAAATGCTGGTCCTCTCTAGCAGAAGGACCGAGGATAGTAATAGCAGCTTCCTGTACACAGGTAAGGAAGCCTGCACTGGGTTCGAGGATGATAACTTGATTCAGTCCCCTAAAGACTCACTGCCAAATGAAACACAGCTCCTCCTGGAAAAGGAGCCTAATGCCACAAGTATATCCATGATGGGAGAGTACATCTGTGAGAGAGATTTCAAGTAGGAATGCCAAACCCTCTACTTCTGAGGCAGTATGCTGTGGTGTAATCTAACAGATCACATCTCCTGCCTGACACGTCAGTACATTTGGTGTATTTTAGGAAACTAATGGAATCATAATCCACAATTCTACCTCTTCAGAGATTGGCAAAGGTGCTTAATTAGTGAACTGACCATACGCACTTTCCTAAGGTGAGGCTTAGCAGGTGTCCTCGGCGTAGGGCTGGCACGGCGTGGAAAGAGTCCAACAGGGAGCAGAGGGAGCAGGAAGAGGGCTCAGCAGGGCAGTGAACCAGGTGCTGGCTGTGCCCTCACTGACTTAGGGTGCAGTCCCACGGGACCTGAGCAGGGTGGCAGTAACAAACTCCACTGACGTCCCAGAGGCAGCAAGGAATGAGTCAGGTCCAGGGTCCCTCTACAGGGCCCTCTCAGCAGCAGCAGCAGGGGGACCGGAGGCAGGACTGGAGACAGAAGCGCAGCAGAGATCCAGCTCCTATTGAGGAGACAGACTAGTGATAGGGAAGTCCAGCCCTGAGCTCCTGGGTGCAGGTGGGGGTCCCAGAGGTGTTCGCTGAAGGCAGTAAAGGTCTGTAAGTGCCCTCAAGGTCCTGCCATGTGTTAGAAGCAATATTAAGACAAAGTAAGGTGCAGCCAGGACATGGTAATCAGCTTCTGAGCCAAGTTTTGATCATATCTGCGATGAAGGTTAGTGTGGACTTGCCTAGGTATTTAGGACTTCAGGTTTTTCTTCTTCCTGTTGTCATACGCAAAAGCTAGGGATTCTGGAAGCTCTTCTATAAGCGTTCCTTTAAGTTCCTAGTACACTATTTCCTTTAATTTTTAACTAGTCTTTAAATTTCATGTCTGATATCACATTTGCCTTTCTTAATGTTTCATTCATTGAAAAATGGGGACATGCGGTGTCTCTTTCATACTTGCCTTCTACTTATTTTCTTATAGACAAAAGCCTGCCAGAGGTTGGACTGTTGCTTGAAATCTTATTTTTTGTTGTTCTCTAATGTTTCACTTACAGCAATTGAGAGAATACAGCTTCATCTAAAGCAAAAATTGTGAGAATTATGTGTTTCTAATGTTAAAAGGCTTACCAAAGATTCATTTCTCAACAACCATTTTGTAACATTAGCTCTCAAACATGGAAGATCTGTCGAAGGGCTTGACCTCAATACAACTGATTGCATAGGCTTCAGCTGTTGTACATATGCACCCATATAACACATTTCATTATTTGCCATGCTTGGGGTTACAGCATGAAAAGTGTTAAGCAAAGTTGGAATAGCAAAATCAGACACTTTAATTAGATCAGAGGAGATATGTATAGATATCTGACTAAAATTAAAATGTCTCATTTTAGTTCTAGGTCCTTTGATTATTTACTGTTAAATCTCCCAATGCAATGAAAATTATTCAAGCAAAAAATGTAGACAAAATCAAAATAAGAACAAAAGCATCTGACGTTAAGTAGTTAAGACTTAGACTAGCCTTCAAACTCTTTCACAGCTTATCCTAAAAGGAACAAAACATTTTATCTTTCAGAGACAGCAACTAAGACTGTGATGTTATCTTTCGAACAGTACAGCTTTGAACTGTGACATTTATTCTGACTTCCACATTCATTCCTATTCCTAGCTTCATGCTGAAAGAGGACTTCATTCAAATTTGCAGACATTCTTTTGTCACTGTTATTCAACCTTTACCTTGAGGCTTTCTTTTTCCCCATAGAAAAGTGTTTTTATGAAATTGGGTCCATTGAATTTCATGATCACTTCTGAAAGCAAAGAGCACTTTCTGATAGCTTTATCTCTGCGAGAGAGAGTATATGTTAACAGAAGGGATCTGACCAATGTGGATTCAGATATTTAAAATATTGTCACTAGTTAAGTGATAATACCTACTTGAAATGTTTTGAAGACATAAAGGTGAGCATTTGAGGTGATATTCTAACCCTTCTAAACTCCGATTTTCTAATGATTTTAATGGAGCCGGGATTCTGCCCTTCCTTTAAGTTACGGTTCTTCACTTAGAGAAGATAGCTGATAAATAAAAAAATGAGTAAAGATTACTTTGCCTTTTTTTTTTTTTTTTCTCAACATAATGAGTGAAGGGTACCAGAGAGCAGAAGAGAACAGAAACAGATGACAGGATGAGACAAAAAAGTCAGTGTGAACCCTGATCCTACAGTCTGATTGATAAACATTGGTGATTTGACCTAGAAAGAGGTCCAAAAGAGGAACATGCCCTCATACAACTGCAGTGCATCTGCAGAGCTAGTCTTTGAACCTGAGTGCAGAAGAGAAGCCTCTGGGCAGAAAGGGCACAGATCAGAAGAGGCTTAAGAGATATTTTTTAGCAATGCTACTCTATAAATAGGAAGTAGTAAAGGAGACGCATAGGTGTATTTACTGAGAAGAAATACAGGAGTTAGATAAAGGATCATGTCTACTCAATTCTCCTTTTCCCTAACCCAGCTCCAACTGCTGCTCCTTGTCTTCATTTAATCATCCTTTGTGAGAAATAAAATAGTTTCTCCATTTCCCCTCTTTTTTTCTCAGTTGTGTTCCTGATGATTGATTCCTGTATTTTCCTGTGAGTGGAAATCTGTGAAGTAAAAACCTTAAAATCTGGCATGCTCCTCATCCTTTCTTCCCTTTATAGAGGAAGTAAAGGAATCAGAGCAGAAGCAGAGCTAGAAAGAGAATGTGGAGAATCTTAGAAGGGGTGTAGCATTTAAAATAATAGGAAGAAGAAAACAAACCATGAGAGAGGATGCATTTTCAGAAGAGAGAAGAGCCAAGTAGCTACATTTCAAGTAGGTCAACATCGCAAGTATTTTCCATGAAAACTTGCTAAAAAGAAGTGCAAAACACTTTCTGTCATTAATATAAAAAAATTCTGAGCATTTCAATCAATATTTGCCCTCACCCTCTCAGTTCTATTAGTGCCTGGCTGAAGTCTTTCCTTGGGTCAAGGTAATTAAAAGGTGTCAAGCTAATAAGAAGAAAAATTGCCTGTTCTTAATGAAAGGAACCCGTTGAGACAATTCCAGAAGACAGAGAGCCTGTAAGATTAGACCAAAAATTAAGACAAATTTATTTTAATTTTGTTAATTAGTTTTCATTTTCTGAGCTGTCCGCTTGGTGCAATAAGCACAAGAGTACTTCTGCAGCCCCTGTTTATCCCACTTCAGACTCTTTCAGGATGTTGCCACGACAACATCACAGCAGTCCATCCGAACACTTAGTGGTAACGTTGGGATTACATGGTTTGTGTCTTGTGACAACTTGCCTACTGGTGCAGAGCACTGGGCCCACCTCTGCTCTAGCTGGTGTTTGCAGCTTTCTGTGCAGGTTGATGCTTCTACATTCTTCTGCTGGGTGCAGGAGAATTACTGAACAGTTAAAATGTCGTTAGTAGATTTATTTTTAATGTAGCATTTGTTGAATTTCACCGAGTTCTGTAAGGTGGACAGAAAGCAACGTTACGTTTCAGTTAAGGAGACTTGTTGCGGGAGGAGGAGAGGAAGCAAACTCCAAATCAGCAGTCCGTGTTAGCCCCCCATTTGCTTCAGAGAGCTCTGACCCATGGCAGCCCTCCAGCTAATGTGGAGCAGTCTGTTTTTCCCAATTGTGTGGCATTGCCTGGTTCACTGATCCTCCTGCTCCTTTCTCCTTCACACCTGCTGCAGCCATCCTTAGGGGAGGAGGGATGGGAGGCAGCGGCAGGTGCCTCTCCCACCGTGTATCTGTGCGCAGGTGGAGGAGAGAGCAGGCAGTGCAGGACGCTGGGTATCCAGCATCATGCCTAGCTGAGGTGTAAGGTAGTGTCTCCGTGTTGATAGCAGAATTTGTTCTGCAGTGAATATAATTTTAGTCATCGGTATTAGAGAACATCTAAAAAAATCACAAGCAACTACAACAGTCCTTTTTATATAAAAGGATAAATAGAGCATTTTATTAACACTTTTTGCAGCAACAAAAGTGACACAGTCCACATCTTTTTCATTAAACACAGCAAAAGCTATGATCACATTTTACATCACTTTGAGGCACAAAGCAAAATATTTTTTTCTTAAGGTCAAGGTATGATTTGCATTAAAAAAAAGAAAAAGGAGAAGAAACAATCCTCAAGTTGTATATTGCGGTAGCAGGGTTTCCAATCACTAGCACGATACAATGAACAGACCAAGAATCCAGAATGGATTATTACATACAATAATAATCATTTGATTGAATTAAGAAATGGATCATTGTTGTCATTTTAGAGTATTAAGAAGTGGTCTGGTGCTGCTAACTTCAGTTTGGTTCGGTTTGGTTTAATCCCAACAACCCCAAATATATACAACAAGCTAAATGAAGGTTAATATATAGACTAGAAGATTATGCACTTCATAATGCATTGCACTTATTGCTTGGTACACTAATGTTGCAGTCACTGTTGAGTTATGCTGAAAAGACAAGCGTGATGCTTGTTGGCTTCTTTCAACCCAACACTAGTTATTTGCCACTTTGGTTTGTGAGTTTATATTCAGTGTCCATTATTATTAGATTTAATTGAAAGACAAATACATTTTTTTATTTATTTCAGGGATTTCTAAAATAGCAACCTTTTCTATAATTACAGTATCTTCAATAAACTTATATCTATGTATATAACTGTGGCACGATGTGTAAAAATATGAATGCTATTAAGGGAAGAATAAGGGTTAAATTATTCTCTGTTTCTTCTATTGGCTTCAAAATATTCTGCAAAACAAATACATCCTTTTTCATAGGGCTACTTGCTCATAGTAAATTTCTCTTTGGAATTTTCTATAGGACTATATCTTTTTCTAGTTTATATTGTGTTATTTTTTCTCTCTCTAAAGACACCAGTACAAAGTTGGAATATACTGCAAAGAAAAGAATAATAAAGCTTATTTTTGATAAAGGGATTTGACAGTCTGCATGAAAATTCAGACTTAACGTTGCATTTTTTTTTTATTAGTTGATAAATGCAGGGAAGAACATGACAAGGCCTATAATTTCATAAGAATCTGTGCAGAATAGAAATAAGAACTTGTGCCCAAACATTCAGTATAAAACTCCTAAATAATTCCATTATTCATCACAGAGTAGCCTGCAGCATGTAATCACAATAAACATACAATATGCCCTATTTGTTCTGTTAGGCTTGATACAATTACACTTAAAGGAACTGGATCAAGGCCCTGTAAATGCCTAGGACTCAGCCTTTCTCCGTTAAGAAAGCTCTCGTCTTAGACTAAACACACAATTCCTACATTGCACTTAGTAAACGTGTATGTAACACAATCTCTTTCAATACAGTGTAACAAATATATAAGTGCATTTTTAATGATCAAGTAATTTTGGCTTTCTAAAAAGAGCATTAGATGTGCCAACTTGATTGCTTAGTTGTGCTTTAATCCTTAGTTAGGAGTTTTAGCTCTTGTATACTGTAAGTATCTAATTGCCCCTATAGTTTTGACCAGTAAACCCTTAAAACTCTAATGTTTATTGAACAAATATAACCTAATGAAAGTGATGACATGTCACAACTCATACAGATTGCACTTTAATGGATTTTTTTTTTACAGTAAGACCTTCCTGTTTGATATGTGTTTACATGTTTATACCACATTTTATTTCTGTGTGCAAACAATCACAATGAGTTTAATCACAAACACTACAAAATATACCCAATATTTAGGGTTGTTATGAATAATCTCCTTCCTTGTAGTTGTATGAGTCTTGTACTTCCTGTTGTACAAATTCCTCTTTTTTCTCCCAACCATTAGGCCAGCCACCGTTGACCTGGGTTGTAGCACCATAGGACTTGGTGGTACCATAATTTACATAATTCTGAGTAATGTCCCCTGTCTCTTCAGCTAGTTCATCTTCATGAATAAAGCCACATTTCTCTTCACTTGTCTGTTCGGGGTCTGCCCAGGGTTGTTTCTCTCCTGAAGCAAATATGCCATAGAATATAACACCTCCGTAATGAACTAAAGCAGCAATGAGGAAGACATACTGCCACTCTTCACGTGTCTGTAAAGAAGAAAGTTGCTAAATCAGACCAGTGCCTATGCTTACCCAACTCTTCTGAGCTGAGAGACTTAAATTAGGGATTGAGGTTGTGATTGCCAGCAAAACTAAAACATTTAAGTGTCCAGTTTCCAATTATTTATAACCATCTCCCCCTGAAAATCACTATTCATCAGCCTACAAAAGCACTGACCTTGTGAGCATATAGTGAGTGCAGCATGTTTCAAATTTGCAAGTTCCAAGATGCTATCCCCTAGAGGTCCTGGACTGCAATTCAGATATTCTGGCAAGTTGTATTATGGAAAGGTCTTTTTATTGAAGCTAACAGTACTGAACGGGAAGATTTGAAAAGTGTATTGCCACTTACCTTGTTCTTTGTCATTGCTCCAACAATTATAGGGCATACCATTCCAGACAAGGTCCCGACTCCATTAGAAATCCCCATTAATATGCTGGCATACCTTGGGGCAATGTCTAAATGGTTGACATTGAATCCTGCAAAGCCAAAGTCAGCAAATATTCGTACCATAACCAGAGCAATACTTTGGTTCTGAAAAATAATGCTATTGCATGAAAATGTTAATATGACATATTTGAGGCATTTAATTGCATTTATTTTTGTCTAAAAGCTTTACAGTGCATAAACATCTTTTTTTTTTCTTTGAAAATATATTACAGAAGGATACTAAATGTATTTTTTTCCCCAAACTGAAGTTTTTAAAAATATCCCAGTAGAGATTTTTTAGAGAACCCAGAATGTATTTAGACAGGGATAAGGTTCATATTGTCACAGTGTCATTTATGACCTTTTTGTGGTGTAAATAACACATTATTTCATCTTCTAGCTTGTGCCACTTTCATTTCCTGTTGCCCACATTTTTGTTTCACACAGACTAGCAGAAGGGAGTTAGTTCCCTTCTCTTCTTGAGTGGTAGGATGAGAGGAGAGAAAAATGAACTATCTATAAATGATTTATTAATTATTCTTATAATATTTGTTTCCTTGCATTTCCAACAGTTTAATTCCCTTCAGATTTATGTAGTAACTATTTAAATTATCTTAGGAAAAACATCTGCTTCTATATGAAGTGTCCAAACTGATTATCCCTCAAATAAGCACTTAAGTAAGCGAAAGCAGAAGCCAGATCTTTGGATATCAGAACATAATTAAAAGAGAAAAGGCAGGTGTTTAGACATGGATAGCTTTTAGAAAATACCACACTTGTCAAGTTCTACAAAAAAGTCATGATACCTTGCAGATCTGGTATGTGGTATTAGGGACAGATTTGGTTAAGGAGAGTTTAGATGTTTGGCACAAAAGAAAAGAGAGTCTGCTTTAGACATAAGGAACCAGCATGGGAGAGGATACTAAGATCACAGTGGGAAAACAAAGGAAGGCCAGCTCACTTGCATTTGGGAAAGGCAAAGGCAAAAGGGTGAGATAGCAGCAGGAAATGGGAGTAACTGATTTTAACATCACCAAAAAAAAATGTGAATAATTGGGCCCCAAAGTAGTAAAAAAAAAAAATACAGTACTAACAAAGCATTTGGTAAAGGTCTATATCTAAACAAAGACATATGTTTAGTTATTGGCATACAATATCAATCCATTTGTGGTAGACATTTAATTTTAAGAAAATCTCGTAGTGTACATTAGCACCTCACTGAAAAGGAAGTTTAATTTGCTGCACTGAATATGAAAAAGATTGAGTATTTGAACAAAAATAACCCATCTAAAAGGTATGATATTGATCTTACTTTTCTTTGTAATGTTCATAAGTAATATTTGGAATCCTGAGGTTTGTTTTAAATTATTGTCAGTGGATAAAAAACAAATGAGATGTTTTATATCTTAAAATAATCTAATTCATTAATAACAGCAGTGTAATCTTACCAGATATGGCAAATCCACTAAAGCCTACAGCAAGTACTAAGAATGAAATAGCCACTCCTTTACTGTGAGAATATCCCACCACAAGAAGAAGAGTTGCTTCCATACCAAAACCTTGAGAAATTGTAAAGAAAACCAGGCATCAGATTTCATTCCCCCTCAAATATTGCAGATTTTAGGATATGATAATATTTCAAAGGAAGACAAAGGCAAAACATTAACGCAGAGTGCAATATAATGAGGCATTTCTTTCCTCCCTAGAAGACACATGTTCTCGCTATGTCAGGTAATCCATATTTTACTGTTTTTTTGCTTATCGTTGCTTCCTGCCAATTTTAAGTTCAAATCAAATACCATAATTGGGCTGGCACTCAACCTGCTTATCAACATATAAGTTCTCATCAGAGGCACAATTCAGCTCCTGTAAGGTTAACCTCTGGGAAGTCAGATAGGTGATACCAGCTCCTTGTCAGAGGGTGTCCAGATGAGGAAGTAAGACACTGTAAGAAGCTGCTTGTAAGCAAATTACCCCCAAAAAAGCTCATCTGCTCCTTTAACAGTCAAAATGCTTTTTTAAGTATCAAAAATCTCTTTTGAAATTAGACAGAGGAACAAATGTGTTTGCGTCTATAGCACACAAAAACTGCATAAAGGATTATGCCGTATGTACATAAAACCATGCAGTTTGTTTACTGTATACAGCATACTGTGTGGATATTACAGCTGTACAGGAAACTTTTCTCATAAAATAGGAAAGCTTACCTCCGCAGTTCATTATCTTTCTCACAGTAGTGGTTGAAAGAATCTGTTTGCTTCTTAAAAAGTCTGCAATTTGTCCCCCAATGGGAACAATAATTGTCATCACTAAATGCGGCACAGCAGATAGGATACCCACCTAAAATAGTAATTGGAAATAGCAGAGTAAAAACTGCACGAAAATACCAATTTTTAATTTTCAGAAGCACTCAGCAATTAGCTAATAGTTTCTCTTCAATTTCAGACAACGTGTTCAAACTAAGAATCTTGACTTGGTTTATTAAGTGAATGAAACTGTTGATCTTACATTGCCTCTGTATTGTCTACAGGGCAGTTGAACTTTTTAAGAATCTCCAGTGCCATGACACTTCACATTATAGATTGTTTTCATAGTTTAGATTTAAACTAATAGCTTTATTTATTCTTTTCCTAACTTAAAGCTCCTCTGCACTCCCTTTTTTGGAAATTTATGATCAAATGTGTCTCGCTGAATTGCTACATTTCTGTTGGTGATGGGTTTGGCACAGCAATTGCCCAGCAAATCTAACATGTCCAGACGTGTGAGGTCTGCAAAAGATTCCCCGTGAATCACCCTCACACATGCCGTGCCCATTTGCCTTTGATTTCTGAGCAGCCTACAAGCTGCAAATTCCACATGAACACAGGACATGTCTGAGAAACTCTGTATAGAGCAAACGATAATACACTAAATATCCATTGGCAATATACAAAATGCTATGCTTATTAGCAAGTTAAGACATAATTAAGACTGTGATGACTGTCCCAAGCTGTAAGAATATATTTCAAGACCATTCCTTCCAAGCAGTGCATAGCTTGAACTGCCACCTGCTACCTCCTGTCAACAGAACTGCCTTGCAGATGGTTTGCTTCTGGAGGCGTGACATTTTGTTCTACTGGTGAATTCTGATTACTGTCTCTATCTGGAAATGTGCTTACACCCAGGGCTTTTGCATATTTCCTTTCTGAACAGTGTGTCAGTCAGGCCCGATGGCTGACTTGAATTACGTCAGTGTGCAGAGCAGACAGACTTCACGAGAACATGGAGAGTACAACTGGTTTAGCTTTCCCACTAAAGTGGTGATATAGCATATTTCAGTGCAGTTTACGTACGTGGTGACTTTGTGGTGGTAGCTAGCTTCGTGTTATTAGGTGTTTCCCCCAGTAAGCCAAATAATAACTACAAGGCAACTGTGGTATTGCAATTAACTGCAGGGGAGTGTTCCTGAGGAAATGATAACTGTTCATTTATCAGCATCCATGTCCACAGCAGATGGAAAGATGAAAATTGGCTTTGCTCCCTTTGTTTACAAAGCTCCACATTTCTTTGAATACACTCAAAAATCCTCTGGAACAAAATGACTAGATTAATTCTATAGCAAGTGACCATTTTTACTGCATTCATAACAGATAACATTATGTTTATCATTGCACATAAGAACATAACAATTTTGGACTGAAAATCCACATATTTTATTGCCCATCATAATGGAATTATCATGAATCATTTACACTTTCTTTTTGATGTTCAGGTGCTATGCTATGTGTAGAAAATGGTCTTAAAGTAGCACACCTGTTCATCCAGCTCTGGTTTTCGAAGATGTGGTATTACCAAATCTGAGCCTCATTTTAAATGTGTTTTTTGTTTGTTTGTTTGTTTTTAATTTTTGATTTTGTTTTTGTGTGTTTTAATATGCTAGAATGGGCTCATACACTTAGCTCTGAGAGCTGGATTTCCAGAAATTAATTTTGCATCTGTAGCCCATATTTAAATGCAGGATGGTATTACATTATGTTGACAATGCCCCGTATTACTGCAACATTTCGGTAGCTACTAGAATGCTCCAATTGCCACTCATATCACAATTTAGAGTGGCTCAATACCTCCTAGAACAGTATGAAAAGAATATGGATGTCTCAAAAGCACAAGCCACCATCACTTTCAGAAGAAGGAAATCAGCATTAGCAGAAAGCTTACTCTATCTGCTGAGGCTTGCTTGCGTGTGACCATATCCATGGGAAGGGGCTGATTGAAAATTCATATGAATTATGGGGAATGTTGCACCATATTTAGGTCTCATATGTGGCATCATCTATTTCTCTTAATTAAAAAACAAACAACAACAACAACAACAAAAAAACCACAGGTGTGGCTCTCACCACATTAAAGGAGATGTTGGGATGGGATGTTGAACAGTGATAGAGTGCATTGCCCTTCCTAAAACTAAGTGGTCCTGCTTTGCAAAATGCACTTGGAAGAATGTAAGCACTTGGATGGATTTCTGTACAGCTTTCCTTCAAACCCTCGGGTGCCAGAGACAGAAGTGCACTGGGTCTTTCTATACCTTCAAACACCTTGTCTGATCTGTCTGCAAGAACCCAACTGAAGGGCTTATTGCAAAGATAAGGACCCCAAGGAGGGGCTATCACTAAATAACACCATCCTGCCTTCACCTGCTGATATCCAGTCTTTTGCCATTGCTGTTACTTCACTCATAGGTGCTGCTAAGGGGAACAGTAGCTTGGAGTGATCATTTTTGAGACCTATAAACCTGTGGTAAAGATGCAGAACACTTACCTTTCCATCTCCCACTAAATAGCACAAATATTGCTCAGATATTTGCTTAGCTAAGATAAAACTTTTTTTTTTTTTTTTAATTTTCTTACATACCTTGCTTATTTCAAATCCAAACACTTCCTCAAAGTAAGCAGGCTGACTAATAAGCAGCAAGTAAAAAGTCCAGCTCCTACAGAAGTTTGCAACAATTATTGCATAGACTGGCATAGATGTAAAAAATTTTCTCCAAGGAGTTTTGTATTTCTGAAACATAAAAAGGGGATCCAGTCAGCATTTTGATCATTACAAAATATCTATCTTCCCTTTTCCTCTTTGTTATTTTTACCTATACTCCAAGTTCATATGTGCATGACTTTATGTACTCCAGTGACTTTAATTGTCTTAAAGTACATGCATCCACATTATTAATATAAAAACATAAACAAGGAAAAATTACTATGACATACACAAGTGGAGCAACTCAGTGATACTTAGCTATATCACAAAATGAATGTACAAGTGCTGTTAGAGCAGTCATGTAACATGAAGATATGAAGTCCACAATTATGTCTGTAAAAGAGAATGTTGCTGAATCTAAGCAGTCAGTTTTACACTGTTGGCACACGATTTCATCCACATTCTTTTAAGCAAGTATTTTAGAATCCAGATCTTAATAGCAGAATTCTGATCTTATTTTTTTTCACCAGGTCTCAGCTGAAGCTGTTCGGTCAATATATTTTTGCTTTGTTTTATTATATGTTTAAATAAATTGGGTAATGAAAAAAGATGACAGATGGGCAGAACTACAATCCTGCTGAGTCCCAACACCTCTCTGTGAGCCCAGGGTTCTGCCCATCTGTATTGATACAAGTGCAGGATCCAGACCCTGATGAGTGTTTGAAAACTGCTTGAATACTGGTTTTTATTCAAAGTCTGGCCCAGCAGATATGTATGTGCCACTCTTTGTATGCCTATCAAATTGCACTCAAGTGAAAGCTTGGGAAGAATTTCAGTTTATATATTTTAGAAGCAACTATTGACACAAAGTAAATCACTTCCAGAAATGTTTAATTAAAAGCAAGAATAAAAAATAAACAGAAATATTCAAGCTCTGCTAAAACTACACCGACATTCATTGAAATAACTGGTTTCACATTTTCAGAAGCATTTATGGGTGTACAAAACTGTGAATACTGAGACTACCTCAAGAACACTTGAAAATGTCAGCTATCAAGGAAAAAAACAAAAACAAACAAACAAAAACAAACAAAAACCACTGTAATATTTCCAGTTCCAATTCCCTATTCAATCTGGATCAAAGGTTTTGACTAAGAGAATGGAGGGGGGATGTAATTGGGATGTACTTATGGCTCTACTAGCATGCTCTAACGCAACTTGCAGTCTTTCTTGCAAATGAAACATACAGTAGATAGGGTTTGCTTTTTCTGGTGTTCTGAGGACCTCAGTAGACACCAAATACTGCTTTTCCTCTAGTTGACTTTTAGGAAGATGAAAATGCTTCAGAAGGGGTAAACAGGAAGGAAATGAACCATTTAAACTCAGGGTAGTGTAAAAGCCTCAATAAACCTGCAATTCCACATGTAGTTCTAGCTTTAGCTCTAGCTCTTTTTTATATTTTGGAGTAGAAAGAGAGAAGGAACAGGCATAAATTCCATGAGCAATCCTCTGAAACCTGAAGCACAAGGAAGCCATATCCACCCAGTAATCCATCAGCATTTTTCAGATCTCCCCCTCTCCCCGCCCCCCCAAAAAAAGTTATATTATTCAAAATGTGCTTTTCTGTCTTAAAGAAGTAGCACACTGGATTTTTTTTGTTTTGTTTTTGTTTCTGTTTTGGCTTTCTGTTTGTTTGGTTTTTTGTTATTTTCATTGTTCCTATCTCACAGGAAATAAGTGTACAAGTAATATTCTTACTTCCATTGCACCTAGGAGGTTGGCACTCTCTCCGATGCTTTCTTCTATGTATCTTCTTTCTTCATCTGTGATCGTAGGGTGCTTTGCAGGGCTCTCATATGAAACCAAGAGCCAGAACATATACCAGACTATACCAAAGCTCCCTTTGGAATGGAAAGAAAAACTTTAAAAAGAAATGCACAGTAAAGGAGCGAACAGGAAAAAAGATATGTGGATAATTGTAATCAATTTAAATGGCAAATGTTGTTACTGAGAGCCAGATCCTGTAAAAAATATTTGTGCAGAATACATGCAGAGCTGTACCACTGTGAAGTCTTGATTTCATTTACAGAGTGCCTTCACTCTAAGTGAATGGTCACTGATATTCAACATCAATTTGTACAATGCAGTGCAATGAAAAAGCTCCCATTTTGTTTCACCAAGTTGTAAATGATCCATTCTGCTTTAAGCCATTGTTGTTTGATTACTGCACTAAATTTTTTATGTGCAAAACACAAGATTGTGGCAGTTTTCAACATAACAGAATTCTTGAGTAGTTTATTAAGTATCTGAAAAGGTTCCCTTTGATTCACATCAATTTTACACTGCAGAATGTGTAAAATTTGCCTTTGGGCCTTTGGGCCATTTTTCTTCCAGCAGTGTATTCACGCAATTAGTGTGAATAGAGTTATGTAGCTCTTCAGATAAAAATCAAGACCTCTTATTCAGGAGAGGTACTCTTAACTTACAGCAGTATAAATGAAAGAGAGATGTTACTTCTGAGAGTCTGAGATTCTATGGATTTGCATAGCAGGTTGCACTGCTTGTACTAGAAGTAATGAAGGTTTCGCCATTCTTGTTTAATAATGTTGCTTTCCTTTAAATTCCTTTCTTCTATTTTATTTTCTATTTCTCAAGACCATATGTTTGGCTTTATGGAAACATTTTTTTTTGGCAGGGGAGGGGGCTCTTAACTGTAGCTTTTAAATCTTTAGATGGTGTAGAGTAAGGTGATGTGATACTGGAATGAGATGAGCAGAAGCACGTACCGTACACATAGAACACTGAAGACCACCCCGTATATTGCACTAGAATCCCAGCTAAAGGCATTGCAATAACAGCTCCTGCATAGGAACCTGCAAAACAAGATGTGTGTAGTTGAAAAAAAAAGGAGAAAAATTCAATCTCAAAATGCTTTTATATTACAAAGAAAAGAAAGACCCAAATGGAAATTTACTTACCACAAAAGGAAGTGGTTGCTAACCTACTTCTCTCTAATGGGGGGGCCCACTTGCTCCAGATGCCGTGGCAGGCAGGGTAGGTGACTCCCTAGGGAACGAGTGTGCCACAAGTCAGCTAATGCTGAGCAGTTGGTCAGTTCATTGTGCATGAATTTCTGTTTTAACACCGCTACAAACAGGAAGCTGAGAACACTTTACATTTCTATAGCAAAGTCTGAGCACAGCTATAGAAAAACTTCAATTTCTGGTAAATCAGTCTGGTAAAAGTTTGACTGGGTTTTGTTCATCACTACCAATCTTTTCAGAGGCCTTACAGAGCAGATACAAAACATGATTATTCCCTTTTGCTCTTCCTCCCTCCTCTCCAGGAGAGAACAGTGAAGAATTAAAAAGAAATAATCTTAATGCACAAATATTGAAGTCAAAGGAGGGATGAAAACATGGATCCTTCGGGGTCTTTCTAATGCTGGGCTCATTTCTGCAACCCACAGTTTTGGTGGCCTTCTAACATTTTTTTGGTGACCTTCTAGCATTTCAAATATAATTTAGCAAATACAGTTTCCTTTTCCATTGCTCTAAAACTATAAAATAAGATCAATAAGAGCTTAAAAATATAACCTTGTATAATCTATAAATAAATAAATAAATCTATAAATAGTTAAAATCTTATATCTTAGTCTTTAATGAACCTTTTTGAGCATTTAAGCAAAGAATTGGATGATCTAATAATAAGGTTTGATTTTAAACCAGTTACATTTTAGGTTGGGTCTCTCTTCAAAACCAGCCTTTACTGCATGATAGAAATACTACAAAGAAATCATAACATCTTGCAGTGTTGAAATTTTAGAAAATGTAATATGAAATATACCGTACTTTTTCACAAAATTCAAGTGTAAGAATTGCTATGATGTATGCCTAGTTATATATAGCCACTTTTCTCTTAATTTGATGTTTTATTTCCTTTGCTAAAAGTAGAAGAAAGAATAGCTTCTTGCAAATGTTGTGATTATCCCTCTGAATACTCAAAAAGCTTGTAAAATACGTTGTTTTGTATTTAAAGATATTTTATAACCAATTTAATGTTCATTTCAGTCTTTTTTGTTAACTTTATTAACTTTCCCCCCTCCCAAAAAAAGTAATCTGATGCAATCTTAAGATTGCCATGATTTATTGTAAACCTTCTTCAGACAGTACTGCTTTTGTATTTGCCATCCCTTAAAACAGTATCACAGAAATGAGTGATGAAAGAGCTATTTTATTTTGTAATTAACCACTTGCTTCTGTTCCTCTCCTCTTAGTAGTCATGCACACCTGTGTCCATGCAAAGCACTCCTGAGGATTTATGTTTACACATGCATACTTCAAGAACTTCATTGCCAGTTACCTAACTTTCTACACCTTCTCTTTGAGCCTATGTAAATAACAAAGCGCATGAAATAAATTCAGCTCACACAACAGAAGTGCACAGCGCTTGGGAAGAAAGGAGCAGAGATCACATGTCTAAAATCTGAAACACATTTAGAAGGCGGGCTCAGTATTTTTCTCTCTTCAGTCACTGTAAACCTCTCATTCACTTGTATGGCCAGGGAAGCTGTGAGAGAAGCTTAATTCATTAAGAGAAGCTTAATTCATTATTACAGATTCAGTCTGTGATACTGGACAGCAAATAACTGTTGAGAATACCACCAGTGACAGCCCAGTGTAGGACAGGATTTCAGTAAAACACATTTAAATGTTTATATTACTGGCTTCTCAGCAATGGAAAACTTCACTACATAATTTCATAGGTGAAAGAAAATCCATAATTCTTACAGTGTAACCCATTATGCTAAAAATCAGGAGTAAATTAAAAGCAATTTTTATTTTTTTTATCAAAAAAGTGGCAGTTGCTGGTTAAAAGCTAATAAACATGCATCACTTTTACTGGTTATGTTATGATTTTTCCATACCTCTACAAGGCCCTGCAAGATCCTAACAAAGATGACACACCCGTAATGCACCCTGGCTGCAGATGGTATTAGCATGTTGAGGGAGGATGTCAGCAGTATAGCAGCACCAAACACTCTGCAAGGGTGGAAAAAACAAGTAAAGGAAGCAACTTCAGTATTGTTCCAGTGGACGTTTTCCACATATGTTCATATACCCATATCAATAAATTTCAATGTATGATATTTATGTAGGGGATTTACTAACTGCTGGACTGGGTTAGTGTCTGCTTTCATCTGGGGTAATAACCTGTGTCATAAGACCCACGTGGACATATACATCTATTTAGCATTGTTTCCTAAGGAAATACATTTTGTACAATCATGTCTATATCTTACTCTCTTGATATATCCCCACTCTTTCTTTTTCTTAATTTTCACCTTTATTTCAGCCAACTCTGATTCTATCCTCCAACATCTAAAGAAATTTGCTAAACCAGGTGGCTGAGCAAAAGAGAAATTTGTATTAATGCTTTAATCATAAGAAAGTGGCAACATACAGTCACTACTTTTAAAGCAGAAGGGAATCCACGTTTATAAATGCCAAAGCAGAAGGAAGAATTTCAAACAGAGCCAGCTACAAAAGCAAGTGTGTGTGTGTGTCAAGTCAAGCACACGCCCAAAGCAAAGAGATCATTCTTTGTTTTGTTTTCTTTTTTTTTTTTTTTTTTTTTTTTTTTCAGGTGCTGCTCATTGAATATTGATAATTTTGCCTCCAACAACATCCTAGCAATTGCTTTAAATCAAGTACATTACAAGGTCTAACTACATGTGAGAAATAATCATTCGTATTCAAAATTACACTGTTTTGACTAAATTTTAATTTAATTTAATGAATGTGAACCCCTTGTGGTAGCAAGCCTTTTCTCCAGTCTTTTTTTTTTTTTTTTTCTGTTCATTCAGCTATGCAAAGTGATGTACCCAGTGGCATTGATTGGCCTCTTTCTTTATACAAAATTATGTAATGCTAAGATAAATCCTGGAGATATCTTAACATATGACATCATGGTATCTGATGTGGAACTGATTTGACAGAAACCTTTAACCTTAGCATGTGTTCTTTAGAAATTGGTACGGTGCCATAAGTTAGTGAGAAACAGACCTTAGGCTAAGGAAGGAAAAAGCTGTGATAAATTTCAAGAGGAAATTTCTTCCTGAATACATCTATTTTTCAAATCATCTATTTAGGGTTACATCCTGATAAAAATACTTAAATAGCAAATGGAACATCTCCCACTGCTAAAGTTTGACAAATATTAAATGGTAGCTGTACAGAAGAGGGAAAAAAACAAAAAACAAAACAAAAAAAAAACAAACAAACAAACAAACAAATTTGGCACTTAAAGGAGGCTTTTTTTAACATAGCTCTAACCTAGACCATAGCTGGTCTCTTCACTGTGTTCCTGGTGTCCCCATCTCATGTCAGAGAACATCTGGCTTACTGTGCAGCACGATTCTGCCTTCGCTTGGCAGCATGTTCACTACATTCTCTAGGACTGGCTGGTGCTTGTGTTTGTCTCATTGAGTGAACTGTCTTGGCCTGAATTCTGTCTTTACTTCTAATTTCTATATGTGTAAATTTCTCTTCATAGCTTTGTGAATCACATCAAAAGTGAGTGCAGTTCATTTCCTTACATTTTAATATCCCCAATATGTTCACATAAAATATAATGGTGTCTTGGTTTTCATTTGCTTTTTTTCTATATTTATTAATGAGAATAGTGTGGGATTCAGGGGAGCTTTGCTTGTGATTTTTATGAAATCTTTTTAAAAGTAAGATGTTCCTGTTACCAGTTTCTGAAGAAAAATGGACTGTAACTGTTTTAAAGATTCATTGAGAGTATCATTTCTTTGTGAGCAAGAAGAAAGCACTGCTTGGTTTGTAGCTATTCCTATTTCTTTTCTGAATAGATATTTAACTAGGTTCCTTGTGCAGCAATATATTCTTAAGTTTGTGAATCAGTGCGTAGACTTGTGGGAGCAGATTCTTAGCTAATGTGAATTAGCACAACACTTTCTAAATCACAGTTCCTGTTCAAATCCTGCAGATATATTAGGAATTTGCCATCTCTTTATAGGGATGAGATCTACAAAAGAGTTGTGGTATATAGATATTTCATCAAGGAAATTTAGTCTAATTTTTCAATTCTGCCTCTGAAATCAGCTTCTGTTTGCCACAATTGAAGGCTGTGTTTCCCAGAATTGCCTTGTTCTCATGTTCACTAAAGAGAAGCTTTTTTTTTGAAATTGTTCTTTCTAGAAAGGAAAGTAAAATGCATCTTAAAGAATGATTCAAGACCTACATCTTTGAAATGAAAATCTTGCCTGTATTCAGATAGCTACATAGCTACTAGTGAATGTTCAGTTTTGTTGAGGACCGTATGATGAAACAATTCCACAATGTCACTTTTAGGTCAGAGTTCTCTCAGGGCTATGCTTTATCAAAGCAGCTTTCTCAAAAACAAACTCATTATTTTTTTTCCAAGTATCTCTGGATTTAAGAATAGAATACATTATACAGTTAAATTATTATTCTTGTCAAAAATATCCTTTCTGTTATTTTTTGTTTGTTTGTTTTGAATCCAAATTAAAAGCAGTACCATGATTTTAGTGTATGGCTATTGTAGTGACCCAATTTCCTTTGTAACTCTCAGTCAAGAGCAAATACAGCTTCTTACATTTGCTTTGCATTTCTCAACACACACCCATAAATATCGTTGGTATTTCTCTTTCATGCTCTTTTATCTTGGTATATTTATTTCATCCCCACTATCACTAAAGTCTTCTTTCTAATGAATTATTGTGGTATAGTTCTGGTTTTTGTACAAGCTTCCTGTTCTATTGTTTGAAATATCTTAGCTAACTACATTTATAATGATTTAGATCTAAATACAATACATTCCTGAGGTATTTTACTGACCCACATATCAAACCCACAAATTATGTTGTATTTTTTTTAGTGCTTAGCATTTTGTTACATGTATTAAGCTATGATTTTATGATCCATTGTACTCTTGAGTTTCAGTTCTTATTTGCCCAATTTGGCTACAACATTAACTAAACATTTATTTCAAGGTGGGTGCATTCCAAACCCCACAAAACATATCTTAATTCCACGGTACTAATTGAAGGGCTTTAGCAGACTGAAGGTAGACTCTGGGAAAAATACAGTATACCACAGAGACAAAACAGGAGAGGGCAATGACAATGCCATCATTCTTGGCCTTGGCATTAGGAGGGAATTTAAATGCTATGATATACCTTCAGCCATCCCTAGATGTGGGCGAAAATTCCTTTCTGACCCCAAAACAGCAACTGGTGTATGCATATATAGAAAATAACCATATACAGAAGACAAATGAATAAAAACAGTACTAGTTTGTCAAGGAGGAAGAAAAAAAAAAAAAAAAAAGATAAATCCTAAACCACAGAAGTGATCAGAAGCCCTGAAACAAAGAATTATGCTTTGCTTATCTATTTCTATTTCTAGACTCAGTAGACTGAGTCCCAGAAGACAGAATCTAACATTGATCCTCAGTGTTTTACTGACATTGGCATTATATGAAGGTCATGAGCTGTGCCTTAGTCCTCCTGTAATACAAGTAGTAATAATAGCAAAATCATATTTGACTAAGAGACATTTGGGATGGGAACAGAGGAAGGAAATGACTCTGACTTGTCAGGAAAAATGCTTAGAATGGAATGAAGTTGCAGGAAGAATTAATCTTTTTGGTTTTCAAGCTAGTTGGCTCATTTTTCTGTTTGGGGACCAACTAAAGAGAAAGAAATGTATTTATTTTCATCTCTGGATTTCTAATTTCTGCGTATCTGTGCATACCCACCATTCTCATCTACCTTTTCCAGGCAATTCGAATTACATGAGCATTCTGCCTGGAAGTGCATTACAGATTTTGTTACTTTGTTGAAAAAAGCGCCAGCTCAAAAGTGAACTGAGAACAGTGGGAATACAGATGCGTGCCAAATGCTGAATGCCAGATGGGTGACATATTGGGTTACGCATATGATATCTGAAAATGAGGAGTCCTGGTTGGAAGCATCCTCTTACCCCAAGGACTGGAAATGAAAATTGCTAAAATGACTGCATAAAGCTAAAACTCCTTTTATATGTGCGTGGTAGGACTCAATTCTCCAGTTATCAGAATCCAGCACATTTTTACTGATGTCATTCTTTCATATCATTGACAGTGTCCACAATTATGTGTTTCTTTACTGTCTAATAATTGGGGTCCATTTTTATTAAAAAGTAACTGTTACGGAAATTAAGTAATATGTCAAATCAAAAGCCTATGAATCACCTTAACTGAAGTTTGTCCTTAAAAAAAAAAAAAAAGGTAACGTGTATGTTGAAAATGGCAATTTTAGCTATTTATTTCAAAGACAAAATGTTTTAGTTTTAAGATGCTTAAATATGTCATATTAATGAACTATGAATGTCACTTCATTAAAATCCAAAATAATTTAGAATAGTAAATGTTCACTGACAACTACAGAACAAGACTATGTGTATTTTAATAGAATTACATTAAGAGTTATGAAGGCATAAAAGGTTTCACATCACTTTTTATGATAACCTAAACAAGTTTTACGTTGCTTCAGTAGGAAATTCATTCAGGACTGTAACTGAATATTTTTCACCTCCAAAAAGTCGCCTATCATCATTTAATTGAAGACCTGTCTGTGGAATAAGAAAGCTTAATGATTTTGTTTTGTCATGATTTCCATGGGAATCATGAGGAAAAAGCATAGCATTCCACAGTTATAGCAAATTAAGTCAAAATACTACTGGGAGTATCATTCTGACTGTAAATAGGAACCTATGGAAAATGTAGCCCATATTAATTTCTGGGACATCCAACCTCCGTACTTGACAGTTTTACAGTAATACTGATCACATTATAAAGCCTTCTTTTTTCATTAGCTAATGTATCTGTATTGCACATTTTATATAAAATCCTATCTTCTCTCTTTTAATGAACTGTATAATTTTTTTTAACCATTCAGTTGGTTGCTTTTGCCATCTTGTGAATGTTTTTCTGTACAGGTATTCACAGGATGATGCCATCCTTGTGCATGAGCTAGTTTGAACACAAATATTTAATGACTCATCATTGATGTGAATGCTTTCCCACATTTTTTCCCATAGTCCTACATCATCTAAGCTGAAGGTAACTGAGCACAAGTCTTGCTTATAGGAACCTCTTCATACAAAATGAACAGGGAAAATTTTGCCATAAACAAGCGTAAAACATTTTTTCTAGTCTTCCGTAAGATTATTTTGTTAAGTAAGGGTACAAATTAAAGAGGAGTGAAAACATGAATTTTCCTTGCAAAGCTTTTCCGACCTAGTCTGAAGATGGAAATTCTAAAAATAAAATTATTTGGGTTCAAGTTGGCAAGCAGGAGAAACAGCTGGCATGTTACTGACATTTCTCTTCCTTACAGAAAATATGTAAAATCTGTTAAAGAACAAAGACTTATTTTATGAAACATATGTAAAAATAAACTAGGTCTTGATTAGCCTTAGATGTTCTTTCTTGAACCATGCTTGCTTGGGAGAGTCCCAGAGCAGGATCAGCTCTGGGCAGCTGCAGGGCTGTCATGCAGAGTGACTTTGTGGGCTATTCCATCAGCTCAAGATTGCTAAAATTTGTTATCTTCTGCTCTGACTCCACTGCCTATCATTTATCTTTGACACATAACCTCCTGAAAAAGGCCAGCGACACAACGTAAAATTGATTACGCTAATTTTTTTTTCCACAACTCAAAGAATTTATTGTCTGAGAGGAACTGCAAAGCTGAATGCTGGATTAAATGCTTAATTTTGTCGAGTAAAGCATAATGTCTAAGCAGAAACAGAACAGAAGCTAGCTTGAATGCCTGTAGGCATGCAGAATTTTTTCAGAATCCTTTCTTCGGCAGATGTTGCTAGCAATGCCAATTTGTGACCATTTTTTAACTTTTTTTAACATTTTTTTTTTTTTCCTTCAGCTGTGCAGTGACTGAATGTATAGAAATTTCAGGCTTTTAGCTTCTAATTAACACTTCCCTTCTTACAAAGTGTCTCTCCACCTGCACTAGGGTCTTCTAAGACTTTAATAGAGGACATGGACGTTTTAAGGACCTGAGTTTAATCTGCCAACTTTGAAGACAAATAAATCCCAAAATATTCCCAAACCTTTTAGTAGAATAGACCTTGCTAGGACTGGTCCGAGCACCAGAGCGAAATGCCATGCAGAGGTTAAGTCAAAGTGTACCAGTAACAAAGTCCCTTTCACCTTCTGCCTTCTCTGAGCCCCGTTAATGCTACTGACTTATACAGGTCAAACCAAGCCCGAAGCAGTTCTCAGGCTGTGCCTTCCATTTGCTGTTCACAGAGTTATTTTTGATACAGTGTGTGTTTTTTGAAGAACTTCGGCATTGTTAGATGACATCATCACAGCAATTGATGCTGAATGGGTCATGATGCTCTTGGGTCATTAAATTCTGATCATTGCTCTTACCAGCAAGAGCATTACATCACCCTTTCATAAGCAGACCTGGTTCCATCTCAGAAGTAATTAGCATTTGCCCTACTTATTTTGGAAGCCTTTCCAGCTTGTGACTTCCTACATCCAATAGATATATTGCACCCATGCTCTCTATTTTAGCAGTTTTAATATTTGCATTTTACCCCAGCAGCAATTCTGTCTTCTTTCCTTTGCATCACTAGGCAAGCTGGGCCCTCTCCATCTCATCTTCCTTATCCTTCATTCATTTGATCACCCTACTAACCCTCTCTCTCTCCTGTTTGAATTCTACTGGGGAATCTCTCAAACCTGTGGTTTCGTTTTACAGCTCATTATATCCATAGATGTCTGGATAAAACTCAGACTCATTCCTTCTAGCTCATTAGCTTTGGGTTGGCTTGCTCTTTAAATATGTAATCTGCTAGATCGTGTTTCAAACCAAGACCATCTCATTCAAATTACCTAACCGAGTTTCAGGTCTTAGGCTGTGATTCATAACTGTCTCTGTTGATTCTGAGATATATAATACACCTATAAAATAAATCAGCTTTAAAATATTTTGTGGATCTGGCTGGGATGTGCTGGACCCAGAGGCTTTATCTGTCTATGTGCTGGACCCAGAGGCTTTATCTGTACTGCTTTGTGGAGTGTTTTGTGACATACAGACTACACGTTACAGATATCTGCATCGCTACTGCTCAAGTTAAATGTGGATTCCTTCAGAGCAAAGTGATGGTGACATTAATATTTTTTATGCAGACAGCCTAAACAGCATGTTGTAGCATGAAATCCAGTGTATGTAGTGTATTGGGGTGGAGTACCAAAGCCGGTAGAAGTGATTAAGGATGGCTGGAATTAACTCTGCCAGAAACGCAAATGGATTTTGTTTCAGAGGGGATTAGATATTCCCCAGTGAACAGGACCCTGGTTTTGAGGTATCATACATGCAGTAGGGATTCTGGAGGCTCAAGACCTGGGAGAGAACTGGGAGCAAAGTTCTTTGACAGTATTGACATATCTGGATTATATTATCTCTATAAATAAGCTTTCTTTATAAGCTTGTTCTGAATTCATGTGGTGTAATTGGATCTAAACTGTGTGGCAACTTTTCTACAGATGGCAAATTTTCAGATTTCATCAGAAACATGAGATCAAAAGGTTTAGATCAATGGAGGAGGGAATGCAAAAATAAGTCCCAATTTCAGATGTAACCCTTCTCTTGTTAGCTGTATCTGAAATTGTTATGTTTAGTCCTGAAATTACTCCAGGATTTATCTTGAGGATATTATCATCTACGATCACTGCCATCCTATATCCTAATAGTTCCAAAAATCCATCTGTAACACAGGTGCTTCTCAGCACCAGAGAATGTAATATATTAGCCTACAATGTTACTGCTTGAGGTTTGCTTGGACCCTCCATATTTAATGTCATTAATGGTGTTTTACTTGCTTTCAATTTATGCAAATGTAAGCAGTGCTCTAACTGACTTCTGAAAAGATCATTTTTCCTCTGTAATATATTGTGACGATTGTTTGCATTTTTCCAGCTGTTTCCCCATGCTTCAGTGGTTACCTTCTTGACTACAAAATTAGTAGGTAGCCACACTCATGTGGAATATTTACGTTACGTATACTCATGTTTATTAAGTATGTCCCTGTCATGTCACTCATTCATGTTCTTTTCTGAGCTAAGTAATCCTGATAATGTTTCTGTTACTCTTACTGTCTTTTCACTTTGTAATCATGCTGATTACCTTTCCTGGGATATTTTCTATTTCTGTTTGCTTATTTGAAATGGATTAGGAGAAATTGAACCCACTACGTGGAGACAATATTTAGCTATTCTGTGACATTATATCATCACTCTGACTTTTCTATATTATAGACTAATTTTCTGCTGACTCTGTTGACCCCCATGCAGTAGACATATTCATCTGAAATGCCCACCCTGACAGCTTATGGCTTCCTGAATGATAGAAGGATGTAGTGGTTTTGTTTTTGTTTTTTTCCTGAATCGGGCCCTCAATTTGCATAAAATGGCACAGGGCTAACAAAGCTGGGACTATGCCATAAATATTAGAGTGGTTGATGAACTCAGCTGCCGAGCAAAACAGATAAAATAAGATACCTTTGACATTAGAGAGGTACACTTATTCCCAAGTGCCAGTCTTAGGCTGAATGTGCTTTATGAGAGAATCGTTTAAAACCAATCCTCTTTCATAATAGTCTGTGGCCAGAAGCCATAGTATAGCAGCTTTATTTGTCTATTTAGAAATGTGATAAAACAGGTTATTTTCATTCATATGTGTACAAGGGAGGAAGGGGATGTGTCTATGCGCCCTTCATACTAAATCCTATTATAAGCCCTTCATGAAGCATTAATATGTAAAAGCCGACCTCCCGCCATCTAATCTAGTATAATAAGGGCTTGGATACATTATTAATTTTTGTCACACATCTGAGGCCCCCTTTTATCAACCAAAACCCCCATCCAAATCCCTTGTTGCATCATTAAATTGTGAAAACAGCTTCATCATTCGTGACAGAAAAATGGAAGGACCCCGGGCCATATGGCAGACGGAGCAGCAGGACCAGCCACCCGCAAATGTCTCCCCAGTACCCTCCTTGCAGTGACTGGTGCTTACAACACCCTGCAATGCAGCAAGGTGACAAAATCGTCTTGCTTTTTTTTTTTTTTTTTTTTTTTTTTTTTTGTGCAATATTGGCTCCTTTGCCTGGAAACAGACGAAACCAACAGCAGTGCCTGGGTTCATAGCCCAGTTTAATCTGCAGGGTTTTGACCTGGATGTGAAGGGTGGAACTGGCAAGTACAACAGCAGGAGTTCTCTCATACAGTGCAAGGTCAGCTTCTGTCTTCAGAGGTTCAGAAGCTGGCTCTCATCTAATCATTCCCTGGTTATGCTGAGAGCTATATATTGTTTGCAAAAGAAATAAACCTCACACAATATCTCGACCTACAGGAAAATGTAAAGATGTAAAGTTCCAGGAACTCTTTGTACTTCTATTGCTAAACCAATACTTAGCTTATGTATTTCATGTTTGTTGTCGTTAGGACTGACTGAATTAAGAAGAAAGGTATTACAATTTCAGTGACACACAAATGACACACTTTCTGTGAAAATCTTTGGGTCTCTGAGATGAAATGCTCTGACATATAGTTGTCTGAAATATCATTCGGGTTATTCATGGAAATAATCCTATCGGATTACTTGCTGGGTACAAGGATTTAGCCCTTAATAACAAGATGAATGGCACTTTAAAAACAAAAAAGAATTTGAAGTGAAAGGTTGATTTATATATTTTCATTCAGGTTAGAATGTGACAATGATGAAGAGTTAACAGAGATGAGAGATAATTAGGTTGCAGAGAAATTCAGGGTAGTTCTGTAAGGATGATCCTTAATGTTAATAGTGCAAAGATTTGTGGTTTAATAGATAATGAGAAATATAAGTCATTATCATGGAATTACAATATGACATACATTTTTTTTAAGATGTCATTATATTCTGCTTTCTCTAGGTCTTTGTGTATGAGAGTTCTAATGCTTAAGGATACACAGATGAGCTAAAATAGTCAGCTTTGTTTTACCAAAGAGTCTGTGATTATTACACATCTATTTTTGAAACAGTGTTTGGCATGTACAGCCAAAAACTGCATTTGTATTTTAAATATGTTTTCTTGGGAATGAATTCCCCAGCCTGTAAGACCCATTAACAGTGACCCATTAATTTCAAAGAATCTTTGCTGATTTATGGTAAGTATTTAACCTGTTAGCTTCCTAACCGTGATCAATGAGGAAATCCTGCCATGGCATTTTGGTACTGCTTTTGATAGGACAATGGTTTTATTACACATGTCCAGCGTGTTTTTTACATAATTTTAAAAAGGATGAGTCAGAGGTTAAAATATAACTGTATTTAAATTATCCTGAGATGAGGTGGTAAAAAACAGCATAGCTTGGTACCTTTCCATATGCATGTGACAGCACAGCAGGAGGTTTGTTCAGACAGTTGCAGCTTTTCATTGCACAAATGTGGAATAGGAAATATTAATTTAAACAAAATTATTGTTTTTCTAGGTTAATGACAGAACAAATACATAATGCTAGGCTCAAGAAAGTATTAGTGCATCTAGCCTGACATTCTCTGTGGCATTAGACCTTATGTTTTGCTTAATTCTCTCTTACATTTCACTTAATAACCCCTGTACTAAAAGCATTTATTTGTAGTAGCTAAAGTACAATTTTCAAAATAGGAATGTAACACCCAAAGGAGAAGAGTTCAGTATATTATTTTCCAGTGCTAGCTGTTATTACTAACATTCATGCTTTGCCTGTTTTTTTTTTTGTTTTGTTTTGTTTTTGTTTTTAATCTGGCTTTACTTTCTGATTCTTGTTATATCTTTCTACTTGTTATGTCTTTCTACTTTCTATATCTTTCTAAAAAATGTATACCTAGGATTTTTTTCCAGAGGAGTTAATTGTATGTTTTAGAATCAAATTACCTCCAAGTACTCTTTTTGATATACTGATATACTGAATACATAGTTCTTGGTATTTCTTTCACTATATTCTATCTTTCATGTCGTTTTGTGACCTTTTCATATCCAATCTCTGATTTTTAATCTCAATATGCATGTACTCAAATAACCTGCAACAATCCATGGTCATTTCCATTGACCTAAATACACTGACTGCTCTACATACAGAAATATACATATCCCAGGATTGTATCAGCTTCCCTGCTAGAACATCTTGTTGGAAGCTCATGACAGGTTTCTGGAACAGAATGGCTTAGGACCCCACTCAGTGTCACAGCTTCCCAGGGTGGTTTCCCACTCCCCAGTGTTACTTGCACTTAAGCCTCATGTATTATTTTGAACAGAACCCAGCTTACCAACTGATCTTTAATATATCTTCTCATTGCCTGGTCCATTTTGCACCCACAAGTTTATCAGCATTTATACGTATTCCTCAAATGGCTGAAGAAATGTCAACATCTCTGTAGATCTTGCTTAAAGACTGCTCAGCACTATCATAATAGTGTCTAAATCCTTGAAGTGTTCATAAACAGTAGCCCATTAATCGTTATAGTCTACCAGCATGAAATATATCACTTTTCTAATCACAGGTACCCACTTGGTTGTGCAAAACACAAAGAGAAGGGGCTCTATCACACCACATGATGACTTAGGCAAACACCCCCAAATGATCTGGGGTCCCTATAGAGTATACAGGCAGAAAAAAGCATGTTTTGGGAGTGATAAAATACACCTGAGGTTTTAAGTGCTTCCTAACTCACTTGCTTCGTTAAACCGTATAGATCCTCCTAGAGGAGCTCAAAAACAAGAAAATCTGCACCAGTTTCCAGAATGTAGTGACAGTGATTTCAAAGCATAAAAACATCCAAACCTGCTTACAATATAATCATTAAGAGACTACAAAATAATGTAATTTTAAAATCTAATTTCTGAATTAAATATCAGAATATTGCATTCTTTGAATTGTTTTAAAACATTTGAATATCTTGGCCTTCACATTCCACTTAAATCAAATTTGGAAAGATACTTGAAGAACCACCAAACCGCAAATTTCTTTTTTTTTTTTAATGGAATTTCAGTATATGAGAATGATTGTTTTTAGTTTTTTGTTTGTATATTTGTTCTGAATTTGTCAAGAGAAGGTGACATCTGATTAGCTCCAGCTGGAGTTCTTTTCATGACCTAAGTAGAAATTAATACTTGGTGGGGTTAGGAGACTGTCAGCATTTCATACTGCTTCTGTTCACATCTCACGGTAATTGCATAATGATAGCCCCTCTGGTGGGAGCCACTCTAAGGCTGACATTCAAACCTGTAGTTTAAAAGCATTCAAACGAGATGTTCTTTGTGCTCTTAAATGGCATTAACTGCCATTATGAGTAATAGCTCAGCTGATTAAATAGTCTGGATACATGATATTAGTACATCACACTTGAGTTTTCATGTTTTCTTGATTTTTTCAAGGAAAAATACTTATAAACAATGCAAAAGCAACTCAGTTCCTTCTTCATGAAAATTCCACTCACAGTAGTGAATATCTAACTTTAGTGAAAAACTTTGCATTGTATCCCCAGCAATCTCAAAAAAAAAGTCTCCCTGTTTATTCACTCTTCTGTGAGAAAGCGCTGCCATTACTAACCAGAATGGGTTGTAACCAATAAACATTTACATAATTTTGAACTTGTATCTGGAATCTGCTCGTATGTTCTTGGCCCTGTTGTCTCAAAACCTCTCAATCATGGGGCTAATTTTCTCCTGATGAAGATATTTAGAGAAACATCTCTGCAGGAGCCATTAATTTCACCCTGTGCAGCTCCCTGCACAGGAGAGAAGGGCATTGTTTTTAGTATAAAGTTCTGCACAAGTTCAGATTAACAACCTAGATTAGTTGCAAACTTGGATGCCCATGAGACAAAATGCCTTCTCTAATCTACTAGAACATGCCTCAGTGCTCTGCTCATTGGTTTATGTTTTATCGATGACAAAGTTGATTGTTCATTGAGAACGTAACCCTGAGAAAAGGTATAGCTGTAATAAACTCTACCCATGGGACCCCACATTGGGCTTCCTTTGTTCCTCCAGCCTATTGTGGTTGCCCGTGTAATGATTTTGTATCAGCACCTTCCAGAGGCGGGTCCTCCTCTGGGAGGAGAGGTCTCCAGCCTTGTAGCAACCGGAAATTCTCTGCTATTTTCACACACTTCTCAAAGGAGACAAGTTTAAAATTTCACTGATTGCAAATGAGGGTGCACCTGAGGCCCAACCCATATCTTTTGAAAAATTATATTGTCTTGTAATGTGCTGAATGTGCCCTATTGCTATAGAAGTCAATAGAGGCTGAAAGTCAGGAGCAGCAACCTTTGCAATGCACTAGCCCAGCTTCTCCTGATCACCTGAGAGTTACGTGTACAGGAGAGGTAATTCTCAATGTGCTCTACAATTTTGAAAGACATTTTTGTTTGATCTTGTTGGTACTATAGCAGTGTAAATGTAACTCTTTCAAATAAAGCATTTTTCTTTAGAGTTGGACTGAAAAGACTATAACAAAATTATCAGTTATACAAAGTGAGATAGTGAGACCCAAGATAGCAAGAGCAAATTCCTGAGAAAGTCCATTTACTACTTGTTAATCTGTAAATCACTAAATGTGATCTGCCAGAAGTAATGGAGAGCTGTGTGTGACAAGAGCAGTGGGTCAAGGCAGAGCAGAATAACTGTGCAGCAGAAGCCTTGAGTCGTACAGTTAGCAAAGGATGTCAGTAAAATGCTGCCCATTGACAGACTCAACTATTGGGAAAAAAAAAAAAAAAAAAAAAAAAAAAAAAAAAAAAAAAAAAAAGTTAGAGAGTTCCCAGCAACACAGAGTTGCTAATTCTTTATTGGCAATAAGCATTTTAAAACAGGGGCAGGATCAAGATAAAGAGATCCTGCCCAGTTTGGAATTAATGCATTGTGTGTAGAAAGGTTTACTTGATACCACAGGGGGGTCATTTCTTCCACGTGTTGTATCTTAGTGACACATTCAAGCTATGTCAACCCCATCTCTATAATTGGTTGCTAGACTGAATCTTTATGTCAAGCAAACCCTGTCCTGTACACTCTGCAACTCCCTGTCAACAGCAAATTAAGCTCACAAAACAGACCTTGACCCTCTCCCCAGTTTCCTTCCATGACACTCTTGGCAGTCGGGAGGCAGTTTTTCTTTCGTTCATGCTATCTTTCCAATGTAATCATTACCTCCTTCACTCTCAGGGAATGGATCATTCTCCCTGTTGAAAATCTTCATTTTTCTTCAGCTCAAGGCTGTTTCTCATGGATTGTCTTCAATCTGGTTATGTTAGTCTAGAGGCTGTTATTTATTTTTATTTTTAATGTGAAGGACACCTGAAGTTAGTTTTTCTGTATGAAATCAGACTTGCTCTGAATGTAAAGGAAAGCATTGATGGCACAAAGATATTCAGTGAGGATTAAAACAAACAAAATGTTACTTGGCTGTCATCCACCACAGTGTGAAGGGACCAGCTGAGGCTGTAACGTGTAAACCAACAGAGGCTTTTATAGTAGTTCATATTCTAATGGTACTGTAGGCCTCTAAGCCTATGTGCCCACTGCTCTGACGTGTTCTGATGCAGGCTTTCTTGGGAAAGGTATGCACATCATGCTTTCCACCCTATTTTGGGTACCACTTAACCCTCCAGTCATTCTGTTTGAGTTGAACAGGTAGATGTCAAAATCCGTTTGTAGCATTCAGGAACTAATTTGGGGTTTGGCCTCCTCAGTGCCCTGTTATTCCAGCCACAACCCAGCTCTCCATTCTATGCCATTTTTTAAATCTACAGACTAAATATAAATCAAAACCACTATCCATATTTGACTATTTGCAGTTACTGGCCAGCGTGTCACAGGTAGTTCCTACTTAAGCTTGTGGTTTACATGGTCACTTGCCTTATGTGGGAGGTGTCTCTCAGGCTTCCAAGGTGCTAATAACTAACCACTCATCTATGAAAGCTGCTGAGTTAAAGTACATCCAGGAGTAACTGGAACTGGTCTGCGTTCACTGGTGTAAATGTAAGTGTTCATTAAGATGAGGAAAGTTTGATTGACCTGTGCCAGGTAGTGTGTTTATATCACCGAGTTTTCCTGGGGATGTCCAAGCCATTGTCTTGCAAATTGTTGTAGTTACACGATTTTATATCTGGATTGATGTAAATTAAGGACATTGCTATGGCAAATGAGGACAGACTTCTGTTTCTCTGAGTAAAATCCTGCAGTTTTAAGCAAAAATCCTGTTAATATTGAAGAGTTACAGACTGTGCAAAGATGCAAAAACGCTCAAAGGAGGAGCCCTCTAGCGAGCTGTTAATTGTTGTTTGCAATAGTCTTTTGCGTTTGCGAACCATTGTCAGAAAGCTGGCATTCGTAAACTGACGGACAGTGGACACGCCAGTTTAATAACTGTTGTGTTCTGGTTTTATTTGCCGAAGGAGGGACGTTAGGGTTATCCCAGTTCTGGAGGATCTGCCCATTAGTAAATGCTCATTATTGTTAATGTAGGCATCTGTCTAAAATGTATTTACTTTGCAGAGTCTTTTGCCATAGCTCCTCTCTTTCTCCAAGCCAGCTTTCTCCCCAGGCAATCTATCCTACCTTTGATGTTGCACACTCCTGAGAAGAGTTAAAGGTATATATTGCTGATTTTAGTATCCATTTGCACTTAGTTTGTAATTGTTTTGAAGAGGGGCACTAGGACCTTTGCTGTTTCTCCGAACGAGGAGCCTATGGCATTAAGTGTGGATGTGAAAGCCTCATGTGTCTTGAATACTCTGCGGATCTAATTAACAGGTAGAATCGCACCCTGGGTGCTTGAAAAATGGCCAGACACCATAGAAACGAGTCCTTAAGTCCCCGCACCATCTGCACTTTCCTTTCATTGTGTAGGTCTCATTGAAACATGTTTTTCGACCATTCGAAATTCATTTGCGTTAATGGAAAATTCCTGCCGATGCTTTTCCTTTTCATAGGAAAAAAAAAATCATAAAATTATTTCTTCGATAATGTATATATATATATATATATATATATAGCTTTGAAGCAATAACGAACCTCCGGGCTTGCCTCTGAATGCGGGTCTTTGCCTGGCGTCTCTACAACCTCCCCAGGCAACTTTTTTACGGGGAGAGGGAACTCCGCGCCCCCCCGGAGCTCGAAGTGGGCGCCCCATGCCCGAGCAGAGCACCCCGACAGCCCCCCCCGGCACCCCTGCTCCTGCACAGCGCCTGCCATCGGGACGGGGCCGGCTGTTACCTGTTCGCTGCCAGTCGGGACGAGATATACCCGCCGGGGATTTGGGTGATTATGTATCCCCAGAAAAAAGAGCCGTGGATCATGCCAACTGTTTCGGGATCCCAATTGAACTTCGCTTTCTTCCAGCGCAAGGGACCGGGAGAGAAGGAGAGAAACAGCAGACGGAGGCCGTCAGCGGGCCGGGATAACGAGCGCACCCGCGGCAGCTTCGGCCCGGGGTGCGACCCTCTCCCCACCGCAAACACTCCTCCTGCCCCCCAAATTCCCTGCGCCTCCCCCTGCCCCCCGAGCTCCCCGCGCCTCCTCCTGCTCCCCTTGCTCCGAGCCGCTTCAAAGCGAGCCTCGGCATTTGCCGCCTTTCCCACGCAAATCCTTGGTCCCGGTGTTTCCAAACATTCCTGCACAACCTCCCCGGCTCCGTTACATCCTACTGCGGTCGGTTGTTCGCTGTCCTCCTTCCCCCTCCCCTGTAGTTATTTTACGAGATAGCTGCGCTTTTCGAGGTTGTGTGCGACAAGGGAAAAAATACATATATATATATATATATATATGCCCGTAAATTGTACCGCAAAAGGGCTTTGGGCTGGGAACTGAAAGGGAAAAGTAGGAACAGCCGGTGAAAAGCTCTTCCCCTTCAGCAGCGGGATGCGAGGGGCGGCGGCGGGGCCGGGCAGACCGCGGGGGGGCCGGGGAGCGCCCCTGGGCCGGGCCCGAGGCGGGGGAAGGGCCCCGGGAGCGGCGGAGCCCGGCTCGGCTGCGCTCCGGTGCCTGACCTGGGGCTGGGAATTGTACCGAGAGGCCAGAGGAGTTACGAGGGAAGGGTTCCCACCTCTTTAATAATTTTTCCTCCTCGGTGTATGGTGCTGTTATTGACCATGTCCACGATGGCCACTCCCAAGTTACATCGGATCCCGAAGGAAATGCAGAATCCCAGTCCACTCATGATGGCAATGATGTACCTCCGGGGCAGCCCGAAGCAGGTACAGTCGCAGAGCGGGGCTTTCTTCTCGGGCATTTCCACGGGCTTCCCATCTTCCGTCAGCTCGATGGTGTCCCCGGGCTTCTGCCTCTTCTCTAGGACTCTGCCCGACACAAGAAGGGAAAGTCAAGCCCCGGCGCCGGCCCTACCGCCCTGCCCGAATGCACGGCTACCTCGGGCAGCCGGAGGCTTAAGTTCACCGCTCCCCCCGCCCCTTTGGCTGGCTTTGGCTCGAGTTGAGTGTTTACTCCTTGTTTTCCGTTCACCTTCAGCCGTTCTTCAGCTGTGACCTGTGGGAGTCACCGTTAGTCATCCCCAGCTCCCCCCCGCCGCCCCGCCGCAGAAAGACAAGGAGGAGCTCTAGCTGGGAATTGCTCATCTATCATTAAAGACTTCTGCTTAAATATGTAGGGCGCATTAAGAAGACATCATCTGTAACCACTGCAGAGGCGCCATGTTGGGTAGCCCAAGAGACATAGGCTGGAAACTAAAGCAGTCTTCTGGAGCTGGTTTTGTTCTCTCGTGGCTGTACTAGAAACACCGAGGGGAACAGGCTTGGTGTGCATTTTGCTTCTGGTCTCGGAACAAAAGAAATAGTAACAGAAGGGGTAGGGGGAGCGATATCGCTACTTATTTTAGATTTGCAAAATGGCTGTCACATGCAGGGGAAGAAAACATGACTGTCTTTGGAGAGCTGACATCTCCGGAGAAGTCTTTGCAAAAGATCGCCTATGCTCGGCGACACGCTGCGGGCATGCGATCGCTGGGCAGGGTTCACCCTTCCCGCTCAGCTCTAACCTCCACCTCATCGCTCCCGCTGCCTCGCTTTTACACGGAATCCTATCTCCGAGATCTCAGTGTGCAGGAATCTGAAGGGAACCGGTTATTTGCAGCCATTTCCGATCAACAGAAAAATGCCGAAAAATAAATAAATAAATAAACAAACAAACCACCAACACTGTCATTCACGAAAGGTGACTTCGAACATTTCATCTCTTCTTTGGTGGAAAAGCTTTAAAAACGTCGTGCGGATAATACGAAAGATCGGGTTTATCAAGCAGGTGCCCCATGCTGTATCTCTTAATCTTCTTTTTGCAGTCACCGAGATGTTTAAAGGACAGAAACACTAACCGCTTCCATCCCAGCTCCATCCTCTTGAGGAGCGAGTACGTGACCATTTCCCACAGTCGGCACTCTCCTGGCACTGCCTTAACCCCGCTTTAGGAATGTTTTCTCGCCTCAGAAGTTCTCCTCAGAGGAGCTTCTTTTTGACGTTAACTCATCCGGCTAATGGGGCAGCAAGAATTAGCAGAATCAAGCTCAAAAGGTTCTCTGTGTTTTGGAGCAAATGCGGAGATTTTCGCTAATAGTTGCTCATTTGAAATCCTGACGATTTTTTTCTTTGCTGGAAGAATTATATTCATGCTTTAAGACCGCATTTTTTTTACTGTCTAAAGTTGTAAATAAAATGCAGCACAGTGTTTTTAAGTTAACAAATTCGTTTGAGTGAATAAAGAATGATGTAGAAGTGTCTTCTCACAGAATTGACTTATCTGCGGCAAAACGCTAAGGTGTGAGGGACGTGAAAACTATTTTAATTCTTAGAATAGGAAAAAAAAAAGAGTTCAGTCCTGTGCCTCGAAAAAAATAGTAAATGGTGTATTTGTTTATTAACGGGGGAGTTCAAACGGAATTCTGCCGCAAAATACTCACTGTACGATATAAAAAAACCAGCACCCATGTTCGTGTCACTTATGTTTTGTAGAAAAAAAAAAAAAAAAAAAAAAAAAAAAAAGAGGGCTTTTTTCCTTAACGATATTTTTAAGCAGCTTCTCTGATTACCTGTTATTCCTTTTTATTTTTCTGATTACTGAGGGTGGTTTGAATAGGATGGTGAAATTCAGACTTTTCACTATGTTGTTGGTTTTAGTTGTTCTTTTGGCTTTTCAAACTTGTACCTTTCCTGCTAACATGAAAATGTTAATTTTCTCTTATCACTTCGCTGATATTTCCCCTTCCCTGAAAATGGCAGCAGAAGTTGTGACTCATGGTGTGGACCAGCCTTGTGCTTGTGCCCAATACTGCCGCATAGGTATGGAAAAGACTTTTACGTGACCTACAATAGGCAGATAAATCCGCAGTTAGCTTTAGTCCGTAATTCGGAAAAACTTCGGGCTAATTTCTGGCACAGGGGACGATCGAAAATACATTGGATTTTCACAGGCTATTCTCAAACGTCCTGGAGGTCACTGAAGCCACTAGATTGGACGGGGTACGAAGTGTCAACTTTAGTACATACCCTCTTAGGGATGCGCGGATTTGTGTCTGTATCTGTGCATACAGAGCTTAAAGATGGTAGAAACGTGGACACACAGACACATACGGTTATGCCTATGAGTTTAGCAATTTCAGTTGTGCATTACTTGTAAGACAAGTGGATGCTTCTCAATGCAGGTGGATAAATAATTAAACACATCCATCTATATGTTTCAGCTTCAGAAGAAGAAAATCGTTTGGATATCAATTATTTATACATCTCCGTGTTTATCTTCCTCTGACGACAAATTACACAAGGGACAAGACTAATCGAAACTCGGAAAGATTATTATTATCATTTTTTAATGATTCGTAAGGGCAGCAATAAAGATCCTGTGACTGCATTGCAAAATTAACACAAAACAAAAATACAGGGAGCTGCTGTCTGCTGGTTATGATTTGAAAATAGGGTCCTGTTTTTGTGCGAGGAAGATGGGGTGATCTTTGACTACATATTTACTGACACCATCTACGAATCAGATAGACAAGTTGCGAGGGTGCCATATTGAGAAGCTTCAGCACTAGTTTCCAGGATCCAGATTATATCGGCGATATCTAACCAGCTCCCAGCCCCTCCGCCACCAACCTCCCCAAAGCATACCTATTCGTCCTCCTTCAGCAGCTGACGGTTAAGAAAAGGTTCCGATTATTTCTAGCAAACAGGCTTCTGTAATAGATCTCAGTCTTACCTGTAGAGTTGACCGAGCGATTTTCCAGCAAAATTCTTCAATCCCTCCTTGCCGGGGGTCAAAATCCTTTGTTTTACCGACTCCATTCCTGCAGGGGTGCTCGCTGGATTCTGCTCTGCTCTGGATAGGGCACCGCTACGAGCAACGGTGGTTCATATTGGTTTGATCTCGTAACTTTCCCCCCCTCGTGAAACGGCTATCGGTGCACCTCCGGGTAAAGGCAGGGGGAGAGGCGGCGTGCGCGCGTGTGTGAGCGACAGAGGGAGAGGGAGAGACGGCGTGCGGAGCCGGGGGGGGAGAGGGCGAGGGCGAGGGAGCGCGCGTGTGTGCGGCAGCGAGCGGCGGGCTGAGAGCGCCGCAGGCAGCTCCCGGCAGCGCGGAGCCGCGAGGCACGGTCAGAAAGTCTCCTCGGCCCCGCGGGCTTCAGGGGCGGCGGGCTCGCGGCGAGCCATGCCCGGCTGGGAGGGGACGGAGCCCCCCTCGCGGGAGCGTTTCCAAGAAATCTCCGTTTGGCGCTGGCGCTTTCCCCGGCTGTAGGGGGAGGGGTGCCGTCGGCCGCGCTAGGCGGGCGGCCCGAAATTCCCCGGGGCTGCAGCCGCCGGAGGGCGCGGAGCGCCGGCCCGAGCTCTGCTCCCGCCCCACCGCCCCACCGCCCACCCGCGGGTCGCCCCCCGAGGCGGCGCCGGCGCCGAGCCCCGTCCTGCAGCACCACGGACGGCGCCGGCAGCACCGCGGACAGCGCCCGGCAGCACCGCGGACGGCGCCGCGACCCCGCCTCCGCCCGGCCCCCGAGCACGGGGGGCCCCGGACGGGCCTCGTGGGGACCCCCCCTTGGCCCCGGCACCTGGGGCGAGACAGGGCGAGTGTCGCTGCTCCGCCGGGCGGGGGAAGGACATGGCCTTCGCGCAGTCCGCCGCGCTTCTGGGGAGCAGGGCGTTAGCTGCAAGTAGTGCGGCTCTTGCTGTACATAAATGGGTAGCGTCCATTTGGAAGGTGTATTTATCTCTACATCCGTATTCGCTTGCACAGCTTATTTTATGTCACAGTAGGCATTCCTTAGTGACCGCTTTCTCTTAAGCACTTAGTATTTTCATATCTTTTGTGTCCTCTGTGTTCCTGCATTGGAATAGGCCCGTGCAACACCCAGACTTGATATGCGGTATTTTCAGCACTGGTATGAGCGTGGCATATTCTGACAACAGAGTTAGTTTTCTTTCCAGAATCTAGCAGTAATTTTCTGACTTTAATTGTTTTGCACTAGATTGTAGAAGCAAAGCATATTATTTCTTCCTAAGTCATATCTCTTATATTTCATGCTAATCTTGAGGTTTCCGTACATTTGTTAATTCAAAAAAAAAAAAAAAAAAAATTGTGTTTTAAACATTTTTTTTTTCCTAAAATTATTAAGCTCCTTCACTTGCTTAATTGATGACAAATTGTAAACAGCGTATTTTAAAAGTAAGTCTCCCTGAGGAAAATGTGTGTTGTAGCTGCAGTATGCGAAAAGCAAGTGCTCTTTGGATTTATATAAATATTTTTTTCTAATGTTGCCCTCTGGTGGAGGGTTAATGAAATTTTACAGCAGCAAAGCACGTTTATACATAAAAGGCCAATTATTTTAATACTGAAATTTCCATAATGACTAATCTCTGTAGAATTTCAGTATTTCAGAGTTGTAAAAGAACGACAAAATAGTACAGTAGCAAATATATTAAACTATATGTAATCGAAGCACTGCTAATTAACATCATAACATAGTGCTGGTTTCTGCATCATGGTAGCTACTGAATGTGGTTTTCAGCACAGTTTTCTGTATGGAATCGTTATTACCATTGCACTGCTGAAAGAATTTTTTCCCAGTACATGCAAACCTAGACAGTTATATAAGCAAGTCTTCCCAGTGTTTTGTGGCTCCAGTGTGCTATTGCAGATGCTCGAAGGAAACCTGTGTACATAGTTGTTTTTTTGTTTGTTTGTTTGTTTGTTTGTTTTTCTGAGGGGTACCAGGAACAAGAAATAATTTAGTAGGGGTGAAACAGGTTTGGATTCCATAAAGCAAGCCTTTCAGAAAACTACTGAGCACTTTTTTTTAGTTGGAATTTGAGATTGTAAAGTCTGCAGAGCAAGGGTGTTTCATTTCTTTACACACTACATACAAGAAGGAGCTCTGGCACTCTTTTAGAAAGCTCAGCCACATTGGTGTCATGGCTCAATGTAGCAGCAGTAAATACTATTAAAATAATAACATTTAACAAGTAAATGATGACTGATTTGGGAAAGAGAAATAATCTATCATACCAAATGCAAATGGATTTAAAGGCCAGATAAGACATTCCTGGATATAGACACTTAGCGGAAGAGGATGAGTCTTTAATTGCATGAAACATGCAGAATAGCAAATAACCTTGGGATAGTAAAATGCTATAGTGAATAGGCTGCTGCTGTAACCATTTGAAACAGCAATTTTACAACTATTACATACTATATCCAGATATTACTGAGTCGCATCCTGATCCAAGTCAGCTGTTCCGGTTCCAGATGAAGAACCGATAAGAATAGTAGAAAGTGAATGTCAGTAGCATTGTAAAAGATGTCCAGACATGTCAACTTTTTAATCATTATTTATTAGGTATTTAATTTTGGTAGAGTAAGCTATTTCTAGAAGAAACAACGCATAACAATATATGTTATCAGTATTGTTAGCAATAATTATTTCTATAATGAACACCGGTTACATACGTGCTCCTCTCACAAAAGGCCTAATTCAAATTAAATTGAAATCATTGTGAGTTCTATCCACTGGCAACAGAGGCAAGTAATATGGAAGAAAGTTCATCATGCAGAAAATTCTAGTCTGGCTGTCACTGCTAAATGGTCACCTATTGCCCAGAAGCAAAGAAATTCAGTCAAAAGACACCCAGAAAAAAAAAAAAAAAGAGAAAGCACCAAGACTGTGTGATATCATATCATATCATATCATATCATATCATATCATATCATATCATATCATATCATATATCATATCATATCATAAAAAATAAAATAAATACTATATAATATAAAGCAGATGCAGAATGCTGCAGATGCTGCAGATGCCTGCAGTTTTTCACATGGGGCAGAAAGCTAATTGTTTAATCATGAATTTTTTTAATTAGTTAAAATTCTCTTTGTCTGATAAGATTTTCTTTTTCTTTTGATTGTCTGAAGGCTAAAGGACTGAGTCCTTACCTGTCCTTTTGTTTCTAGAAATAGTCCCTTTATACAAGTTTCTGACTGGGCTATTTCAACAAATTAAGCAAAAGAAATGAAAAATTACAATTGTGGTTTTTCACTCAGTTTTTTAATATTACTCCATATCTGATCTCAATTTTTTCTATCATAACCCTCTGAATAGGTTCTAAATATATCATAATCCATTTATAAGACTACAGAATCTACACAGAAATATACAATTCTCTTCCCTAAGATTTATTTTTGCTGAAGCAACCTACACCCAAAGCTAAAATTTTCATCAGTTATACATTCCAGTAATTTTAAAATGCAATTTTCAATTCCATTTTTGACCTTACCTTTGCTGCTGATACACTACAGTATGGATTTGCTCTTTCCTAGGTGTCAGGCACACAGAGGTTCCAAATGAATATGTATTTTGTGATCCATTTTTTGAAATAATCATATGCTCATCACTTCAAAATCTTATGATCACACACATTCAAGCTAAGTAAGAGATTTTGTCTTCTCTATCTACTACAAGGTGACATAGTACTGTTCTTATTGATATAGTCTTGACTTTGGAAATAAATTATCACTGAGAAACCTTAGTTATGCCATTAAATGTATGTCTGTTATGTTGAGTCGCTTGCGACTGAGGTAGCATACACATGCCTCAAAAGGCACGGTTTAACTCGTGCTCCTATTTATGGCAGTTGTCCATATCAAATCTGATATATCCATCAAATCTGATGGAATTTGATGTCACCTTCAAATAAATTTGTTACTTTCTTTTGGACCATGGAACTGCAAAAGCCCAAAGCAATGCCAAAATAACGATCTTGCTTGTCAGGCCACAAGGAACAGCTTCTTCATTTTTGTTTGTTTGTTTGTTTTTATAAATCTTATTTTTCCCCATAAACTATTTATTGAAAGTAAATATCCAGTCAGGATATTCATTGTTTTAGGCATATAAAATATTAGTGTTAACTCCAATGGCAATACCTACATTTCACGTAATCCAGGGTGTGTTCGGCTCCTGTGTGGCAAGAGCAGGTTTCATGGTCATGTTGAGGCTGTTGCTTCAGCCCTCTAGTGGTAAAAGCCTCTAAAGCATTACAAGCGCAGTGAATTTTATTTTCTAATACGGGATTTCACTGTGAAAACAAAACAAAAAAACACTAGGTGATATTAAGTTCTCATATAAAACTATTCCATGGTAGGAAATTTTCTGGTTACTTTACATCAAGATTTAGTTATTTCCTCTCTTCTCCCATTCCTGTTTAAAACCTCATTTGTTTTTTAATACAGCAACTAGATTTAAAATAAAAAATCTAATAAGCATTCATCCAATAGTAAATCCCCTTTAAATTGCCAAAGCAATGGTATTGGTATGATTTTTTTATGTTTATTTATTTATTTATTTATTGATATGTCTGTGGAGAAATTTGACAGTGTAGGATATAATTAACTTTAAAAGTAGATGTAGATGCTTATCTTTTCCCCAGATATTACAGGAACTTTGAATTCCTGTACTGCTCCATGAGTTAAATGCAAAGGATCCCTAAGGACATCAAGCCATCTGTCATGTTACGCAGACAGAAAGGCACCTACCTCGGGGGGTGAAACGGAGTAACAATTCTCTCAGTACTCAGGAAAGCTGTGCAACACTTGGTGAGTGGGATGCGATTACCCACAATGAAACCAAGCCAAGCATTGGAGCATATTATCCTATCTTTTATTAATATGATTCTTAATGATCTTTTATATCATTAATCTATCATTATTTTATTGTTCCGTCCTGTCTACCGTTGGACTGTTTAACGGCATGGGCAAGGCTTTTACACAGGAGTTATAGTCAGGTCTGTTTTCACTATTTTAAAACCTTGGGGCAAATGTACAAACTGAAGAATGGATTATGGGGCCTTTTATTGCTAGAACTAGAAAATCAGAACCATCTTTTCTAAGGCTGCAGTAGTCCTCTCTTCTGTTGACTTCTCTCTTAATATTATTTTAAAATGTATTAAGGGAAGTTTGGGGAGGAATTGCCATTGATTCAGATCACAGGGTACGCAAATGTGAACAGCGCTTAAATCTATTATAGACAGTCATTCAATAGGCTAACCATTTAAAGAGATACCAAAAGTAACTTCACATGCATCATTTGATCAGGAAACTATTCCTGGTGGGAGAACAAACAAACAGACAAACAAAACAGCTCTTAATAGATATTTGAGAAAGAGTTGTTTAGTATAGCAGGGAACTGACGTCTGAGTTTGTGGGCAGACTCATGGACTACAGTGCTGGGTCTGGGACTGATCTCACTGCCTGAATTTCCCACTCTGTTTTTCCATGCCTCAGTTTCTTGCATGTGAAGGACAGTGAACAATCCTTCTTTGCGGGAAACACTGATTTATCCATATGTGTATGCATGTATAAGAAAAGCAATGTAAATGAAATGCTGCATGAGAAAAATATATGGAATTTCTATTACATGTAAAGATGTTTCTCCATGGAAAAACTCATATGTAAAACTGTAGTTAGTAAACTACATCCACAAAACATAATTTGCTGATGATAGAGACAGGCAACACATTTCATCATCAGCACTAGGCTCTGCCAGAACAGGTTCCAGTAATCTAAAGGCATTTGTGTATTTTCAGCTGCTATGTCATCACTCTTCTATGTAGAAGGATATTGAAACAGTTTGTATAACTGTAGCAATAATAATAATAAGGAGGAAGCATATCTTTTTAGTTGATGTCTGGGGTCAGTGGAGTCTTGTGGAAAGGTATCAGTGATTCCCTTGCCTTCTCAGGAGCCAGGTTTTTCACAGAAAGAGACTTCCATTTGTCCAGTATTTCCTTCTTGTTTCATTTCTCGACAAGCTGACAACCATCACATGAATTCAAGACTGAATCTCATCATATTTCATCTCCTCAGTTTCCGTGGAATCAGTCTAGTACAGTCATCTCTAATCTGGATCCAAAATAGGAAAATAAGGAATCTGATGGGGTTCTTATGTTTTACATTCACATCTGCATCAAATCACACTAATCCAAGATAGCAATGCCAGCATATCCTCAAATAAATAGCATTTTAATCAGAGCACTCTTGTAATTTTATCTATAATACAAAATCAAATACAAACATTAGAGTGAACATGTCTGACTTTCTGAGGCACCATTTACTTGCCTTCAGCAATCCTAGCTTTCTCCTACCCCCTCCTCACAGCAGGACCTATTCAGGACATATGTGAACTCCAGTCCTCCCCTGCATGTTCCCTAATGCTTTCCTGTCAGCATCTTAGCTCCTGTCATGTCATCAGCATGCCCTTTTCCTCTCCCTTACTGTGTTTCATTTAATTTCTATACAAAAATGCTTTTGTAAACTATTTTTTTTTTTTTTTTTTTTTAATTTGTAGGGAACTCTTATCTCTAGGCCTTCAGTGTTTCTGGCCAATTTGACTGAAATAGGTTCAAAGTGTTGACAAAGGGAAACTGACATAATGAATTGTGCAAGTCTCATTTCATTAGAAAGCTAAACCGAAACAACCCACTCTTGATGTTGTTGCTTTTGTTGATCTCAGGTCTCCCTGAGAGTGGAAGGTGTCCTTGATAATACTTTTGAGAAACAGATCTTTTGCTTTGTATAAATCACAAAGGTCTCACTCGTTTTATACAATAAATATTTTAAAAGATAAATACTAGATACCTTCTTAGGACAATATGCCCATGCATCTGAAGGCATAAAAGTCCAAATGTTCTTCTTACCACAAGATATAAAGGAAAACCAAAGACTGTAAAAACTGTTGAGGTAATGTGAGCACAGAGAGGCTATTCCTGTTGCTGTGTTGAGTACCTAAGATGTTCCTCCTCTCTCCAAAACATTAGAACAGTACACAATTCAAGATGACAGGAAAACCTCTGCTTTATTTTAAGGCACTGCTAATGATCTCAATGGTGATTACACTGTGTTCCATGGGATGCGGGGAAGATCAGGGTATCACATAGCTAGCTTTATGCCAAAGCACTCTACCAATCCATTTCAAAACATCTGTGATCTCTAAATGTAACTAAAATATCAACTTCTCAATTCAGATCCCTTTTCTAAATGTCAGAGGGAACACTTTCAAGTTTAGACTTCATATGCATTTCATTTCATTTAATTTTATTATCTGTCATTTCCTATAAATATTTCATATCTATTTTTTTCTTATTGTTTGTTATAAATAAATCACCACATGTCTGATGGATTAACTACTTGATGCCACTGGAGGAAGCTGTGGCTCCAAGTGTGCTGCATAATGCCGTGGGGTGCTACTAGCTTTGACAGCTATATTACAGTGGCATAGCGCTGGCAGGAGTAGGCTCTACAGGTGCAAGTTGAAACGAGTGTTGTGCTTCTGGACCCTTATTTTACATAATACTTTATATATATAAACCTTCTGCCCTTAGCAGGCCCAAGATTTGCTTATCTGTTTCTTAAGTTGGCATTTTCATTCTGAAAGCCAGATTGCAGTTCTCTGCCTTTTGGTTTTCAGCCCAGCAGTCCTCACCTGAGCAGCTGACACACATGGGCCCATCACCATGGACTTCCGCTGCATCACATCTGATTCTTACGACTCACATTCTGTAGCTGAGGAGCTTTCTGGCTACTCCTGTGACAAAGACTTTCTGGCTGCTTCCCTTTTTTACCTAAAGGCACCTTCCAATGGGCACCTTCCAGTTTTTAAATGACCTATTTTCTCACAGCCGGAGAAGTGATTGGTTCTACCATTAATGCTGCCTCTCTGTGCTATGGTGTATGTGCTATGAATCCCACTATGTTTGTCAAAGCCAATACTGGAGTGTGGATAGAAAGATCATATGAGACAGTGCTAGTTATTTTGCTTTAGTGATACAGATACTTCTCAGTACGTTAGAAAATAACAATTTAAAGGAGGAAAGACAAATGTCAAAGTCTCTGCTTGGGCTATGTCCCTCCGAAAGGCAGCAGGAGGCATGTCTCTGTGGAGTATCAAGAAGGGAATTCAGGATTTGGCTTTCTGCATGGAACTAACTTTAAAGTGCACGTTGCATTTTACCAGCAGGCTATCTTTAGCTAACAACCCCCCCTGACACTTTCACATCCTCTACAGTTTCCTTGCAGAAGTGATGCTAGTTCCTCAAAAGTCCTCTCACCATTTGGTTGTTCTAAAGCCCTGCCAAGGACTGTGTGTTTGTTAGATACTAAACCTGCTTTACTAATGAAAAATGCACATTACACTACAGCCAAGCAAAGATCAAGACTGAGTTGTGTATAAATATGAAAGAATATGAGCACAGTTCTATTGCTGTTTGCCAGATGTCCTGAGATCACACCCTGGGGGCTGCAGCTAGGTAATTAATTTCTGCAACACATAACTTGTTAAATTTAGCTGTTTGTTTTCATGTTCTCTCTCACTTAATATTTTCCTCCAGTTTCAAACTGTAAGTCTTACTTTATATATAAACTCCAATAAAATAACCAGGGCTATTTCCAGAAAAAGAGAATCTGAATTCTCTTACGCTGATCTGAATCATGGCATCTGTTTTCCACACAGATGCTTTCTCCTTACCATGATAAATTTCTAACTCTTTTGGTAAGGAAGGTGCAAGTTGTACAGAACTGGAGACTCTATTATGCCTGTCTTTCTGTAGATACAAATGAAAGGCACAGGACAGTCAGCAGTACCATGCTCAGGATAAGGCTTCTCCCACCCCATCTCCCCACCATCTTCAGGTCCAACACAGAAAGTCACCTTTAGGACTAGATTTCCACCAGGTTTTGTGTACCTTCAGTCTTCAGCTCCTCTATTGCAGATTCATCTTCCCAAACTGTAATCAGGAGTATCAGCTAGAGTAGTTAATGATTTCCTTCATGTAGAACGCTGGTGGCTTGATTTTAGTTTGTTTTTGGCTTGTTTTATGCATTTAGTTGTTTTGGAGTGATGTATACATCCAGTCAGAGTTGGTCTGAGACTGCCAGTTCATTCACACCTATATATTGGTAGGTATTCCTCTCTTTTTCAGTGTTTTCTGCTTTCTGAAGGGCTGAACACATCAGAATCATTGCAGTGTCTATCTTTTGTGGCCTATGGAATGACAGGGTTCATGGTTTTGGGACTTTTTGTTAGGAATAATAATATAATAATCAAAGCTCTAAAATAACTACAGATCCCCAAACTGAATGGCTGGGAAACGAGTAGTCTCTAAAAACCCATTCTGTCAGTCACATCTTTTTCTCTTCCACATTCCCATTTGCTGTGGGGCCCCATGGCTCATGGAAACACCTTTCCCTGGAGGTGCTTATCTTTAATAAAAATTTCCACCGAATCCGTGAGTTCAGTCAGTCTCATATTACTGCATCACTCTCGGCCAATCAAGCTGGTCTGCTCGCACAAATTTTCTTGGCAAGCTGCCACCTTCTTTCCATTTATGACAAGCATATTAATCACCCTCTGAATGGTGCGTGCTTCATCATCAGTGCACATCATAAATCACTGAGAGGTACTTTTGCATCTGGTTAACATTACACCTAAGGGCTTCACGCAGCACATTGCTGTCCCAGTCTACATGGGCATCTTCCCTTCACTCATGTCTTGTACCTTGACTAGTGTTTTCCAAAAGGCTTCATAAATCGATTGCTTGTCTTTCAAAAGCTGCCCTATACTCTGCAGCACTTTTAATAGACTTCAAAATGATCCTCATTAATCCGGCTTCACTAAAAGGTTGGGTGACCAGTTATACAGCCTGAAGGAAATGGGAAAATATGACCAGTGAGGGAAAGAGAGAGCAGGATTCTCTCTTGAGCCCATGTGGGGTACAGAGAAGGTCAGACTGCATAAAAAAGAGCTCAGGTTACTCTACTAGAACTCACTTTCAAGGAACATGATGTTAAATAGAGTAGGACTTTCTCATGAGTTCTAGCATTTTTGCAGGAAATCTCTACAATGATGCAAGTTCTGGAAATGCTTTCCCACACCATGGGGTGTTTATCAGCCTGAAAACACACTATGACTAGGCCTGTTGGGGGGCAAAGGGGTGTTCTGCTTCACATACATTTCCTCTTTTTGCAAAATGCTTTATGCCTCATTTTCCCGTCTAGTCCCCATTTCTCTGTAGTAAGATGATGAGCAGTTTACAGATCTGGTGGTTCCCAGAATATGTGTGTTTGTTTGTTCAGCAGTAGGAGTGGGATGGCTGATGAGCAGGACAGCTGAATCACCTTCTTCTCCAAGCTTTTTATTAATTTAATACTCATTATTTTGCCAAAGACCAGAGGGACATAAATAGAAAAAGATCACTTTCAAAATTGAAATAATTATGAATATTTGATCACATTGCTAAACATTTAGGCCCAATTCTGATGTTTGTAACAAATACTTAAAGTTTAACTTCATCAGTTTTTCTGCTATTCACTACTCCAAGAGGAATCAGGCCCTGAAGTTCTTTGTTCCCTGGAGGACTGAGGAAACTGAGCATGCGCAACCTGAGTGTTGGGACTGGTGACTCAGTCTTGCAGAACAAGACGGAATATTGAGAATCTCACGAAGCAGAAAACTTTTTGCCTTTGAAGATATCAAAAATAGTGAAAACTTCTGTTCTTATAACTTTAAAATATTCCCCGAAGCATACTGAATCATGCATATAGAAAATCTTGTATGATTTAAAACTTTTTTAGTTTAAAAACTGTCAATGTAGAAGGTTTTTTTTTTGTTTGTTTGTTTTTCTTCCTTGAAAAATCCTATTTTAGAAAAATTGCATGAACAATCTGGAAAGAAAGCCAAAGAAATAATTTCATTTGTCAAAAACGGGGGTTCAAAATGTACTAATTCATCTCACTGTCATTTAATAGTACATGTGATGTATGAAAGCAGCAACAGAAGTAAATGAACAAATCTTGATGAAGAAATCTGCTGAGAGTCTTCAAAAGAAAACTGTGAAAGCATGATATTTGTCAAGGATTTAATTTTTCTGCTCATTGTCTACTTCACATTATTCAACATTAAAGAATATTCAGGGTTGGAGATGGACAGTTTTATCACCTGCAGTCATTTCTGTATGATCCTTGGGATTGCCTGAAACAATAGACTTTAGAATATAAGCGTTGGTGTCAGTATATGGTGTAATCCCATCTCAGAAAGGCAATCAGGTTTTGCCATTGATTTCAATGGCAGAAAAGTTTTCATCGCTTCAGCTAATGCTGCAGGAGGATGGAGTTACAATGCATATACATATGTCCTTAGTATCTGGCTTTTCTGAATTGTGCTCTTCCAAAAAGAGGAGGCTACTCTGAAGACAACCTGTTCTCCAAAATGCCCCCCGGGCTAAGAAGCAGAAGAAAGGATTGATGCAAGCATTTAGGCTGCACGCTGCCATCCTCAGGAAACATCCACCCCCTCAACGGAAGCAAGTCTTTCTGCACAAGTATTACAGGAAATAAGGGAAGACAAAAACGATCAGAGTGGAGAACCTGAGCCTGGTGAGTTTTGTCCTCTTAAGAAAAAGAAAGGAGGGCTCCGTATGTCAGCGTACCAATGCTGCTGCAGTTAACAGCAGCAAATGCCAACAAAGAGCAGTGGGCAGCCAGAAACTGCGCAGGAAAGGGGGAGTGTGAGAGAGGCTAAGCTGGAAACTGCATAGATGGAGCAAATGTCTCTGCTGTTCGGAGAAGTCCTTTTGGGTAGACCTGTGTGGTGCAAGGAGTTGGACTTGATGATCCTTATAGGTCCCTTCCAACTCAGAATATTCTATGATTCTATTCTATGATTCTGTGTCTGAGCGACTGGTGCATTGGTTGGCACGGCTAGCCGTTGTCCATATGGAAAGGCAAACCCTATGGAGATGAGTCCTGTGAACAGTATCCAAGGTGGCATCTGCATTTCAACAAAATCTGTCTCTATTTCTGTCCAAACGCAGAGACATAAAGCATGCTGTTTCCACTTCACCTGACAGGAGTCTGCTCTCTGCATTGCAGCTAGCGTCAACATCCCATGGCTGGTTGTATCTGTATTGCCAGTTTTGAGAACAGACTTCTGGTAGGACTGTCTTCATTTTTTTTAGGTGTTTGACATTTCACTGGAAAATCACGATGGTCTGATCAAGACATTAAAATCAACAGAAAAATTCCTATCTACTTCTTTGGATTGGCCTTGCCTTTGGATTGGCCCTGCCAGAGCAACTCTGGGACCACTTCAGCACTCTTTAAAAAGCAACAAAGAATGTTTTCTTTGAGGACATCGATCCTGTAGTATTTGCTTTTCCTGTGCTAAATAATGTCAACTCTTTTCCAGGATACAGGCTTAATTATAAAGCTTGTGAATGAATGAGAATTTTGTGCATTTGTGCACAAATAACTGGCATTTATTTTGAAGTTAAACTCACCACAGTAGTTTTCTAGGAAGTTGTAATTGTTCCTTCCACGAATAAAACTGACGGTACATAGCTCAGCATTTGCCCCATCCTCATCATACACACTAAGCTCTTTCACAAAAGCGCTTACTCCTGTGACTGTCTTTGTGCCCAGGAATGAGTCAGGTCCCTGGAAACAAGGGATGTGAGTAAATCACTGGTGGTGTGTGCAGGAGAAGGGGGGCTGCTCTGTGCACAGGGAGGTGTGGGCTTACGCTGGATGGACGTCTGAAACAGAGTTTACCCTTGCACTGGAAGTGAAGCAAATGCTCCAAATGCTTTCTTTGCATTTAATTTCTTCCAGCTGCAAAAGTAGAATCAAACCTGCTTTTCTCTCCCCCTCAGAATCAACCTCTTGGATGCCCCATCTCAGTTCCTGTCTTAACTGCTAATAAAATTGGCTCCTCTCTCCTAGGCAGGGGAGACTTGCTGACAGACTAGCACTTACATTTAAAGGCTTATACACATCTGAGTATTAACAAGTGTCCATGTTTCTTTACGTGGTCTGGCTTCAAGCCTGTCTCTTGTCTCAGTTTTTCGCTCTTCTCCAGTTCCCGAGCCATTACACCTCCATTTATTCACCCTCCCCCTTTTGAAAATAAGGTTGTTAATAAGGACTTCATAGTTCCTGGCTAAAATCAGTTCCCTGTAAAGTTCAGCAGATAACTTCAGCACTTCGAACTTAGAGAAAAAGTACAAAGCAGGTTTCTTTCTGTGTTGATTTCCTCTATGTGTGTCACCTCCTTGAACTCCAGTCACAGTAGTGACCCCATTAACTGTATCATTTTACCAGAGAGAGTACGTTCATTTGATGAAGAAGTTGAATGTTTTTCATTGATACATGGCAGCTTGGCACATTATGGCATCCTCTAATTAAAACATGAGTAATCATGACAGGCTCATTGTAGCCACGGAATAATTTGCTATTTTGATGAGTGCCCAACAACAATGTAATGAAAAAGCACTGTGCACTTATTGCTGTACCATGAAACACACAGGATCTCGTTGTTCCCTCTCTCAGAGCAGGAGATTTTTCTATTTATAAATCTTTGTGAAAAATCCCTTTATGATGGTGTAACAGACCGTTCCGTTAAAAAATGGAAAAAAAAAAAAAAAAATGAAAAAAAAAAATAGTAGAGCGCTGGAAGGTTTGCTTTTTCCCAGGAGAACACCCCTGACACACTCCACAGGATCATCTGTCATTGTTCCTTTGGCTTGAACCTACACATGCCACCTTCAGTGGATTGAAGTGGCAGGAATCATAAACAAAGGGTGCTTTGAGTTCTTGGACGAGATACAAGGAATGTTTCTTGAAATGTTCATGCAGTTTGGGATCCTGACACGTACACCTCATGCTCTGCAGCATCTTGGGAGGATGCTCTGGAGGCACAAGAATTGCATTTCTATTTGGGAGCCAGAAGCTGATGCAAGGAAGACTGTTAGCAGATGAATGGAAGTGTGACCTGGCACCTAGGATTCAGTGTCTGCTAGTACTGCCACTTCTGAGGAAGCCAAAAAAGCTGTCATGATACAGAAGCAATGCTATGTGAAAGGGGAAAAAGCAGGGAATCCTTCCAGATTGTAGTACAGTCGTAGCTTGCTTACAGCAGCACGACGCCTAGACACCCTGCAGCACAGAAATGCTGGTACTGCCAGCGGTCGCAGAAATAACAATTGCCATCGTGTATATGGTGAGCTGTATTTTTGTGAACTTCTTGGCCCACCCACTGCAGCAACTTTTTAAAATCTGGATTTCATAGTGAAATTTTGAATTCTTGGCCACATTGGAAAATGGTAGCAAAATTTCCATCAGTATAGATGGACCCAGGATTTTAGCTGGAGAATAATATAGAGACCACAACCAGAAAACAGGCTCAACCGTACCATGATTGTTTGCTGTCACTCTGCTAATAGGATAATGTCAACAGAAATATTTATTCGAGAGAACCCAAGAGCAAGAACATCTGTTGTGATGAGGCTCTAGCAAGGCAGAGAATCCAGCCTTCAGTTTTTCATACTAAAATGTTCTCTTTGGAGTATTTCTATTCATCCTCTGGAAATATTAGAAGAGCCACCTAGGCTGTAAAATGGCGGGCCACTGGGAACACCAGGTGCTTGCATTTCTGTGCTGTAGCAAACAGTGCTCCTGCTGCAATGCCTACAGACCGTTACGGTGTGTGCCTGGAAGGAATAGCTGGAACAGAGCAGGGACATTTGGAAATCACAGCAAGATGATACTGTGCTTGGTTTTTTTTTCCTACTCCTTTTGTCTGTCCACCCATCACACTGAGGCTGTGTAAATGAGCTCCAGGAGAAGGAAAGCTCTGGTGAGGGGTGATGCTTCAGCATTACAGCCAGCTGAGTGACCCACAGTGGTGTTTCACTGAGGCTGCTTCAGATATGCACCCATGTGAAGAGCACCAGAAGGCAGGGATTTGCTTATGGTGTGTGGGGGGAGTGTCCGCGTTGTGGGAAGTGAGGGCTCACGGCACACCGTTGGAGTGCAGGCTGTGTAGGCATTAGGGTGTACACAGCTCAATACAGACAGCTGAAAAAACTGTACGCTGTGATAACTCTCATAGACTTCATCCATTCTTACAGTAGCACGTATGTAAGTAGAAACAGGTCTTGTATGTATTTACAGCTCAATTTGTAATCATGGGACTTGTAGATATAATTAATTCTTCAGCTGCTCTGCTTCTGTAACAAACAGGCATTATTGCTCGACTGTCCCACCTTTTGTTGTTTGGCCTTTAAACACAGCAATTTAAACCTGGCTGGCTAAAGGTGTCATTCAGAGAAGTTGGTATTTCAGGTAACTCTTCTGCAGCCATTGCCCTGTCTTTGGGCTGCACACATTTATATCAGAGCCTGATACCAAGAGAACAATGATCATCCTGAAAAGAACCATCATGCAGATAAACATTACCATTTAAGCAAGAACACCAGTGCTTTTAGTTTAATACCTTCATTACTGCCTACATCTTCAGATTAAATTACATAACATATTAAAAAGCCACCTGAGTTTAAATTTCTCTCTTTATTTCTCCTTAGGCTAGATAGATATGCAACATTTGACCACAGAATTACTGAGGTTTCTATTCATTTCTGGCAGCGACCATTCAGTTAATGCACAGGATTGCTAAGTAATAGCTGTGGGCCTTTGGACCATCAAATGAGAAAGCTCAGTCAGGCAGCAGTTCAAATACAAATGTGTTTCTGACTAGTTAACAGCATTGCTGAGGAGTTAAGGAAGAGTCATACACTTACTAAATGTTTTAGGTTGACTCATTTCTGACTGAGAAAGCATAGTCACTGGTTGCTGCAGGGGAATGTGCATATGTGCCTTCCAAAAATTGATATGGCTGCTGAATTTCACATCCTACTCAGCTCCCAGCAGATTTCTCAGTACACATGCTTATGTAAAAAAAAGAAAAAAAAAAGAAAGAAAAAAAAAAACCTTCCTGAGCTGCATCTGAATGATGTAAGTGTTAGGTAGGGACAAGTGATTATTTAAAACCAGAACAAGATTTAATTTAGCTCTTTCTTTTTAAGGACACCAACACTATGCTGCAGAATTGTGACGACCCCCAGTAGGCAGGAGGACAGACAAGAAAGAGTAGCTGTGACTGAATGACGTTACATTACAAAGTTATTTCCAGAATACTTGAATCATTGATACAGTAATGGTCATTTTTTCTCCCTTTACTGCTTCCGCTCTGTATAGGGAAGGAAGCATTTTGATGTGTTAATCCTTTGTTCAGGCTGCATTAGCCCTCTTAATCCTATCTCTTTGCCATACCAGAGGTTTGGGACCCCCACCCCCTGCCCCAGCTTCATTTAGTAGCCTGTTACTCTAACTCGTGCTTTAGCTACATCTGGGACTTGCAGGAGTTGCCAATGGTACAGTTGTGCTGACCTGAAGGTATTTTCACTGTCATGTCTAAGAGATTATTTCCAGAAATTAGTTTTCTTTAATTTTTGAACAATTTGAGGAATGTTAGACAAGACATTTTAATTGTTGCAGAGCCCATGCGTCTGAAACAGACAAGAAATGTGAAGATTTCAAATTTTGGGATACCGTTCCTTCCAAGGCTTGCTGTTTGTTTTTCTAATAATCTACTGGTGAATGGGGTTAGTTATATAGTCCTACAAGAGCAGAAATACGCAGTGTACAAGATAGACAGAAATGCACATGTTCAAAACATTTCTTCCATTTCAGTACTCTCTACCATTTTTAGAAAGAACTTTTAATATGTGTAGCTGACAATATTGAGCAAATCAAATGCCACCAACCACCAAATGCTGCCATTCATTTATAGTACAAAATAAATGAAGTTAAGACTTCATAAGGGTAACTACAATTTTTGATCATGGGGACAAACAGGTATGTTCCAGGATTTGTGGATATCTGACAAATTATCATGCTATTCTTATAAAATACAATTGGTTTTGGATGGAATCATAGCCCCAGTTAAATGTCCTTACCCATTTGCCACAGGTTTCAGTGTGGGCAAAGAGCCCACCTCCGAGAGCAAATCTTGAATTTGCCTGAAAGCTTTTAACATTTCTATAATGCACAAATATCCCCTATGTCCTGCAGAGCAACAGCACCTCCCTTTGTCTTTTTTTTTTCTCTAATCATTGTTTTCTTTTCCCATCTTTCTTAAATATTCCTATTGATACCTAATTAAGTAACCTATCCCACCTCAGTAACAAATAATGGTGATAGCATAATACATAATTACACCTTGCCTACTTCATTTTTTTATTTTTTTTTTTTAGTGCAGATGAAACTGTTTTGTTCATCTCACACATTTCTTTCATGAGATTGTCTTAAATTATTTAAGTGCAAAAGAAAGCAACTTACTATGTCTGGAAGGTGGTGGTGTTGCCATTGTTGCCAGAGTTCTGATAATGTGGTTAAGAAGTTCCAGTGCTAACTAGTGATGGCAAGTGATTCATTGTGATTTAACCCCAAGTCCCACACCAGTGGTGCAAATTAAGTTTTAAAAAGAAGGTTAAACTGTGTAGAGGTATCTGTGAATATTAAGACTTGACCAATCCCTTGAAAAAATCTTGAGCTCTATTGTATTCTCCAGTATACATCCTCCAAGGTATCTAAGCACATGTGTGAGCCACTGACACTGCGTGTGAAACATGAGTGCATGACTGAGAGCTTGAGAAGTCACCTCACCTCCTGACATCAGAAAAATTAAAACTGTATCCAAAGAATGAAGGAAAAAGCAGTCTGGATGAAAAATGAATGTAGGTTACCACGTTCTTTGTACCATACCTTAAGGAAGATGCAAGTACTCCATCTTGTTCACTGTGTGGCTTTCTAACAAGGAATTTGGGAAGCTACAATCACTCATGAGGTAGCTATCATATACACATGCTATCTCAGCTGATGTGCATTGCTTACAATATATGCAGAACTTAATACACATTTCCCTTGGTTACTAGTTTCTTAACAAAATGTTCAGTTGGAAGATGATAACCAGATGTAGGCTTTTTTTTTTTTAACTCAGACCACTGCAGGAAACCTGTAGCATCCAAATATCCTGCAATGAGTTGAACAAATCTTTATGAATACTTTTCTCCATGAGGCTCTCAGGGCATTTAACTTGCTGAATTCTTGATTATTTGTTTTTAAGAAGTTGACAACATATTAAAAATAAACACTGCTTTATTTGCAAGGTTTAAATCTTATTAAATGTACATATATAAGTTAGCTGAATGCAATGTTTAAAAAATTATCCCAACATTAGTGTATCATATATCAGCAACATACTTTGACAGAAATGCCACTCTGATTACATGACGGTACAAGTCAAAACAAGCAGTACACACAGAACAGTACTGAAGTCCATGTATTTTCACTCTTTCCATTGCCTCAAACTGATAGTCTTACATAAAAAAGTAAAAACATAACAAAATCTTCTAGAAATAAACAGTATAGTGTTTTGTAGTAGCACTCATTTTGCAGTCATTTGCTTAGATCATACCACACACTAATGTATAAATACTAAATTTCAACTGGAAGAAAAAATTCCCTGATTGTATTACACTTGAAAGGCCAATTTTATTTTCTAGCCAACTCTAATGAAGCAATCTACTGTAGCTTTAACTACAGTAGTTCCAACACAGAAGTAGCTTTGCTTTGGTTAAAGGACACTTTTAGATACGTATTTTAAACACATCAAAACCAAATATTCTAACAGTAAGAACAAGCACATCCCCAAACTGCCCAGACCATTTTTTCTTACTTTGTCACTTTTCAAGAACACTTCAAGAAATATGTATACGTGGACCATTATAATCCTAATCATGCTAATAATCTTTTGTCAAAATACTGCTTAATGACAAGTAAAGGCAAATGATGACATAAATAGGTGTTAGATTTTCTGACATTATCTCTTAATATGACAACACATTTTCTCTTTAACAGTTTGTTATACCAACAAATAACATTATGAAGTGTCATGATATATTTTTAGATACATATATTTTAAATAAGTAGATCCCAGATATGTTTTTACTTCTTATTGCATGATACAGCATATGCAGAACATGTTTCAATAGCATCAAATAGAAAGTGATGTCAAAAAACAAATTTGAAAGAAGCAAGAAGTGGGGGCCCAAAATGAAATCAAATTCAAGGTCTGCTCATGGGGCTTTTGCGTATCTCTGCTGGATGTATCCCAAACTACGTTGCTTCCTTGTTTTCCTCCATCTTGCTTTTAAATCATTCACAATGCAGCTATTTTGCTGACAACTTTTCAAGTGCAGTACATGAAGACACTTTATTACAGGATGTGAAGAAACTCATGTTCCATATGCAGGAATAGTGCATCTAATGCTAATTGTTTCAGATCTGCTTTCAGCTTCAATCAGATCTGTACATTTTGCATAGAACTGTCATTTTGCATCTCATCACCTATTTGAAACAATTGTTTGCATTGCTAACAGTAAAAAAAAAAAAAAGTCTAAGCAGTTTAGTTAACTGTATGGATGTAAGAAGCAGGAAAGTGCTAACATTATGTAAAACCTCGTGTCACATAGGTAATTATGGTGAATGATACTCTTCTTTGGCTTACACATTAAGCAGCAGAGATAGCTTATTTAAACATGCATTCCTGCAGTATATCCATTTCTTCAAATGTATATGAATATTCAAGAACATGGTCAGTTCATCATAAACATGAATTGCCAATATGCGTGATTTATCAAGCAAACTTACAGAACAAAGCTGAATAACTTAGAGAAAAGTAGAGAAATGTACATCTGCTTCAACTCCTTGACTGGCAGCCAAACCATGTGATGTTTGTTCGAGGTAGGCACTTCAATGTTAGAACTTTTGCTAGTTATAACAGTTCCACTGAAGACAGTAATTTAAAACTCTCTTACAACATTAAGATTACTAGGCAAAATATTTCAAGACACAGGCTAGGTCTGCTAAAATGAAATATGGGAACCATAGGTTGTGGATCTAGTAAACAGTACATAATTTAGCTGATATCAAATACAAATCTATCTATTTTTTTTTCTTATATACTTGCAAAGAAGTATAACTTTCAAAGTGCAAATATTAACATCTTTGATCTCTCTAGCTAGTGTATTTCAGCATGAGAGAACTCAACAGTCTGGTGCTAGTTTATCTAAGCAGTCTAGGTATGAACTGTTTCCTATGAACGGTCTGCGTGGCACTAACACACAGCAGTGTGCCAAGGCAGGCATTGTTTGGCTAACGCTATTGTTACGTGTGCAGGTTCACAGTATCATGATGCCTGCAAGTACTCTTAGGAAATGCACATTTCCACATAGTGATCATCTTCACATCTTTTGCCAAATGCAAATAAACAAGGCACTAAGCGTGGAGGTGTTGATATGTTTTAAATATACAGCAAAATCATCAAAATGCATAACTGCTTAAAAGTATAAACCGAGGGCACATTCATATACAGATTGTAGCTACTTTGCACAAGTATTTATCTATTTATAACCTTAATAACTTTGTAGAAAAATCTCATGACAAAACAGAAAACAATTCCTTCCTGAAGATTAAAAAGAAAGATTCCTATGTATAAGGACAGGAACAATGTAAACAAAGTACATGGCGTTCTTAAAATTTTTTGAATATGAATCCTAACCTCTGTACAATCACGTCGCTTGATCAGTTAGTGTGGCAGTCCAGCCCCCAGTCCACTGCACTCTGAAATCATACTCTATGGCATGGATCAAGCACAGACATATGGTTTTAAAACCACGCTTTTTGTTAAAAATAGGAAAAGACTGGAAACAAAGGAGCAGTTTTGGCCAACACTTATGCCAAGCATATTCTTCCAATGGCAATTTTGGAGAAATAAGCCGCATTTCTCCAAATTGTATACATCTTTTTGAAAACACTTTAAATAGAGGGTTCCACAAAATCTGCATTCATTTAAAGAGCAAACTCTTTGGCAGATGTTATCTTAATTAATATAAATTATGGCGTTTTTTTCCTTCACTAACAGATATTAACTGAATTCTGTGCCCTAAAATAATTCCAAGTGGAATTAAGTGAGTATATCTTAACAACAACAACAAAAATCCTTCTAAAAAGCACATAGAAGTTCAAAGCCAGGAACAAATGTTTTGTAAGACCTAGTTGATACAAAAAAGCCCCAAACCCCAACCCAAACCTTTTATCAGGACTTATCAGCTGTCTGATTTTAAATGATCATGTCACGAAGTCATCCTTCTCGGCATTTTCCACAGCAGGAATCCTCTATGATATCCTGTTCATTCAGCTGGGATACAGCCTCAAAGTTTGCATTTAGCAGTATGGGAAGGGCTTGGTGGTAATGACCATATGATATCCTGTGAGCCCTTTTAGCATAACACTCCCTGTACTGGGAACCTAGATTCTAGGATTACATGATTATTTGAAGTGATGGGTAAATAGAGAACAGTGCCCAAGTCTTACAGTTAAATAGATTTACTAAACCTAGGCTGCTCAGTACAACTTTTAAAGAAAAGTCTAAAATCTTTAGACTGAAAGCAAAGGGTTGAACCTGTCCTATAGCTTTCAAGTTGATGCATACTGAGCAAATCACAGATAAAGAAGCTAAAATGAGCTAAATCCCAAACAGTTGTATTTTCAACTACATTGCTCTGGATAATTCCATTTTCCCTTCTGTAGCAATGAACTCTTTTTCTGTGGCTCGTTTATCACCTTGACACAGTCTCTCCTTCAGTTTTTCAAGCTCATACTCATGTAGGATTTTCTGTGTTAAATACTTTTCACGTTTTATTTTGGCTTTCACATCTGCAGGGACATCAGGAATCATCCATGCTACAAAGAATTTGACGATGAATACAACATGCTGCAAAAAATAATATTGTGTATATGAGATGTGCACAAAGATTAAATCATTTTCTGTTATACAAAAAAATTACTTCTAAACCATTTATGAATTAGCAAAGCCAACAGCAAAGTGTCAGGTTCTGAATTCCTAGCATCACTTTCTAATACCCATATGTGCTTCTTTAGCTGTTTTTTATCCTACATAAATCACCACAGAACACTTTTAGGATTTTCAACACAGATCAAATCCAGTAGTGTCCTTACCAGCTGTTTTTACTGCTCTTACTCTGAGGTTGACTTACTGATGCAATTCTGTTTTTTGTAACATTGGTAGCTACCTAGCAAATGTATAAAGGTATTAATTTCAGAAAGGAGTAACATAGGTAACAACATACCTCCATAATAATTATAAAGGCCAGTTTTGCAGCAAGAATGTGCCAAAACTGCATAGTGTGTAAATATCTCCTCTCGTGATCTGGAGGATATCGATAGTCTCTGTACCTGTTGAACAGAAAGACATGCGAAGGTGAAATGTCATTCAGTCTGAGACAGACTACAAGCTGAGTGGCACAGGCAAATACAGCTGTCTCTTAAGGAACCTTTTCATCTTGTTTTAAATGGTCTGTTTCCTTCTGCAGAAAAAGGTTGCCTCTCCATTTGTTTCTATCTTATGTTTGCTTACACATCCCCACTCACAGCACCAGAATATAGATGAGTATGTGTGAAATTTTTATATATAGCTTACTCTTTTTTTTCAAGCAATAATCAAATAATGCAGGAGTGATGAGATTTATCACACAATAATTGACAAATATTAAATAAATCCAACAGATGTTGACGGATTACATACTGAAATAATGCAGGGCTTAATGGAAGCACTGCCTGGAATTTGTGTTCTAACACTCTTCACATGTGTAAGTAGGATAAAAACTCCCATGTCTTCAAAAATAAAGCTGTAGCAACAACTTGATTTTTTTTTTTTTCTTCACCAAATCAAATTGAAATGTTTCTCTTTTACCACGGACTTCTCTGAAACTCTTTCCCAGTTCTTCCAGAAGCTTCTGATAATTCTTGTGGTAAGAAAGGACTGTTTTCTCTTTTTGTTTTTATTTGTTTTAAATGAAAGTAGGATGGGCCACATTTCCAGAGATATTTAGTATGGCAACAATTGACTTCCAAGACTGTATCTTATTTTCAGCTTTGGAGTCTTAACTGCCCCTTAATGATGCTTCCTTGGCCACTGAGGCATTGCAGCCTAAATACCTTGAAAATTCAGTTTGGTGTTGCAATCTTAGGGACATCAATCTCCTCCATCACTCAAAAAAAATAACAAACAAAAAATACCAATAGCTTAATTAATTAAAAAACCAAAAGCAAACCCCATTAGCTGTAAGAGTCTCTTAAAAAAATTTCTTTTAAATTATGCGCATGATCTCTTACCATCTCAAACACTGCCCTTTTAATAGCGTAAATGCTATGTCTTACATTTCAGAATGATGAGAAAACATGACTTAATTTGTAGTAAACTAATTAGATCTGCGGTAACTTTTTTTTTTTTTTACTATATTCTAAACAAAGGCACAAAATCTTTATCATTATAACAACACCAACCTGCATATGACAAAATTTTCTGGGTTCGTTTTAGGCTTGTTTCTCTCAGGAAAATCAGAGATTAGAAACACTGACAAACTATTGTTTATGTATCCGGACATCGGTGAGTCGTCACTTTCAGAATAAGCATAGTAGTAAACTAAACGAGGAATCATGTCTGATGTGAACGCAACAATAAAAGCCTGAAAAAGAATTTGACAAGAAATGAAGCAAGTACTACACAAAAATTATGAGCAGATCCATACAGGCTTTTTGGTACCAACTGTGGCATAAACCAGGATCCACTAAGCAAGGGTGACATTCAGAGGCACCAAATCCCAAACATCTTTTTCTCTGTAAGAGTATTCTGACTTCAGAGTCATTCTTCCCTTTCCCCTCATTTACTAAGTTATCAACTGTTTTATGCAATGCAGGACATATTCCTGTACTTTCTCAGCCCTACACCGAATCATCTTCTATCAGCATTTACCACACTCTTCGGTGAAAAAAGAAATGCAGGCTAGAATTCTTCCAAGAGCGGAGGAACTTGAATTCAATGTGTGAATCAGCCAAGTTATTTTATGAAAAAAGGGGAGCCATTTTCTCCAGCTGTATTGAAAGAGTTAACAATGACTACTGGCACGTTTTGCCTGGAAGCATGAGATACCTAAAATGCTCAGGTACCTTGCTACTTGGGGGTTGGAGTTGGATGATCTTTAAGGTCCCTTCCAACCCGAGCCATTCTGATTCTATATTTCGGCAATAGCTGCAGGTGGTCTTCTGCCTAATACATTTGCAGATCTGATACTGCTGAATACACTACATTAAAAAGAAGCAACTCTTGCCCAGTGGTCTACTTTACATTACATTCAAGATGAAATACTGAAATACCATTTTGTTTCCAGTGTATAAGAAGTACGCTAAACCACCACCCCTACAGGGGCATCCAAAAGCAGCTGAACTAGCACCATTCCCACAGAACGGGCCTTACAATGACGAGAGAGAAATGGCAGACCTAATCCACCTCTCTTGTCCCTTATGGTCCCCTCTGGATGATCAGTGTGCTTCAACAGACTAAGATTCAGACTGGATTGTACCATTACAAAATGCTGAAAAAAAATTTCACGTGAATGAAAGATTATGGTCCAATGAAATATGGACCATATCATCAGCACACAGACAAGCCGAACCACCCAAACAGTTGTACCCTATCTCCATAGGGTAGCATGTGATAAAATTAATACCATTGATGAAGGAGAAAAAGCATTAGCTGATTTTTAAATCTGCAAACTCCAAGTCCATAAAAGAGTCAAACTGACTTAGCACGGTTAGCTTACTTACGTTAGTGACAACAGACAAAATAGCCATTCCATTCAGGATTTCTTGCCACACTCCTATGCTATGTGCTTTTGCAGCCACAGGTCTTCTGTACTGAGTGGTTAATTTCCAGGAGTCTACTCGAATCTCCAAGATATTGTTCATCAGAGCAAGAAGCGGAGCCAGAGGAAAGGACGCCACAAAGAGCGTAATGAATCCAAACTGAATGACTGCAAGGCAGAAAAGACAATTGCTAACACCTGCCTCTAGTAAAGCACCTTCAGGATGACAACGAAACATTCAACTTGGCCCTTGCAGACAAATGGCAAGCTTCTGTCAGGATGCACAAGTCTCCTCCAGCTCTGCCCAAAGCAAAGTGACAAACTGCCCCAGTCCCAGGCCTGGTCTCTTCAGGCTGCAGCACCAAAAGGGAAGGGAAATTCAGGTCCTGAAAAACGGTGCTGCCAGCAGTGCTGGATACTAATGCTTTCATGGTGCTGCAGTTCTATTCTCATGAATGGCAAGTAGCTGTAGGGGAAGGGGAACATACTCACGCATCACATTTCTGAATCATGAGAGGAGTTAAAAAAAAAAAAAAAAAAAAAGCACTGTTTTTTTTCTTTTCCTGCAATTTGTGCAGATTAAGTAAAAACCGAAAGCATTTCCTATCAGTTAAGACTCCTAAATAAGAATGAGGAAATACTTCTATTTTTATCACAACCTTACCTCCACCTATTGTTAGTGCTTTAGACAAAATATTAATGCCAATTTTCCACTGGGGAGTCTTAAGAATTGTAAATAAAATACATAAATGATCACTTTAGTTGTTACCAAAATGAAAGAAATCAATTAACAGGCATGACGAACAAAATTGACTGTTGAGTAAGAATTTCACAAGCTCACAGCCCTTTATGAAACGTCACCAAGTGTACAAAATGACAATAATATAGCTTCAGTAGTATTGTAGTCAATCTAGAATACTTAAAATTACAAGGGACCCATTTTTAACCAATTCTGTCCTTCTAATAGACAATATATATGTATGATGTATATATATACATATATATAAAAATATATATTTTAAGTATCCTTTAGATTGTTTTCTGAATTTCTTTTTCTAATTTCAGGGTTTTGTAAACTAATTTCATATGCTGATCCTGTTTGCATTACTCCTGAAAAAAAACTTTTTCTGTTACTTGTGCTCCCTCTGCTGGTCTACTGGACGGTATCACAGCACAGCGCAAACTAAATGGATTCTCTCTGATCTGGTTCATAGATCTCACATCCACAGCTTAGACCCCACAGGATATTTGGCATTCATCCCATGCTTTGAATTTCCACTGACATCAGCTGATAATGTGCTTGGGAACAAGAACGGGGTACAGACTGAGACAGCTGGCTGCGCCAAGAATAATGTTTACCATTTGAATGAGTGAAACAGTGTTCACAGTGTTTCTATGAAATTCCATCCCCTGCATCTGAAGATGCAAAGACAGCTTTTTTTTTTCCTCCTCCAAATTGGGCTGGCCTACTTAATTGTTTCCAGCTATTAATCCTTTACTGTTTACCATATGAAAATGGTGCCATCAACCTTCAATATCTTTTCTCCTAAGTGTCAATACAAAGTGCCTTGTCCTCATTCCAAATGTACATTTTTAAACTTACCCATTTCTAGATATTCATAGAACAGGCCCAAGGCTCCAAATGTCTGCAGATCGTGGTCCTGCTCCCAGCGACTATACAAATTTTCTGGATTATTTCTGGCTTTCCGTCGTCCCCACCAGTTACAAATCCAACTGCACGTGCAGAAAAAGTTAATAATGAGACAAACAGATCAAGGATCTCTTTTTCTAAAGAAACTCCTTGTTGCAATATGCTTTTACAAACATGGCTTTCAAAAAAAAAAAGGCAAAAGCCTTTATAAAACTGTCTACTTCCTATGCAGTTAATTTGCGTACAGTATTTTTTATTGATTCATTATATGGCAATGCTCACTAGCCAATGCTTGTTTCCAATGATTTCCTCTGTCCACAACACAGGCATCTCAGTGTAAGAGAACTTACGGTACAATGGCCTCTTGGATATTTCCCCAGATCTGCTTGCCAGCCATGACTATGGTGAGCTGTGTCGTCAGTTCTATCAAGCAGCCTGCAGGATCACACTAACAGAGACAGATTGGGGGATTACTGGACATGAATAACTGACATTAGCCAGATAAAATACATCTTACTGCTCTATAAGTGAAAGAAAAGAGAGAAGTTCTTAAAGATTATTAAGACAATGCTTAATTTTCACCTGGACTGCCAGTTAAAATATCTTTTTCACCAAGGCTGTTAGAGAAGGACATTAAATGCTCAACATGCTTGATAAAGCGCATACTAAAACGTCATGATCAAAAATTTCTACCTCTTCATTTCGCCAGCGATTGAACATGTATGTGTATGCACCTGGGTAACCAACAAACTTCCCTTTGAAGAATGCCACATAAAAGCAGGATGAATAGTAGTTGACAAACTGGAACAGGAACATTTTCATAGTGAGCCTGTTCTCATACTCCATATGAGTTCTGGGAATCTCTGTGAAACCAGAAAACAGTAATGTTATTTTCCTTTATTCCCTTAAAAGGGTACAGTTTCATAAATACTTATCACCCACAGTGACTTTATATCCCAAAAGAAATGAAAACAGAAACAGCCCTCCAAACTCAGTTCAGCAGATGGAGCACCTGTCCTCAGACACCCTACCCTTAATTACAGTGCAATGCTCTGAGTAGGCAGGCATGTGGAATTCCTTCTTGAAATGTTAATTGGCTTCTTGATACTATCTGCTATCACTTGTAGCATGCCCAAGTATTTCATCGCAGAAACAGGCACATCTCAAACATCAACTAGCAGGGGCTCCTAGAGTATGATAATTCTAACGTTGGCAATGCACAAGATAAGGAATATATTTGCATTGTGGCAGACGAGTATGTTACGGTACTGCTTCTTCAATGTGCAGTATGTATGCAACTTAAATTGACATCAGGCCTCCGAATTATGAAGCTCAGCCTGGGGGGAAGAACAGGTGAGGATACAGGCTGCCTGGAAAGTGGTGGAGTCCCTTTCCTTAGAGGTATTTAAGAGATGTGTGGAGGTGGCAGTAAGGGATGTGGTTTAGCTGATGGGACTCGGTAGGTCAGGCTGATGGTTGGACTTGGTCATCTTGAAGGTCTTTTCAAACCTAATGATTCTGTCATCTTGGTAGCAGTTAACATCACAAAGCCTTGGCTTAAGATTTGGTTGCCTCCACAATCACATTTTCCATCATATTTACCTTTTTAAGGTATCAGGGAGCTCTAAGCACAGTATGAAATGGTAAAATGCAACCAATTCAAGCTGGAAGAAAGGGGAAGGAAATAAACCACAAAAATTGTAATTCCTCTGAATTGGTCAGGATCTGGCAAACACGACCTCTCCTGCCCTATGGTACAGTTACCTCACATCTGAGCAATGTTTTCAAATTTGGTGTAAGTTTGCATGACTGAGGAACAGGCAGTACTTAGTAGGAACCTGAAAACAGGCCACTGTAGAGGAAGCAGTACTCAGAAAGGTGAGGAGGTCTTCCTAGGATGTAACTCATAAAGATATTCACATTGTCAGCGGGTTGTTCAAGTGCTTACATCAGATACTCTATGTCCGGAACAGAGGAGATCGTTTGTACGTTTGCCCAGAAGCATAATCTGGCCCAGCCTTTTTTTCAAGAGTTAAGGGAGCTACAACAGACGCTCCTGACAGATGTAGTTAACGTTTCATATTTCCATCCTCAGCCACTTCTCTAAGTCTTAACTGCAGCTCCTAGAGCTGCCGTAGGAGGGCGGCAGTCCCACAGGAGTAAATCAATGACTTTTCCTCTGCATCTGCTAACTGCTGCCAGTGCTGACAGCTGGGAAATCAATCCTCCACGCTTCGAAGCAGGAAAACAACATGACAGCCTTCATGCTCGTAAATCGTGCCTTTCAAGAAAGAAAAACTAAATATTTCTGTTATTTTTGCTAGGGGCGATTTTACTTATTACTTGTTTTGTTTTTCCTTGGTCTAATTAGGCCAAGGGAGGTAAGCAATACACATATGAAATGAGATGGGCCAGAATTAATCAAAATGAAGCCAATGCAACATCCCAGTAAGTTTCTGCAACACACGCTTTCCAATTCTTAATTCCACTTGTAAAATGTCATTAGAAAAGATCACCCAACTGTTTTTATGACAGCTGTACGTACTACAAATATACAATAATTTTCAGCTCCCTGCAAGCCCCATTCCTGCTGAGTATTTTGTGAACGTTGCTTCTTCTTGTGAAGCACCTGCAAGGACTTGTATGTATAAATTAAGGGCAAACACAAAAATACATAGGAAGGTCCCTAGGGAAGGACAGATCCACCAAGCAGGCAGCAGTTGAGGAAAACCTGCCACAAAACTAAGAGGTCTTTCTGCATCTGCCTTCCAGCAAGCTCCTCCAGCTCTGGAGTGAGTCTACTGAAAACAATGCTGCCAATGGCCGTACCCACAATGAGATCCTCGGCCCAGCTGCTTCTCAACCTACTCAATCTCTGCCTTGAATCTAACTCCAAATCTGTAAATCCATACCTAAGAGAAAGTGTATTAAGCAAAAAAAATACTGAAACGTGGTACCCCCATTCTCCTACCCACCCTTCTCCCTCCAAAGTAACAAACGTGATTATTTCATGTTTTGTTTAGAAACAATGTCTGTTGAAAAACTGCAGTCTCTGGATTTCTAACTGAAATACTGGGAAGTCAAGACGTTTTTAATTCTGTTGGGTGACTCCAACATAATGAATTTTTAATTATGTTCTGAACTGTCATCACCTCTGTTACACTAGTTTTAATATATGCAAACATTGTAATATGATAAAGCAATTTATGGTAACTATTCAAATGCAAGGAAAATGTTTAGCATGGCCATGGATACAACTGAGTCATTGTTGCTAACCACAAATTTATGTCCAAAATTACTGAGAACCTCTAGACAGTTGGACAGTGATCTTTGCAGGTCTCTTTCAACTGCAGCTATTCTCTTTTAGATAGCTCCAACGTCTAGCCATTCCTTCAGAGTTCTGTCTTCGTTTACACTGCTTACCCATATCAGTAATCCAGATAGCTATTCTCTCATATATGAAATTCAGTATCATGATGATGACAAAGTTCAGGCAAGAGGCTGTGACTGAAGTTGCCAGCTGAGGGGTCAGTAATCCACTGATGGGCTGCAGAGTTTGAGTGTTTTCCATGAGGCTGGCAAAGGCGGCATACACTGCAAGACGATACACAATCACAGCTATCATGCTGGCTATGATCAGAGACACCTAAGGAAAGGACAGAGATGTCAGACACACACCTCAGTATGGATATAAACTCACGCATCTTTTGAAATAAGTTCATCATCATGCTTTATACTCTAAATTTTATTCTTAAGGGTATGAGTTTAGCTGCACTGGAATGCAAAGTACACCACAGGTGAAATACTTGGTTATATTAGACACATTAAAGCCACAAAAATTCTTTTGTTAACAGAGGTAAAGCAGACATTCAAAAAAACTGTGCAGAAGGATACAAACTCAAAAATGGAGATGGAAAAGACATGTTAGATTATATTGTCCACCCTGAATTTCACTCTACAGTTATTTCTATAAAGAAATATGTTGTTACTTCATTGTAGTGAATAATATTATATTTTTTTCACCTTTACTGCACATTTTTTCACTGTTACTTGGTAATGGCATGTAAGCCAGATAAGTTAGCCCTGTGCTAAAATGTCCCATCAAATTACTAATTAATGTCAGATTTCCAAGGTTTCTTATCTTTGTCCACTGAATTGAACTGCATTTTGCATGACCGCAGGAAATCAGCAGGACAATAATCCAAGGGAAGCCAACACACTAGTGTATGTGTTAATGCCATAATTAGTGATGATCAGTAACTGTGATAAATGTTAATGGGATAATTCAAAGAAGATGCTCACCCAGAACAACACTGTAGTTCCTGAGATGCAGAACCGCACAGCCTGGCTAGTTAGAGGCAAGTAAGGCTCCATCTCCTGAAACAGTCAAGCAAGCACAGCATAGTTCACAAATCCATAAACTTATTCCAACATCAAGCAGCACACAGAGCTCTCAACAGCTGTGGGAAAGTGACCACATCCAAGGAAAACCACTCACAACCCCTCTCTCTACAAGGGCAGGTATGACATCATTTTGAATGTGCTGAACAAAAAAAAAATTCCAAAAAGATCAGGACCAAAGTGGCCATAACAATGCTAAAAGTCAAGACAGTACCTGAAAAGAATGGTTAAACGTTTGTGAAAATCAGTCAGTAGGTGAAGGAAAAAGACCAACTGCTTCATTGCACGAACAGGGCAGAACTGTCGCTAGGTCAGCTGTCATACAGCACTGAGTTCAAAACTGGACTGGTTTTTAACAAACCGTTTGTGTCAGGGTTTCTTAATGATCATGTAATTGGATGTACCATGTTTTTCCACACAGCCAGAAAGCATTTTCTTCCACTCCTTCAATATACTTATTTCTGTATTGAAGAAATGGCTGCATTCATTAGTTGACAATTGCTGCTGCAGCATCAGGCAGCTAGGTCTTACCCAAAAGAGTATTCCCACATAGCACAAGAACAGTTTTCCATGTTCATGTAAAGTTTTCTCTTTAGCAACCAATTCTAATTCCTAAAATACCAGATCACGTGTGTTAAGAAATGACTGTTTCAAAATCCATGCCAATAGAAAAAAAAATAGTGGCAAGTAATCTGCATTTGATAAATCTTTGGGCCAGGGTACTGTAGCATACTTCTTTTCCTCTTGGAGGAAGGAACTTTGCTACAGGCCAGCGCAATATCAATTCTACTGTTGCTTTTTGATGGCAGTTATTATTGAACCGATGATTTTGGGTCCAGGTTGATACAGAAGTCACTGTTACAGGTGTACTTTGCTGTACTCTCATGAGAAAGTAAAATATAGTGCCTATATCTGCCTAGAGTATACTTACTAAGCACATTTATCAATAAATACTTTAGCCTCTGATTATTACAAGTTTTTTTTTGATGGTGGCAACAGTTTAAGGCTATATCAATAGAACTATAAAAACAGATGAAGAGAAGATATGAGCATAGATATCAGGTGACTTTACGTAGGCTCATAACATTTTATACCTATATTATTATTATTATTATTATTATTATTATTATACCGTCCATTCTAGGCTTCTTGAACAGTTTTCTACTTTGGAACAAAATACAGACAATAATATGCATTGACTGAGCAATTTTGAATGGAGTGTTTTGTTATTTATTTAGATAGAGATTCAACTGTGATCAACAAAGGCAGATTTTAGTTATGATCTAGTTAAATAGTTCAGCACTGTAAGGATGATACCAATACAATTTAAATAGCAAATGAGATGTTAATTCAATCCTGAAGATGGCAAATTTCTATTTCCGTGCACCTTGAACCTTGAATCATGGCCAGGAGTAATGAAGAAATAGTTTTCTGGTAGAAGCAAAGCTAGCCTTGGGATGCAAGGAACTCAGTGACCTGTGTCCATATCATCTTACCCAGTCTGCAGAATTATTTTTTTTTCAATTACTGTTCAGTATTACATATTATCTAATGAAAGGGAATTATGCTAAGGTGTGGCTAACTTGTATGACCTGCTGTAACTGGGCATTGATAAGGATCACTGCTAAACCCTGCTGCACAAAAGCTTCTGAAAATCCACCAAGGTAATAAATGTACGTGTCATAAAAATAGAGGATTATGCAGTCATTGAATTTTTATGGCAGCTCTTAATGCATAGTTATAAAGCACAGAACTGTGCACTATCTCAGTCTTAGATAAGAAAAATATATCAAGGTCCAATTTCTATTTCTTTCCTAAATCAATTTCAAAGAAGCCATCTACAAGATCTGCATGAATTTAGAGAACAGCCTCTTCCCTCAAGACAGTTACACAAATGCACCTAGCCCATGCCATCCTGGGCTGTCATCGGCTGTGGCCAATTCACCTCATCAGACTGCAGGTTTTGGACCCTGCCACGTGTAACCACTGCCCACGAGCCAGTCCAGTACTTCCTTGCCCTCACACAACCGCTGCAGTACATTACCTCAGAGCACATGAGGGCCCTGAACTGCCTCTGTGATTCCCCCTGCTCTTTCCTTCAACTGCAGCAGAACCGCTGTGGTTCAGTTGGTTTTTGTTACTGTGCAGTTGTGTAAGAAAGTGGAGGTTTTCAACCTAAGCATACACAGGGAGGCAAACTAGCAAGTAAACAATAGTTAGGTATCTGTTTGCAATTAGCTGAACTAGCTCATCAAAAATTAGGGTTTGCCTGAAGGCATTTTCCTGAGTATGCAGAAAGCAACACCTTGGCAGAGATGCACTCAAAATCATAGTGCTTCTCAAAAATCTCTGTGTGACTACAGTGTACAAGTTGCTGGTATAAGAACACCAGCATTAATACTGCATGTGCAGAACGGGAAGGAGAGACAGGAAAAAACTCATATATGCTGATTTTACTTCTTATATCTCCTAATAATTAAGTAGACAGCTTTGAAAGACAGGCCTACTGTTTACATAACAATGCTCTGGCTAAGCTTCTGTTTCTTTTCTGAAGACTGTGTCACCTTATTATACTCATGACTAGTGAAAATAAATTATTTATAGACAGTTCAAGGAAAAGCAAGGTTGATTTCAAAATACTTCAAATTAAGGTGGTAGATATTGTATTGGAATGCAACCATCCGATCGCTAAATTTGTCAAATAACTCCTTACCTAAATTAAATGTAAATGAAGAAGAGTTCAATAGTGTGGTTAATTATATCTCTATTAGATTTCAGGCAAAAGCTTCAGCAACTTTCATCTCTCTAGTGTTTCCCTAATAACGTGTTTGTGTGTCAAAAGAAAAAAACACAACTAGCCACGCTTGCATATCTTTAGAGCAAGAAGACTGCTCTTGCAAAGGGGTGAGAAAGGATGCTTTTAAATGTGTGAAGATTTCAGACTGATATCTTGAAGTGTAAAGAACACCGTGCAGGTGGTGAAAGATGTAAACTCCACCTCTGTATTCCTGATTTCATATATCTATTTCCTGTGGAAATTAACATCATTAGAGAATAATTAATGAAAATTATAAACACACCGCAGAGACAAAAAAAAAAAAAAAAGTTCTCATTTATTCTGTCAAAAACATAGACGACAAAGACATCTGCAGGAAGACAGCAACAGTCTGAGATGGGATGTGCCTGTCACGTGCAAGAGGCTGATGTGCTGAGAGCCCTCAGTTACTGGTAACCTCAGACTGGAAAGCAGTGCTGCTGCACCACTATGTGCCCTGAAACACAGGGCTGGTAGCTGCAGGACTCACTGACGATAACAAGGCTATGCTGCTTTCAGCACCTGACACACTTTTCTCTCACCCTAGTCAAGGTGTGCAAAGCTCAGTGCTCAGCAAGTGAATGCCTTCATTGAGAAAACTGTGTTACCAAATGCTGCTTTGGTATTCAGTGCATTCAGTGAGGCTGCAGAGGGTGTAGTTCGGATCATGTTCTACAAATGTAAGCCATGCTGACTGCCATCACAAATGTTGTGTGGAGATCTAATAGCTGAGGGCCTGCCCTACTCCAGTATCAAAGTAGCACTGCTTATATATCACACAAATTTTTACCTAGCAATTAGATACAGAACTCAAGCACTATCAAAATTATCTTTTGGTACATAACTGAATTTGCATTCATGTCCATTCAGATAATGTACACTACACAGTAATCTACATTACCTGAGTTACAGGATTCTTCTTCTTTTGGGTACATTTGGCCTCATACTCTGGCCTCAGCTGGAGTTGTTGCTGTTCCTCTTCAAAATCAACCAAATCCCACTCATATTTCAGTCTAGCTTGCCGTCTCTTCCAAAACTCCAAGAAAAGCGTAACTGCAATTTGGAAGTGTTGAAGTATTGTTATAACAGAAAGCAAACAATTTTATGAACCAAGTTAAACTTGTTTCTGCATTGGCTCCCCTCCAGACAGGGCACATCTGATGCTTTACCTGGTCAAGAATTAGTTTAGCTTAAGTTTGTATTTAAATATTGGAGAGAACTGATTTCATACATAAAATAAACAACTATACAAGTTATACCATTATATAATGCTCAAAAGGCTTTTTATAAACTACTTTAAAATGTAAACCTTTGGTAATCTGATTGCTTTTATTTGAGCTGGAGAGACTTTATGGTTCATACAATCACAGGAAACCTTATCTTGTGCAGTTCTAAAGTCTTTTGATGGTACTTCCTGAATGAGTAATCCAAGCTTAAAACCAAGAAAAGCTGACGAAAACAGCCATACAAAATCAGCTTATTCGGAATTGTTTTGAGAAATCTTTGAAAAAGGTTAGTAGTTGACATCCTTTGATTACAAATACGTTAAGTGACCTTCCATTCGCACAGACGTTTGTATGTGTTACTGAAAGTTCTGTATCCGAACTGAAGATTTCATTATATTTCATATTTATCTATTTGTGCGTGTGTGTGCATATATACACACACACATGTATTTGTTGGTTATATTTGTGTCCTTTTTTGACTTTTGCATCTGAGGCAGAATACTAAAGCAAAGCCATTCACCTTCTTCCTTCACACCTCCAGTGTCCCTAAGCACTTTGGCTAAGATCTCTTTATTGCTTTACTGAAAACTTGTTAGCAAATGTACTTACCCCATATGCCCATGAAAATTGCAAAAAAAAGAGTTGCCACGTTGTCAAACAAATGGGAATACTGCAACAGAACACAGAGGAACAGTTCAGTAACAAAACAACGCTCAGCGCGATCAAAAATGAGAAGTGGCTGAAGAATCAGGTACAGACCTCTGAGGACTCGCACGTGGTGTTTAGTCTCCAGTACTCACACTCTCGGTCACAAAGAGGACACATAATGATTTCTCCTCCAATTGCAGGGTCACAGATTTCTTTGCTGAGGACAAAAAAGTTGCAGTGTCTGTTTCTGTAGCATGTTAAGAGCTGCTACATAAAAGTCATTCCCCCCCCCAAAAAAAACGTCCAAGTTTGATTTGTTCAAAGCTCAGTATTTGCAGCTTCACAGAGAATATGCCAAGCCTTGTCATTATCACTGGTGTAAACCTGTAGTTAGTCATGGCAAGCCAGGTAAAAGCAGTTGCTGCAAGAAAGAGAAAGAGCTCTTCGCTTGGTATGAGCATTCTGATTTTTTTCCAGTAATGAATCAGAGGTCTGTAAGGAGCTGTACAGCACTTGAACTGCCTTCAGGTGAGATACGAGCCACGTTATTTTCCATCAAGTTAGTAATGTGCTCGTAACACCTTTTCTAAAAGGAGAGGTGCTAATTCAACTTGGATATCTTTAGTGTGACTTGTTATTTCAATTTAATGACTACATTGAGTGAATTTTACGATCCTGTGTATACTTGAACATGTATAGCAGTATTCCCAGGTCAGTTCTGAACATAAGTTACGTTTGAGACATGTAAGTCTCAAAATGGCATGATGCAGTAGAATGAGTGCAGTGATATTCTGTGTAGAAATGTAGGTAAAATGCCTGTTGCTGAGCTTTAATTTATGAAAATATGTTTTACAGTTAAAACTCAACATTTTCTCAAATCCTTATAAAAACAGTAAGCTATGACATATCACCCCACATCCCTGAATATAGTAAATCTTGGGATCCTTGAAGAAACATATACATGCTTTTATTTAAAAAGAAGCACACTGGCTTCTGAGATAATTGTGCCGGCTCTGACAGTAGAATACTGCTGATCTGTACTCACGCTTTTGGTAGTTAGTAAAAATGATGACCTACATAAAAAGGCCAATAGACTACTCTACAAGACAGATTAAAATATAAAAGCATAAGGCAACAATTAACATTTGGAAAAAAAAAAAAAAAGAGATACGTCAGTGGTATTCTGGAGACCTTATGTGTTGCATGGAATCCTATATAAGAAGTTGTTGCCAAATGGCAATAAAATTGCTTTTCACTTGCAAGTCGAGTCTTGCTAGTTGATAGTTACCAGTACTACATAGGCCGTCCACCACCATTTAGGTCAATACAGATAACTGAAGAATAAATTTGTCTGCTTTGAGTATAAAAGTTTGTTATTTTTCTACATGAACAATGTTTTCACACTGCTTAACGTTTACCATTATAAGCCCAGGAGATTTCAACATTAAACTTACCTGCTCATATTTTCATCCATTGTAAATAAACCATAAAGAAAGCAGATTACGCCGACAACTGCTGCAAGGAATAGCATCTCAGTGTAAAATCCTAGCCAGGCAAAATAGATTCCAATCTTTTCACCGTAGTATTTCCTGAATACAACAAACAAACAAAAACACAGCCATCACAACTCAATAGGGGATACAGAGCACAATTTAAAACTGCAGTAGAACAAACTATCCAGAATCAATATGAAACAGTTGGCAAAATTCCCACGTAAAATAAGAAAATCCATGGATGTACAGTCATAAATATGATGCTTAAAGCAAGCTGTTGCAAGTTATACAAGCGTAAAGAACAAAACATGGTCTCCTGTGAAACCCCTTTCCCCACCCCAGCGGGAAACTCCATCTTTAAATCCTTTCCTTAGGATAAAGAAAATCAAGATTTACTTTTTGATTTTATTTTTTACTGATCACATAGTTAGAATTAAAGAGTAATTTATCACAAAAACAAAACTGGTTGTGTAATGGAAGTGCTAACTGTAACCTGTGAATAAAGCAATGCAGTTGTTATATAATGTGAGATGAATCCAAGTGATGTTGGGTAAGGTTAGGTTCAACTTTGGTTTAATGCTGAATTTAGAGTCAAGCTTCAGAAACTGATTTTATCTACGTGTTTTCAGAACTATGTTGAAATTTCCAAATTTCAAATACATTTTAAAAAATTGTGGCAGATATTTATGATAAAATTAAAGATATTCTTCATATGTGTTCATCTACAGATTAATTATCTATAAGGTATCTATCAGGAGTGCTGGCTAGGTTGTATGAGGCTTAATTTGCAGCACAGCACATTTCCAATTGCTAGTAAAAAAAAAAAAAAAAATGCTGAGTCCTCCAAAGCCCTACAGCCCAATTAATTGTCCAATTCTCATCAGATCTTCATCTTAAGTGGTAAAATATTTCCAGTTGGAAACATCTACAAATCAATACAAGTTTGTATTACAGTGAAAACCAAATAAAGACGATAAAACACATAAGATATCTTACCTGATGAGATCCAAAGGCTGCTCTTTGTAGAACCGTAAGAAACGGGCCCACTCCATATACAGTGTGTACCTCTCATTGTCACAGTTTGGATCGCTTGCCTTTTTCCAATACTGACACTGTGAGCAAATCAGAGGAAAGGCAAAACAGCTCATCGACAGATTCAAACACTAAATTGAAAGAAGTGAGCATTAATAATGGTGTACACCTCTGAACTTAGTGCCAGTTAAGATGATCTTATATTCACTCAATCACACTCTGCTTCAGTACTTCAAGTAAAAACCTCTTCATATATGCAATGTTTTAAGATAATATGCATTTTCGACATGAAGTCGACCTGTACTGTATGTAGCCACTTCGTGTTGTCTTACAACCAGTGTTGCGCTAGTACAACACAGGCACTGTGTACTCATTTGCTCCAGCAGATTACTGCAAGAAATGGTTTGTTCCTTTACACTGGTGTAGCATATGGAGCTGCAGAAATTCAAGTTTATCTGAAATAGAAAACCACTATTTTACTCCTGCTTCAGTAAAACATGACGTAAATTTAAATCCTGCTCTCTGTAGTTCAGAATCAGGCTTTCAATATAAATTCCACAGGCAGTAGCTTTTCACGGAGGGTTGTAAACTAGGGGGATATAAATCAAAGTTGGTTCCAGCCTCTAGACATGGTGCTATAGAGCATTCAGTGCTGTGTTTTTTGAAGTTGTAATGCAAGGAGGAGCAAAATGAAATTCTGACACTAATTGACTTCAGTAATGGTCATCACTATCATATATCTACCTGCCAAATACCAAGGAAACATAGAAACTTGGTCAGTTTCCTAGAAATTAAATGGCACAAAATTACCATAGTTTCTCATAGCTCTTTTAATTTTATGCTGTAGAACTCAGCTGTTTAGAAACATTTGGCAGTTCAGTTTGTGATCTTATTTTTCCTTTTTTTCTGAATGCTTCTTAATCACCAAGAAAAGCATGCAAAATGGTTTCTAAGTAGAAATCAAGAAGTAACAGAAATTTTGCATTCTCAAACTATTTTAAAGTATTAAATAATTTGTCAATGATTTGTAAGGCTATCTCATGATTTGGGAAGTTTCTCTTACAATTTAAGGTTGATTGCATGTGTATAGAAAAGATAACTGTACAACTACTCTTTGTTACCTGTTTTTTGGTACTCCCAACACTATGTCATACCTTCCAGCAGCAGTACAGCCTAGACTCTCATCAGCTCAACTTATGCCCTGTAAACCTACAGAATATCCATTTATCCTTTTTTTTTTTTTTTAAAAAGGGATCTTCCTAACATTTTACTGCTTAGTCTGTATCATGAACATTATAGTATATTCCTGTGCATTAAGTTTCCTACAAATTATGTGATTGACTTTCTAAGTTACACCCCAGAAACTCATCTGTAGGAAGAAACATTTAAACGCATAAAAGCCATACGGTGAGGCTGGCAGATATTTCTTGTGAATTGTAAAACAGAATCAATTACCAGGACAAACTGAAGGGTTTGAGTACATTTTCATTTCTGCTGGAAATGGCAATGTCACAGTAGGTAAAAGATTAAAACATTGAGAAATGCTCGAGGGAGCAGAAAGCTAAAATACTTACATCGTGAAGAGGATATGCAGCTGAATATGTGCCATTATTTAGCAGTCTTTTAATCCCAAACTTTTTCTTTCCTTCTTCTGTTCCATATGGACAACGTGTAAGAATATAATTAACCTGAGATTTAAACACATGAAATTCAATCCTTTCCTGCTTTAAGGCCACTTAACAGAACCCTACAGTGCCTGTGCACTGTGTATAATCTGCAAGAATATACAAAGGAAGAAGTATTTCTTCACAAGGCCTGACCCGGTGAGACTGTGAAGGGCAAGCCTGCCCTGTCAAGTCCAGAAGATCCACTCTCACAAGTATTATTTCAGCGTTCTAAGAAAGATGAGCAGATATTTAGGCTTCCTCATATTTACCCACAGATATAACACTTTATATACTCCTTCCTTGCATGTATATTCCTACGGTCAGTGCAAATCAACTTGTAAATGGAAGTAGACAAATTCATGTACGTACTATTCTGTTTCTCATGGATGGTGAGAAGAAAGTGCTCTCATCATTAATGAGGTACAGCTCCTGCTTCTCCTTGCTGAACGGTGCAGTGAAATAATCCGGCTCAGGGTGCATCACCTTCTCGGGAAGCCTGAACGGTGTAAGCATACAGTCCAAGGGGTTCTCCACCATCGAGGGAATATCATTTTCCTTGATGGGAACTTTAATGTTCAGCACTTCGGCGTATGTGATCAGAACCTCCCATGGGGCATGGATCTTGACAAAATAAATCTTGCCATCTTCAGATTCCTGCTCCGGAAGAGTTAAATCTGACATCAGACTACGCTGTGCTTTATTGAAAGATTTATCAGAACACTTGTTATACACAATTTATTTCCTTTTAAATATTTTTCTAAGCTTTCAAAAAAAGATTTTCTTTTTTAGGACTTTCTTTTTTAAAACACTGAATAGCCTATCTCGGTGGTTGACTGAAGACACAAATAATCTGCGCACTCCTAAATGCACACAAAGGCTTTTCAGACTATATTATTTATCTGTTTATATAGATAAATATACTATTTATCTTGTACCCTGAGGCTTGAACACACTCATTACATTCTGAGTGCGTTCAAAATGCAAGGGTTTGCTGTGCAGGGCTGGCTGCTTGGCAATCCAGCTGTCCTTTAGGTCACTGTGGTGGATTTTAAAGCTGTTCTCTTTCCTGGAGGAGCAGTTTTCATATAGCAGAGTAGATTACACAAGACTCCTTGCAACAACATCCTACCAAGAGCTGCAAGGTCTGTTACAGCCTTACACCTATGATAAGGAATAATCTTATCACGGGCCTCACCCCACAGTATATGTCATTGTAACATTGCTCAGCATGTCACATACACACACACAGGAGATAACAGCAATCATATTTTAACATACTGCTCAATGAATGTCCAACTGTGGATGTTACAGTGCCTAAACTTCAGCAAGAAGTTATTTTGCTCCACTCAGTCTCTGGCAGGAAAAAAAAAAGGTGCCGTCAGCATCCTCTGTTCTCCACTGGCAAAGTAAAACAGTGACACTAATCAACCATCCTGACATCGTTATACCAGGGTGCATCCTCAGTGTAATTACAACAGCCAGCGAGCATGTGTTAATCTAGTCACTGAATTCCAAACGGGTTGCAAGTTGTTAGATGAGATTAAACCTAGCTATGAACATACTTCCTATTTACATGGTTTAAGTGAATTCACAGCTATTTTGAAACTGTTTTCTTTTTGTTATGAAATCGAAAGCATTTAGTTCTTCCTGAAACAAAATGCCTTTCTTTAGACAATCCTTAGGAGCCTGCCTGGAAAAATAACTCAAATAGACACATGTACTTTTTTTCACTTAAAAATTCCATAGTCATGCTCCATGGAATCTGCTAGAATCTTGTCATTTTTCTAACAGGGCCAAGTGCTTTATGTTTAGTCATTTGCACGTCTATTTATTTAGTACAAATTTTTCTTGAGATGCCTTTTTTATTTTTATTTTTTACCTTCTTGTCTTCTGTTTCTAGTTCTAAACCAGCCTTCTGCAGATTGCTCTCAAATTCTTTTCTTCTTTCCTGCAGAGAAATAAACACACGTTACTCACCTGTGAAGTGAGTAACTAACTGATCAGTGACTGCTGACTTCAGCTCCTTCCAAGGGTCCTGATAAAGACCCCTTTACACTACACGACCTTTGTAAAAGCAACCAACCCAACAGACATAAATCAGCTGCAGCACACCAGTAGACTCTCAGCAGCACAAGGGGAATTGTGCTGACCCACAACACCAAACTTAGGTGTTAGTTAGGAATAGGCTCATCAACTGTGCCACCGTGGGAAGCTGACAATTCAACTCTAGAGTCTTGAGCATTTCTGAGTTGTTAGGAGGGTTATTATGACAATTCAGCAGTATTTCTAAGAGAATGGGAAGAAGTGAATAAAAAGAAAAGCATTTGAGAAGACTTCTCTGTTACTGTTTACAGTGACATCTCATCACCAGTTTAATGACCCTGCCCGGTGTGGATGTTCAGGTACCAATCACAGACCATTCAAACAGTATGCTTCATCAACTACTTAGCTGTAAAACTAGATGAGAGTACGAAATCACCACGTGTAAGCCCACATGTGCTTAGCCTGTATAAAATCGGTGTGGACTTGAGGCAGAGATAAGGAAACCTGCCTGTGGCAGTGCGTGACGGGTGTGTGACCTCCGTGAGTCTGATGCCAAGGTATCCTGCTTCAACTCTGCTTCTTTACCAAGTAATCCCTAGGCAGTGTCTCTAGGCAAGATCTCCTTCCCCTCCTTCTCTGCAGATTTTTTGCTCCTACTGGGAGACTGAATTAACTTCCTTTTAATTACATAATATTTGCTGAAGAACTGCCAGAATAACCACAAGTTCTACTAAATATTGAGCTGTAGCCTCATCAGAAAGCACTAGTTAGACAACCAATTGATTTCTAGCTAAAACCTGCAATAATGTGTGACGTGTTCTCTACCATATCTTATACAACACACACCAAGAAGGTGTCCTGCACCTGGGGCACAACAACCCCAAGCAGAGCTACAGGCTGGGAGATGTGTGGATAGAAAGCTGCCTGTCAGAGAAGGACCTGGGAGTTTTGGTTGACAGTCGGCTGAATATGAGCCAGCAGTGTGCTCAGGCGGCCAAGAAGGCCAACAGCATCCAGGCTTGCATAAGAAACAGCGTGGCCAGCAGGTCCAGGGAAGTGATTGTCCCCCTGTACTCGGCTCTGGTGAGGCCGCACCTCGAGTACTGTGTTCAGTTTTGGGCCCCTCACTACAAGAAGGACATGGAGGTGCTTGAGCAAGTCCAGAGAAGGGCTATGAAGCTGGTGAAGGGTCTGGAGAACAAGTCCTACGAGGAGCGGCTGAGGGAGCTGGGACTATTTAGCCTGGAGAAGAGGAGGCTCAGGGGCGAACTTATCGCACTCTACAGGTACCTGAAAGGAGGCTGTAGCGAGGTGGGGGTTGGTCTGTTCTCCCACGTGCCTAGTGACAGGACGAGGGGGAATGGGCTAAAGTGGCGCCAGGGGAGGTTTAGGTTGGATGTTAGGAAGAACTTCTTTACAGAAAGGGTTGTTAGGCACTGGAATAGGCTGCCCAGGGAAGTGGTTGAGTCCCCATCCCTGGAGGTCTTTAAAAGACGTTTAGATGTAGAGCTTAGGGATATGGTTTAGTGGAGGACTTGTTAGCATTAGGTCAGAGGTTGGACTTGGTGATCTTGGAGGTCTCTTCCAACCTAGACTATTCTGTGATTCTGTGAACTACTCAGATTAATGAATAGACTGAATAAATGGTTTAATAGCCCTCAGATCTATGCTAAAATGTGTTGCTCTATCTACTGTGTTACTGGCATTGCATTTTAACCTCTAACATCTGATTTTGCCAAATATCATTAGTTATTAAATTAGACACTAACCTAGATGAACTCGGGAATCATGGTGAATCCTGAGGCGTACTGAGGCAAACGCAATTTTATGCATTTCTTTTAAATAATCTTTCCCACAAACCTGCCTATGTGCACCTGTATCAGCACCACAGAACTTGTTTGCTGACCTAAGAGAAAACAATACAACTAAGAAGTGATTTACAATTACATTCAGAAGTGATATATAAAAGGTGATATTCAAGCCTCGTATCCAAAGCTATGTGCTGTCCTGGCTTACATTTTCTCCAAACAAAGCACACTGCTGTGCGTTCCTGCCCTGGCAAACACTGGAGGAGATCCAAGCGAGTCAGCCCAGAGGTTCTCTGCCACCAGACGCTCAGCAGCCAGCTCCTCCTTCATCTGTGCAGCTCAGCAATAGACAGAGACAAAGGGTACAGCCCTGATTACTGAGTTCTTCTTACTGTCTATTTAGAATGAGAAACTGAAGTGCTCTAATAGAAATGACGCTTTTTACCACCTTGCTCTCTTCTCGTAAGCCAACTTTCTCTGAAAGACATGTGAATGTACTGTCCTTTGCAGCCACTTGAAACAACCGCCTTTAAAAGGAAATCAGTCTGCCAGAAAAACAAACAGAACTAAAACATTACTCCCCTTTCTTGTCAAATACTGAATTTCTTCATATTGCTATAAAAGGCTTACATTGGAAAAATGTACTTTTGGCCCATTGCCACTTTTTGTGCTTTTAATATATACACGTAACAATTTTAAGCTCACTCCCTCAACCCTAAAAAGCCGCACTCAGGGCACATACTTGGGATTCCACCACAGACCCTGCCCTGCTGTCACAGGGGTGATGGAAGATAATCCCATGATTAGGCCAGTGATAGCAGGCTCACTCCCCTCCCCACATTTTGTTTAAACACAGTTCTTAAACCTCTCTGAAGCATCTGCAAAATGCAGAAACCACATTTTCTGAGACCACTGTGGCCCACAAAGGATAGTGGGGGATACAGCCTTCACCTCTCCCAGCACTCTGTGGCTAACTCCCAGGCTGCTACAGGATGACTTTACCTTAATGCATGCTTCAGCAGAATGAGCCCTCCTGATAAGATTAACAAAGCAGGATCCAAAGTCCATCGGCACTAATATGCCCAGTGCAGATGCATCACTGGATAATTAGCTACCCAAGATACACAGACAACTGTTACAGATCTGTTTCTTGGTAACAATACTGCTATTGTGAGTAAAACCAATCACTGAACAGAAAAATAAGCCATTTTAGGTATTCAACACATTGCTTAGTCAAACCCCTTACTCCCTCTGTACTCTTCCCCTCCCTTCAGGCAGGTAACGCCAGCCTTACAAATGCCTCTTGCATGTCAGGATGCTCAGCCTTCTCCTGACCACAGCCTTGTGTAGGGCACTGGGAAACAACTACAACCTGTAGGAACAGCCACATACTGTAAAGCACCCGTGAATTCTGCACCCAGTTGCACTGGGCACTGGGTGCCAGCTGGCACCCAACAGGCTGCAGGGGGAGGAACCAGCTCCTGAGCCTGCTGCAGCTGCTGGCTCCCTAGCTTTGGGCTGCCTAGTGTCAGAGGAGCTCCTGCTTTCTCCCAGAGATGCTGAAAAGCATGTGAGGTCTAGATAACGTGTCTTTGTGTCTCCAGGTCTCACGGCGGACAGGTGGAGTTTGCTTCCAGTAAACACAGAAACCAACAATTACTCTGCACAGAGATCCCAGAGTCCCAGTGCTTTGTGTTTCTTTTTTGTGAAGAAATGCATGTATGGGCATCATGCCTGGCCCTACCTAAATAATTTCTTAAAAGTGCTTTTTAAAATTTATTTTTCCATATCCTCATATATTTCATATACAGATAAAATACTATACTTCTGTCTCCTAGAGGCTTTAAGGAAAAATAAAACTGTCTCACAAAAATGTAATCTTCATTTTTGTTTACAGAGACCTTGTGTTTAGGATTTATTCCTGTAGCTTATAGAAGGCAAATTCAAAACAGAGTTTAAGCTGGAGAGGTTCTGGGGAACATCAAAGTAGTTAATGCATTTGTTCTGCATGAAGCTAAGGGAGAAGATGAACAGACCGCCTCTTACATCTCTATCAGAGCCATGGGGAAGCACACAAAGAAGTTTTTCATGCCTCTCTTAGAAATGCAGAATAAAGCTGTTTCCTCGAGACAAGGAAATAAAACCCTTTGTCACAACTGTTATTCTCTTCCTGTAAACATTTCTATTCTTAGCTGTTAGATTTTGCTGTATCATTGTACTACAGTAGAAGAAAAGCACATTTCTTTCCAGCAACAACCATACAACCCCAAGTCCAGTATCTCAAGCAAATTCCAAAGGCTGCACTGCATCAGTATTTGGATTTTGTTCCAACAAATACAACAGCACAGTACTTCTGAGCTGACAAGTCTATACTAAGTTACTGGCATATTCATTGTATCAAGGCCTATGCTGAGCATAAATATAGGGTAAATTTCACTTTCTCTGCAGATTCCCAAGAACTACGTGAGAACTGATGTGCCATAACACTGACATCTCCGCCCCTGCCCAGTCTGGGAGCATGGAGCTAACCTGCAGAGCCACAAAACCAAGGCCTTCTTCCATGGTGCTGTCAACTCTTGCTGGTAAGAGACATATACAGAATGCAATCTCACAAAACTTAATGTAGGTGTTCTACTCTCCTGCAAGACAGATGCTTCTCCCTAACTAAAAGCATTTTTACCTCCAAGAGGAACCACAAAGTTATCTTGGTTCTTCCCCCGTCCACGTCAGTCCTTCAGTAAATAATGGCACCCAGGTACAGGTCTCTCATCTGGCTAAGATTCCATTTTCCTTCCAACTTGAAATATCACCTTAATAGCCTCCACTTCTTCCCACGTGTTATTGGAGTATGACTAATGGAAAATTTTTAAGAGTTGCTTTCACATATTTTGCATGGATATCTTTTTCCTCTCTCTACAGTGACTGGCCTCCTCTTCCTTCTTTTTAAAATGCATTTTGTTTTATGGTAGATAAAAAAATTAGCTAGGATTACAATCCGACAAAGCCTGATAAAGCAGCAGCGTGAGTTTGAAAAAGCATGCCTTTGTATAAACCTATGATGGCACAGCTATAATGTAACACTGGTCTCCAAAGCAAGTCTCCCAACATGAGTAACTGAAGATGGCAATGGAGAGATGCCCAAGCAGGGAAAGGCATCAAACATCTGATGGCAGAGATTCTTGCTTTTTCACGGTAACAAGACTAAGAGGCAGGGGCTGTGTTCTACACTAGATCATATTTGCATGCAAGTATAGGCAGCCTAAGTCTTTAATGAAACCAGTATTTCCTTCATAAAGGAAGCAGTAAGCATTTATTAATTTATTTATTTTTACCAGCCCAATCTTGCAGGTTTTGTTCAAAGGAAATTATCATTTTTAATTATGAAACATTGTAATACGACAAGATGTAGATGAAAAACGTTCTTTACTTCACAGACCTTCAGTTTTGTTTGTGATTCTGTCCTAAGCTTTGCTATAATTTGTTTTCTTCAGAAAGCCCTATCTTTCAGAGTAATGCGATTATGTGAGAATGGCTTTTTGGTCGTGGTTTGTTTCCCTCCCCCTTTCTTTTCAAGAGCAAACTTTGGAAATACCTGTTAGAGAGAGTAGTGTGCAAACATAACCTCTCCTGGCTCAGAAAAACAGCAGGAAATAACAAGGAAACAAATTAATTAACAACCCTGCATTATTTTTAATGTTATGCTGTCTGTAAGTTTGTTATTTGTCCTGACCGCATCTTATAGAACTGGATTTTTAATCACAGAATCACAGAATCACAGAATCACAGAATCACAGAATTTCTAGGTTGGAAGAGACCTCAAGATCATCGAGTCCAACCTCTGACCTAACACTAACAGTCCCCACTAAACCATATCCCTAAGCTCTACATCTAAACGTCTTTTAAAGACCTCCAGGGATGGGGACTCCACCACTTCCCTGGGCAGCCCGTTCCAATGTCTAACAACCCTTTCGGTAAAGAAGTTCTTCCTAACATCCAACCTAAACCTCCCCTGGCGCCACTTTAGCCCATTCCCCCTCGTCCTGTCACTAGGCACGCAATTTGATTCTCAGGTTAGGATAGATAAGAATCAGGAACATATCAGAAAAGCGAACTTACCAGCTTTTTTTCCCATTCTTTATTAAGATCATCAACATAGGAGAGAACAAAATCAATTCTCCTGACTCCATCCCTGAAGAAAATTGAATCTTTGCTTTGATGTCTTTTATCAATCTGTGGAAGATATAGGCATATAATTAAAAATCAAGTATTGCTCTTGTTCTAAAATAACAGAAGACAAAGCAGTTTCCTCTAATTGTCTCATTTTTTCCATTTCTTCATAGCTCAAGGTACACTCGGCCAAGTTTTAACAAGGGCTATATGCAGCTAAAATTATTTCCAAATTAACTGCCCATATCCACAAACATTACATGTAAATGACTGGTTTGAAGAATATATATTTTAGTGTAGCAACACCTGTGAACTGCTATTGTTTATTCTTTCACAGTTCTTAGAATGCGTCACAAATAGTTAAGACAAGTGATTTCTTCTGCTGTTAGTAGGAACGCCACTCTAAACCAAAGCAATCTGGGGCACAGTTCATCAACTTGAAGCGGGTGGCAAGAAGTAAGCTCCATGCATTTTCTTCTACATAACAAAATTCAAAAAGTCAACCGCCACAGAGAAATATGTCCCAGCAAAGATCACATACAAAACTAGCACACAAAAAATACAGGGGTTACATTTCAAAAATGAAGAAAAAATAACAAAATAAAATGCATCAATGCAACAGGAAAATTACTATTCTAACAGATCAATTAAACTTCGTATTTTCATTCATATTGGCATGCCAGAATATTGGTTTAATAAGACGATCTTTTCTGGTGAGTAAGCTACAACAATTAATATAAAGCAAATAAAGACTACTGTCTCACTCTGCTAGAAAAGTTAATATTAGGTAATATTGTTTATTATTTTATTCGTATTTAGCTCTACCAAATTGTTTAAAAGACTAGATATAGCAAAGTGCTTGCTGTAGAAGCTAGAACCCTGGACTAAATTTGACTTCATGCTAAGGAAGCTTTGGTTTTTGGTTGTTAGACCACATCCATCAGCAAACTAACATTTAGCAATAAAGGACTGAATTGGGTTTTCATTTTATTCGAGCAGGAACCAAAAAAGAGTAATTCAGGGAGATATGTCTCTGTCTGCTCCCTCTTAAATCATATCAAGATGCATGTGAAAGAGTTCTCTGAAAAAAGCACAAAATATTTGCGACTGTGAACTCCCAGTTAACAGAAGACATCACACAGTGAAGCATGTTATTACTGCAGCCATCCAAGCCACTTGCAATATCATTCATCACTGTTTTACCCTGAGACGTCGCTTCAGGAACAGATTATATCTCCTTCCACTCTGCTGGAATAACCAACAAGTAGTTAGTAAGTACACCGCTCCTCTCCAAGACCCCAGCTGGAGCTCCTTCCAGCAGTACCCCCTGCCTCAAGTTAGAGAGAAGTCTGTGGCCTTAAGCAAGCCAGAAGAAGCTTCCAGGTACTAGAAAAAGCACAACCACCCACAAACAGGATGGCCATGGTTTTTTGTTTGTTTTTGTTTTTTTAAATAAACTCAGATGTTTCAAAGCAATAACTCTGAAAATGCTAATTGCCATTATTTGGACATTGAAGCATATTTTAAAAGACCAGTAAGAAAATTTCTTTGAATGTAATGCAAAGGTAAAAGCTCCAGCTAATGAATGGAGCACACATGTTGCTATTATAACAATGCATTTGGAAGCAAAAATGCATTCTGGAGAATTCCCGTATTTCTGAAGCTATACCAGTCTGTTGGGAGCTATGAAGCACATTTGGGAGCTACGAAGCACTTCACTGCAAGTCAGAGAAACACAGACAGCTAAAATAAATTATTTCCTGAAAAAGCTGCAATCCTCTGCTTTCTCTCTCTAGCAATTCTTCTGTTGTTTTTAGTTTGTTTCTTTTTTTTTCCCGTGAGAAATATTTACAGCAGACTAATTAAGACAGACTACTTCCTAAGAACTGAAATCAGGACAGCTACGTCTGAAAATGCTTTTGCTTCCAAATACAGTATACAATCATGCAAGACTAAGATGCCCACAAAAATCATGGAATCCAGTAAAAGAAAAGGAACAGCATTTTCTGTTGTGCGCTTACAGTTTTGTCTGTAAAAAATAAGTGACTATAACTTGAAGCTGTTTAGATTAACCTGATTAGTACATAAAGCCACACTGAAAACTAAACAGTATTACCAGTACTTCCATTATTCAACATTGCAGTTAATGAAACACTAAACTGCATTCTAGCAATGTATAATATTGGGAATCATCATAAAAATCAGGCTATCTTAACCACCCATGTATAAAGGCAGAGGGATGCTCACACAAACTTTGTCCTAGCAAACAACAAAGCCATATATGCAAATAAAAAAATCAATAATAGTAATATGCTTCAAAAAAGCTCCTGCCAAATAAATGTCTCAATTATTTGGAGAGCATAATTATAATCAGATCATTTAAAAAAACTGGAGTTATATTTTATCTTTAGTGCCTCCAAAGGTTGCTTGTTTTCCAAGATGTATCAGAGCCCAGCTCAGTCATTATGGGCCCAACTAGCATTTCAGAAGGTGCACTAGTCAGCTTTGGATCTGCTTTGAGAACATCAAGTAAGCAGTTCTCTTCGCCTTCTGCACACAGAATTATTCATCATGGATAATGACAACCCTACCTATTAAGCCCATAAATTATTCCTTTCCATTTTGCTACATTTGGATTTCACAAGGAAAAAAAATGATCAGTCTTATATGTTCGTGCTATGCTGGGCATAAATGTGCACTTATAGGGCTGAAGTACCTGAAATGCTGCTAATTTGCATTGGTTGTATTTGTGAATCATGAACCATTATGGATGACTACATTTTACTTCTGAACAGCTCTTTTCGGAGCTGTGTTCAAACTAAGTCATCTTGGACAACCTACAGTTATTGAGTTATCCCTCATCACAGCAGACAGTCTGTGATGTGCATCTTCTGTAATACCAGTAACCAAAAGAACGGTTCTCAGCACAACACAGATAGCAAGCAGAAGCTTATGAATAACTGAATAATACTCAATGAGGAATTACAGCAAAAAAATGGAGCTCATCTCCTCTCAGAGGCATATATTGAAAAACACAAGAGGTAACAGCCGCAAGTTGCAACATGGAAAATTCCTACTGGATTTGAGGGAGTGGCTGAGCAGGAACAAGTACAACAGGTTGCCCAAAGAGACCGTGTCATTTCCACCCTCAGCAATAGCACACTGTGACCAAGCAAGGCCCCACCTGAGCAACCCGATCCAAGTTTCAAGTCCTCACCTTGAGTGGGAGGTTGGCCAAGGAGACCTCCACAGCTCCCTTCCAACCTAATTCATTGACTCTAGAAAATGTCACTGCCAGTGTCTGGCATTTACCAGGGCTTCCAGAAAATGAATAAAACTATCAGCCACAAAGCAGATTTATAAGAACTACTCCTTTTCCCGTACGAACTTTTCAGTTTTAATAGTCCAATAATCTCTGTAAGAGCTAAGTGTCTTCAGAGCATCTGGACAGATCAACTAATTGAACACTGTAACAGTCTAGCATAAAGAGCTAATTTTTCTTTTCACTTAACTACGTAAGTGCAAATTAATTGGATACACATGGAGTTACGTTAATATTAAGAGTTGATCCCAGAATTGTTAACTTCCGTCTGGACATCTCCCCGAGGTTGGTGCGTTGGACCATGTTTAACCAACCAACCACCCACATAAGCAGATTGTGGTCCTGGCATTAGGCAACTGCAGCCCCGCAGCAGGAATTCCTGACTCAGACAGGACAGGTTGCCGGAAAGACTACAACATCAGCAGGGAAAAAAATAAAGCACAGCTTAAGACAAAAATAGCACATTGACTTCTGCCCAAACGGATTTTGGGTAGAATGCATAAATGCCAGCCAGTGGTCATGCTCTGAACTTAAATCCATTAAAACTTCTGCACGTATTAAATACTGCCCAAATACTTCATGAATAAGCCTTGGCCACCTCCCTCCCACAGGTGGTTCAGATACGCTTCTGCAGATCCAAAGCAAACAAGGCAGCCACCACTAAGAGCAGAGGGGAAAGCAAGCTGCTGGCTGTGGCATCAGCCACTGAAACCCTAACACAAAGTGCTTCAGAGAAACAACTTGGGATTGAAACTGAGTGACAGACTGTAGTAAATATTTCCTTAGCCTTACTCACCCTCCCAAACACACAGGTACCTGACCATGGTTAATACAGTCATCTTTCCTTCAATATTCTCATGTTTTATAGTAGCTGGAAAAGCAAATGTATTTTTCAGGTGCCATTACACCAGGCATGAATGATTTCATCCCTCGTATTTATACAGGATTCAGAAGGATTTCTATTTCTGATCATCCACATAACAAGAAATGTATGTCGTTACACACTGCTAGGCTTACTCTCCACTTTTATGGAGTTTCCTCCAAATATGCCCCACTACTAAATATCCCAGCCCTCTCCATATCTGTACTTAAAAGATGGAGGAACTCTGCGTAGAGCAGTGATGTTCAGATTAACCTGTCAGAAAACCGCAGCTTTCTTAGGGGCCTACAGTGAGAAATGCACCTCCCAGACAACCTCCAGTTTCCTATTTCATAAAGGTCAAGCCCTGCAGCACTGGGGCTGGAGGTTCAGGGGTCAGCTTCTTTCATCACCTTCTGCTTTTTGTATCTCAGAGTAGGAAGATCATTTAGAGCAGTCATTTCAGCAATAAAGTGCTAACCAGCACTAGTCCAAGACATGCAGCACAATGAACTACCTCTAGCTATGAGTAATGGGCATTCTAAGCAATCATGACAATAATATCCCCATCAGCACAGCTAGCAGTTGTATAACTGTACTCCTCCTTTATCAGAGAAGAAAGCTTCCTGAGATTACAAGGAAAACCAAAACAAGCAATATTTTGCTTGCTTACAAGCTTCAGTTTACAAAGGAAATGTATATTTAACCTCAGATAATCATGCATACAATCAGTTTTTATTGCAGACATCGTAACAAACCAGTATGACTACATTATAAAGCAATTAGCCAATTCATAAATTAACAACCCACTGCAGGAAAAACAATCCAGAATACTGAAAAACAAACAACCAAAAAAAAAAAAAAGGAAAAAAACAAAACAAAACACAAAAACATAAGGGAATTAAATGTGAACCAAAATACAAGAGAAAGCTTTAGACCTGGAAGGGCAAGAAACACTCAGTGGCTTAAAAACAAAATTAGCTCGCTCATTCCTACTGCAAGCTGAATATTCGTACACCCCAGCCCCTTCCATGGCAGCAAACATGCTGACAGCTCCGGCAGAAACATCTTGAGTAACATCCTGCTGTGCCAAACATACCTGTTCGATAGAAGTTGGTTTTGAAGAGCAAAAAAGCTCCTGTAAATGCATTTACACAACATTTGCATACACACAGGCACTCTAGTGAAAATCAAAAAGCAAACTCCTCTGCAGTTCGTGCACTGTGAACTCAGCTGCTGTCAGACCAGAGAGGCACTCGGCATGAAGCTCTCTTCCATCTTCTTCCTTGGAGGAATCCAGGTAGCTGCAGCACCCACCGCTTCCAAGGCGTGTGTTAACAACACGCTCAACACAATTTCCAGTTATGCTTGGTGCAGGCTACACAGTTGCATTCAAAACCATAACCTTTGCCACCAAAAGAAACAAGAAAAGCCCCACCTACTTCAGGGAGGTATTTCTGCACCCTTAGCACACTTATCTTTCAATTTTAAGCTACAATAAAACCTGAAGGCTCGAAAACACACATTTCAAAGCAGTTTAAGATACCCAAGATGTTTACACTGAAATCTGAATATGCAGTAAAAGCCTTTCAGGACAAAAGAACAAATTAAACAAGAATAGACCAAAGGAAAAATAAAAAGGATGCCAAGAGAGCATGTGTTAATGTAAGACACCAGAACCCAATGTAAGCAAGCAATCTGAATACACCTCAGCATGTACTTCTCCAGTTATGTTGAATGAGTTAATATTTTTTTTCTTCATAAAATAACGGAGATTTCAAGTTTTCTGACATATTTGATAATTACTACAATTATCATCTCTGAGAATTTCAATAAAATGATATTTTGGGCCTTTCCTTATTATTTTTACTACAACAAGAAAAATATGCAACATTTCAAATGATGCCAGGATTGGTTAAAACACATTCAAGTATCATGCTGACTCAAAGCCCTGCAGATTATCATCATAAAAAGGGATCTCCCATTGTTAGTCACACCATAGTCAGAACACCCTATATCCCATACGCCCAAAACAACAGTAAAAAAAGCAAACTTTCCAGTTTTCTCCACCAATAATTAGCTTTTCAATTTTGTCTATTATTAATCATTTGTACCCTTTCAATTATCTTGAATTTATCAATTAAGCCATCACAATATGTGCTCACGGAGCCATTCCCTCAGAATAGACTCAAAAGCCACATTCATTTTCATGTACTAGGAAAGCAATTGTTTTTGACAGGATGGCTTCCTGGAAACTGGAAAATTTTTTCGTGAGGGACTTCTTGGCATATGGTAATAGAAGACGCCACACAAATTCATGCAAGGAAGCATGAATGTTTCTTACTGCTTACCACTTGACGATCAGGGATGAGTAAAGTAGTCTCAGTGCTGCTTAGACCCTGCTGCCAGTGGCATCACGGGAAAAACATAACGTTGTTAGCAATGATGAAAAGGATGCTTTAAAATAAAAGGCTATTTCAGGAAAAACTGTGTAGCTTCAGGTTTAAGTTGCTGCTGCAAAGCTATTCTGTGTTGACAGCTGGATTTTCAGTCCAGTTGTTCAACATTTAAGCAGCTCTCTACTTCCTCAGATCAACTGGGCCGCTAGCCTACTGCCGTTGACTCTTACATGGCCAGTATTGATTTTAAAACATTAAGAATTACTTTTAGTAAAAGCTATACAGTATTCCTCATCATTTCCATCATAAAAATTCAAGTCCATCAACTATTATGGACAGACCGCAGTTCACAAACTGATAAATAACAACTTCTAGCAATACGTCTTATTTGAGTATCAAACAAACTGTACACAACAGACTTCTGCAATTGCATTCAGAACAAATACGATGCCTACTTATTTTTCAACACAAGCTATACACCATGCACACACTGAACAAAAATGGATACAAGTAGACAAATAATGAATCTCATAGGGTAGACAAGGCAAATATGTATCAGTAACTGTATTGGTTATTCCTAGTGAGCCTTGCCAGGACTTCCAGCTTCCTTTCGATACACAGCTAGGCAAGGCCCCCCGACTTGCTTTGTACCAGACCTGTGTGTTCCTTTTTTCCCTGCCCAGGGACCTGCAGGGTGCTGCCACATCCCCTGGCCATACTCCACACGTGGGCTGGGTGATGGGACCGCCAGCGCAACAGAGGACTTGGCAAAGCAGTTATGCTACAAAGACGTGGCCACGAGCTATCTGCTATCTGGGATTTCGAGATCAGGCTTCACTAATGGAAAGAATAATGGTTTGCAGTGTCTGATTCTGTTAGTCAGTAAGTCCTCACACTGATCTTTTGATTTGCTTCTGAAAAAAAAAAAATCACAACAGACAGGTATAAATGGTGCAAAGGAAAAGAAGGACTGTGTTGTGAAAGTGTGACAGTTTGCTAGGGAATGAAACTAGCTTTCCACAGAAGCCGAATGCAATCTTTGTTTCTTCATTGCATCATCATTTATCAGGTGTGAGCCGTATTATTTCAAAAAGTACATTTCCCCAAATCCAATTTTCACTAAGTACCATGTGTTTTTTGTTTGTTTTTTGTTTGTTTGTTTGTTTTTTTTTTCCAAATTACAAGTTAAATATGACCACTGTTCTTTTTTTTACATGAAAATTTTACATTTCAAGTAATGCAAATACACATCTTTCCATTCTTCATTAATTATGCCATCTGTGTATTTGCTCATCTAAATAAAATAAAAGCAGCCTTTTCAGAACTCAATCAGAAAGATCTTTTATTTTTATTATTTTTATTTTGGTTGCTACAGAATCCACATGAGAAGCAGCACTAATACAACAGGCTCCACTGTACACTGACCCTAAGATAGTAAGATCTGGGTTTAGAAATCCCACCCTCATGTCACTGATGCTACTGCAAAAACCTGCACAATCTGGGGAGAAATGAAAGCTGGGACACCTAATGGAGATGTTTTATGCAGTTATGTTCTAAAAACACCTGCCATGTAACGTACTGTACAAATAAGAGGTGCAGCCATGCTTTTCGATGCTCCCCTGAGACTCCCGACTTGCTCCTGTCCAAGCCAGCACCCATCCTTCTGCTTTTCTTCCACCTCTCCTTCCTGTACATTCTCGGGCTCACAGCTTCCCACCTTGTGTGGGATTAGATGCATTAGCACCCACTGGCCCTAAGCTGCCCACATTGCTTTACTCAAGGATAAATCTTGGTAAACTGAAATGCCAACACAGAGCTGGAAGAGTCTAACTAAAAACCCTTTGTATGTTCCTATGCGTTTTGTCAACTGCTTTTCTGTTAAACCAGGGAACTAATCTTGCTGTCAGTACAATTGTCTGAAATGAATTAACTCGAGTCATGGGGGTTAAGTGTTTCAAAATTGCTGACAGTCAGCATACCTTTTCTTACACATTCAAATTGGTGTAGAGAGACCACTTTTCTGTTAAATGCCAACGTTTATGTACTGTACAACTGGGCTTCTACCATGATAAAACATAGCCCTCAGAACGAGAGCTAAGCAGTGCTTTCAGAAACACTCAAATAGTCCAACTTCATTCAGATGAAAGGCAGGAAGTAAAACACTTTGGCACTAGCAGTAGCAGTGTTCAGCTGGTCCTTCATACTTTGCAAACTGCCCTCAGAAGGCTTTAGCGTATTCTGTCTCAGATATTCCTCTGAATATGTTTTGTAGTTACACTTGAAAGAATTCTTTTCATACGTCCAACTAGACTTGGGAACTGATTTGGTCTGTTTCCACAATATTAATAACAGTGCTTCTTTTTTCTTTCTACTCAAAAATCCACTGGTCTGCACTGAAAAATGAACAAGAATGACAGTAATGTACATTATGATGGTGGGATTTTTCCAGAAAATAAAAAATCCACTCATTTGGAATTGACTAGTGAAGGTACAGTAGCACCTGCTGCTCTCAAAAAAAAAATATATATATATATATATATCCATGCATCATACCGCTAATCTTGGTAAAATACTTCCCTTTAATACATTTGATGGAGTTATGCCAAATTACTTCTGCTAACAACCTGGTTTAAATAACAGCTGCTTGTTCTCAGGTCTTCTCATGATCAACTTACAATATGGAAAATACTGATTAACAGAATTTTTAGAGAGCATTTTGTTGGTGTGAAATTAACAGAAAAGGTGAAAACTTAGTATATAGCTGTGAAAAAAGGATTTCTAACTTCTTACAGCCAGACTGGGGCACAGCCCTACAGCTTCATGCAGAGTAGCGCAACCAACTGCGAGGGTGAGGAACTCGGGGTCCATGTGCATACACTGCACATATTTTAAGTGACTTTACACCAGGGAGTTGGAACAGCAGACAAATAACCTTCAGTGAATGAATGCCTCTTACAGATGTCAATAAACTACAAACTATCTTGTGATTCAATCTCCCACAAAACATGCTATTAAACAGAATTGTCCCACAGTATACTCTCTTTCTCTTTCTCTCACTCTTCATAAAGTACAGAGGAAAAACAGATTTTCAGTTTTTTTATTTAATTCATTTTCCAATTTGCCTGAAAGGACTATCAGAGGCATTTATTTCTTGGAACAGGAACTCTATAAAGACTAATTTTGTAAATTCTACTGCAAGATTCAATTAGGACAGTCATCCTAACAGGAGTGGTTGTCTGAATTACTGACTTCACAATGACATAATTGGAAGCAGTCTCCTTTGCAGTGCCTACATGAAAACATCCCCATCATGTCCCTTTTTTCCCCTCTGCAGTCTGCTGAAATCTCCTTGCCTTCTGTCATGACCAGGCATCTAGAAATGATTCATGCTGTGTAGCTTCTAATATGGAAGACTGTTGAACTTTAAGTGCTCCTGTTTCTTTTGGCCTCGTGGGAGATTGAACAAAGAAAAAAAAAAGAGACTCAAGAAGCAGATGAGGAAAAAAAAAAACAAAAACATGCAGTAAAATTAGGGAAGCAGATTAAAGCACAAATGCAAAGTTATGAAGAAGGACCAAAAGCATTGCTGACTGGAGACATGACTGCTTTTTGAGTCCTAAACTTCATCTGACTTTTCTGTGTGCATTGGCAGGTTTCACGACAGACTGTCTTCCCCCTTTTTAAATTTTACTTGCATAATTACTTATGTACAGATCACTTTACTGTACAAATTGCAAAAGATAAAAATATGCCACTGAACTATGGATGTTTTCTCTTTTCCATATTTGAAGCTAGTTATCTTTTTGCCCTCTCCACTGCTAAACCAACATCAAGGCCTTAGCTTTTTCTTCCAACTGCTGAGCAGAAGTATACTGTTATTTCAAGTTGTAATTTTCTCTTCCAAAGAAAAGACAATGGAAGCATACTTTAGCTGTGACCAAAATGTAGTTTCAGGTACATCTTTTCCATTAGTCTATTTATGAATCAATTCCATTTCCGTTTTAAAATCACTGGAATTAAATCCTTTTAAGACTTCAAGTGTTAATACTTCCCAGTTGCAGGAATGTAAATATAAGTCCATGGTTAAGTAACAAGACATTTACCTATCTGTCACCAGAGTAAATTTATAAAATAGAGAAAGGCACTACTGGCCAAAACAAGAACAGAGCACATCCACCTGAGCTCAAAGGGTCTTTGTGGAAAGAGGAGACAGCATGGGTTTCCTCACAGGATTGATGACCCTACTCAGCTCCTACAGGAATGCATTAAGGATGACAAAGACAGGCTATCAGCAAACTGAGGGAAAGGAAATTCTTCCAGTCTGTAGAGAATAAAAGTGAAGTTGAGATGACATATCAAGACAAAGGATTAGCATTATAAGAAAAAAACACAAGGCTATCTTACTGTTGGAATCAATTCATGGAAACACTTTAAGGATAGACTTCACCTGGATATGTAGGACATTAATCACCAGGAACCAAGCCTGTCATGGCAGATAAGAGCATGAAATTGGGCAAGAAGATTAAAAGCAACTGTGTAACTTTATGCCACGTTAGTGCATAGAAAGCAAAAGTTTAGTAAATGAGACCGTGTTAGGGGATGTGGGGTAGGATGATGTAAAGCACAGAGAAAGTGTTAACTTATTTGTAAGCAAGCATCAGATGACCAGCTGACCTGAAGAAACAAACTATCTAAGGCCAAGTATGCTGTCTCCTCTTAGAAAGAGAGAGTGGAATAAAGTCAACTACTGAGATGCTAGGACATTTCTTTGTGATACGTAAGAACAAATTAAGAAAAATAATTATGTAAGGAAGTTAAAAAAAAAAAAAAAAAAGAGAGACAAATGCAGCATGAATTTACCAACAGGAGATTCTGAGAGAATAACTAGAGAGAATCTCCTTATTTTTAATAAGGAGACTACCTCCTGGAGAAGAAAACCCTGAAGACCAAAGCCTCCTTTCCTGTGAATCATAAATGTTCCACCTTTCTAAAAGGTTCCAGTCCTACGCCCCTACACATAATACTTCTCACACCCTTTCTCCCATGATTCCTCTTTTTTCCCACATCCTAAGTCATGAAGTGAATTCTTTCAGGCCCTGGTGAAATATGCCATCTTCATCTAAACACAAACTCAGAATCAGCTCCAAACTGCTGCCTATCATGGTATGATGATTCATACGCTGTAACCTGAGATAGAGTCAGCCTGGGCTCAGTAAAGTAATTGATATTGTCTGCTCAGAACTTTTCTGGGAGAAAAAGATGCCCATCACACAACAGATCGAGATGTACCAGACTGAACAGGCTAACAGTCTTTAAGATGGAACATGGTAGATTTATAAAAGCATCCAAAAAAATTTGGATGATCAGCTTGCATGTGCTAGCAAGACAAACATCTGTGTAATGTAAGAAGAACTTGGAGTTTTGTCTTGACAGGATCATCTCTAAATTTGCCTCCTAAAGGTAGAGGAAATGTTTTATGCTTTCAAAGCTCAATAAAGCTACATTTTGTCAACACTCAATTCAACAGTATCATTTCTGGGGAATGCTTTCAGCCAACGTAAGACACCGTATTTCAACAGAGGAGCTATTTCTATTCTTAGGCAAAAGTCTTTGTATGTTCCTTAAACATACAGTAACAAAGAAGAAACCAGACAACAGAAATTAAAACACTAATTTCAAGATCATGTATTTTCAATATTCTTTTTAGATCCATTTCTTAACTGAAGAGTACCTGTACACCTGGATGTAAGATGCTGCGTACTGTATGTATTAAGCAGTGATGTACTGAGAAAAACAAGTAACTGATGCTTTTTGGACTGCACAACTTCTGGGTTGCACATCTGCAAGGAAGAGGTATTCTTGGAATTTAGTTGGCTTTCTCATAAACAGCTACATTATTAAAAAAGTACCTAGAGCACAGGAGTGTAAGAGAGCCTTGATTTCCTAGTAGCATAGCACGTAGCATGAAACCAAGTGTTGGGGTTGTGGAAGAGGATTATGCTTTTCCAATTACCAAAACACTGCAATGTGATTCTTCTTTCAAGACTCGACGCTGGGAGCACTGTTAAGCCCCGTACTGTTCTGCTAGCTGCATTGTGTTGTAGTCCCTTACAAGACTCAGTCAGTAGCAGCATTACTTGTTTGCTTTTGCTCCTTGAAAACACCAGAGAAAGAAAAAGACATATGCATGGATAAAAATGGACATATGAGAGAATCTATCAGCAGTATTATTTTCCAAAACTAATTTTATCTTTCACAGTACTGTTCCTCTCTCTTTTTACCAGCAGAGTGTTAATGCTACCCGTACTGTACCTTACCTCTGAGCTGCTTGGGACCTCTGATCCTGCAGTTGAAAGCGTTTCACATAAAGGTCCATTGCTTTCTTCCCCTAAAAAATATTCAAAGAAACATTCATATAAGTACATGCCTTTTAAAATACTCTTGCGTTTGAAAATGAAGAGAAACTTGAAGGCAAGGAGCTATGAACAAGCAAAAGCAACAACTAGAAAGTGGTATTCAGCTACATAAAACCTTCAGAAATTATTTTTGAAGGGAAAAAGAACACCCTGAGACACAAGACACTCAGCCTGTACCAACTGGCTGTAACCTCACAGTCACACCAACAGTGCTAACTGTGACAAGCAAAACCCATCTGAATCATGTATTTGAGAGGATCAGATTCTTTCTTGCCTCAAATGTCCTATGAGTTACTAATAAGGGTCCAACACCTGGAGCTTTGCTGCCTTGTTTCTCACAGTTCTGTTATCTCTAGGGTTGTTTGCTAGAAATTCAAATTGTTTTTTGCTTCTACGGAATTAATGGTATGATGGTAAAGCTCATGATTAAAGATTCCCACCTAATGAAGATATGATGATAGAATCAAGAATATCAACTTAAGTTACCAAAGCTTGTTTAAAAAGTTCCTTAATTTTATCAACAGCATTGAGCTCTGCCTTTCCCACAGAAAAGTCAGTCTGCCAAGGAGACTACTTAAATGTTAACATCATAGGGGAAATTACACTGAATATCTTTAAATACCTAAATCATATTGAGAGGTTGGCTGGGTTTGTGGCTCTGAACCTCCTCTGTCAACAGTTTCCTCTGCAGAGCAATTCTGAGCCCATAAGCTCAGCTCCTGCCCTAAGTAGATTCTGTATGCAACCATCTCTTTGCTGATCAGACACAGCAGTCATTTAAATAACTCCCCCACCAATGGAAAAGGATAAGTGCTTCTGTAAGCAGCTCATCACAGCCTACAGCAGGAATCTAATAAAGGTGCCTCTTTCTTCCAGAGGAGGATTTATCATGCTCCTCTCCCGTCAAACAGCAGGGAACCATCAATGGGCATAGCTCAGACTGGACAGAATATGAGAATGCTAAGACCAGAGCACTTTCAGACAACTACAGTTACTTTATTCCTACAAATAACAGGAGCCTTTTCTTGTTGTTGCTGTTGTTTTTTTAAAAAACAACAAAAAAGAGGCTGCAAATACTTCCTGTCAAAAATCACATCTATGCAGAACAAAAATCAGTTCTTCAAAAGTTTTTAACAAACTACAGAGATGAAGGGAAAAAATGCTCTCATGCTGTATCGAAGCTTGCTTAGAAATAATGGCCTTTATAACTTTGAATCGTATATCTGATGTGATGAGGAACCGGGCAATGGTATATAATGATACATAACAGCAGACATATCTTCGTTATATGAAACCTACAGTTGTTGCACGCTATTTCATTAATGGAAAACATGCCTGCGCAATCTGTATTTGTAGGTACCTCATAGTTTGAAAATATAAGTTCTATTTACACAGCTGGAGAAAGGTGTTTGTATATGCTGACGGAAGTGTGGAGACCAACATTAAACCATGTGGAAGTAACTAATTTAGGCTCATTTTTCCTATCCAAATTTATCATAAAAGCTAAAAGGGACTATGCTCCAAGACAATATCAAACGCAGAAAAGGCATTAAGGAACAGCTTCAGCACAGAACTGAACTCAGGTCACCTTCCAAACAGCAAACAGCATAAACACTCAACACAAGAGAACCACAAGGCACAAAATGGAAGAATATCACAGTAAGAATACCACAGTCTTTACTCAAAAGATGGCCACTATCAAAATATCCAGAATAAATTGCTTGAGAAACTATTTCTGCAAGGGTATTCCTGGAGAGAGGCTCTACCTTGATACAGGGCTGGCTGTAAGCATATGCAAACTTGGCAGCTGCCTAGAACAGCTGAAACAAGAGAAAGGCAGCACCACCACAGCGCTCCGATGGCTGCTTTGCCCATCATGCAGGAAAGCAGGTTGGCTGCTGCAGCTTTGGCTGAAGGTAGCAAGCCCATGGCCCAGGGGCAGATGGCCCAAAGGTTTCAGCACCCAACTTTTCACGGCAGCAGCCTGGCACCTCATCCCCGGAGCAGTGGTGTTCAGTTTGCCGGTGATGCTGAGAGGGCTTGAACTGACTCCACAGCCTACAACAGCTTTGGTGGTTGTATTTTCTGGATTATGATTTCTGTAGCTGTGAAAACTGAACCATGGGAACAAGCATGATTATGAGCTTTCTTGGGAAATGCTCTTCTAGTAACAGAGCTAATAAACGTGTGAGAAGAAATCCTCTTGGTAGCTCTAATCCAGGGGAATAAAAACCGAATTAACGCAGGTGCAGCACACAAGAAGGCAGAAAGAATGAAAAACATAAACTGAGAAATACAACATACTTAAATGTTTGCTCCTTGAACAACATATAAGCAGGTTCCTAGACAGCAGTACAAGAAAATGCATGTCCATGTCATGTAGGAAGATGTAAGGGAGCCGCAACCCAGAACTGCAACAAGCACGATGAATGCTGATGCCAGGCTAGCGCTTAGCCAAGAGGATAAGCAAAAACTGACTTGTAAATCCCACTGAAAAAAAAAAAAAAAAAAAAAAAAAAAAAGGCCTGTGTGTGAAATCAGCGATTCAAATAAACTGAAGTCTGATTTCCAACAGGCTCCTGGAATTTTAAAAACAAAAAAAGCAACAGAGGGCACAGACAAAAGGAAGGAAGGCGGGACACTGGCTAGTACAATACCTTCTGACTGCAACAGCTTGAACTTGGTGAGAACCGCAATGTCATCTTTAAAAGGAAAAAACACTTCAGTAAGAACCAAAAGCCTTTTTAAGGACAATCCACTTCTAACATGAATCCATTTAATATGTCTCTTCCACCCTTTACAGTAAGGGCCCCATAACCAAACAAATGAACAAGCAGTGAAGAAGGCCTGTCACCTAGGCAGAAAGCACACAGCAGGCTCCTCTTGAAACCTCCGCATTTGCCCTTTTGTCCAGGCACTTCATTGGGCAACAGGAGCAAGGATGTCACTTCCCCATATCAGCAGCATTAATAGTTTCCCCTAGCCAAGAAAATGCCTTTAAGACACATTCAAGAAATTGCATCCTCCTATCTAAAGGTGGAGTAGAACGATATACACTGATTTAAAAAAAAAAAAAAAAAAAAAAAAGATAAAACCAGCATCTTTAATGGAACTACCTCATTCTTCGACACTCCATGCTCTATTTTATGTAAAAAGATCTAAAACTGTCAGCACACTGAAAGGAATGACATCTGCTGAGCATACACAGCCCTTCAAAATTCACTCGTACAAATTTTGATCAGGCCTCGCAATTTTTTTGTGGTTCAAAATTAATCAGAGAACCATGCTATGATTATCAAGATCTATTAAAATACTTTCAATGTTCATTCAGATTACTGGCCTTTCATGGGCGTGCACATGTCATATCTGAAGGAAATGCTGCCTTCCCTATGTTATTTTTGGTCTCCAACAGCCCTACAATTCTGTGCGCAGCTATTTCTAATTCCTTAAACATATGCATCCTGGGAAGTTGGACATGGCTGGAAATGAGCGAGCTTCCTATGCCTGTAATTTCGCAGTATTATTAACATACGCTATCCTAAACTATACCTGACCACAAGGGAATCTACTTATAATCTTGCAGTATGCCATCCTGAACAATTACAGACCACGTCTACGTCAATTACAGACCTGGATGATCAACAGTAACCCAAAACAGTTCACAGAAATCAACATTCAGAACTGGAAACTGGAGAATAGACTGGAGAATCCAACCACGACTGATTTGGCCTGTTAGGATAACTGTAGTCTGTTCCACACACACAGAAAAGTACTTTTACTAATGCAATCTTATTATTTCCATAACAAGCATGAAAAATGGCTTGGGGTGTAATGAACTGGTGAGTCATTCTGGAATAGTCCAAGTTTGTTCACAGTGCCTGAATCACTTCCTTTTCTCTACACGGCAAACCCGGCACTTTAGGGAAAATAATTAAAGCAATTTAATTCCGCATTTGAACCTATCTGTTAAATGAAGTACTTTAATATGATTAGTATTTAGTAATCAAAAAGCTGTCCTTCAAAACTTGTCTGTTCATTCCATGCTGAAGGACAAAAAACCCTTAATGGTCTGGACACTGACACAGTTTCTCAGAGGCACCACTGTAGCCACAAATTACAGAAACAAGCAATCTGTTCAAGTCTAAGATCAGATGAATGCATGAAGACCACATGCTCGACTGACCTAACTGTTCTGCGACAGTATGATAGGAAGCAGGAAATTCTCTTTGATTATACTGCTAATATGGATTTTATAGAACTAAAATTTAAAGTGACTCAAAGGAAAATAAGCAGTTACTCACGCTTACCAAATAGTGAAAGAAAATTTTATTTCTGAATATCCTGAAGATACCGTCTTAATAAAGCCCTGCCATTATTCAATATGCTGGCCTGTCTGATGGGACAAAAGGAATCAATTTAAAAACATGATTACATATTGCTAAATCAATACCTTATTTATGGCACCATGTCCTGTGCGCCCACAAGATTGCCATGGGATTAGTGCTGTAATTGTTGACTACGACCTCCTCTGACTGATTCCTACTCTCAAGGAGTCTGATTCAGCAATGAATCACTAACAAAAATGCATACTGAAGAATACTGCTCCAAAATAACATCATTCATTCCACATGAGCTTTAGAATGATTATTCTAAGTGCTTCCATATCTCAGAAAAGCATGGCTTTAAAATAACTTATTAACTAAATTTATGCGTATATTGACCAAATCCACCCCGTTGACACGACACAGCCCAGCTGTGCAGTGAAGCAAGACTCACTGCGCCCTGCTTGCCTGGGATCACGCGCTGGAGGGGAATCGTGGCACGACCCAGCTAGACTCCCCAGCTCAATGACTGCGTTGCCTGGGGGAACTGAGGTCCCACCTAGTCTGCTGGCTCCTGAGCAAGTTAAATAAACGCTGTTACTTCACCTGGCATCATCCGAAGATTAACAACTGCACTCCTGAGCCAAAGATTCAATCTCAAGGTTATGCTTCAAGTACTTTATACCCACTCAGGGCTGCTCCTCAAAATTTAAAACTATTCCTTAACAATGAAAACGTTCGATTTTCCACAAACCCAAGATAATTTACTAGGAACATATTAAAAGAACTTCATGATCCCCTTGGAAGAAAAAAATGCATTCAATTATTACCTGCTTCATGGCCATATTAATTTACAATATCTGTTTTATTATTACTGAGTGATTGCACAGAACAGGTATTTATCAACACATCGGTAGTAATAAAATAAAAAACAGCAGCATTTTAAACAGATGAATATATGGGAGAAAAATCTATTCTAACAATAACAATCTCAGTCACAATTTGGAAAATATACAGTCCTCACCTCTAATCTCTAGTATAGTAAATGTTTATTTTAAATCAGAATTTCAAGTTTACTCCTAGCTGCCTTCCTTTTATAAAGACCATAAAACCTCCCCTTTTGATTAGAAGGGACTGGGTTAAAAAAATAAAAGTTGTGTAAATCTGTTTTAGCAAAAAACCACAAGCATTGTGTTGTAACACAGAACTTCAGTGACACTTTCATGTGGCTAGGGCAATAACCCCTACTGTCTTGTAAGCCCTGTGTGTGCGAGTTCATCAACTGTGCTGTGAGCACCCAAGGTAGCATTTATACCTTTTGGGACCCATCATTTTGCAGTACAGCACATGTCAAGTGATTAATGGGTTCAAATGCAATTGAAAGAGAAAACCCAGATGAGCGATAGTTGGATCAAGTGAGGTATTTTTACATTGGGTAGCATTTAGGCACATATAAGTGATGGGGAATAGGATGGCAAACCTTAGAAAAGCAGGGTAGTAAAATACCAGCCTGCAGAAGTCCTGGCAACTCGTGAAGGACTATGGCCATGCTTGTTTGCATTTGGACTATTTATATGTCGAGGGCCATTTTTCATCAGCACTGACTGCAGAAGCGGACAAACAGCCCGAGCAACTGCTGTGCGCATACATGGAAATGGCAGGTGCGTGCCCCTCTCACTCCAGAGAAGAGGAAGAGAGGGGAACTGCCCTATTGCTTTTCATCACAGCCCGAGTGGCAAGCACTTCAAAAAGTGCTACATACAGAGTTGCTTTTCTAGTGTTCCCAGAGGCCCCTTTAAAGTCTCACAGCACTATTCATTAATGCAGTGCTCCGACTTTCACTGAAATCATTGATTTAACAGTGAAGCAACACAATCTCTGATTTCTTTCAGCATTAGAGGCAGCAGGGGGCCCAACACACTGCTTGCTCTATGGACGGGCATTACATTCCCATCCTTGCACGAGAAATCTTCTGTAGAGACTGTAAGAGAAAAGCAGAACGTCAACAGTGAGCTCAAAACGGGGCAATAGTGGGAAAACAGAGTGGAGATGGGATTTGCAAAAGTGAAGAACATACATGACTTGTAATTATTTAGTCAGTATTTACTAAGCAAGTTAAAAGCACTCCACGACAAACCAGACCTTGCTGTCCACTGGCAGGACTCCTCAGCTGTTTGTGACCTGGATGCTTAATTTCAGACACTGGGCAGCTTCCCCACCCCATTTCCCACCAACCAACAAAATGAGCAGGGAAATAGACCAGGGCTGCCAGCACCTAGGGTTCCTGATGTAAGCACCAGCTAATGAACAGGACCCAAGTAATCCAAGACCACTAACTTGCTAGTGGCCTCAAAACCACATCTGTTTGACATTACTCGTCCACATGGTATATTTCTAGCACACCGTAAAATGGGCAAATACAGGCTCTCTGATTTCCTACCTGATAATTAAGAAAAGCCTTTGGAATAACAAAACCCAGGGCCTTTTATAATAGAGGGTTAGTGCAGAAAATTAAAGGTCTGCATCATGAGCCCTACCCACATGGCTTGCTGGCATTCTCCTGCCTTGCCAAAGGCCTCAGATTTCACATTTACCCTTGGGAGCCAGCTAAGTAAGGTCACGTGGGATTTCCAGTTAGAAAACTGCACTTCTCCTTAAGATACTCACACTTCCCCCCCAAAAAATGCATTTGGAACTTCATTAGCTCTCCTCGGCATCATCCTGTTTGTTTTGCCTGGATCTTCTGATACAGTCGGAACTGTCCTCCACAGTTCCCTCCTGATGGAGTGTGAAAAGAGTAATCCCAGCTCACCCTCGGATGTATTCGAACTACATATAAATAGATTCTGAACCCTCTACTGGATTACCACAATACTGAATTAACTTAGGTAGCGAATTAAGCTATTTTCTCAGCTGTTCTGGAGAAATACCCTTAAGCAGATATTTATGTTGCATCCCTCGCCCTGCCCAGATTGGTGAATTCAGAATGGTATTAGGTTACGTTACCAAAGATAATTAATTACTGCTTACAACGCTCCTCAGCGGAGCTGCACAGGGAACTCAGTTCTCAGTGCTGATTCCAAACGCAAGCCTTATTCCAGGCCTACAGCAGCGACTTGTATGCTAGCACACCTCTTCTAGGCATGCATCCGGCTAAAGCAAGGAGCACGTGTTAACAGCCATAGGTTTGTGCAGGAGGTTCACAAGGAAAAATGCCCAAGTCTACAGTATAATCTAAGTAGCCAAGTCCCAGTCTGGAGTTAACTCCACCCCTCCAAGAATTATTAGTCCTCAGAAACAACTCCTGACATATTATTCAGCTTTCTGCAGATTGCTAACACCTCAAAACCCTTTACAGAACTGTAACTGCAAGAAGCATCCCTAGCAATATGACACAAAGATCATTCTTCCCCTTGGTGCATTTATACACATGCACTTGTGGAAAAACTACCCCCAAACATAACTACTACTAGTACAGAGGTACTGCTAGATAGCGAAGCACAACCCCTGCAATCATATTGCTCTTCAGTTCCACCCCCAGATAACAATAAAACAACCATAGAAAAGTTCACTGCATTACTACCTTGCCACATAACGTGAAAACGTGCCAAGTGCTGTTGTGTGCCAGATTATGTTTCCAATACTTTTGGAATATGTTTGTATTAGGTGGCCGGTATGTCTCCTCCATGTGCGTACATGCACAACTCACTAATTAGTATACAGACAGTAAGCATGAACAATTTTTTCTGATGAAATATCTGCCAACAGTTTTCTGAGCCTAATTTTAGATGTCCATTTTCAGCAGAACTCTTGTATCTTATTTTTTTCCTTGAGTCTCAGTAATTATTAATGACTTGTACATAGCTGTTGAGGTGCTCTTCCAACTTAGGATAGTTATCTCATTTCTGCGGAGTACAGACTTCTCTCAAGTACAAACAACAAAACCCTGCATTTCAGCTAAGCTCTCTGTTCGTACAGGTGCTGGCTAATGCCAGGCAGATTGCATTTATCTGTACAATAAAAGTTGGAAAAGAAACTAACTTTGAATTCTGTTTATTAACTTGAGAATTACCTACAAAAACTTCCCAGTGTGCAGTATCATACTTGGGTCATAAAATTTCATGGACCAGCAGCAGAGACTGGCAAGCCTCCAACTATAAATGTACTTTGTAATTTTGAATTTTAGTCAGATCTAAAGCCTATTTTTTATTAAAAAAAAAAAAAAAAAGACGCAAAGCAAAATCCTATGCGTTGGAAACCTGCCTTTCAATGAGTCCTGTAAAGCTGAAGCAGTGACCCTGTTTTATACAAAGGCTAAACAGTATTGGCCTGAGATGGCAGAAACAGTTCATTTCCCTCTTCCAGTTGACAGAGTTCAGCCGTATTCCCCAGCTCTCAGAAAAGTGGCCTGAACATCCCACATAATTACCAGTGGGTTAGGAAGGCAGGCAAGAGCACTTAATGCTCCCTTTGGAGCTGTTCCACTTTGCCAGTCAGAAAAAGTTGACAGAAGTGACTTTACTCTCATACGCAGGGTCACGAACTAAAAGAAAAGTGTTTAGGTCTCATTCACCAGCCCAAGGCAAATCATTGTAACTAGTTGTTTTTTTGTTTGTTTGTTTTTTCCAGTTGACAATCTCTGGGTGAAATTCCTATTTCACCCCACTCCACTACAGTGGTTAAAGTTTTCAGTTTTTAATTAAAAGCACTACAGCAAAATATCTTTTTGCGTGCACTAAGCTATAAGGCAATATTGTGCAAGCTACGGGGATCTGTTCCAAAAAGCAAACTTGCCTACCACAAACTATAGTTTTCTTTTAAAACGAGGTTTACCTTTTGGATACCCAATACATATTTAAACTGTGCCCCTGCAGGGACACATCCCAGGCAGGAAAGATATTCCCTTTAGGAGCTACACATTGGTTGGCGGGGCTAATGGAGTATTGCCTCACCTGCCTTTTATATTCTGAACTATGCCCAAATTTCTTTGAGGTTTTATTTCATTACCTGCAAATATATTTTCAAACAGTTTTTGTATTAATATATCTTCCATTTTAGTCCTGTGGGTGCATGATAACCCATCTCTGTTTCTACAAATGGACTGGAAATTATTACAGACACTTCCTCAGTAACGATAGAGGTAGTTGTGAACATAGGCCTATGTTTTGATTTTAAATTACGAGTATAAATCATAATTTCAATTAAATAAGCAGCATGCTCTTAAACAGTAGTAACACTTGGTCCCAAATAGCAATGCATTACTAGAAGTTATCACTGTCACAAGCACTTTTTGGAACTCATGCCACCAGCTTCTCCTGGTATTTCGGTACATTTCTCGGAGGGAACACAGGCAAGACGACCAACCACCTCGATAAACATTACAATTTAGAACAGTCAGGTAAATGTTAGAAAGATGAGCCACGGCTTTGGCCCATACCCCTGCTACTGAAGGGGGATATGAATGATCTTTCTGCCTCGCAGACGAGGCACCTGGTTTGGAGTCCCCACACAGGTTCCACGTTCTTGTAGAACCATGCATATGAAGGCAGCACAGCTCAAAACATGGCACCGAGCCAACTGCGGACTTCCAGAACATCTGCGGTCTTGGGGTGTACTCCCCAAGAGATGCTGTAGCGTGAGCGTCTCATGCAGGAAAAATAATGCTGAACAACAGCAGAGACAAAGAAATATTCCTAACAACATACTATGGTCTTCTTCCTTTGATACTTACATTTGATTGTTCCAAGTTCACTTTCCTTATTTTTTACTTTTTTTAATTTTTATTTTATATATTTAGGTAGATGCCACACAGCTTCAACAAAATGCAAAATCACATACTTGAAAGTGGAAGTTATTACCTCATACTGGTGTAACTCAACAGGAAGCCAGAAAACTTCCTTCAAGGTGGAAGATTTGGCATGTGAACTCCAGACACAGACTGCACGCTCATCTTGCTGCTGCTGCTGGTAAGTTACTTTTCGCTCCCCTGACTTGTTCTTGAGCTTTCAAGTTTAACGAAATGCTGTAGTAAAGTAGAACTAAGTGCACATGTGCTACTCAGATATTAATGTGTCTTTAAGGACACAGCACTTCTTTTTTTCTTCTGCCTTGTTCCTATTTACTCCCACAGACCCTACTGCGTGAACAGACATCAGGCAGCTATGGCTTGAAGCCTGTGTAAGAGGCCACCTTCTCCTTCAGAGCACAAAGCATATGTTTAGATCTTTGAGATGTCCCAGTGGTAATACGTACATATTGATAGCTTTTGTAGACCGTAACTGAAGGAAGACCTCATTTATTTTAAACCAGACTTTTATTTGGACAACCAATTAACAAACTTGTAAAAGTCTGCTCACTTAACTCATATGAAATTATTTTTCCGTTTTAGGAAAGTGTTTGATTAAAAAGTGAATTGAACTGGTACATGATTTTGGATGCACAGTTATGTGCTACTGTACAGTATAAGCTAGTAAGTCATCCTTGTTCACTGAAACCCCTTACATTCAGTGTTTATGACTAAAAAGAAACCAAAAAAGCCCCACAAGATGCTCATGGGAAAACTGAGCACTACAGCATTCCGTTTACATACCAGACTTCCAACATCACTCCCTACATGGTTACCACACATTCTGTAACTATTTTTCCGTCCCAAGCTCTGCCAGCTGAGCAGCCCCTGGTCAGCACAGCAGCCCAGGTCGAGAACTTCTGGGCCGTGGCTCTGGTCTTCATGCAGGGCTAGGAAACAGCTGGCAGGCCAGGAGGCTGCCATACCCTGCCTGCTCCAGCTCCGCAGCCAGCTGCCAGCTCGGGAGCCTTCCTCGAGGAGAGCCAAGTCTGGGCTGGGCTGGCACAGCTGGGGCATCACCACTGCTGTCACCACAACTGGCTGCTTCTGGGCAAGTTTCACACTCATCGTTTGCTGCCAGCTGTCTGAAACAAATCAGTCAAGTATTTTGAAACCTGCGAGCGTACACTGTTGCTTAAGATGTTTAAAATGGCATTACGTTTTATTTTTTCCTAAAACAAACGCTGTCACCAAGCTCACGAAGGAGAAGAGGCAGCTGCCAAGCCCGGCACGGATCCAAAGGTGGTGGTTCCCTCCTGCGGGGGCTGCACGTCCGCGGCTGCTACCAAACCACAGCTCCCAACAAGTTTGGCCTAGCAAGGCTAAAGGGTCGTGGGGTTTATTCGGGGCGTGCGCGCTTTCGGGACGTTCCTGCATTACCGCACCGCCAGCCCCGGCTCGGCGCTGCCCACCCGCTCGGCACTCGCAGCCCGGCGCCGGGCTCGCAGGGCCCCGCCAGCTGCCGGCCAGGTGCAGCGGGCGCTGCCCGGCCGAGCCGCGGCTCTCGCCTCCCGCCCGCTCCCAGCCCCAGCCGCGGAGCCCCGGCAGGGCCCGGCCCCTCAGCGCCAGGCGCCCGGCAGCGGAACGGGGCAGGCGGCTGCGTCCCGCCCGGCACGGCCCTGCCCAGCCCAGCCCAGCCCGGCGGGCGCGGAGCCTCGGGCCGGCCGCTCCCCCCCCCCGGGCCCCGACCGTCGGCGGACGGGGCCATCTCGATGAGCGTCTCGCTCGCCTTCCTCCCCAGGCGGTTCATGGCGGCTCGCCTTCCCCTGCTCTCCCCCGCCGGGCGCTGAGCCGCCTCCCGCAGCGGAGCGGTGGGGAGCGGAGCGGGGTGAGTCAGGGGGCGGGCGGGCGGCCATGCATGCGCACTGCCCGCGGGGCGGGGCGGCCGCCACCCGGGGAAGCCGGGGCTCCGTGGCGGGGGCTCCCCCACGGGGAAGGGGGGGGGGAAAGCGGCCCGGCCGCACCCCGCAGTGTCACCTCCCTCAGCCGCTGGCCCTCGAAGGCCGACCTGCGCCTTCCCCTGACGTTTGGAAAGACAAATAGTCACTTGTCGGTTTAGATACAGCAATGGGGTTGTCTTTGTTTCTGGGTCTTTTATCGTAACGGATCTTCTGTGAGAGAAGCTGAAGGAAGTGCGATAGAGTAACATACCCTTCAGGGGGTTCTCATTTTTCCTCATTGGGGATAATCGCCTGGTCCTCCTGGTCCTGCCGCACAGGTGGCAGAACAGCACGCTGCTCCTCGCCTCTGCGGGGTCAGGCACTAAAGGCCATCGCTGTCGGCTGTCCTGACTGCAGATTCACAGCAACGTTAGTAAAAGCATTGTTTGGGCTAGCTGTCCTTGGCTCTTTGAAGTCATAGGTGAGAGACAGACAGAAACAAGAACAAAGCCTGAGGAAGGGCAAATGGGGCATGGAAAGGTGGCAGAAAAAAATGAAGTCTTTCCTTCTGGGTGTTGGATCAAGAGAGAAAAGCAACGCCAGCTTGGTCCTAGTCCCTCGGTCTGGCCCAGGCTGCTTTGGCCTCCCTCAGGGGCTCCAAACCAGGCCTCTCCCCGCGCCCCCACAGAAGGCTCCGATGGCGGCTGCTGTGCGCTGCCCTGGGGCTGCTGTCGTTTTTATACCCCTAACAGCCCCGTCTTCTCATTCCTTCAGGAACTTGGGGTAGTTTCCGATGCCCTGTTTGTCCAGTACACTGGTTTCACATAGTTTTTATTCATTTGCACTCCTTCAGGGAACATCTTGAGGCCCTTTTACCAACTAACTTTTCTGTTTATTTGGCGTTAACTGACAATGTAACCATTTTGTGCAACAAACATACAAGGTTTTGTTACTTGGGCAACTAGCATGCAACACCAGTTTCACGGAGGTTTTCTCAATCATAAAGTTAATCAAGTCAAGCAAGTCCCTCAGTTAAGGTGCTGGGCCTGCACTCCAGTCTACATATGGTATGAGGCCTTTATTTTACTGTATGGCGTTACTGCTTCAAGAAGTATATTTTTAGTCAGGGGCAAGACCTAAAAACGTAACTGGTTGCTTTCCAAAGTCTGAAACTATTAGTTTGTTTTTTAATCTCAAGACTCAGGGTACTGGGAGCAAAGCCTACAGAAATGGCATGCTAAGTGAGAAGCATTTAAACAGCTTGTAACAGCATACAATTCGCTAGGCCAGAATGTTCAATTTAAAAGCTGTGTTTTCTAAGCCCTTAATTTTATCAGAGCTTTAAATATAGAATAAATGCTTTTATGTCTGTAGAAGGTGCAATTAGAGTTCCACCATTTAACAAGAGCCAGAAACAGCAAGAATTTCAGTGGCCATGGCTAGGTTTTGCCTTCTAATTGCGTGCTTTCTCTGCCCAGCTCCACCCAGCATGTGTGGCAGCGAAGCCGACCATATCTAAAGCTATGTAAGTACGCCAAAGATGATTTTGCAAATCTCTGTAATTGGTCAGGTTCATGGTTTCTTGAAGCACTGAATCTGTGTAAATTACACAGTGCCTTATGTCAGATACAGGACAGAAATCTGCTCTCCCAGGAGATACAAAACGCCTTGTGTCTGCAGCAGGCACACAGGAGGTACACTCAATATCCAGCATTTAGCTTTCTTGTATATTCTGAGTTTAAGCAGCCATTGTCTTACTCAGGGGCTTCAGAGTATGCCAAAGTGTTCTAGGACCAAACTTCCTACAAAAGGCATAGGCTTTTTTCACTCTCACTTTACATTTTCACTGCTGTTCATAAGGCAGTGAGCCAGGTCAACCCGTTAAGCTGACTTTTTAGCTGACTTTTTTTTTTTTTTGGGGGGGGGGGGGGGGGCGGAGGGGATTAGTTCTGTGACTCATTGCCAGCAACAGGTACTGTTAACACAGAGACAGAAATGGGGGACCACACAGTGGAAGAACTATTTTATTCCTTAAATATCAAGACAAGCAGGAATGCTATTGTATTTCTGCTTTTGGTGGTCTGGGGTTCAAACACCGTTTCTAATACTGTGTATATATACAACAAAAAATAAAAATAGTAGAAGACTTTAGGTGTAGTTAAAGTGCATTGCCAGAAATTGCTAGCAGTGATTACGATTACGATGCTCAGCAGCAAAATGTAATTTGTAACTGTGCACTAAAGGAGAGCAGATAATTTGTAGCCCTTATTTTTTATTCTTAGCCCTTATAAAGGCTTTTTCAAAAGCAAGGAACTGGTTTAGAAACCATTGTATTTTCAAACTTATTTAAGTGCAGAACATTGGGAGGATTGGAGGGCCAGATTTTAAAGATATCTCTGCTTTCATCATTGTCTTAGATAGGTACCCCATAACCTGTTCAAAAGCACAATTTTCATTCTGAGATCCTAGCTTTTGAGAGTCCTGTTAGAGGACTAAATCGTTTGGTGCCCAAGCATCTTAGAAATGTATGGCCTAAATAGTAATAGATGAAATATATGGTCCTAAATCATGATAAAAATAAAGCTTTTGTGTATAGAAGTTAAATGCTTTAGGGAAAAAAAATCTGTTATTTACCCACCATGAAGAAATATAACACAGACAGTGTTGTTTGTTTGTTTTTACCACTTGGGGATCTATAAGCTGTTAAGATGCCATGTGCTTTCAGGATTCTATATGCACTTACATATATATCCCTGTCACAGTCTCAGAAGGTGCAGTAACTTTCTGCCATATAATGTGTATTGTGCATACTCCTTTTGTTTAGAAAAGTTTTGTGTGTATTCAGTTTTACTAAGTTCTCACATCAGACTGAGAGCATAAGTCTGAAACAGAGTAAGAAAACCCAAGTTTGAAACAGATACAGTAAGAAAAGGTGAAGCACCATATCTCCTTCCCAGTTTCTTCAATCTGCAACCCATGGAGGGTTGCTTTGCTGTAAGGTTTCAGTTCACACAGAATGCATCCCAGAAGCCGATGTTGCCACCTCCCTCCACTTCTTCAAGCAATTAAATGTCTTTGAGGATTTCAAGTTGAAGGGCTGACCAGTTTCTTTCCCTGTCTTTAAATTAGTCCTTTAGAATATAAATAATAGCGTAATTTGGAAAGAAATTAATCTTCTAGAGACCAGTAGAGGCAGATATCAAAGAGGTTTAGAAAGATAAAGTTAAGATGGAAGTTAACTTCAGATGGAAGTTAAGTACTCAAATCCAACATGACAATAATCAAAACTCCCATTCGGTTGCCACTTAGTCTTGTAACTTTCATAGGCTTTTTTTTTTTTTTTTTTTTTTTTTTTTAAATGCTGCCAGAAAGGAAGCATCCTATCTCTTTCTTGGGCAATAACATCAGTTAAAGCTTCAACACTTGCCTGGAATGCTGGTGCTCACAGACCAGTTACTGTGACTGAAGGGGATTTGACCTCTCCTAATGTAGTGCCACAAGACCAGCCCATAGGCTGTGTTAGGTATGGTGAACGACCGAGGAGCAAAGCAGGACACAGAGGTGATGAGGGAAGTACCTTACGCTCTTCTGTTACAGTTGCCACAGTAAAGAAAGGAATGTAGTAGCCCCTGATCTCAGAGAAAGCCTGAGGGAGATTTTTACTGTCTGGAGATTCAGTCTGGGTTCCCTAATCTTTTCCTGCGTTTTACTCACAGGCTGTTTGATATCTGACTCTCTTCTTGCACCATATGCAGTTCTTCAGGCTAAACACAGCTGTCTGAAAACTCCAGGGTCAGGCACCTAGGAAATACAGCAATGCTTGCTGATGGAACAGGCATTTGAATTTGTATATGAAGACAGCTAATTCTATTTGCATGCTGCCTTGCAACCTTAAAAATCATCAGGAAATGGTAATGGTAAGAGTCTGCCATAAACAGTTCCGGTGTTAGGTGGCAGAATGTAAGCAGTTCTTAAAGAAAGTTTGACACAGTATGCAAAAGTTCTTAGTTACTCACTGCATTTTCTCTTACTTCACACTTTTCAATTAGTCAGCTGTTTGCTGACTGATGTGGCACAGGCAAGAATAACACCTACAATACCTAAACAAACAGGTATCTCTGCAGACTACAATCTACTTTTTCCTTGAGCTGAGTTACTGCAAATTTACAATAGCAGAGCTAAAATCAACTGTCTGGTTTGTTCTCTACCCTAGGGCAAGGAAACTACATGGGTGTGGTCCCAGCTAAGCCCAGCCACATCTCTGCAGGGTGCTGACTGCTCCGGGAGGAGGAAAGCATGAAACAGGAACAATACTTCTGTGTCCTTTGCATGACTAACAGATGTTTTGAAAGAGCTGCAAGAGATCAAGGTAATCTTAACAGAAAGCTCTATTTTGGTGTTTTAACAGAAGCCCGTATCCCATTTCACACACAAGCACACATTTTAGTTCTGTCATTTTGCAGTTGCACTCCAATAACTGGATTCCCCAATTTACAGCTGCTATCAAAGCCATCTTGAAATAACCCAAAGAAATCACAAAAAAGACCACAAGGAAAAAATTACATTGTTATGTACTGGGGAGTAGAGAGAATCCATCTCTTTCATGCTGCTGGAGCCTTTATAAGGATACCCTAAAATGCGAAAAATCTATTCATTAACTAAGTGTGAGGTGTGATTCTTCACTCATGTTGTGTCTCTGTGGATATAATTCCATTGATTTTACTAAACTGCTCCTAAATAGATGAGCGGAGATCAGTATTTTACTCTGATCGGTTGTGCACTGATATATAAGGGATTCATAAAAAGGATTATTGAATGCAGTAGGGATGGGATAAGGCTACTTCAACAGTTCTGGCACTTAAATGACAATATTAAGATAAGGACATTTTAGTAAGTTCCTACGTGCTTTCTAGTAAAATCATCCATTTTCTCGCACTAGCTATTATAGATAGTTTCTCAGGGTTTATTGCCCTCTTGTGGTAATAGTGTTTTCTCCTGTGAAACTAGGTATGCTGACACCTCGTGCTTCTTTTTTTTATTTATTATTTTTTTTAATTTCAGTTTTCTCTGTATCAGTTGATTACCCCATTGTGATAAATTGATAAAATTAAGTGAAATTATAGATAGATAGATAGATAGATAGATAGAAAAAATATTTTTTAACCACGGAGGGTCGTGGATGGAGTAAATGAGGAGGCTGATGTGTGAAAACCAAAGCACTCAAATGTTGCAGGGAGCTAAGCAGATCTAGCAAAAATATTGGAAACTTTAGTTCAATTCAGTGTGCATTAATCAGCTTAGACAGTAAAGCAGAACTGAATTATAAAGGTACCATAAAATTAAATGAGAGCAAAACATTGCAGTTTTGTGTGAGATAAAATGTAGTCTCACATTTTTCAACATACCTTTTAATGACTTGTACATCTCTCATATGTGCCCATTTTTAACTGTTCTTGATTACCTATTTTATTGCAAATTTACACAAATATATAAAGAGATTAGCAGCTATGTTAAAAAATACTAGAAAAATATAAGCCCTTTTATATGCTTATTAATAAGGCAGGATATTCATGCGCAACTTACTAGCTGACAGGCTGCTGAGAATAATAGAAATAATGCTACAAGTGATAGTCTAATCCTGTGGACAGTATTGAATGAATGTGTTCTTCTCTGCTGTTTACAAAATTCTTTGTGAAGAACAATAGAGGTTACAGTGTAAGCTTTAAGAAAATGTTTAACTTTTGCTGGTTTAAATTATATTTAAATTCTGCATATTTGGTAGATTTACACCTAATTTTCAATGCTTCCATTTAATGTTGTGCACAGGCACAACACCCTAAAAACAACTTGAATAATCTCTTACATCAAATGACCAAACTACATCTTCTCTTTTCAGCCCACCTCCTTGGTTTAGTTCTTGGTTTAGCTCCACAGTTTAGTTCTAGTCCCTTGGCTGAAAAAAAAAGCTACCCTAAAAAAACTGTGCAGTGAGCTGCCAGTTCTTGTTTGTTGCAACCTTTCAGCTTCCTTTTCTACTCATTTTCATAGCTTTTCTGTGCAACTATGTGAGGTACACAGTAAAATGTTTCCAGCCTTTCCCCAGTCTCTAGCCCTAGATGATTTCTACACCACATCCTGTCTGAAAAATGTGGTACTTATCTCCCCACCCAGGGGAACCCTTGTGCAAAGTTGTCAGGGCTGCCCTAGCTGGGCTGTCCATCCTAGTCACAGAACAGGCTGAGCATATAGATGAGTTACGTGTGCTCTGTGAACATGATAAGCATCCAGGAGCAGCAGGAGTGGTGCAACACATGGGTAGTCTCAGCCACCTCAGACATAACAGGAAGGATTAGGCAAAAAGAAAAGTGACAAAGTGAAGTAGAAAAGATGTATCTAAAAATCATTACTTTGAAGTATAAATAGTAAGCTGAAATCAATATCATTAAAAATTTATGTACACATTCTAAGCAGGAAGTAGCAGAGACTGAGGAAAAGTGAAAAAAAACAAGTCGAAGCAATAAATAAGAATGATATCAAATTGAAACTTTCATTGTCTGGGAAGTATTATATTTTAAATTTCAGGGAAATGGAGGAAAACTCTCAAAAAGCAAGGTGCTACTGTGTTTCCTTTGGTTTCTAATAGGCCTATGAGTGCCAACCATATCGTTTTTAATGTTGTTTAGCTCTGGCTTCAAGTAGGAAAACTGAAGTGTGTAATAAATTGGGAATATTTGTTCATTGTATAAAGTAAGGGAATATTGCTGAAGGGTGAAGTTTCATAATAATAAAGGTTGAGACATGCGGTTAAGCAAACAGACTGGGATATCACAGTCTGTGAGAAAGTAACTTATAACAAAGTGGAACACAAATAGGCCAGTTCAGTAATTTCAGCACATCTGATATTGGAAAAAAATTTTCTGCAGCTGTCTCTTAGAATGTTAATTCTACTTTCATATTAAACTGTTGAATTCAGAAGAAGAGCTCTGTCATCTCTAATGAAAGTCAACTCTGTTTTCTTGAGGTCACTGCTTTTGTCTGTAATACAGTTCTTATGAATTGTATATTTTATTGTTTATCAGAAGACAAACTAGTTGTGACTTCTAACTCTGTCCACTTGGTTAATCATTCCAAGTACTTAGTATTTTTGGAAGAATTTCATTTATTATTTTTTTTTCCTCATTTTAAAAGTTCTACTCTTTCATACTTCAAATGTGAAAAGAGGCAAGAAGATACCATAGTAGTTACTTATTCCTTAAGTACTAATTGAGTCATTTCTGAAATCCTCGAGTCTTACTATCTTATTTATGAAGATTTTTCCTGATTGTTAAATTCCTTTCTTCTCCCATTAATGAGCATCAAATATATAGTTTTGGATGACCCCTTTAAGTTAGATCTTCAGGTAAGTCTGCTAAGACAGGTGGTGTTATGTCAAATACTTGAAAATACGGGGCTTTGTCCTTATCGCTCTGACTGTCCTAGATAAATTGTTTCCCAACTTATAATTCAGTGTTCCTGTCCAAAAAACTCTGAAGAATACTTTCCTCATTTGACAGTCCTCATTTGCCTTACCTGTATCAATGGAAAACCACCAGACAAAAAGGCCACTGCTTTTAAACTGAACAAGAACTCAGACACAAAAGATGATCAGGCAGCCATTCACTGATAGCCCTCTGTATTGTTAAGGACAGAAAGTGATAGCTGAGTGATCTGGTACATAAACTCTGCTACTACAAATATATATTAGTAGATCTATCTTTAAAATATTTCAGGAACTCCTATTGTGTTGTTTTTTCTTTTCAAGACAGATCTTTAGGTCTAGACTAACCTTTCCTTTTCTCAGATCAAACTTGCTCCTCAATTTTCTCAGTTTTCCAGCACAATCATACTTAGCTTCTCAGAGGCATAGTTTATGTTTCACAGTTTTAAATTTGAGCATGATCAAGAACTGAACTAGTATAAAATGGACTTTTTGGCCTGGATTTTAAAGGCAGTTAATTGCATGAATACTCAGCGATCATAATATCTTCCTTCATGCCCTTCCTGAGTTAGTGAAGAAGCTCCACCATCAGGATATGCATGTGTAGTGGTCTTGCTTTGAACTGCCGCATGCCTTGCCTCATTAGAGAATTAGAGCATCAAAACGTGCATTAGAGAAATGAACGTGACATTAAACAGGAGGAGTAGCACTGGCTTTTCCTGATCCACTCCTACATTAAGTAAGTCAAGTGATGCTACTTCATTTTTCAGTTCAGAGCACTTCTGCATGTTTTTATAGAAGTTTTGAATAATAATGCTAATATGAACGCCAAGGTCATTTACTCTTTAATTTTCAGTGATTTGGGGTACTAGAATCAAAACCCTGTGCAGTAACTTGTAAATACAACTGTTCTCAGTCCATTTTTGCCTGACTTTCTGCTAAAACTCATCTGCCTCAAGTTAATAGAGTGGACTTTAGTTAATTTGTGTTTCATAGTGTTTCATAAAATCAGCCTTTTAGTAATAGGTCTGTGGTTTCTGATGTGATTTAATTTTTCTGAGTCTGACATCTCGAGAATTAAAATAGAATGACAATTTTTAAAACTGTCAGTAATCACTGTTCTTATCAATCATTATCCAGTGAGGCTCTATGTGTATTAGCTAACTTTGTCTTGGTCTGCAGCAGCTTTTTTCTTCATTTCCTTTGTACTTTCACAAGGTAATGTTATTAAGCTTCATCCCTCCATTTCTGTTTGTAAAATTGATATCCTTCTCACATTCTTCCTGTCATACTCAAATGAAAACTGAAACAGGCAAAGCATATTTTTTCTCGCACTTATGAGCATCTGTGCTATTTAAAAAATAATTTAAAAAAATCTGACTGTCCACTTATGGTTCAGTATCTCCATACCACAGCCCTAAAAAAATGCTAATGGAATAAGAGTCTATTATTATTTTTCTGTCTGCATGCTTCAGGATTCATGTTTAAAATCTCTGGTTATTCTGTTATAATGTTTTTATCCAAATGTCTGGTAACCTTTGTTTTGAATTCATTTTCAGGATCATGCTTTGTCACTAGACTGGTGGTCATATTCTCTAATTCAGCACAATTGCATACGTTGTCAGGGTCAACATCAGCTACAGCACTTGCTTTAATTAATCCTTATGAACACTAATCTCTTTAGCAGTGTTATCTGATAGTGAAGAAGTGATTATTAGTATTCCTTTACTATGGCACAATTCCTAATGCATACAAGAGAGCTTCCTTTTCCAAAGACCAGCAACTTTTACACAGTTCTCTCCCCAGATTTATTTCAGTCTTAAATACTGTCATCATTTCATGCCCTTCTTTTCTGTTTTGAGAAACCCATTTCGCATATCTCCCATAAATGTTCACTGTTTTTTTCTTGTTGGTGTCATTTGTTGTTTTTATAGCTGAGGCATGGACTGTGACTGTGGGCTGTGACTTTTTCTATTGCTTTTCTGTCATGAGAAACTGAAACACTGTCATGTTCTCCACCATGATTATGTGGTACATCAAATGTGATCACCGTGACTATATGCTATATGAGAAACTAGACTTAAAATTTTCCCTGTGTGGATTCCTATTGCTGACCATTCCACTGCTGGTTTTAATTTGGACAAAAATGGGCTTAGACAGTGATGGGATAAGCAATATCATCAGCTGCTGTTCCAGAACAGTTCCCCTTGTCACTACTGATGATCAGTTTTATAGAAACAGTCTGTTGATTATCAACTGCAGCTTGATTGATAAAATTATTAACAACAGGACCGTTGTTTCTTGTTTTTATACTACACATCTCAGAAGTTGCTTAGCTAGCTGTTAAGGGGTATGTCAGGAAATAGGGTCCTGTGTGAGCTGTATGAAAAACATGATAGATTTTCCTTAGCTTTATTACACCTATTGTGAACTCGGCCAACTGAGCTCGGCTTTGTGCAACAAATAATTCCCAGTGATATGTTTCAAGCTACTATCAATTTGCCAGTGAAATCAGTTGGTTCAGCGGGGCGTAAGCATATCTGAGCCAAATCCAAACAAATGGCTTGGCTGGAGCCCCATTCTGCTGTTTCAAAATGCAAAGTAACCAGCAGGAATTGTGAAGAGGTAGGGGATTCACAATTGCCTTAGCATTATTGTCCATACTGGTGCAGTATTTAACTCCTGCCAGAGTAACTTAACCATAGCTTAGTTCTTTACTCCTACTGAAGTTTGTGTATTGATCTCTCCCAGCTCATACCTATCTAGGTTATCCAAAAACCTGAATTACTTCACATTCAGTCTAACAGCTCCTAGGGAAAACAACAACAACAACGTTAGCGAACCTGTGACAGAGTTTGTAATTCCCCATCAAATTCAAGCCATATAAAACTCACTTTCCATAGCATAAATGCACAAAAATATATTTCACAATGTGTTCCCCCACCCCCATTTTTTTCAGGCTTCTGTAATTGTGTGGGAAGTAGAGTACATACTCTTATTTGCCTGTATACATTTCTTCCTACAAAATCAAAAAATAAATACAATTTAAAAAGAAGTATTCATACCTCATTTGTGAACACTTGCAAACAGTGTAAGTGCTTCCTAATAGAAATTTAACAAGTAGAGAGAGATGCACATGTATAACATAGATTATAGTCTGTATTCAGTCTCCATTAAGCTCTACAGCTCCTACATGGACAAGGGTAATACTGAGGTACGCTTTTTAATGAATACTTTGTGTTGTTGTTTTTTTTTTTAATTGCTTTTCTTATTTTTTCAGAGTGAAAATGTTTTCCTCTGTATATACAAAATATAACCTGAGAAAGCAAGTCCTCCCCTCTCTACCTTGTTTCACACTTCACAGCTCTTATTTTGTTCTTTTCCTGTTTACATCTCACACTTTTACACAGGGTGAAAATTATGTGTAATTTGAATAATAATTCATGCAGGTTTACTGCTGTATCATGTATACAGTGTTTTATATATGTGAAGCCAAACCTTTTCTTTTTTTTTTTTTTTTTTTTAACAAAGTTTTTTTTTTTTTTGTAAGCTTCACAGTGCTGTTTCACTTTCTACCTCTCTTCTCTCATCTTGTCCCTCTGGTACTACCTAGCTCTTCTTTCCCACCTCCAGATCCCTTCCCCTTCCACTTGATTCTGATATCCCTCTTTCTTTAATTCCTGCTTTAATCAGTCTTCCCTCCAGCACTCAGGTTTGTTTATCATTCTCTTCCCAGCCAGCTCTGAACATCCTTACCTCTTCAAAGAGTTTCAGTGTTTTCTCTTAGAAGGCAATGAAGGTATGGCAACAGTACAGGATTTCTGCTGCTTCCACGGGTGGCCTTCTTTTCCTGCACAGCCACATATTCCCCCTTTTCCTGCCTAGCAAAACTAGATTCCCTGCTGTCTGAAACAGAAGTTTCTGGTTCCAGGGTTAGGTGCTTTCACAATCATCTCTTGGTGTTCAACAGTTACCCTTAGGGAGCAACAGCTGGTTTACGGCTCTCAGGATGCACCCTTGTCTCTTTGCCTGTAAACACTTGATATTTTACATCTGAAAATAAAACTGCTTCAGCATCAAACTACTATTGACTGTTACTAATACCAATAGTTTGTTCCCAGCACAGTCGCTTTGGAAGCGTTAACACTTTTTCACAGTGAATAAATATTAATCTGTCTGAATCTAATTATGGTGTAACTCTATGGACCTAATCCTGAAATACTTAGTTGGTTCATTTTTAGATAAATTTTTGCATTAGAGTTAATGGTTCAAGATTTTTGTTACTGTTGTAATGTTATCGAGAAAGAGAAACAAGTCTGTCAGAACCATTCATTTTTAGATAGCAATGTATCTCTTTCTTAGATGAGGAGAATCAACCAGAAAACAAATATCATTGTGAAGGTCTTTAGGCATTACAGAGTGAATGGAAATGCTTTTATATAAGGGTTTGTTATGGCAAGGTAGAAATCATTTTCATTTCTTTTAAATTAGTATCTTGAATTCCCAGAGGCTTTGTCTTGGATTTAAAAAGCACAGAGAAGAATACTGTCCCCAGAAAAGCTACTCTGTGTAATTTCTTTTTTCTTTGCTTGCAATCAATCATTCTTTCAGTGAGGCTGATCTTATGTGCTGCTCCTTGGTTTCAGGATACTTCTTGCTGCATGATACCCATGGCTGTAATTTGCCATAATGTGATCATTGAATTTGCTGTATTTAGTCATCTGCGGCTAGGTTCTTGAACATGGTGTTTTGATTTGGTTTAATGTGAAGAAGTGTGTTCTTCCTTTGCTTCATTGTTAAATGCTCTTCCGGAAGTATTCATGCTTTGTCTCTCTGTCACAGTGATCTGAGAGTGTGTAATGAATGGAATTGCACTGCAGCACCTCACAGAGTACCTCTGCAGGCAGACTCACCAGACTTCTGTTATGAAGATAGGCAGAGCTCATATTCGGGGAGCACATTGCAATAATTTTCTGTCTGTTTTAGTGACCATTTAGAGATTTGCAGTCACTTACTGACTTTTTTTGGTCTCAGACCTGAAACAACAGACATATCTATTCAAATTCAACAGGGACAGTCCAACATTGATTTTCATCAGCAAAGTTAATCATGTAAAGGTGATGCTTTTAGCAATACATTTTTCTTGAGACTCTTTCTGTTATAAAACAGAAGTGTTTCTCTTGTTCTGATCAAAATAACAGAAAATTACTACAAGGTAGTTGTATAGGCCAATGATCAGGATATTAACCTGACAATGGAGAAATGCCAGATCACCAGAAATGGTGAGGCAGAGTTATTGCTTGTAAATATATCCTACACCATGGAATCTTTTGCTCTTAAAATGGTTTCATTTTGTAGACTTGTTGGTGACAGATAAGGAAACTGACTCTAATCTACCTGTTTGGGTGTTCGTCTGTTATAATGGAAAACCCACTCCATGTTCCAGCCCCACAGGCATAAAGCTTTGTTAGAAAACAGGAGTGAATTATGGATGATTCAAACACAGTACATAAAATTACATTAGCATATGTAACACAGAGAGAATTAAGTATAATTATAGTAACTGTACACAGCAAAGTATAGTCTGGTAGAAAAACAGTGGGACAAAAACTGTTCCTGCTGAGTAACCTTGGTGTGCTTGGGGAAACAGATTTCTTACTTCCTTTGGTTTGTAGAATCTGGCACGCTTTTTTGCCAAAGCCCAGTATGCAGCACAGATGTTGGGTTAATGATCAATTCATATAAAGCCTCAGATGAACTCTTAAGATCAGATAATACAGATCTGATGTGCTCCAGAATAATCACAGACTGAATAAACTTTTCAGCCTCAGAGTTTAAAACTGCAGGGATGATCAGCCAGGTCACCATAACTTTGCCAGGGACAGAGTCAGGAAGGAAAATAAAGATATGGGTCTAGGGAATTTCTGGTTAGCTTCGAACCACGGTAAGGGGGTCTCAATCCAGTTCTTCATCTGTTACTTGTATAGCTGCTGCCCATCGAGCAGCAACTTCACCTGTAACTGAAACAGCTCAGACTTTCTAAGGCATTTATAGGGATGTATCTTAAGACCTTATAAAAAATCTTCAGCTTTTAGTTTAAGCTTTAGTGGAGTTGATATCAACAATCTTTGCGTATATGATGTCCCTCCACTACCTGTTGTTTCTTGGTGTAACAGGAATATTCACCAATCCTTTTTTGGGAGATTGAGAGCCATTTTGGAAGCAGTGATATATATGACTTATGACTGTAATGGCTAAATCTGAAATGAAGGACTTTAGGGTTATGGCAATTAGCAAATGATGTTGTTGAAGGAGTAAAGTTGATGCGCTCCTGCTTTTCTAAAATTTCTTTTTATCAGCATATTAAAGGAAGGCGGTGTCTTTGTACATGGTTCTATAATAGCTTTAGTGTCTGTATGAATTCATCATGTTCATGGTCTTTCCTCTCTCCGCTGTCTTAGACTCTCTCTGTTTTTGTCCTAATCACTCAGAAAAAGAAAATAGTTCCAGTCTTATCAGTGTTTTGTTACTTGTTAGCTAGCTTTGTGGTTTGTATTCTAATGCCAAGAATACCTCTTAGATTGCATGACTGTATGACTCTAATTCACCCCACATCTGTATTTTCAGCACTACCATTGTTTCAGTATCCTTATTATACAAGAATGTTTCATGATTTCTTTATGTTTTTGCTAGAAGAAAATTATTCATGAGCTCTAAGAAGATAGAAATCTTCCTCTCCTGTCTTTATTTTTCTTCCCACCTCACATCCACTATAATACATTAATGGAATGATTCTGTGAATATCAAATGTAGAAGTTTTAGGGTTCATCCCTAGTGCTTCCTCTCCATAGTAATCCATCTCTATACAGCAATCTTACCAAAATTTATTGCTTACCAGGGGAGCAAAAGCTGTGTGCACTCTAAGACTAGAGGGTTTAGCAGCAGCCCTAGACAGACTCCTTTGTGTATACAGTTCATATGGTTACTCTTCATTCTATAAATTAATCTGCTATATTCTTTTAACAATGGAAACTAAATGCATCATGCTAAAATCAAATCAGTGTCCTCCATATCAGTCACCAGAGATCTCTTGATCTCTTCCTAGCACAGATTTTGTTATTCAGACATTCCACACAAGCCATCAAATGGTCCAACTCAATAACAACTAATAAAGCAAGTACCCCTTAAAAATTTCCCCAGGGAATCTTTTAGAATTGAACAGGGAGTAATAAATCTTGTAGTGTCAATAATGGTGAAAATGTTAATTTGGTTGATTCTGCTGTGCCTCCTCAAGTGAAATTTCAGATGCTGCTCTGGGAAGATGGCTGCTACTTGAATTCACACTGTGGCTGGCTGCCTGCAGCAACAGCTTCTAATCTGTGGAAAGAGATACCTGGCATGGGCTGCGTAACAGATCAGCGTTCTGATGACCTGTTTTCTTTGTGAACCTTTTAAATCTCAGCTACTGATTTTAGCGATGCCCTTAAACGAAGGTTAGATGACAGGGATAAATGTGCTGATAAGACTTTCTCAGATGGCTAACTGATACAGTCCCTAGCGTGTACAGAAATGTGTCCATCTGTTTAGCACAGCATGACTGTGATTTACTATACTGCACAGAGCTAGTTTAGCGCTAGTGTCAATAACATAATTTTCTTTATTATACAAACCGGGTAGAAAAGCAGTTTTATGGTGTAAATTTAGTCTATTAAGGACATTTCTGAGAATAAACTGTACTAGATGTTCTTTTCATCCTTTTTAGCAGATTTTTTTTTTTTTTTTTTTTTTCCACAGATGTCATTTTTGGGCATTAGACATTTTTTTTTCTCCCGCTGTTAGAGGAGAACTGCAAGTACTGACATTAAACATTTTGGGAAATTTGTTCTGTTCTTTTCATAAGTGAAAGCAGTCCTGCCAGAAGTCAAGCCTTGCGATGACTTAAATCTCTATTTCATGGAGCTGTTTTTTAGGCAGGAGCTACCCTCCTAAGGAAACCCATAAGGGACTATTTCCAGAGCCGAAATCTCACGCTTACTCCATCAAATCAAGTTTACGATTTTTAATCTTTATTATCCTTTCACGCCCCCAGCGGAACAAAATGGCGGCACTGCGGGGGCCTCCCCCCCACGCCTTTCGGCCGTGCATCTCGTCAGCGCGGTTCGCGACGCGCCCGGCTGCCCGGCGCTGGCTCCCGGGCCCCGCTGGAAGCCGGCACCGCGCGGCCGGGGAGCGGCTCGGCTGCTCCGGGGCTCCCGGCGCCGCTCCCGAAGCGAGGCCCGGCCGGGGCCGCGCAGCCTGGGGGGGCCGCCAGGGGCCGCTGTCAGCACGCGCCGGGCCCCGGCGCCGCCGCCGCCTCAGCGGGGCCTGGCCGGGGCCTGCCTGAGGGCGCCGAGGCCGCTGAGGGCCCGTGGCTCGTGTGGGGAGCGCTGCGAGGGGCGCGTTGTGTGTTGTCGCCTCTTCTACAGAGCCGCCTGCAGGTGTAGCGCAACGGAAAGAAGCAGAAAGGGAAAACGTTTTTGTATAGAGCGCTGTGCTTGGCGAGAAAGATCCACAGTGAGAATTCTGAATGCAGCAAGGAAGAGTGGTGGGGTTCTGCTTAATCTTTTCCCCTTAAACGGAACCAGCATTGGTTGGGAATGCTTTTTTGGGACAGGCTTTGTAGAACGCTGCTCTATCTTTTGCACAGTGTATTCAACAAAAAGTCACCAGTAATAAATTTTCACATAGCACAGTGCTATGGAAGACTTTTTTTTTTTTTTTTTTTTTTTTTTTTTTTTTTCTTTACCATGAAATCATCACACAGAATCACAGAACTGTAGGGATTGGAAGGGACCTCGAGAGATCACTGGGTCCAACCCCCCTGCCAAAGCAGGTTCCTCAGAGCAGGCTGCCCAGGTGGGCGTCCAGATGGGCCTTGAATATCTCCAGAGGAGACCCCACAACCTCCTTGGGCAGCCTGTTCAGTGCTCTGTCACCCTCACCGTATGAGATGATCAGTTTGAAATCATCAGTTTCTGTTCCCTCAACCTCCAGCCTTTCTTCTGAGATGGAAGAATTTTGCCGGGCACTTTCATTAAGTGATTTTCTGCAATTGAAATAGTTTAAAGTGACTCCTATATATATCTCTTAATATAGACTGTGGCAAAAAATCGGGGTTAGTTGCTCTCCTGTCATTTTACAAGCTAGATACACAAGGGCATCAGAAAAAGTATCAACTTTTAGCTAGGGGAATCTTATAGCTATGCATGAACTTTTGTCCATACTTGGTTGTTTGATGATAATTTGCCCTCCATTTTAATCCTGTCTTAGTATTTCCCAGATGTCAAAATATGTTTCCAGTCATAATGTTCATATTTTTTATCTTGCTTTTGGTACTGCAGCAGTTTTGTCAAAATTTTGTTTGTTCTTTTTTGAGAGCTCATGCTGTGCATTTCAAAGAGGTGTTTCCAGTCTTCTTCAGGCTGTTTCATCAGCAGCTTGAAATACAGCAACAGCAAAGCTTGTGGGCTCTGATCAGGCAAAGCAAGGAGGACAAGCACTGTAATGTCAGAAAGGGCACAAGCATCATTAAGTTCCAATACTGCAGCAGCTCATTGATTTAAGTACACTATTGGCAACCAGTTGTTTTCACACTTTCTCTCAGGAGTATTCTTCAATAACATTTATTTACAAGTTTAGGATCCCGTAGTGTGTATTTTTATGCATGGGTACATTACTTAGTGCTGTTGTGTTTGGAAACAGTGTGTCCTAAGTTTTTCTCCTCCAAACTCCCCTGTGTCTACAGCTATCAGTTTGTCACAATGTATGCATCATATGAAATGGGAAAAGGTTATCAGCAGATTAGAGAAGTGCAGTTCTTTTAGACAAGGAAAATAATACTGCCTAAAAGTAAAATGTGATTTCATTTGAACCAGACTGGTTGATATATTTGTATTACTGTCTCAACTACATCTTTAATGATCTGCTAGATCCTCCCACACTGTTGTGCTTTGCAGGATTTTTTTATTCAGAATAATAGGTTGTTATAGGCTTGACAGAGATGGAAACACATCTCTGAAATGATCCTTTAAATTTACAGTGTTAAGAGGTGAAGGACAATTAATGCACTTTGGCCCCTACTGCACAAAGCTGTGTACAAAATGAAGAAAAGGGGAAGTCTTTGCTCAAATAAGTAATCGTGCCTCAAAACTCAGCGGATTGCTGAATGTTTTTTGAGATATTTAGCTGATGGAAGACATTTTTGAGAAACTAAGGCACTGGTGATATTTCTGGATGCAAAGAAAAAGCAAAACTGAAAGGCAGGTCCCCAGGAGGCAGCTCCACATTGAGGCTGAGAAAGCAGTGAGTCAGACCTTTTATCACACAGCATAGCAAGGGAAGGAAATACAGGTTTGGATGCACTGTTTCCCTTGCAGCCCTCTTATGTGGCAGAAGGGGAGTGGGGTTTTGCTGCTAAGATTTTGGCCTACCACCAAGGAATGGGACAGTCAAAAGAAATTCACGTTGCCTTTCTATCTCCCAGCTAGCAAGCAGTGTGCACACAATATTGCCCATGTTCTTGTTAATTTTCTGGCAGTTCCTTTCTGTGGAAATAGCTGTTTAAACTATTCACCCTGATTCTAAATATAAACATTTTCATAATAAGGATTTAGATTTTCTGGATGCTCTTTGAAAAGTCTGCTACAAACTGCCCACAGCTGTGGAAGTGATCTTGCCCAAATTACATGAGAGAAAAAAATTACCTTTAACACACTACAAGCTAAAATAATTTCAGACTCCAATGTAAAAATAGTCTATTGAAAGTATGCATAGTCTCTATATTTGCTTGAAAATCATTAGAAAAATAGTTGTCATTTGCAAGAATTCTGTTCTTTAAAAATAAACAGCTTATTTTACTTTGGTTATATGCATGAGAATAGGGGAATTATTATGTTGAGTCACTTATATTTTTAGACGAGTTAAGCATGTAAGTGTCTACCTCACTTTCAAAAAGACAATTTACATTCCTAAGTCATTAAAGTGCATATTAAAATTTGACTATAAATGGCTTTTCCAAGAGCTCAGTGGCTTTGGAGTGTGAGTCTCTAAGTTATATCCATATTTCTTAAAATCCTTGAAAAGAAATGAAGACAGTTAGCTGGACCACCCACCTATCCTTTCCTCCTGGAAGTTCAGTTGAATTGTGTTTGGTTAGATTAGATTTGATTTGAGCCTTTAAAAAAAAAAATAAAATGTTGCTTAATCTGCTAATGGCTCCGAAGCATTCCATACAATCACACCTTAGCTGTTTGCCTGGGTATTTTCTAATATAGATTTATGAGTGTCCTGAAATTTAATCTAGAAATACTCTGGACAAATATGTACCTTGTACTTCTGAAAAAGTATGCTCTATTAATAAGACAAAGGCTTTTCAGTGTTTTCAAAGTCAGAAAAAGGAGACAGTAAGACATATTTTTAGAAGTGGGTACAGTTTGGCAGTACTGCTTCCAGTTATACTGAACTGGGAAAAGCACTTGGTTCTGACAACCTGCAATTAGAGATTACAATTTGCTTTCTTTCTCAGGTGATAGTGATTTATGTGGCAATATATATATATATATATTTATTATGATGTTTTGTTCTGTAGAATGCCCTGACCTGTGGCCTTTCTCAGGCAGCACAGAACTGAGACACCTGGGCTAGATTCTTGAGGAGATGTCTGTTGTTGCAGTACTAATCTATGCAATTCCTTTTTGCAACTCCTTACCCAGAAAGCTAGGGGAACTCATCATCCTGAAACAAGTTTATAAATTCTGTCATCAGCACTTGGACCTAATATTCACCTAAAAATCAGATTTATAAAAGCATGCAGAAACGGCAAAACAGCTAAGGGTGGGGAAAGGCTAGCAGAATGGAAGACCCAGACGCAAGTTCTTTGTCAGTGCCTTTGGGGAGCTCCCTGTCTCACATGGCCCTCCTCAGCTTCCCTGCTGAAAATGTGTTACTTTTAAGAAAACGATACTAATTTTCTCAAGGACTTTAATTAATTTTGCTTTTATCCCACATGAATCCCAAGAATCTATCTCAAACTATTGACAAATAATTTTCTGTGCCAAAAAAAAAAAAAAAAAAAAAAAAAAAAAAAGAGCTTCAACTAATTTTCTCGTCGTTCCCAGAGGAATACTGTCCTGGTAGGCTTGATAGGTTCATGTTTTATACTGTAATTAAACTTTTTAAAACTGATTTTCCAGTACTCAAATAAATCTTGTAATGGCTTTACAGAGGGTTGCTCTCCTCTCTTTCATTGAGTAGAACATGCTCAGAACAGAACGTTTAGTGAGAAAGGAAGAAGAATGCCTGTTATGAATGACAGTGTTTTTTAAGCATGAAAAACCACAGACCTGGAGACAGTAAAATGGAAAAGAATTCCAGTCTCGAGGTGGGCAGAAAAGCCCATTATCCACCATTCATTTATGAAGTGTAAATGTAGCCCGACCTTCAGACATCACATATTTTTCCAACTTCATATTGCAGTGATAGAGGATGAAACAAAACATCTAGGCAAAGAACCTTCAGTTATTTCAGAAACCAAGAGAAAAAAAAATGATATATTTTTAAGAAGCATCTTCCTAAATGCCACTTGGAGCTTTGTTGTCGCTGGTATTAATGGAACCTGCAACTTTATTTACCTAGTGAAATGACATAGTTAAGCAAATTGTCCCTTCTCACTGTGATTATTTTTATTCCCTGGTTGCTCATATTGTCACTATGATGTCGTTTAAGTCTGAACATTAACTGTGTTGTACCAGTTTAAGGATTTGGCTTGGAGATTTCAGTTGAATTTGCACATCCAGTACAACTTAAGTTCCATAATATTAAGATAAGAGGGAGAAACCAAGCTCCATGTCTGTGAACTTTTCCTCCTATATACCATATATCAGGGTTGTGTTTTCAGGTTTTCTTTTGTTGTTTTGTGTTGTTTTTTAAGGAAAAATGGAAAATCTGGATCAGATTGGTACCCTACTGTCATATTTTGAGGATCTGAGAAGCAGAATCAAATTTGAGAGTTGAACTTTTAAAAATAATCCTCTCTCTAAGGTTGCATTAATTTCATTTAAGAGAAAGGACTATCCATTGGATATTACTGTGTATTTCTCCAGAGGATATGTTTTCTGTTCTGTCTGTGGTGATTCCTGTGAAATGCTATTAACAGCAAGAGATTACTCTGTAAAGTTTATGATGGTAGTCTTGCTGATACAAGCAGATACTTTCTATTACATTAATGTTCCATTTCAATAACAGATTGCCAGCCACAAACTTTATATATCTCTTTCCCCATATGGGCAATGTATGGCTCTGTGAGTATGGTTTTGTAGATTCATTTAGCACCTAATGCACTTTTAATGAAAGATGTTTTATTTCAGCATCTCTTCGTAAGGCTTCTGATGTAGTGAATTTTCATAGTGCGTCATAGAAGAGATATTTATAATTTCCAAAATAGTTATGAGAGTCAGATATGTTTACTGAAGCATACTGCATTAAAGGAGAAAAAAAAGAAAAAAAAAAAAGAAGAAAAATTAAAGTGAATCGGGTCAGGAACACTTGCGTATAATCCAGCACAGCCTCATGACATTTGATCGTGCTCTTTCTGCTGAAATGTATGAGCTAAGCTGATGAGCTGTTTCTGCTGGAGAGCACAGATGCAGAACTAGTCGAATATCCTTACAGCTACTCATCTCATCAAAACCTATTTGACAAAATACCTAATCAAGGCTACTGATTTTTCACAATTCCAGAAGAACGGAAGTAAGTGTGGGGACAAATCAGTTCTCAAAAACACTGATGCTGAACAGAATGCAAAAGCCATTTGCCTGACTGCCTGTGTTGGGCGAACCAGAGCGAAGACCTACTGCTTATGTTACAAATCCATGCTTCATTTCTGCTTTAGAGAGCATAACAGAGGTGGAGGTGTTGTGAGGGGAAATTTATCTGAGCAGAGCAGTCAAGAGGAAGGGAAGCAGTGTGAGGGATTTGCATCTGACTTTGGGAATCTAAACCAAAAAAGACAGATAGCTGTTAAAAAGCTAATGGCTTGCTGTTCAAAGACTGAAGTCAGTGTGCTTTGGAGTATTAGACCAGACCATGAGCCAAAAAAAGTTTAACTTGAAAAACTGGTGGTAGTGGTTCTCTAGCTCTTTACGAAAAAACTCTTCACTGCTACATTTTAAATATAATTAGCATATTAGATCACACTAGTTGGTAGCAGGTGGAAAGCAGCCTGTTCTCAACCAGTTCATCTCATGCCTAGTGAACTAGGAGAAAGCAATACAGGAGTGAAATATTGCTTAGGAATACGTGAGTTGAAATGGTCCCAGTATTACCAAAGTTCTAGAACTAAAATTAGAAAGAACTGACGTATTAATGTGATACAATATTTAAATTATTATAAATCATGATGTTTCAGGGCATATTCATCTTGAGCTTAAGCCAGAATTCTTTTTATTGAGCCTGCTATTCAGAATTTTCCATTAGAATTTCTTGTATTTCTTGTACTAGTTCCATCTAGTTCTGTGTGAGGTAACTTATACTAACCACTACTAAGGACAGGGCATTAAACTACATGAGCTGTTGGTTTGGTTCAGTAAAGACAATATTTTTCCTCTCCAGTAGCAAATGCTTCCAGAACAAATGGAGTGAAATGGCAACAAAGACAAGTGGGAAAATAAATCAGCCAGAAGTCTGTAGCAAGTAGCAGTTCTTTCTTTTCTACTAAATAGATTTATTGTGGAGAACTCTTATGTCTCTTTTTGTAGACCATAAGACAGGAGGTAGGTGTTATTAAGATGAAAGGTTTCATAGCCTGTTCCTCTATTAAGGTTCTTCATAACCATCTGCAGTAGGTGGCAGTGCCTAATGACTATTGTTCCCAGTAGAATTTTGAACCAAGAATTTACTTAACATATTAACTAGTGAACCGGAACTTCACGTTGTACTTGCTTTGCTTGACCACACTTAATAATAAACTTAAAAGGGTTCACTGATGACATTTTTATTATATGTTTTCCCTTTTTCAGTTCTTCCTTTCTTTTTTTTTTTTTTTTTCTTTAATGAGATTAAACATGTGAGGAACTCCTTTGCTTTTCCTTCTGTATGTCAGGATCTGAATGCTGGCCCTTTGACTGCTGTTGACCTTCAGAGTGTAGCTACAGCTGATTATACTTGAGTGTGTTTCTTTTCCACCTTCTGCCAGAGTTCACACTTACTCAGCCTTGTCCAGATACCAACCTACAGTAACAATGAACTCGTACCTTGGTTATGATGGGCTTCACGTTCAAGACCCAGTAATTAGATCAACCTATGATTAAGTCTCAAAAGGCATTCCACCTAGTTACATGCCTTGTGAACCGGAAAGATTGGACAAAATGCAGTAGGAGATGTCATTTTCTTTTAAAAAGAAAATCATCTCACCCTACTACTTATTTGTAGTAGCCTGTAATTGCAAAAGAATTAGATTCACCTTCCTTTCCTGTCTTACAGAGTTCAGACCCACGTGTCCCATTTTCTTGCCTGGTTTTGTAGCCTGTGGTTAATGGGGTATATGCATGGGCAGCGCTCTCCAGCCACTCTGGTGAATCTGGATTGCTGTATTGAAAAGATCTCAAGATTGACTGGGCCAGTAAGATAATAGGAATATGAACACAGCTCCATGGGCAGGGGCACTACATTGTAGATGGATAGCTTGAGTTCTGCTCCAAGGACTCATATTTTATTCAGTGCTGTTTCATCATCTCCCCTTTCAACTGTATTTTAAAAGGAAAAAGAATAGTCCCTGCTTAGCTATTTCAAAGACAGGTCACAGACCCTTTCTTTCAGGAAAAGGCTAAAATCTGTGGATCTGCAGTAGATAAAAGCACTTTCCTGCAAAATGTGAAGCGCATAGTAGGTCAGGGTCGCATTTCAAACACATCCTTGTGCTTAGTGTTTCCTCTAACTGCTGCTTTCAAAAAGCACCTCCTTCCCTGCCTTCCTCCATAGTACAGAATAAATTTATGGAATATATCCTCAGTAAGTAGGCCCAACGAAAGACCATCTGATTATTTACTCTACCTTCCCATTTTTCCTCTCTTTCCTCTTCCTGGCAGCCACGTGAAAAGCGTACACTAGCCACGGGGGGCTAATCAGTCTGGAGGAAGAGGGCACACAGAGGACCCAAGGCTCCAGCGCGCTCCCTCCTTGTGGCAGTAGCTGGGTGAGGACAGGCAGCCTCTCCTGCTCCTCTCCGGTCTGCCTGGCCTTGCACTGGCTGCACCAGTGCTGCTGGCAGATCTCTGCTCACAAAATAATGTGAGCATCACAGTGATGGAGATGGACACAGTGAGAAAACAGTTCACACAAGAAAAAGGCAATTTTCCAAGGAGTCTCTGTGAATGGGGACACAAGGCCTGAGGTTACTGATGGGGGGCCATACAAATCCTCCATAGTGCGAATTTGGCAGGAGTTTAGCTCTCTTGATTTCCAGGTAGACAATGAGAGTCCGAGATGAGAGCTGGTGTGCAAAACCTGCTTTGCTGGAGCTTGGAGGTACAAGAATTTTTATGCAATATAAGAATAGGTGGTCTGGATGGTTATGCTAGAAGAGGGCTGGTGAAATGGAAGATAAGGTGAATAGTTGGAGAAAGCCTCAGAGAGGAAGTATGTGAATTTGTGAGAGGGTGGATAATTCTCAAGAACATTTGAAAACTGAACATTTTGAAAGAAAACAAGAAGCAGGAGACAGGAAGAAGGACCAAATTACCTAGAGAACAACCAGAACGCTTGTGTCTAGCCTTAGTACCATGTGTGCATTTTAAGCTTCTTAAGGTACCTCACCATCGTTGCGCACTGCTTGTGCAGCTGTGGCACCTTAGGCAACTATCTGGAGACTTTTCAGAGAGCCAGATGCTTGTGAGGGCAAGTTTGACTGCAAAATGCCTGACTTGCAGGTGCTTCCTCTACTTGTTAGCCTTGGGTTTGATGCCACAGAAGAGGGGAAAAAATAAAAAAGCTAAAGATAAAACAGGGAAAAAAAAAAAAAAAAAAGCAGTACTACTTTGGTAATAGACATTTTCATTGTCTTTGCCATCTAGAACTGGTTGCTGTTCAATTACTGGTTACTTTCTTCAAGTTGTTGCTTTCCCTAATGCTTTTCAAATGCTGCTCAGTGTTCATCTTCAAGAAAATTCCTTACAAAACCCCATAACGCTAACTTGTACTTGCGTTATGTGACAGAAAGCAATCTTTTTCTATGTTTCTTCCAAATCAACTCTCCCCAGACTGGATATTCTGCCAACTAGTGGAGAGGATAAGGCTAATGCATCATCTTCAACTTGATAGCTGACCTACATTTTGTATGTAAGCAGAGAATATCCATTTAATTGTCTTTACTGGTATTTTAAGGGGTTCTGGCTGCACTGCAAAGCAGTATGAGAAGATGGTTTGCACTAATCCAACTGGCATACAGGATATTCAAATGAAAACCGAGTGACTTATGAGTGATAAATAAGAAGTTATTTCATTGAGTAAATTTTAAATTCACTGTATTTTGAGTTAGACTTTAAATACTCGTGGTAGGAGAAAATGAACAGTAACAGACAGTGAAGGGCAGAACTACACATTTCTTCTAATTTACTTTGTATCCCAAAATATTTGCATTATCACGTGAAATAATGCAAGGGGATGTGATGGCCTTGCAACGTTTTCTGATACTACAAAAAAAAAAAAAATTGTGATAAATTTTCTATTTATTTATGAAAGTCCTCTCATAGAAGGAAAAAAAAATAAATTCAAATATTGATATAGATACAAATACAGTGATAATGCAAGTAGCAGTCAGGAATGTATTGTTTTTGAAAACTCGTAGAAAGTGGAAAACTTTGGAAAGACATTTTGATGAAGACATTTGAATGCTGTCTGTCTTTTTGCATAGAGCTGGAGAACAGTCTGAAGTGATGAAATTTATGTCACATCATTAGAGAAGGGTGTTTGAACATGCTGTGTCTGCTTGTACGTGCTGTGCTTTTCCGTTAGCTTTGCTCCCTTGTAGGTTTCTTTCTCTAATGGAGAGTAATAAATGAAGGGCACTGGGAAAGGCAGCTAGGTATTTCCAGCTTAGTATTGGCATACATTATAGGAAGAGACATGCAGAAACTTTGCTGTCTGAATATGCATATTAGTGTAGATTTGGAGAATATTTGAGTTTCTGGCATCCCAGTTGCCAAGAAAGAATAAGGTCTTTCAAACTTGGCTTGATGGAGATAGCTTCGCTGGCATAAATAAAAACACATAAAATAATGTAAAATACTTATTACTATTAGTCATGGTGTAGGATCAGTGTCCTAACCAAGAGATTATCATTTCAGGAATCTGCTTTGTGTAGGTCCTGACTTCTTGATCTTCAAGTTTTCAATTCTGTGGCCAGCTTTTTCTGTTAGGGTGCTGTTTCAAGCATTCATTAAAGTTAAACACTTTTAGTTTTGCGTTTTTTAGTCACTTCCTTTCCTTATATGTATTTATAAGTTCCATTTTATCAGAAAAACAAGTACTTGACCTCTTTCCTTTTTCTTAGTAATTAGGATTACTAACCACTTTTAATACTAAAATGGTAAAGGGGGTGCAAGATTTTACGATACTTCCTGAATATTTGGCGTGAAACTCAGATAACATTGGAAGATCAAAAACCCCTTTTAACACATTTCCGTTATATTTTCAGCACGTCGCTGATCTTGTTATCTGATGCTGTGGTTGCCTGTAACTGGCAGAAGCATGTCACGTCGTGGTCTAGGTAATGTGTTGCCTGATCTGCTTTATATTTTCTGCATACAAGGACAAGGCCTCTGAACCACTTCATTCTAGGTCAGTCTTTCAAAAGCGTTATAGGACTTGTAGTCCCACTGCACCTCAGGTAGCATCTTATCTAAGTCCTGGAACCGAGAGATGAAAATATCCATGAGGTCATCTGGGTTTTCTCCTAGTGAATGCAATATTGTCGTCCTATTTAGAGGAAGTGTTTCCTTTGAGATACTATAATTGCCAAACACAAGTGCTTTTAATCTTCCTTTCAGAAGTTACTCTATAAATTCATGCAATTTACAATCAGGATTTTTTCTTATACTGGGTCTAAATTTTAACCCATTTCAACTACATACCTTTATATGCCAAGTTTTACTTTTTCTTTTGAGCAAAAATAAATTCACCCACATATTAACAGTGGTATCCCTGTTCACCCTTCCCTTACTCTTCCCAGATCTGATGAAATGGCAATATTCTGGGGCATCGTTTCCTGCACAGATCATTTTGATCAGCTCCAGTGCAGATTTCACCCCCGTAACTCCCACGTCCCCTGTTAGGACTTGCTGCCTGACTCAAGCCAGCCAGACACTAGTTTTGCACAGTCATATTTTATACTTTGAAACTGAGGCCAGCCCAGGTCTTAATTAGCAATGACATATTCCCTGAACTCTTGGTTGGTAAGCAGAAGATAAACAACTCTTGATTGGTAAGCAGAAGATAAACAGCAGTTGCAGTATTCTTGGCTAGGAATCATGCCTTCAATGCTTATGCTTGATGTGCAGACATAGTCTCTAAGCTGCTTATGCTCATGTCCATCTGCTGCGATGGCAAAGTGCCTTCTCACAAGTTGTTTGGACTCTTGCCTTGAGGGCAGAGGTGCCAGGCAATGATCAGCAGCCAGCATGACAATGCAAGCATCATTTCTTCTAAAAGAGCAGCTACTTTAAGCAATTACTGTAGTACTGCCTGCTACCGTGGGCCTCTTAGAGCATGATTACACCTGTTGAAAATTACGTGCCAAGAAAAGAATACATGAACCATGCCGGAGAGCAGACCAACCAGTGCAGCGTCATTTTTAGCTGCCAAGGAGACAGGTTGCATTGCCACAGGGGTATGAAAACCCATCAGTTCTCAGGGTGTCAAAAAAAAGATCTCAGCAGGCCAAAACTGCCTGGAGGCATATCCAAAGCAGACAATACAATGGCCCCAAGTAGCAACTGAAGCAAAATAATAGTAATAGAACCTGTGTGAGAGCTTTCCTCACAAAATAGATAATTAAAACAAAGAAAAAAAAAAAAAAAAAAAAAAAAAAAGCTTTTTGTTACCCTCTTTAAAAAGAACTAGAAGACCCTGACCTTGTTCTTCTTTCTGGATAAACACCTGTGATACAGGCTATAAAGACAAAGATACTGTAGTAAAAGGGGAAGATAAAATGCATTTTTGTAGGTATAATTAGGTAACCCTACAAAGTGGTGTAGCTCAGTACAGAGGTACTAAAGTAGTTTGCTATCAGAGAAGTCAAAGGACAAGGAAGACATTCTGAACAGTGGCTACACAAGTGCATTGGAGGAGCAAGCATTTAACAAACCCGGTTGAAACAAAGTCCCTTTTCAGTCATTGTTTTGTCCCAGGAGTCCTGAGCTGCCCCTCCCTCAGTACAGTAGCCTCATGAGAGGACTAGGCTGTCAGCTGGGGTTACTAAGCCCAGTTCTCTTCTGTCTTGACATGTTTTGAGATCACCACAAGGCACTTGTTTTAGGAAGGAGTCCAGCAGCAGCTTGTGACCCATCCTGCCAACCTCATGCCATCTGAAGGTCAAATTTTCAACAAATGAGCTAGGATTTTTTGGCCAGAACTGTTGCTGGGAAAAGGAAGTTTCTTCAACTTTTGTAAGCATTGTTCCAGTTAGCTCACATCAAAATTGAAGTGAAATCTTTTACAAGAAATCCTTTACTAGGTTTTAAAATCAAAATTACTTTTTTGTTTAACTGAATGAACAGAATGCTTTTCTTTATTTTTAAACAGCATTGCAAAACATTTTAAATTGTACAGATGTTTGCCCAATTAGTAATTTTTAGAATTTTAATTGTCTGGAAAGTTCATGAAATATTCATCTGAGATAGTCTTGAGACAACATTTCATTTTTATTTTTCTTACACAGCAGAGAACTAAAAATCAGTTGCATCTGTACTGCTCAGCATTAGCCTCGAGGTAATTTTAAATCTTCTTTGAGGTGCTGGAGTGGACAAAAGGACTTATGAAAGCCTCTGTGTGTTTCCAAGGAAGTACAATGAGCTGAAAGGCTGTTACCAGTCTGCCCTGGTTTATATGCAGCTGTCGCATTCTGTCTCAGGTCCCATTGTGATCAGTGGGAATTCTGCCATTAACTTCATTAAGACCAAGATTTACTCTAAGCCCCAGCTGATATTTTGTGTACACCACTGGAGTTATAGTAGTTTCCACCAACTGATCATTTTGAGTGCCAGATTAAAAGATTTTGGCAAAGGCTGTTGAACAAAGGCTGATGATTTCTTATATAGGAAAGTTTTGCTTTGGAGACAGGTAGTAGTGTGCCTTTGGGTTTCTGCTGTTCAGCTGAGTTCAGAAACCAGTCTCTTGTGTGCTCTGATGAATGCCAGAGCCTTGGATCCTTGACATTTAGAATTAACATCATAAACAGCAAAAAAAGCCTAAGAACATGTAGATAACGTAATTTAGACAAAGATTGGACTTTGCGTGAACCTTTCCCTCGAACTGGGAGGAAATTCAAAACAACTACTCCATAACAAAAGAAAATCGAACACTAAATAAAATAACCAATCACCTTTTTTTTCTGTGTGCTGTCCACAAGACTCTGAAATGGTATTTCAATAGCACTGGTCTTTCATAGTTTCGCTGATTGACAAACTTGTTTATGTACTCATCAGGAAGCATCTGAGCCTGGAATCGTTCCTACTCACCACACACTTTTACAGTTAACCTGCAAAAAAAAACCAATGTGAATAATTACAGCTCTACAGTGAAATGCTAGCTAGCATCTTTATTCTGCCTTTGGATCTATAAGTGTAACTCTCTTTGATAGCAATATCATTTCTGTATGTAGACCTAGGGATAAGGTTTGGTTAAGTATGTTTTCTTCTTACACAGCATGTATATATATAATCCTGCAAGTTTTTTGCCTGGTGATGTCTTCTGGTAGTTCAGCTGACACAGAAGCTTTGTGCTGATCTCTCTGCCTGTTTCTCAGGAAGGATGTTGTTACATGAGGAGTCCCTGCTCACAAGACTAGCAACAGTTTTCTTCCATTCCCTTTGGGTAGTTAGAAGGAGAGTATTGTCCTCTGAAAAGACTCAATCTGATCCAAAAGATAACCTTGGAGAAGGACAAAACACTTCAGGTTCTTTGTTCTACAAGTTTCTGTGTTAAAACCTAACGCAACTTTCATTTAAAGCAACAAGAACAATTGCATCGCTTATGGTGGAAAGAATGTCAGGCTTTGGCCTTTCCACTGAGTTCAACAGAAGGTGCAACTTAAGGGGGCCTGTGACAATGTGAGGTAGTTATGATCTGCTCAAACTTCAGAAAAACATAAAAACCATAACAGCAGCCATTGTCAGATACATCTAGTGCAGTATCTATCACAGCAGCCAACAATGGGTGGCCAAGGGAAAGTGTGAAGCCAGGACAGACAGTGATTCTTCACAGGATTTTCACCTGTATTAGAGGAGAGACTCAAACTCCAGTGACACTGACCACAGAGAAACCAAAGAGTGACTGCTTTCAGCCTCTCATCTAGTACAAGTCTGAAATGGCACTGCACGTGGCAGCCCCTTATTCCGTTACCGCTAGCAGCTATCTCAAAGCCTGAGCCTGGGTAAAATTATGTGTATGTCTCGCATCACGCTACATTTTGTGAAAAAGCTTCTTTAATATTTAGGACAAAATTGGATGCAGGTTAAAAGGCCTTTTAAACCAACAAACAGAAACATTCCCTGGGTGCAAGTGATCCTTTTCAAAGAATTGTGACAATGAATTCTTCTCAAGTCCATATTTGTGTTTGTTTTACTGTAATAAATTGTGATGTGTTACCAGTCCAGCACTTTACCCTGAAGAAAAATATTTGCCATTCAAAAGAGTAATCATAAAAATTTTACTTCCTCATGTTTTTAAGGATCCCTTGGTAATTAATAAGCTCCATTAGTAGAAGAGTCAGTTCTTTTAAAATTAAAGATAAAATTGAGACTTCTCTTATTTGCTAGCTTCTCTCCAATTTACTATTCACCCTTATGACTTGGGATGAGACAGACATAAGCATCTCTTGAGTCACAGGGCCTTTTAGCTTTAAACAAAGCCAAAAGCAAAGAATTTGAGAAACTAACTGATGGCTTCTCAATGCCACTAAGAAAAAGAAGGAGGGGGGAATTTTTTTTTTTTTGTCGTAGGACACGGAGGAATGTAGATATTCAGGTCTAGGAAGCAATCTATACAGCTCATTTTACAGTACCTTTAAAACCCTAGGAGTACTTACTTTCTGAAGTGCAGCATTCCTGAGGTTTTTGAACATGATCTTGTTTGGAGAAACTGAAGAGAGGTGATTGTGTGGAATACCTGCCTTGCTCTGCTGCAGGCCAAAAGCAGTGTGCAAAGCAGCCCAGATTCTGCCTTCCGTCTCAGAGTGGCAAGTGTAAGTGTCCTTCAGGTGCAAGGATTGCTTCAAGTCTGACATCCAGTTCATTACTCTCTGTCAGACAGGGAACTGTATGCTTTATCTTAGTTTGTAGCTTGCTCACACTGTGGTTTCTGCTTTCTTTAGCCAGTGACTGGGCTAAAATATATAAACAGATGTGGAAACAAAATGCAAGCTTTCTGCTCTTCTTCCTAGCTGGCTGACCCATCTTCTAGTCTACATTGGTTTTAGTCCTCTGAATCTTGAATTCATTTCAACTTCTATGGAAGTGAGCACATATACTTCATTTCTTCTTGCTGCATTAGCCAGTGACTGCATAGTCTGTGTGGCTGTATATAGTAACTGAAGTTCCCGGTGGTGAAGTGTACTCAGCTCTCTTGTCTCATGGATAAAAGCTCTATGCCATTATTCATTAACTGAGGTCCAGCATCCTTTATCTGTGTTTTTTGATAAAGTTGACTGCGTGAAAATTGTAACTTTAGGACTTGAATTACTTTGGTTTCGGTGATTTAGGGCATGTCTACATGAACAACTTAGCTTGGGAGTCTGTTTTTAAAGCAAATCAATAATCTCTTCTTTTACTATGTTGTTTTGTGTATTGGGGTAGTCTCTGAATATGCAGACTGCTTTCCTTTCAAATAAAACTGAAGTGGTAGGTGTATTCAAGAATTGCACCTAATGGACTCTGGTTATTAATGGGTTTTCATTTTAATTACTCTGAAATAAAACTCCTGAAACTTGTATAGCGTGGACACTAGTTCTCCAGCAACAGTTTTGCTCTGCCCATAATTTCCTGTTGTCTTGTACAACTTGTAAGTGGAGGAATATCCTTATGCTGAGCTTAGATCCTCTTTCCCCTTGTCTCTGTTGAAGAAACCTGGGGGGAAGGAAGGAAAGGAAGGAAGGAAGGAAGGAAGGAAGGAAGGAAGGAAGGAAGGAAGGAAGCAGATGGCAGCAAAATATGGAAATAGGAAAGAGAGAGCACTTAGTGGGGGAAAAAAGCACTGTGAACTGAAGTAGGTAAAGACATGGCCATATGACCACCTCACATAACATAGAGAAGAGAAAGAAATAGCAATAGGAACAGGAAAATCATTCACTCTTTCCATGAAATTGTATTTAAGCATGTATATAAAATTCATGGTTAAATATGATGTTTTCGGTCCACTTCAAAAGCAGAAGTGGTTGGAGCTAGCAGCATTCACACATGTGATTAGGGAACAGGAAACAGCCAGCACTCAAGTAGTTTGATTAATGAGAAGATCTGATTGGATTCTGGGAAGCGTCCTAGTGTTGAACCTTATAAAGTATCACTTTGAGTCAGCTGCAGTTATTACAAAAACAGGCTAGAGAGATACCACTGAGCTTTAATAAACATATTTATAAATAAGGCACCCCACTAAACTAGTAAAACAAAAATATGTCAAATGAGTTACAAGTAATCAGAGATCTGTGGCTCTTCTAACTTTTTTTTTTTTATTTTTTTTTATTTTTTTTTAAGGTGGATAAGCAAGGGAATGATAATTTTTCAAAAACAAAAATCTTTTCAATATTTGAGATTTTTTTTTCACCATTCAGAAGGAATGAAAAAGGCAATGAACTTCTAAGAAGAAAATCTGTTAGAGGCTTGTATGGTAGAGATGTGATGCTTCCAGAAAGGGAGTTTTGCCAGGTTATTAGCAAGGAATCTTTGCAGACAGGTAGGCAGCACAGGGTACTTAAGGTAGTAGCATTACAGAACATTTTTCTTGTAGGTAACCTTGCCTTACTGGCTACAAACAAGTTACCTGGAAAAATTCCATAATGCTATTAGTTGTAGGAGCCAATAAAATCAACACACAGACAGCTGGTGCTAGTGTCTGAAGTGTGCTTTTTAGCTGAAGCTCAAGGATCAATTTTCTGTCCTGTTTGGAGGACTGTGTGATTTACATGAGTTACTCTAAGTATGTCCATAATGTTTGGTTACTCTGCCAGGAAGGAAGAGAATGATAGATATTTACACCATTTTCATTTTCCTAAAGCAATCTCAAAATCCCTTTTTCATTATTATTTATTATTTTTAATTTCCTGTAAGGAAAAAAAAAAATCTAGGGTTCTGGTAAAAATACTAGCATAGGATATCTAGGTACATCTTTTCATCTTTGCCACCTTGGTGTACTTGGCTTTATCATGTTTCTCTTATTCTGTGTCTGCCACACTTCCTCCCCAGACTTATAGGCATATTTTTGTGAGACAGAACCGAAGGTAGTGCTTACACTATCAGAAAATGAAATTAGTCCTATTCCTGTACAGACAACAGTACGCTAGTGTAAATGAAGAAGAAGTGAATGTAAACAGTATATCCAAAGGAAGGGCATCATGTTATCAAAGTGTATACAGCAGCAAAAACTTACTGGCTGACACCATGTCAGTTACAGAATGTCACTGTTTGGCAAGCCTTGTTATCTCATTGAAAAATAAACAGGTGATACACAGGATACTCGGTGTAGCTATGCTTGTGGAAATGCAAGGGGAGGGAAAAAATCATCAGCAATAATTAAGCAGGAATAGCAGCCATCAACATATCATCTTCCTATGATGAGCTACTAAAATAGTTAAATTCTAATAAAAATCACATACCAGACCACAAAATATAATCCCAATTGTCTAGTCTCTGAAAGGACCAAGAAGGATGATGATATTAAACAACATCTGTCAGAGGCTTACCGAGTCTGGGTCTCTTTTAGTTACTCATTAAAGCACCAAAGCATCTTAGAGTTCTAAGAAGAAAAAAAAAAAAAACTAATCCTGTGCAAATTAAAGCTGAGAATGCCAGTATGATGGAATTTATATCCCCTAATGTAGCAGTTACTGGTAGAACAACAAAAGGTCGCCTATTGGGGTGTTTACTTGTAGTATAGCTCATGTTTGGTAGGACTTGCTTAACAATTAGAGTAGAAAAATGTCTTGGGAGTTCTTCTGGACTACAGGTGTCAGACTTTTGCTAAGTTGTTTAACACGTCTGTGCCCACCCAAACTGTGCACATAGTAAAATCCAATTTTAACATCCATCTTTTAGTCTTTATCTGCAGCTTCCAATCCACAGCTCTAATCAGAACTGAATCTGAATTGTCCATGGTACTTAGATTAAATGAGAACACGACATTCTCTGACTGTTAAGAGGGACAGACAATGTCCTGAATTGCAGAAGCTTTTTATCTAGAGAATGTTGTAGATTTCTAAATTGTAATTTTGTGTGAGACTAGATTTACAGAAGATAACAGGGTGATTGTCTTGCTTCATCAATATTGGCCAAAGGGGGAGAAATGAAATGCATACTCTGGCTATGAAAGCATAGACCCAGTGAATTAAAGGTTTTGCTATTTTGGGCAGCAAAATTAATTGTCCCTGTAAATCGCTCTGGATGAGTGACAATTGACAATGGTAATACATTTTTTCTTTTACCACAAACAAAGCTGCCAGGAAATCATTTATTCCTATCATAAGTGTTCAAGAAAGGAATTTTCTGAACGTTGACTTATACTTTGAGAAGTCAACTGTTTTTCATCAATTAAGAAATAATTTTGAGTCAATAATCTTGCTGTTGCATCTTTTAATGTGAAATAAAGGAATTTGAAGGCTAGCAACTAAACATCCATTTTTTTCATTTGCTTCAAGTGAAAATTAAAAAAAAAAAACAACAACAACAAACAACAAGAAAACACCAACTTAGATTAGGTATTTGGTAACGCATGGCTGATGGCTCTTTTTAGTTCTTTTCCGCTGTGCCATGCAGTTTTGATGCTGCGTGCTTAAAGAGCAGGCACGTGCTGTCAGAGCCAGGACGGGTCTTTGGCGGACTTGACTTGTGAAGAGATGACAGTGAGGCAGGGGTATGACTGTTGGACACGGTTTGGTCCAGAAGCTTGTCCTACAGGCAATGTCAGCATTTGATTTAAAATCTGCAGTTCTGAACTACTTCCTAGCAATGAAATATCCATCCACCTAAACCCGAGTATAATGTATAAGACAGTAGAGGAAAAATAACAGAAAACAATTAAGTCACTGTAGCAGCCACATGAAGGAAGACAATGAGATTCCAGTGAGCTGGTATGAGATTGAAAACACTTTTCCATTCTTTTCCTTTGCGTTTGGATATGTATCAAGAAGGAAACCCTAGTTCCACCTTCCTAAAGAGAAGTGTAAAAGAGTGAAAGTGATGCCTTCCACTTTAAAGATGGAACCCTGCAAAGAGAACTCTAGAGCTGCTTCGTGGCAGTCTGTCCTACCCACATCTGGTGCTTTTATCTGTGCTGGGGGAGAATGGTGTGCTTACCAATCCTGCACAGTTATAAATTTTGAGTATTTATAGTGCCTGCATTGCTAGTACTGTGATGCACATTAATGATGCAGCTTAAATCTCTGAAGCATTAATGTAATCATTCAGCTGTAGACAGGATTGCCTCTTGATTCAGCATGTGAAAAAAATCTATCTGCCCAGTCTGAAAGCCGCCTAACCTGATGTAATTTTCACTTGGCCCAGATCAAAAAGGGAACAAGACCTTGTAGAAAACATTCTGACAGCAGCCCACTGTTTGTGATATGAAAGGTCCAGACTGAGCAGGTTTTCTAGCAAAGGGAAGTTTGGGATAGAAGCTATTTACATCTCAGCACAACTCTCAGTCATAGAAAAGTTTATAGGTGTTACATGCTTCTAGCAAGATGCTCAAGTTAATAAAACTAATTCTTCAGCTTTATCTATAAAGGTTTTAAAGGACAGTTCCATACTAAATCATAGAATCATTCAGGCTGGAAAAGACCGCCAAGATCATCTGGTCCAACCATCCCCCTACCAGCAATATCACCCACTAAACCATGTCCTTAACCACTGTGTCCAGCCTTTCCTTAAACACCCCCAGGGACAGTGGATTCAGATTGGATTCATGTCTGGGATTGCCCCGGCCCAGGTGCAGGACCTTGTGCCCTGGAAAAATAGACACAGAGGCATACGGGTCTGGCCACTCAGACATTGTCACCACAAGTTAGGTGACCCAGCCCTGCAGGTCCCTTCCCACCCACTGCTTGGTGGCCCTGAGACAAGGGGCTGCTGTCTGAGGGGCAAGGCAGGTGGAAGAGGGTCACGGCGCCCTTTGTGACCTGCTGTGATACGGGCTTTGTCCAGGCAATGGGCATGCATCAACAGGTCACAGGGCCTTTTGTGACCTCTATGATGGAAGTGCTGCTGGCAGCGTGGTTTCCCCACATTGCCTGGAGGACGAGATGGGACAGGATGGGAAGGAGTGGAGCTGCAAGTAGTTCCTCTAGAGCCACCCCATTCCTGCTGCCCATGTCTTTGGTGCTTTCTGGAAATGTTTCCCATCCCTGTGGTGGGAGCCCTTGAGGCCAGACCTCAGCAGCATGGTGGGGAGAGACTCCAGTATGTGTGTAATCAAGCTAATTTTGGCAAGCAATAAGGGTTGCACACAGAGGGAAAACTCACAATGCTGATGGGAGACACAGATTATCAAATGATGAGGTTACTGGTATGTTACGATTGTCAAAAATATTTGGCAGTCGAAATCACTTTCCTGCTGCTGATCATAGAAATTAATCTGTTCTATATTAACCTGCATTCAAAAAGCCTAATGCTACTATGGGGCAAAAGTTTATGGCACATATTGCAGCATTTGGGATGTTAGGGCTACTGCCCTGGCCAGCTTAATCATGCCGAGGACTTCTTGCCCTAATCATGTTTAAAGATTGACTTCTTAGTATTCTTTATTCTCCAGTTGTGGGTGTTTTTTTTAAAAGTGTTTATTTACCAGGTGGTCATCCTGGTGATGGACAAAAACATCTTTTTGTTCCTTAGCGCACTGAGGGCAAGTGAGAGTTGATTCTTTAATGAAGTGCTTTGAGATCACTGGTTTGAAGATGTTATAGAAGAACAAGTTTGATTATAATCCTTATCATCTTCTGCCTCTCTTTTAATTGCCACATTTTAAAGTAATCTCTTGGAAATTTGAAGAAAATTGCCACACAGCAGTTTCACTCTTGATATCCCTTCTCAGTGCTCTTGCTCCTATGTGGTAAAAAATCTATATTTATATGAATATATATATATAAATTCGTCTTTCTGAGTCTTTGCCTCACAATAGCCTCAGCTGAGCTCCAGAAATAATATATATTACTCAATTGTTGCAGTTGAATCAGCAGGAAGAATATATCTGTGTTTAGAGGTGTGTAGGAATAGTGAATTTCTATTTCTTTGATGACAGAGTGGCAAATTAAGAGGCATGGAGAAAATGAAATTTAGAACATACAGAAACGTTAATGTAGGCTCAGTTTGAAAACTAAGCTCTCTGAATGTTCCTTTGAGTACCATAATTAATAGTAGCTTACATTTATACAGCACTTTTCGTCTTGAAGCACTTTCATGCATGCGCACGATACATGCAGGAATTATTAGCCATCTCTGGAATGAGGAGGTGATTGAGGGCCTTCCTGGAGCGCAGAGAAGAGGAGTTATTTTCGTTCCATAATTTCAGCCCTAATGAAAAAAGCTCTGACATTTTTGATGTAAAGCGAGTGCTTTTGAAAACCTAGTGCTTAATGAAGGCCCGAATCAGAGGGTTTTGTTAATATTGTTTATTTTCTTATATTATATTTAGTTAAGGCAGCAGGGGGGAATCTCATCCCATTATCAGTGCACAATATAGAATTCATCATTCTGTAAAGAACAAAAAGCTGTGTAAATATTGTGATAAACATTCAGGATGATGTTTCTGTAAAAACTCAACGAGTATTTAGTCCACAGAGTCAGATAAAATGGCATATATTAACTGTATATCTTTCTGTGCATTTTGGCTAATGAGATTGACAAACTAAACAGGAAGAAGAAGGGAAAAGAACAGAATTTCCTATGCAGAAAAGTCATGTCAAGTTTTAAGTACACAGAGGTGTAGTATTGCTGGAAAAAGTTCCTAGCATAAGAATTAAGATCCAAAAATTAACTTAAAGTTTTAGAGCTATAAGAATACAGTACTAAAGGGACAACTCTATTATTAAGTCTAATTGTCTGTAATAATAGGTAGCAGTGCATAATACGTTAAGTCCAGAGAAGTCTACTTTTTCCTCCAGTCTTCCTTGTATACAACAAGAAACAATATATTTATATCACCTTAAAACAATTAGATTATCATTAGGTAAGTGTAGGCCTGAAAATGAGACACAGGAAGACAGAAGGAGAGAGAAAAAGAGGTGTTCTATCTCCTATATTAGACTTTAGCAATGACATGAAAATTTTAGGTGACATACTCAGATGCCTCTGTATGGCACTAGTATTTATTTATTGCTATTTTCAATGAAAATCAGTAAGGCTTTCTTTAATTTTGTTACAATTTCTGGCATTTAGCAAGAATGCAAGGAGGTTATATGAAGCTCTCGGTGAAGCAGCATTATGGCAGCAGTGTTGCATAGCTCACCTGTTTCAGAGAAAATCATAAACCAGGGACCCAAAAAAGAGGTGTAAAAAAAGATGCGTTTTGTGACTTTTCAGACTGTTTATATGTTCTCAGATTAACATTTGTGTAAGGAAATATGAATGAAAACATCAGATACATCAAAACAAATGATAACCAACAATTCACAAAGACGTACGAGTACTCAAGCTGTTAGGAGATGACAACTTAGTTTTGCAGACCTAGTATACCTCTTTTCTTACCTGGGACCAGGAAAAAAATGTGAAGCAACACATACGATTTCTAGGAGGATGATGGAAGGAAACAGTAGCTTTTAATGTGATTGTGGCAGAAATCCTTGCCTTGACTTTGTCATCACTGAAATTTAAGCCTTCTGTTCTTTCACCTTGGGGTATGCCTTCTCTGTACTAATAATGTAACTCACGAACTTCCACCTCTCCCTAACCTTCTGGTAGAAAATATTTATGAGAAAGTTTCACAGTGATTTATCTATTTTTCGCATGTAAGCTTTGTATTGGCGATTGTCGTACTGAGATAGTGAGTTAGGCAGTCTTTTTCTGAAAAAAAAAAATAATAATAATAATAATCTGAAAAACAAATGAGTTTCTTTCTTTATTCCTCTTTCTCCTGGGTGTTGTTTAATTATATTACTCAAATCAGTACAAGTCGTAACAGAAGATCTCTGATCTTTTAGGAGTGTGCAACAATCAAGAGGCATGTGTCTGACGTTTGCACAGATCAATGTACGTGTTAATCTGTAGCTACCTGTTTTATCATTTGTGAGCAGAGGTACCTGAAAGCAGAGTCATAATGAAGATCAAGTGAAAGGAGTTTTCCTGTGCCAGAGAAAACACAGCATATATAAAATATACTAGGACTGATCCTTTAAATTGCCATAAATTCCATTACATTTTGGGGAAGATAATGACATCATGAAATTGGGTTAGATACAGCATTGGAAGAGATAGCAATCTTATCACTGGAGCCTGAATGGTTTTATTTGAACCCATTTATCATTCTCATTACAATCACTGTAATGAGAAAGAAGCTCAGTTCTATTTATAATCTTTCTTGTCAGTCTGTAACACGCAGCATGTTAGAAGGAATGCAGCAAAGCACAATACCGAGTCTGTTTTTGCTGTGGCTTGCTTGCGGAAGGAAAGAAGGGAAGACTGATGGGGCAGTGCAGTGAATGCACATTTTAGATCTCTGCAGCATGGCTCATACATCCAAAGTGGGTGGCTTTAGCACCAGGGAGATGAAATGGTGGGATGCAGATTGATAACTGACAAAATAAAGGGTGAAATACATCACTATATGAAATTGCAATCTTTTTTCCCTCTCATTATACTTTCCTAAGAATGTTGTGCTGGTGAGAATTGTGAAGTAAGGAGCACTGGAGGATAGTCTTTTCTTTACAGAAAAAGACTACAGATCCTGCAGAGGGAATGTAAAGTTTCAAATTTCATCAACTAAGGGACAAGCCAATTACCTGAACATCTTGGTTTCCTCATCAAATAAGTCCAGCTTCAACTTTAATGTAACCAAATACAACATTATGCATCTAGAGATGGTGAACGTATGTCAAATTGTCAGGCTGAAGGAACTATGTTCAGAACAATATTGCCTCTAGGTATGACTTTCTGGTCATAATGGATAATCAAACAACTGTGAACTTCCTGTGCAGAGCTCTGGCTATGAGAACTAATGTGTTCAGAGGGTTTATGGAGAAAGTATTTTCCTTTGGGAGTTAGAAAGTGATATTACCTGTACATATGGCTTTAGTGAAATTACTTTGGGGTTGTTAAGTCCAGTTCTGTTGTCCAGAAGGATGCAAATGTTCTTTTGCTTCCTAAAGAAGCACAGCCTTTCTACCAAAGAGAATTTTAAAGGTACTTTATCACATCTGTGTGTTACATCGGAGAAGGCTTAAGCTGATTGCAAGTGTAACACAGTCTAATGGCTAGATGTTCATGTAATACCAAACTCAGAAATTATGCGCACATTTGTAAATGAGTATATATATTTAAAAAACAGCCAACCAACCAACCGACCAAAAACTATGAAAGACCTTATTCAAAGATTGGACGTTTTCTAGTGACTTCTGATCGTCAACAAATCAGTGAGCTTTTTGAAAATATACAATTCTTCCTTATCCAAAAATTAGCATAAGGGACAATTATCTGTCATGTTTTAGGCAAAAACAAAGATGATTTGCATGTCAGTAGGTGGTCCCTCTTGTCTTCAAAATGTCCTTAAATGTATTTTAACTGTAAGGGCCAATAGTAGGTGAAATATGGTATAATACCACCAAATGAAGTCAAACCTTGTATTGACATTAAGTACTAGTGTAAAATCTTTATGCATGAAGTGGACAAGTTCAATGAAAGTCTAGCAGCGCCTTTTGACTTTAGGCCCCTGAATAGCTAGCTACCTGACTGTGGGTCTTAGAATTCTGTAATAAAATAGGCTGCCTGGGGAAGTGGTTGAGTCACCATCCCTGGAGGTCTTTAAAAGGTGTTTAGATGTAGAGCTTAGTGATAGGGTTTAGTGGAGGACTTGTTAGTGTTAGGTCAGAGGTTGGACTAGGTGATCTTGGAGGTCTCTTCCAATCTAGATGATTTTGTGATTCTGTGAAAAGTTCATCTGCTAAGTGCTCAGAGCACTTGAGGAAATTGTCACAAAATACCATGTGTTGTAAAGACAAACAATCTGTAACATAAGATTATACTATTTCAGCCCACAGAGTAATAATAAAGGTAGATATATGAGGAACAGAGCCCGGGAACATGACTCCAAATCATTCAGTCATTCCAGAGGACAACTTTGAGCCAGTTGCATATTTGCTGAACGTGGCTTTGTCTAGGTTAAGAGTTTTCCATCCCCAAGAAATCCATCTTTGTCGGTGAACATCTTAGAAGTGAATATATACCCTTCTGTGTGCCTTGAGTTACCTTCCGAGGTCATGCATTTCCACGTCAACACAATATTTGTTGCATTGCTTTGGAAGAGATCTGCAAGAGATGGTTACCTATATGATTTCATCTAAATATAATGCAAATATATATTTAAAATGCTGTGAGGAAGTGTAATAGAAAATATTTTGCCTTGCACATTTATAATTTTATTCTGTCAAGAAAGGTTCATGTATGTGCATTTAAGTGAAGGAGAAATTTTGCTGGTACCATGGCAACAATCTCTCCTTATTTATAGAGTGAAATCTTTTCTCGTTGTAATAGAGTAATTCTCTCTCTCTCTCTCAAATGAGATAGTAGATTCTTTAGGCTGATTCTGCTCACCCCACTCCCTACCCTCTTTCCCAGTGAACATCTCAGTTTTCCTCCTTTACCTCACATAACCTTGGGCAGAGTTTGAAAGGCCTCTTGAAAAGATAAAGACTTAAATGAAAAGTGTCCCAAAGCATAAGCATTGAATTTCATCTGTTTCATGTACATAGATGTTGCTTTTTTGTTGTTGTTTTTGAATTTTCACTTGAGATAATTACTATATTAATCTATATAGTGCAAAAGCAGAGGAGAGAGAAATGCTAAATTTAAGTCTAGCGTGCTGAAAGTCAATGGTCAAGTACAAAGAGAACAGTTTTGTAGTGTATGGTGTTCCTGTCATATAAAACATTCTGCTTATTAAATAATTTCTCTCTAAAAACGCAGAGTTATTACTCTTGGAGAGAAGCCCAATTCCAGCCACCAATGAGCTGGAAAAAAACAACACATAAAATCTGGAAATAGTATCAGTAATTACCAAGGTCTGTTGGGATAATAATCCCAATAGAAAATAAGGAGAGGTTAATTGTTATTTAAGCATTCTAGAAATTTCTCCAGAATTTACCTTAATCAAAGAGTATATATCTGAATTTTATAATACTAAAGAAATACAGTAAGGACTCTAAGCTGAAGTTTTGTATCAAGAATATGGCCTTCCCTTCAATTATGGGCACATTACATAATGCCATCATCCCTCCTGTTTATACACAACTGCCTATTCTTCAACTGGAGAAACAGGGCTCCTATTTAAAATTATTCCTATTCTTGTTCGTTTACAGTTATACAGTCTGAATTTGAGCCAGAAAGGCAAAAAATACAAAAAATGATTGTGTTCCTTTTGAGATAAGATTTCTAACATCCTGCTAATTCAGCTGCTGTTGCACATTATATACCTGCCTATATGATTGCGTGGATTGGATTTCTGAATACATTACTAGTTTTAATTTCCAGTATAATTAGTTGCTCTACTGCATTTACACTGCTCAGTGAGTTTATGGTACAGAGAGGGGATGAGACAGCTACAACAAAAGATGTTGCAGCATTGTTAGGAGAGGCTTATACAGAATTCATTGAGACTGTAATAAAAGTCTAATCTGACTCAGTCAGGAAGTTATGTAAAGCTTCAAATTTCTTCAAATATCCCCTTAGTTTTGCCAGTAGATTTGAAATGAGAGAGAATGAGATAATATAGAGATCAGCCTGAAAAGTAAAGGTGGGGAGAAAGCCACTAAGAATGGATGAAACACAGAAAACGGATGCTGAGAAATCATCCAGCCCTGATAAACGTTTCCTCAGCTTACAACAAATTCTGTCAGGTAAAAGGGGAAAAAAAAAAAAAAAAGAAAAGAATAGAAAAAGGAAAAGAAAATTTTCCATGCAATAGATAAATCTCAATTCCATGCATCTATTTAAATGAGCACCTAAAAATTTCCTCTGAATTATAACCCAGTCCATCTATACGCTGTTGCTGATGACAGGAATCCATGTTTCAGAGCCACTGCAGTCCCGGGCAGAGAAAAGGATACACCGTTGAGACAGCAAAAAGCTTTCCACTTGGAGAGTAACAAAAATGTTTTCTAATTAGAGTTGAAAACCTTGCTCCAAAAGGGTCATTATTTATGGTGAAAGTCACTCATGTGTAACAGGCTGATGCACCACTGAAGTCCCACTGCGAAGCTTTAATGGGATTTAAGTTGTTGTATAGGCCTTGTGATTTTTCCGGTAAGCATATTGAGCATCCGCTGCACAAATCCAATGCTGGAGAAGGAACCAAAATGATTGAACTGAATAAAATAATGCATTCTCAGTTATTGTTCCTGATTTTCAAGTGCAGCCTTGTACAAATAAGATAACAGCCAGATACTGGCTCAAGGCCATTACCAATAATGTCTGTGTCAAAGAGGAGTATCTGCATCACATTATAATGAAATATCTTCCTTTTAATTTTCGCTTATTAATTTCTTCCCATACATCATTGAATTGAGGAAACAATGCTGTAAGTCAACATCAAAATGTCTGTGCAAATGGTAATCCAGTATTTCTCCATTTGTAAATTACTCTGTTTGGATTAAGACCCGTGCTTTCCAATTGCCTGTAACAATACCCTAATTAATAGATTGAATGCCTCCTGCTTAATAAAGTATTTCAAAATGTAATGATTACATATATTCAGTCAATTCTTCCTCTGCATCATGTTTTAGCTTGATTAAAATTAATCTGAGGGAAGAAACTGAATGGTTTTTAATTATCTTGAATTGTAGCTATTACCTAGGGTATATTCTATAACAATAATTCACAACCAATGCCTGAAGGAGGGGCTGGGACATTGACTTTGTTGCATCTTTCTCTGTGACCTACCTTTGTTGCTTTATTTCCGGAAACTGAACTTGTCTTGACTACTTCTTCATTTATAGTAGTGATTTTTCCCTATCAATAGTGTTGAAGAACATATATTTTTCTCAGAATTTGACATTAGCAAATAATTTTTGCTAACTTCAAGTAAGATATGAGATACTACCAAATAATGTACAGTACTGGGAATGATGATTTTACAGATATATTTCAGCTTGTCTGCAGACATTTAAAACTTTTTATTGAAGATGACATTTTTAACCATCTGCTGTTGCTGGGAACCAATAAGACAATTCTAGTATTAACACAGGTATTAAGAAGGGCCACTTGTTTTCTGTGGGTATGTGTGCATTTGCAAGCGCTACAGACTGCAGGCAGCAGCTCTGGAGAATAGAGGAACTAGTGTATAGAGCTGTGTGTAATAACACTGTATGAACTTCAGGAGGTTTTACTTGACAGTAGTCTGATTCTGGGTCCTGTGGATTGAATGCCCATAGGTGATTCAGGGTCATTAGGTCTGCTCCTGGTTATTTCCACGTGAAGAAGGACCAGTCCATGCAGTCTAAAATCATACTGCAGTGAGAACTGAAGAGTAGTAATGGGGATGTTTAAGAGATTGACATTGAATCCACTGTTCTAAGACAATAATGGAAATGTGCCCTATGTGTAATAAGTTTCTCACCAGTGAGAATGGTATCAGTGTACTGCTGGTACAGGAAAGATTACTCTCTCTTTAGGTTTAGTGGTAGAAGCTTTATTCTCATGCCCAAGGGGACCCTTTCTTATAAGATCGTTACCTAAGGCAACATAAGTGGACTTGGAATGGCAAAATATTTAAAATATTTCTCATCAGAATAACTGATAGAGTTATAAAATAGACACATCTGAGGGCATATAGTCCTTTATTGGGTCATATTTAGAGATGTAAGTATTCAACCCTAGGGAACTAGTTTTTTTGGTGAGTACCATACACTCACAGTTTTCATTGTCTTGAAGTGGATCTGTTGTTGCCAAATATTGCTAAAAGTTAGAGCAAAAGCACTTCAGATTGCACCCAAGTCATGAGCAACACATTCTGAAGACATGGGGCTAAATACCTTGAGACAAAAGTTCATCCTACAAGGATGAATTCTGGGGAGCAAATACAAACTATACTTTTGAGCAACACTTTCCTGTCATCAGAGAGAATGATAGTAGCCCCAAATATTCCATATTAATTATTGTTAATAACAAAAGATTGTATCACACATTTATCAAATCACCATGACTTAAACGAGCTGTGAATCCAGTTTAATACATCCTTCATCTCAAAGGCACCCTGCAGTCTTATGAATCCGCAGAAGACAATGTTTATCCTAAGTTTATTTCAAATCAGTGTTTAGAGTATGCCAAAGCACTGTACTAACCAATCAGTGAAAAGAAATGCAGTGCTCTATATATGTATATAAAAAAAAAACACCACTACCACCACCACCACCAAAGAAACACAGAGAACACAGGACTAGTATTTGCAAATAATCCCATTCAATAATAGAAGAAGAAACTACAAGTCTTTGTTTTTCTATGTAGAATGTTGCAATTAGGAAATAGGAAGGAAAATGTGGAAAGATCAGCATGTGGGTTTAAAAGAAGATAGGGAACCATATCTAGTAATGAATGAAAAAACAGCTAATCTTAATAATGAAATATAAGATTACTGGAAAATCTGACTTACTCACTTCCCATATTTTTCAGTTAGGTTACCAGACAGGATAGACTTCTCATCTGTATTTGTAAGGAAAAAAAAAAAAATAAATAAATAAATAAAAAAAAATAAAAAAAGTAGTGGAAAAAATCCAAACCTTTAGTTAATAACATAAGCTAGGAAGATAGCTGGGTGAATTGGAGAATACCTTTGCATTAACTCTAAGGAAAATAAATAAATAAATAAATAAATAAGGTCAGAAAGTATAAAACAAGCTCTATGAGATTGAGATACACTGAATGGGTAACTTTAAATCTCCTATGTGGTTTGTGGAGATGCACAGAAGACTTCTCATCTACAAGAAGCAGTTTAGATGAAATGTGTGACAAAAATGCCGATCAGATAGGGAAAAGTTCCAACAGCTGAAAATCTAATATTGCCAATTTACCCGAAGAGATTAGTTCCCTATAAACATCACTTCTATTGGCAATATTTGATTATTCTTGATAAATAACAAATTTTGATAAAATTGTCTATAGAAGGTTTTAAATATTTTTGAGCTAGGTAGATCTAGTCAAAATTATAATCTCTGTACTTTTGGGGTTATTCAGGCTGTCTTCAGCTGAAAGTTATGGATTTGAATGTATTTCTATTTCAGTAATCTCTGAGTATATCATAATAGCCAGGTCTAAAATCTACAGTATTTCAGTGGCATCCACAGTTCCTGATAGAAATTGTTATCTTGTGTTTGTTGTGGAAAAACAAATTTTTAAAAATATATTGTGTTTGCCTTTTGATATTTTTCTCAATATTGAGAAACACATACAGCATGGGCATTTATCCTGTTTTTATTTATCTCGTATTTTCACATTTTGGACTTTTATAATTTCCGTTTGAATAATACAAAAGATTTCTCAAAAAATATGTGGGGTTTGCCATTTGTTTATATTAATTATTATTTAAATTATAGTATTGCATTTCGTATTATTCAAAATAGGGACTCAAGTGAAAAAGATACGACTTTGTCTTAAGAGATTGTATATTGGGATTTATTTCTGGGTTCAGTAAATGCTATTACATTATCAACCTCTTGCATGCCTTTCCTCATGAGAAAATACATAATACCTTTTATTGCTCTGAGACATTCAGAGTGCTCCAAAGTATGATGCATTGTGCCAATGTGTAGTATTTTTATTACTTAAAGTGTAGAAAATCTTATATAAAAAGAAAATTTCAGCTGTTTTCTTTGATGTTACTTTATACCAATATTCACAAACAGTTCAACATAGGATCTTTTAACCTAGAACAGAATGGAAATTAAACAGTGACAACACAATATAGAAACAATCCATAACCAGAACTCTCATTTTTTATTGTACTCTCAATTTAATGTCTTTGTGTTCAGATATTTACAACATACCAAACAGGATAATGCAGAACAAAGCCAAGAGAGTTCTATATATCTTTAATGACCAGTAGGTTCTGTTAAATTAAATAGGAGTATATTATGGGGGTAGTGTTAGATAAAAATATATTTTTAAAAAATTTATTTACACTGTACTCATATCAGTGAAGGAAAATATATAAGGGCTTGCTCAAAACATTCCTTTTAAAAACCTGAATCTAAAAATTATTTTCTGCTCAGAGAATGGAAACGTATGCATAAGTTACATGGTTGCTGAATTAATGAATTTCACAATCTGGGCCAAGAATTTCTCATGAAAAGTTGATGACTCAAAAGTAAAATGGAGAAAATAACAATCTTCATATAGAGACATGCAGGAAATTTGTGTAACATTAGACTCATATGTCCTGACATTTCACCTAAGCCTTCTTGGCCTATATTTAGGGGAAATATGTCACGTTGTACTAAAGAACTGTTCCTTGTGGGAATTTCATCTCCTCATACCAGAGTGGAATTTGTTCCAATATATTCTTAAATTTTATCCTGCATTATTTTGATTTTCTTTTTAGCAGTCATGAACACTGTACCAAGAATATTTAGTTTTATCCACCATCATACTACATTCTACTCCTGTTCAAAGTTTTGGAACATATGGCCATTATGTATAAATTTTCCTTCCTTTTTTTTCCCCCACAGACTCATTACCTTGCCTTTTGAAATGCTTAATTGCTTAGTGTGCTCATGCTTCAAGTCAATTCAAGCAATTCTGAATTTTATTGCCCTCCAGATTTTTATTGACCATTCCCTCTATATTAGACTCATTATCAAATTTAGTTGCCTTCATGCTCTCCCCTTCCTTCAGACTACTAGCATTTTAACTTGATTATGTGCAAATGAAGTGGTCAGTTTCCTGTAACAGTTTTTTTTTTTTTTTTTTTTTTTTTTTTTTTTCCCTTGGTTCTCAAAGCCAATACTTTGCCCATGTTCTTAACAATTTGTGGTTATTTGTCATTAACACTTTGTGAGTGTAATTATGTAAGCATAGCTCTTTCTCAATTATGCCATGGACTGCAATGACAGTCATTCCAGTCTTTTGGATAGTTTGGAATGCTGTCCTTTAAACTATGATCTCTCTCTGTGAGAAAAAAAAATAAACTTGTGAGGTCATGTTGTTTCTTCATAATTGTGTTATTAAGCTTTTAGTAACCTTCAAAATGTCTAGTATGAGAAAGATTAGAAACACAACTATGAGACTAGCATCTTCACTTCTTATGGAGACTAACAATATGCTATGTTTCCACAAGGAAGCCTTTGAGGATTAGTGAGCTAGACATCATCTATATGGAACTAAGGAAGACATGATCACCTCCGATCTTCCTTCACCAGATTTTTGTTATTATGTTAGGCTTTATCTTAATTGCCTGCAACTGCCATTTCATCCTCCTAAGAATCTTTGCTGAGGACTTCATGTTAAATTACTATATGTGGTTTGGAAATCGCCGTAAAAAGTTTTATTTATTTATTTATTTATTTATTTAAGTAAGTAAGTAATATTGAAATGGTGATTGGTATGGAGAAATTAACGAGTGAGGTACATACATAAAACTCAGTTTGCTTGACTGGGGAAATGGAAAAAAAAAAAAAAAAAGAAGAAAGAAAAGAAGATGACTTTAGTTCCATAATACCACCAACATACGTTTACACTGCTGGCAACAATGGATGTCCCTATTGTATAGATGTAAGCTTAGGCTGTTCTGTCTTATCTATTCTTGTTATATCAGTCCAATGCTTCTTACAGTAAGCCTCATGTTTAACCAACATAGCTGAGTCAATATAATTTGGATGAGTGCACCATAAATCACAATAAGTGCATGCTTCCTTTGTCAGAATATGCTCTCTGTAACTGGAAAGTGACACAATTCATAGTAATGGTATAGACCAATATTGCAGAGACAAGGAAAATTATTGGCTTAGCATTTTTAAAAATCACATTGACTATTATATTGTATTGTACGTGTAATTGAAATGTGGAAGATGCTTTTCTAGTATAGCTGTTGTCTGCCTGAGGAATGGAAACAAGCTAGGGAAGGAGAAATAAATATCTAAGTGCTTTTGGAACAGTCTTCAGTGGATGGAAAGTCTCCAGAAGTTAGTACCATTAAGCAGAATACAGGTATTTCCTAGCTCAGTAGAAACACTGAAAGCTGTTAGGCCATTTTTTTTTTTTTTTTTTTTTTTTTTCCTAATCACTTACCTTTGTGTAACAGACTTGAGTTGACTTTGGGGAAATGAAAGATGAACCAAATGTGTTTTCTGTCTTTTCATCAAAGCAGTCCTTTGGCAAATCTAGTGAGGGTCTTCCTTGACCCACTTCCACTTTCAAGTTGCATCTTCAGGCAATGAATTCATGCCAGCAACATTTCAATGAATGCCAAGCTGAGAATAACTGTGATATTCTGGAACACGATTAGGGACTTTCTTTGATTTCCTTTCTCTTTGACCTCACTGAAATACTGGAAAAGGACCAAAACCAAGAGCTGATAGAGAACTGACAACTAATGAATCACCATTTCCATCTCTATTAAATTTTAAGAATTAAGAATGATTGCTTGAAGCCCTCTTCTAGACAAAATACAGGATCAGAAGGATATTAAGGCAAGATGGAAAATTGGAGAGGAAATTTCTGTTTAAATAAATCTGTTCTGTAGGAGGGGGACATGCAGACATGGGTGATTTTCTTTCTCTGCAACAGCCTGAAAAATGTCATGATGCTTCATGTTACCTAGCCGATGAGAGAGCTGTGTTATGCTGTTTCCCAGTTATAGTACAAGCAGTAACACAATGCATTTGAGTACATCTTATACAATATGCCAAACTCTATTGACTTGATGTAAGAAGACTGGTAACACATAGCTGAGGTTCTTATGTATTCTGAACAGCAAAGAGTAAAGATACATAAGGCATTTAACTATGGCTCTCTTGAATATTCTCTTTTTGGCTCTAGGTGCTTGTTTGTGTTTGGCTTGTGTCTGTGAGCTTTTTCACAAAGAAGAATTTTATTTTATATGTGTAGTGGAGAGTTTCTGTAAATATTTAAGGTTGCTGTTTACTGATATACTACAGGTTCAAGTACTAGTTGCAAATAATAATAGTTCTCATTCACGATTAATATATATATTTTTTTAATTCCTGATGTCAGAGTTAATCTTCTCCAGTGGTTATATCCTCTGACCCCCAAAAGATCTCCTGACTCTTTTGATCTTCAGTTTTGTACCTGTAGCTCATGAAGAACAATGTTCTGGTGTTCTCCTGCATTCACACTTCTGTATTGCTGAAGTCTGCTCAGCCATGTCTTGAAGTAATTGAGGTCAACATCCAGAGTCAAGCTTTGAGGTCAACACCCGAAGTCAAGCTTTACAAATCTCTGTTCCTACCTTGTCTTGAATTGTACGTTTAGCCTGTCCAAAATCAGAAGATGCTCAGCTGTTAACCATCTATATTTTTAGCTCTGCAATGATTTGATAACATGTCTGAGAGATCAAATAAGTAAGAAATAAATTAAAGAGTAGTCTTTAATTCACTGGTAGCTTGAATCCAGTTAGTATGACCCCGTGCCATTTGCAAGCGGTTTAATTCAAGGTGCATGAAACATAAAAATGGCCATTGACTTGACAAACTTAAGAAAGCATGAGCAGCAGACACATATACACAGGATGTGAGTTCTGATTGTTTTCATCCTTGTAGAACTGGGGACAATTTCCAAGATTTGGTGTTTAGTGTTGGCCCAGTTGGATAGTTAAAGACTTTAGATATCAGATACATGGAGAGATGGGAAGTAGGTTATGTTTTCTTTAAATGTATAGATCATCAAGCACTATCATCACCATAATATGGCAAAGAATTTTTTTTGTTAATAATGTTCTAACAATTTTCCTAGTCTTGATCTACATCCATTTTTGCTTGTAATATAATTTGAGGAATAGCAGACTTGATGATATTCCATCTTCAGAACAGGAAACCTGTAAGCAAACACACTAACAACACAAACAAGTATACCAGGATTGTGCTATGGTTATTTCAGGAATGAATCATGCTTAGAAACTGTGCTGTAAACAGTTGAAAAACTCTCTGATTTATTTCGGTCTACCTTTACCCTTTCAGCAGCAATGCAATACCTTAAAGCCTTGTGTGCGCAACTTTCCCTGTAATTTAGAGCACAGGCACATTTCATACATTGACCATGCTTTCAGAAGGCTCACCAGAAATCTTTTTCAAGGTTTATGTTGGTGAAGGATTCCATGACCATATTTTTACTGGGAAGTAGTTCAAAGACAATTGTAAAATCTGGCTTCCTGCTAGGTGGCAGAGAGAGACAGTGGTTTGCAAAGTATTTCTGCATGTGTGAAATAGAGGAGTGAAAAGCAGCTGGCTGTGGAGCTGGGTTTACAGGAATATATTGTATTTTACTGGCCTAGCCTTTGAGAGTGAAACCAAGTTTTGATAATTGTGGTTCTGAAAGACTGGAAGGAGCAGATTGATTGAAGCAGCCTAGAGCTCTCAAAACTGCATATAGGAAAAATAATCTAATTTCACCTTGTTCATTTTAGTAACCAACTTGGAAGGTGTTCAGTCCTCCAAGCCATTTCTTATGAACTAATATTCAGTGTGGAGAACCATGCTGTTGTGGTCAGCTCAGCTGAACTGCTGAAGCAAAAAGCTTTTTTAAAAAGTAATAATTTTAATGAAGAAATTCCATTAGCCACACTACAGAAAACTGGAAAAATAGGCTTTCTCTACTGCAGTTATTAGAGTTACGCCAGAAATACATTGCTGCAGGTAAAAACATATATAATCCCGTGTATTTGCAGCCCACACCTGCAAGGAACCTGCTTGACCTTGCAAGGTCATACCCCAAGAATGTGAATTTGAAACTTTCTTCAAGATTTTTTGAAAATCTTTTTGGTTGGTTAGTTGTTTTTTTTAATGTTTTTATATACCACCTTGAGACTCAGCTGAGATTTCTGTGGGTTGGATGTGGGGTGATTATGACACAATATTTACTATAAAAACAAAAAACAAAAAAACATATATTGAGCAGTTCAAATATGTCATCAGCATCTTTTGTGTGTGTGTGTGTGTGTGTGTATTGTCAAAATACATTATTTTCAGGTTTGCCAAGAATTGTAACTTCTTCTTGGAATGAAAAGAATGAAAGCTTTGTGCAATATAAATACAGTACAGGTATTCATATTGTTAAAGTAGAATGAATTTTTGCAAAGTTCATCTTACATTGCAGGTAGTCTTTGCAAAGTAACAGTAAGGCTCATGAAAGTTTCTTACAGGCAATGGGAGCAAAACTTATATTTATTCTCTCTGTACTTTCTGCTATATTTTTTTTCTTCCTTATTTTGAAAAACTCTAATATCTCAATGAATTACAGTAGGAACTTGAAATGTGAAAGAGAAAAATCCTGAAGCAGAGCTAGTCTTTTGATCAAAAAAAGAAAAAAAGAAAAAAAAAAAAAAAAAAAAAAGGAAAAAAAAAAGAAAAAAAAGAAGAAAAAAAGAGCATACTTCTCAGGACACTTATTGAGCTAATTAAAAAAAAATGTTTTGCACCTCATATATTTAAGAAGATTAGAATCATGTTTATAAAATTATTACAAAGAGCATGACAATAGAACATGGTGGAAATAGATCATAAAGAAAGAGAGAATGGTCTTAAAAGAAGATAATTTTTCCACTGAAAAGAAATCATAAAGTTTGGTTTTATGTATTTAATGGAGAGGCAGAGGAATAGACAGTAACCCTCATTATCTACTGAGGGAATTTCTGTGCTAGGATGTTTTAAAAAGTCTATTTGATGAGGATCTTGGAAGGACAAAGATGAAAGTAAAAAAGTTGATAGTCCAAGTGTAAGTAACAAGAATGGGAGATGGGGCAGGGGGAAAGGAATTTTGAGATAAGAAAGAATATGGAGGATGGCAGTAAGACATAGAAGCTGAGAAGTTTACATCCTAGACCTCCATATAACCTTTCAGATAAATAAGAAGAGCGAGCTTCATGCTGATATGGGAAGTGTCAGAAAGCCTTGAAGACACTCAGACAAGTCAAGGTGAGAGGATGATTTAAGGCAAGTGGAAGAACTGCAATTTGAAAAAAAAAAAAGAAAAAAAAAAAAAGGAAAATAATTAGCAAAGACAAGAGGCTTCAGCATTTGAGGTACAAGATGACAAAGCTAGATTATAGAATGTGTTCATAGAAGAAAAGGATGAAACTACTTTTAGAATTGGTGGGGTGGGAGGGTCGAGTTTATTTAATAGAAACAGTGCCTGAGTGGGAAGTAAAATTCAAGGACAAAATTTCAATGTGCACTGAAAAGTTTGTCTGAATAACTCCCCCATGCTTTCTGTAGAATTAACACAATAGCTTTAATCCTGTTGTGACAAAAAAGTATGGTTTATTATAAAGAGGATTGTTTTGGAAAGACAGTCCCAATTTTCTTTCTAGATAAGAGAGAAAATGTGTTGTTGGCTTCCCACTGCTATTTGAGCATCCAACAGAAGTGAAGTAATCAAAGTGAAACTCTAAAACAACAAGAATAAAGCTTGCAAGAAAACACATTGTTCTGTATAGAACAAAAGGGTTTTTCAAGTCATAAATATAGAACATTGTTAAAAATGAGTATCATCCAACTAGATTCATTAGTATTAGATTCAGTAGATTTTTTGGCCACAAGGGTATCTTGAAAAAAACTCTCCTTAAATAAGAAAGTATGAACTTCATTTTAGAATAAAGAAACACAGCTATTATATGAAGTGTTCTCCCCTGACTATACCTTTTGATTGTTAGCCTCTTCTGTTTACCCTTCTTCAAAATTTTTAATTCAATTTTACTCAATTTTTTTCTTATGTCTGGGATTTTTTATTTTTAATTTATTTTTTATATATACTAAGCAAAAATACTTAGCTTATTATTCCGTGTCTTTCACCTGCTTTCACTTGTTTTAGTTGTTTCCTGATGACCACTATGTTCAACTGTCAGTTAAGATCTGAGGAAAAACAAGTTTTACTATAATGTATTTATTCCATAAAGAAGTTAAAAATGCACAGTGTATTTTCTACACTCTTCTAAAGGGGAAATAATTTGAAAAACTCCAGAAGGATATTTAGAAGAATGGCTCTGGAATTTCAGATGTGCTTGGAATGCTCATTTATCCTCAGGATGCAGCAGTTTACTGGAGAACTATATTTTCAGGCCAAACAGTCAACCTAACAGTATGCTTTATGTTACTTGAAGAGAACAGATCTAGAGGATAAGTAAAATCCAAATATTTTACTGATCTAATAGTTACAGAAAAACTATTTCAATAATTTCAATTCGACTTTAAATTTCACTTAAACTATGTTAATTAAATTGTGGTTTAGAGTATGTAGGCAAAGATTACTTTTCTGAAAAAAACAGAGTACTCAGGAAAACTAAGCATGCAAACATATGTGAGCTTAAGCAAATAGATACCAGAAGATGTCTGATGGCACTTTCTACTTCAGATTTTCTTTTTTTTTCTGATAACTAGAACCATAACTTAAAACAGGGCTTCTTAAAAACTACTAGACTTATCTAGAACTTTTCTCTGAAAATGTTCAGTTGACAGAGCCCACCAATGTAGCTCCAGATAACATTCAGTATTACAGACATACTGATAAGTGGTCAAAAATACTGAATAGGACATTCTGATAAAACAATAAAATAATAAAGAATCTCCCCAAAGCATTGTTTCTAAGCAATATCTACGTGTCACTTAAACATCTGTACTCAGCTTACAGTAGGGCTGGGACTGTATAATTCTCATTCATCTCCCCAGTACAAATTCTAAAATGCTGCTACAGATTATATATATAAAAATATGTTTGTCATATTACACATATATTTTTATATATTTATATATGTATTTATATTAAAAATTGTGATGTCATGCTTTCCTTTACAAGAATAATTAGGAATGCTAAACATCTTAAAATCTAACCTTCATGAAATGAGTTTTAAAACAGTTAGCAAAAGAGCTTTCTGGATTGATAATATTGATTGTCTATACATTTTGGAGAAACACAGACATGTTGAGGAACAAAATCCAATCAAAAGGCTAAAAGTCATAAGAGATAAGTTTAAGGATGTTGTCATATGTATAAGTCATGAGAGAGAATTTTAAGGATGTTGTCATATGTATATGTTTAATAGGCTAATTAACACTCGTAGCAGTTTATGAAGTGTTCTGGTGCATTTTTCATCACTGGGAAAGAGAAAAGTCAAATCTGATTGTATTTCCAAAAAACAACGTCTTGTTCAAACCCAGCCATTGGCCTGTGAGGATGGAATTACTGCATGAAAATCAGCCACTGCTAAACAGGAGGTTAGAGTGTAGATAGTTAAAATGGGCTTTTCTAGACTTCAAATGCTGTAATGTGTGAAAGCATTGCAATGCCTAATTGTGAACTCAGTGATCAATCCCCTTTGTGTTCCTATAAATACATATATAGTAAGCCACAATTCTGGCTTCAGCCTCACATTATTTTATTTTCATGATGATTCTTTTATGTTGGAGAAGGTTAAATAGTGAAAGTCTGTGTTTGAAGGGGAATGCTTAGGAAGTGTGTTTTCATTTTCATAAAATAGTAGCCTGGTGGTCTTTAAGTTTTTTATGTTTCATTTGCAGTAGGAATCCAACTTTTTGTTATAGTTGGTACTGAAGCCGTGATTTTGTAGGGAGCTGAGCTGAATTCCGTTCTGCTTTTTTTACTCTGAACACATTCTAAAGCTAAAACTTTGTTTTGTTGTGCTGTTGAAATACTACTGCCTTTCAAACGATGCTAAGGTGTTTACTGTCAAAGCAGTGGTTAAAGGCAAAAAGATGCCGCTGTCTCCAGTATGGGCTTAGGCATTCTTCAATCCTGGCAGTGCAGAGCAGCTCAGTGCCTTTCTCATCTCCAAGCCTGGCTGGGTTTCACAAATCAGGCATTTCAATGCCCACCTCAACCACAGGAAACACTTGATGAAATCTGTTGAAGAAGCTCTGCCAAAAGCATGCCAGGAGGGCAGAGGGATAAGAGCATTCCTGCAGCATGTGGGAGGCTCAGCTTGATTCACATTTACTGAAGAGGGTTGGAGCCACCATTTGCAGTCACGCAAGGGGGTGCCCTTCCTCTCACACCCCAGGACATTCTGGTTTCTTGTTTGTCTTAGATGATTGTTCATACATCTTACTGGTTTGTGAGCTTCTCTTTCTGTAGTTATGGGCTAACCTTTGTCAGTTGCCCTTCCTGAATTAAAAAACAAACAAAAACATCAAATGAATATATGCTCCCAAGCCCTAACGCTGATTTATGCCCTACAGAGGGTTCACAAACAGCACATGTTGAATCAGGGATGCACTTGTCATTTTTCTCAAAAGGAAAATTCAGCCATCCTTACCCAGCTGGTGAGGTGTGCCATGAGTGTGTATTATCATACAGCTCAACCCCCTAATTTTGACATCCTTACTGTTTCCTGAGTACTTCATTCTGTGCTCTGGATTCCATTTAGTGTAATGATATTCCCAGCACATGAGTCCTGCTGTGTACCTAGTCCTTTAGCCTGTGTGGGTGGTTCATCTGATCATCCTTTGAAAGCTGTGACCTGCCGTATAAATCCACAGAGGACACTTTTGAAATATGCATTAGATGAAATGTCCAAAGATATGCATTAGAGCCCAGCAGACCATAACAGTTGCATATAAAACGTTATAGTATATCATGAAAACATTTACAACTAATTAGTTTAAAGCAATAGACTACCATAATTATCATCTACAAAATAATTAGTATTAATTACTTAGAGGATTAATTAGTTGCTTCTGAAATACTTTAAGATGCAAAGCAAAGGATAAATGCCAAGTACCATGACCTGTTTTCCCTTACAACTGATTATAACATATTGTGAAAAATGTGTTTCCTTGTTTATACAAAATTGTATTGCATGAGGCCAGTACATGGCAGTATTACTGACTGGATCTAAAAGTATTTTGTTGTTATGAAAACCATTCAGAGAAGTGTTCCTTTATCCAACCTAAAAGACTGATCACAGCTCTCCAATGGGGAGATCTGGGATGTGGAAAAGAATGTAATTAAGATTCATCATGCGTAAGGAGTGAAATTCATCCCCATGTATTGATCTGTAGTGTATTTTTATATGGATACCAAGATTAAGAATCTAATTACTACATACTGAGAGCAAAATTCAGCCCTAGAAGAATTAACTGTAACCAGTTCAAAGGTGCTGTTCAAGAATCCCCGTAGAGCTTCTGCCTCACAAAAGCCCCACATTAAAGTTCCTGGCTTTCTAAAGTGTCAAATGCCAAGATCTCTTAATGATGTTAGTGGGAGTAGCGGCTGCTTTTCAAAACCTTTGAATACAGGGCCCTTTGAGGCTTGAGGGGTATAGGCAGCTTTGCATAGGCTCTGAATTTATCTAGTATGAAACAGAAAATAGGGCATGTGAGATATCCATCAGTTTGTCAGTGCATCTTATCAGATACCTAAGATGGTGCTGAACTAAAATAACTGTGATTTTCCTTTTTATTCCACATATATAAGAAAGTAGAGTGATGGGTAATGCTGAATGTTAGACATCTGCAGAAGTCTGTGTGCTGACCTCTAATCTAAAAAGCAGTATTCTGAAAATTGAAAATAATCTGATTTGTCCCTTCTACAAATGTAAAAAAAAAAAAAAAAAAAAAAAAAAAAGCTAGTAATTAAATCCCATTTTACATGATGGCAAGTTTACTGCATTAATATTAAAGGATGAGGAAATGGAGTTATAAATCTCCAAAACCATGGAATGATAAGGAAAATCCTGTGATAAATCCTTAACTGCAAGAGTGTTGGCAGACAGCATTGTATCTGGATATTGCAAAGTCTTGATGCGTTTATTGTCAAGAGACAGAGGCCAAGTGCAATATATTCTTAGACGTGAAGGGTCAGCAAGTGACCTTCAGCTCTTTTAAATATTTTAGAGCAATTACGTTAATACTTGTTCTTAAGCACCAAAAACATCTATGACTGTTTCATTTATCCTTTCTAAAATTGTGTCAAAGTGCTCCTTTGTATATTAACTACCGACAAGTGATGAGCTATTCAGCGGGATCTAAAACCTCCACAAAGAATTTTAATCATCTGAATGTGATGTTAGTATTATAATGCCTACAGTCCTTAAATCTTCCCTATTTCCTTTAATTCCTTTGGTGAAGAATAGAAACGTAAGAGAAGGCGTATGTACTGCACATGGCAGGAAATACTAAGGCCCAGTATTAATGTGGCAAGTTCCTAACTCCACTGAGTTATATAGCAGTTGCAATTGTGCTATTTATGGACCTCCTGTGCCTCTCAGGAATTCCTTAAAAATTTTTGTAACCCATTGAAGTTCCACATATTCTACTATAAATAATTACTGATCCATGAATTTCTTCTTTGCTTTTTCCCAGTTTCAAGAATGGCCATCTATTTCATCTGGAAGTATATGAAGTGCATAGATCTAAATGATGAATCACACAACATAGCTATCAAAAAATAATTGCTGAATATCTGACATAAAGAGTATTTGAGGAGTCACACTGTAAATTTTATATAGTTAAACCATGTGTCACATGCTTTTAAAATCATTAAAACATTAGCGGATACCTGGTTTGGTTTGCAGTTTTCTCCTCAATATAGGCATTTACGGTGCCTTTGTTGGAACCTGCTGTGGAAAGCATAGCTGGCTGTGAAAGCTGGACTCACTTGCACCTTGCTCCTTGGTTCTGCTGCCCATTGTTCCTGAATCAGCCTAGCTTGGCAAGAGTTTCCTTCTCCTACTCAAACAGGCTTGAATCTGGATGGTTTTGGTCCCAAGTGAAGGGAAACAGATAAAAATCCCTGCCAGCACCTTGTTGTGACATTTGCCTCATTTTGCTTTGCCTCTTTGAAATCCTCCCACAACTAGTCTTGGGTAAATCCCCACTCTGACCTTGAGTATGTACAAGTCTCCTCTTCTTCCGGCTTCCTCCCCTCTGCCCCCTCGCCCTTGTATAGATCTGGAATTTGACAGATGATTTTTAAAGAGCAGTAGATCTCCATTCTAAATGATAAAGAGATGCAACCTAGAAGGAGAAGTCACAGCTGAAAGCTCTTATACATTCATTATAAGTCCTCATGTGCCTGTTCTTGGAGCATTTCCACCATTTTGTTTCAAATGACAGACACCTGTCAAATTCTAATGCTTCTGTTCCAATGGCAGCAGCATCTACAGAATTATACTGTCTCTAATTAACACGTTTTTTAGCAGTTTCTATAGTGAGATCCAGAACTGAATAGGCCTGAAGATGAATGCTATCCATCCTTTTCAGAATAGCTGTATGTGGCCAAGGTTGATTTGCTGCAGTGGGAAAGAAAACCAGTCCAGATTCTGCCTATGGTGTGACAATCCTCTGAGTAAAATAAATAATCTGTTCTCAAGACCATCAGTTTGATGTCATCAATATGTATTTCATTTGCTTTTATAACAGGTAATAAAGAAGGAAACTATTTCTACTGTTAGCAAATTCTCTTCTATCTTAAGCATTACAGGTATCTTGGTGAGAGTGATAACAAAGAAACCTGTCGGACAATTGTTTTCAGACTGCCTGCTGCTTCTGCTGAGGAGGCAAAGATATTGTACATCATATCTTTGAGTCACATAACTGCTGAATGTAAATCAGCATTACTACCTCATTCATCAGCATAATGTCTTTAATTGTGTGGCTGGAAGATTAATTTACAATGCCTGGAAAATGGCCCAATTTTCAGGATAAGCATTTGTATTAAATGATCAGTGCAACAATGAAAAAGTGATTGTATGTAGCCCTTGAATCTTGTTTTTGATCCATGAAAAAAGAATAGATTATAGCTAAGAATAGCCATGAACTGCAACTGTTTTTATTCCTATAGGTTCCTGGATCCAGTAAGATTATAATGATATTTAAGTCTCACATCATTGTTTACTCATTGTACTTAATATCTAGTTCATTAATAACAGTTTTGATGACTGAACAAACACAAAGTGCCATATATTAAATAGAAAGTTTGGTTAAGAGCTGGATACCATTATTTATTGCTTGCCTAAAGTCTTAAAAACCTAGAGGCTTAGTTCTTGACTACTTCACTGCTAATGAAATTTCTCTTTCCATTAAGTGAATCCCCAGTAGAAATGTGTAGGATGTGAAGGTGAAGGTGGATCAGCACAAGGACTTATGTTCTCTTGACAACTGGTTGCAGTGTCTTGGTCTTTCTGTCTGATCCTGTCCATGACTACATCACCACAAAGTATGTTTTACTGCGAGAGAAGTGTATAAAAATAAGAACTGTGCCATGCAGTCAGCTAGACAACCGGAGTCATGACATAAACCAATCTGGTTAAATCATGCTCTGTTTATTACCTGAATAGCCTGATTCTTATAGCAATCTAACAGGGGCGTGTAGCGCCCCAGCGCAAGATTATTGGCAGAAAGAAAACAATTACAGAAGACCATCCCTTGTCCCATGAAACACATCCCGGTGGCAGTGACCCTCAAACTTGCAACATTGTCTTAGTTTCCCAGGTGTGACTCTAGGAGGATAGCTCATCGTCATGGCAATTCCTCGTAGCCTTCTTGGCAGCTTGGTTTGCTCAGCTGAAGCAAATCATGGCCTCCTCGTTGTTTCAGAAAATCCTGAAATGTGCCACATATGACAGGAGTTGAGCGTGGGAAAATATCTCCTATTTTTATAAACTGAACGGTCTGGAACGTTCTACAAGTAGACTGGAAGACTTTTGCTGTTAGCAAGACCATTAGTGGCTATGGAAGCATAGGCATGGTGCTTACCAAATAATAAACCATGAATCTCCACAGTTAAGTCAGTTAGCTTCCATCTTCCCAGCAGCTGATATGGGTGCTGTGGGCTTACATTGCCCTAACCTCACAGAAGGACCACTTAAGAGCTGTATGGAGAATTCCCAGTGGCTCAACCCTATGAGTCTTGAGCTCTTACAGGAGCATAAGGAGTCCATGGAGCTACCTACCACCAGCAGCAGCATGAGCTTCTCACAAAAGGGAAGGTGTTTGAATGCAGACATTAGTCTTTACAATTAAATAGTTATTTTGAACAACAGAAGATCCTCCTGAAAAGTGCTTTCTATGTATCTGAGTCAGGAGAGCCCCTTTCTTATGGAAATACAGTTCTGTGCAGAGTGACCTTGTCCTGAATATCTTACTACGACCTAGGATATTGAGGGAAAAAAAAAATAATAATAATAAAAAAATGTTTAACTTCTTTTGAGAATTGCTTGCAGTGACTTTGTCCTCATGGACTGTCCTGTCCATGTCTAAGTCTTCAGAAAATTTATTTGATTATGGTAAATGGGCTTAGCTCTCTGCAAATAGATATTGAACTTTTCAAGTGGGGAACAACTTCCTAGTGTCCATGTAACTGTTGAATCATCCGTATATATCTAAAAGTGGATGCAGGAATGATCCTACTGGAATAGGAGGCTTACTGTCCTCATGCAATGGCTGATTGTATCATCCAGTGCATGGTGTGTTTCTTAGAATTCATATTAAATAGTAGCAGGGAAAAAAGTCATCTAGCCTTCTTGAGAAATCCATGTCTTTTTGCTTAAGCCTTTCCTCTGCTTTTTTGGGGGGGAAATGGTAGCAAACTAGGATGCTTCAAACATAAGGAAAACCAAGAATTCTTCTAAATAGAAAGTCATTTCCAGAACACCGTAATACCTTTAATTCTCCACCTCAAGTACATTCAGGTTTCCATTCTTTCCTGCTGAAGTAATCTGTATGTGAAGCTTTGGAAAATCATGTCACATTATTCTCACAAAGTCTTTCAGTGAAACCAAGAATCACAATTTGAATCTTCCATGTGCCAAAGGAAATCAGTAGCCATCACTATCAAAGATGTCTTCTCTTTAGTAAGGGCCTGACCCAACTTAATCTTCAAGTCCAGGGAGAGTTATCCAATGTCTTAATCCTTAAAATCTTTGCACCTTACAAATGTTTATACGTCTGCAACAGCTTTTATTTATTTAATTTGAAGCTTGTTATTGAGAACATTAATATATTGTTTGTAGCTGATGCTCATTCAGCAAAGCGTCTGTTAATATATTAGTACGTTAGGCAAATTTCTGCAGGAGTGAATTGTTACAGGGAGAGTGGAGTGTAAAGAAGCAGCAGAAAAACAGTAGCTGTTCATGAGACCATCCTTCCAATTATCTGCTGGTGTCTTCATTAGATAGTAGTATGCTATGGGAAACCTTGCTCTTGGCACGTTGCTAATGCAGTATTTTAACATGTACTCCTCACTTTTAAGCCTTCCACTAATAGTGAAGTTCCGGAGTACAGCTTGAAAGTTACTTCGTAGTTGTTTCAGAACCACTTTGATCACGTACCAAACAAATGGCACAAGAAAGATCACACTTGTGTTGTCAGCTTCAAGGTACCTTTTCAAATGGATGGGGAATATTGACAATGAGAACAACATGATCCTAGTGGGTGGTAGGCAGAAGGACATCTGTCTTTTTTTTTTTTCCCTGTTGCTTACCAAATGCTGTAGGAAGACATTTTTTTTCATGTGTGTTTTTCATTATGTCCCTAAATCATATAGAAAAAGTACTTCCAACAGGTTTTAACTTCCAGCTTAAGTGAATATTTTAATGGATTTGCTTTCTCTGGTTTACTCAAAACTTTTCAACTTACTGGTTCCCAGAAAAGGGGCTCTGTAAGTGTTTTCAAGGAGTCCATAATGGATATTAGACATTGCTGAATAATTGCTCCAAGGCTTTTAGTGGTATTTGTGGCCTGGAAGTATGCCATACAAGGAACAGTGAGTAACAACTCACTGGAGAATTCTCAATTCAGCTCAGAGATTGTTTTTCAAACTTTACCACGAGTATGTTTATCTCTTAACTTAGACTACTTGGAAGAGAGGAAGAGAAAAGCTCAAAAAGACTTGGAAATCTGAATTACCTTCCATTTTATGTCGACATGTTTCTTGATTATTCTTTGTGTTATATACTGAATGCACAAATAATTTTCTCAATTTCATCCATTTTCTCTTCTACATTTGGCCCTTGAAGGCTGCTGGATCAGAGAAAACTCAAGTTTTCTCATCATTCAAATTGCAGAACATGTGCAAAGCAAATCAGTTTGAATTGCTAGTTAGATAGCAGTGTGGGCTCAAGTTTGCACTTCCGTTTCCGAATAGACATACTTGTGTTGCCATCCCACTAACATTGCTGCAGTCAAGTCAGACATACTAAGTGACAGAGCCTCATTTCATGCTGCTTTATTTGGAAAAAAGAGTACAAAAATACTTTGCTCCCTGTTCCATGGAGTTCATATAGGCAACCCCTCCCCTTCAGAAAATAATAATAATAATAATAATAATAATAAATGACAACAATAAAAATACTGTCTGCAACACACTCTACCTGTCAACATGGAACAGAGGCTTGGCCCTGCAAAGACCACAGTACCAATGTGAGACTAGGTACTGAAGCCCATCGGTATTTTCTTGAGTAACAGACCCCGGTTTGAACTTTTTTTGTTGTTCGACTTTCAACTATTCTTTTTTTCTTTACCCACTTGAGGATTTTATAGATTGGTGTCTGCTCTAATCATTTCTTATCACTTCTTACTTCCTTCAGTCACCACTTAGCCATGTTTTCTACACTAACTTTTCTCAGTTCCCCTTTATAATTTAGTCCTCTTAGCTGTATATATTTTCATGGTGCTAATGTTCTCCAGGTTCGTAGTGTTCTTCATGTATTGGGATAGAACACTGGAATGAGCCAGACTCTAAAATTAATTCTTTTGAAGTTGTTAAAAACGTTATTTGTCTTAGTTGTGCAGATTCTAGGCAACCTGAGTAAGAGCTAATAGTGGCTTTTTTGTTTAAGCTATTGCATACATCTCACCAGTCTTGTTGGCTAATAGCATCAATCCTGCAGATTTTTGGACTAGTTAGTAAGGATCAGATTTATGTGTTGCTGAGCATAACTGTGCTAACAACAGCTGGGTATCATTTCTTTTTTGTTTTTTTCTCTTTATGATGTTGATTCATATCTAAACTGTGAATTTACAACTGACTTATATTGCATATAACCTAGATAGGGGTCTAGATATTAAAGGTACTTTGTCACAATAGCAGATAAATTAATAGGGTTGGCCGTATTGCTTTGTTCCGCATAGGGATGAAAATAATTGAAAACCAGTCTTCACTTACTGATGCTTATTAGGGACAAATATGTTCCACTGAGTATTATGATCAAGTAACACTTTTTCTTATGAAACAAGAAAAAAAACTTTTTCTTATGTTATGAACACTCGTAGATTTTATTCTGTTTGCTAACAAGTTCTGATCTATCTGTTTCTTTAGTAGTTGATATGTTACTTTGAAGGAACATCTTTTTAAAATATCAAAACCATCTAGGGGCAGAGTTGCCCTACAACTTAATGGAACTAAAGACTGTAAAATCAACATTGTTTAAAACAATTCTCCTCATTGCGTGACTTTTGAATTTGTGGAGATATCTACCACATGTCCTAGCACTTTATTCCAAACATAGTTTTAAAAACAAGTTCTACTGAGTTCTTGTATTTCCCTCAGAGTATAAAAGGCAACACAATGCAGCAAGGAATGAAAATGCTGAGAAGTAAAGAAGCAGGGGGCGGGCAGGGAGGGAAAAGGAGGTTATTCCAGTCTCTAGTATCTCTGCCACTGGCTTACAATGTGTTACTGATATGTTGGTTGGGTGTTTTTTTTCTTGGTTGGTTGGTGTTGTTTTGTTTTGTCTTGTTTGTTGTTGTTGTCTCTATTTTCTTATGCGCATTCTACCTATCTTTTCTCTTTCACTTTTATTTGCTTGGCAAACATATTTAGGGGATTTTAATTTTACCTGGAATGTTTAGGGTCCAATAATTATTACTATATAAAGCTAGTCTGGTGTGTCCCATTATACATTTCATCTTATTTGCAGTTGTTGACACATATACTTATGTGTATATATTAAAAAATTAAAATGGTGTTCTGGATAGTGCAAACGTTTGGTCTAAACAGGTATTTTTTGCTGCAGAGAGAGTTCCCTGACAAGATTTAAGAGAATGAATCCTACACAATTCCTAATCCTAAAATAATATTACAACTGTGTAAGTATATTTATAGCATTGCCAAAAAATTTTTTTTTTTTTTTTTTTAGAAACTTCTGATAATTCTGTGAATGTTTAGGGCTTCTTCTTACATATCTAGTACAGTGAGTGATGTCTCTGTGAGTCATCGTCTGTGCTGCCTTAGGAGAAATTCTGGATGGTGACAGTCCTGTCTAGTCAAATATCAAATAAAATCATGAGATCCTCCTCAAACATATTTTTCAAGAAATGGCTCAGACATCTGGTCTTTCCTCTACTGCTTTTCCTATGTTTCATAAAGTAGAGGTAGTGTATATAATGCAAAACAACCAATTATCACCAGGTATTCCCATTTCTACAAGGCTCCACATTTTCATTTGAAACTCTCATTAGAAAGTAACAGACTTTTTCATGGTTAACTATCTCCAACTTGTAGACATAGTCTCTGTGTAGAGTACATGTAACTATTAAAAATATAGAAACAGTATTTTATTACCTGAACATTAACAGAATGAGGTGCTTGGAAACTAAAGGAGCATTAGAGAAAATAGGACAATAATTTACCTGAAGGGGGCTAACATTTTAAAGTTGTTTGTATATTGACAGTAATAAATTCTGATAGCTTTTGACAATTAGAAAGGATATCCTAAGTTACAAAGTATTCTGCTATCATTTAACATCACAAAACCCTCTTCTTCCACTGCCAGTTATGCATATAATTTCCATGATGACCAGGGGGAATTACTGTGGGCTGCCGTGACACAGTACCATCTCATATGTCCAATGATGAAATGATATTGTACCTGAGCTGTAATCTAGGGCAGTATAAACTCTGATACACAATGAGAACACCACTAAACTTTTTAGAAAAACAGTTAGCTAGTTCCTAGATGCAAGAGAAAGCTGTAAAGTCTACCTGCTGCCTAAAATACACTTTTTGTTTAAAACCACATTTACTTTTCCCATTCCAACCACTTTTACTGTGTGTTACAGACTGATACTGACTTGCAACAGATGGAACTGTGTGGTGTCACCCACACAGCTACTGTGGGCTAGGAAACTGGACTCAAATCATCCATACCATTAAACCATTTGTGTTTTGCCTAGCAGAGGTGACTTGTACCAAGTAAGACTGTCCCCAGAAGTGCCCAGCACAGGCTGAAGCCTATTCACACTGTGTGGGTTAGATGTGGTCATGCTGTTTTGGGAAGTAGGGCACTTCAGCTGCATGGATGTGAGCAGGCGACCCCAGAGCCAGAGTAGTTCCTCTCCTGTTTCATTAAACTGGTGAGACAGAGCCTGGAATTGTTCACCTGGCTTCAGATGGTGAATAAATTGCTGTAGAAGAGTTAAGAAAAAGAGAGGAACATATATAGTAAACTATGCATCTTTGTGGACTATGAATAATTGCAGCTTAAATGCATTTTCTTGATGCTTGCATACTCTTTGGATTTGTGTTACTTCAATAAAATCTATCGCTTAGTCCTAGCAAGCATTTGATCTGTTTTGCGTCACCTATATGCTGCATTGGCTTATGATAAGTATTTGCCACTGTAGTCAATACAATCTTATGTATTATAAATCAGATGGCATTTGTCTATAGCCTTAATATTTTGAAACTGATTGTACACTATACAATTACAGTATACTTGTTTTTATCCAAGGTATTTCTACAGTTATTTCTTTTAGGCTGACATAAGTGGGTAGTGGCTAGAGGAAGTTGTATTCCTTGTGTGACGTACACGAATATTTTCACCAAGTCATTTACAAAAACACAGACTTATCTATGTGATATTGTTTTATGTTGGTTAGGTAATATGTTGAAAATTAGTGCTAAATCATTTCCAATTATGTTGTTGAAGTAACAGAATCAATTATTTCCAATAATTTTTTGAGTAAATAGTAAAAAAAAAAAAAAGTTGCATTTTTTTTTGTTTTGTTTTGCTTTGTTTTTCTTTCACAGTGATTAGTATATTTCCATATTCTTTTAACTTTTTTGGTACATCTCCAACATTTTGTTATTTACTTTCTTTTTTACTTTTTTACTCTTCTTTACTTTTTTACTTTCAGCCAATGTGCCCCACATTCTTAGTTTTTTTTTTTTTTTTTTTTTTCCCAGTTCTACCAGGCTAAATCTAGCAAGTGAAAAAGAAAAACAAGGATAATGTGAAGCTATGTAAAAATCTCACATTTTTGTTTCAGGAAAAGCAGTTTGCCATTTCTGTGTGCCATTTTGCATATCTGCCACATAGACAACTATAATTAACCAAAAACTATGCATATTTATTGAAGTACTTGGACTTCCATGTATGCTACTGTATGGTAAAGGTCCTTTGATAGTGATGTGACATGGAAATCATGCTATAATCATTTGAACGGGCAGACTGAAATTCTCTGTATGCTCTATCCATGAAGTTCTACATGAAGCTGATAGGTAGTGAGTGAATCACTGTGAAAACTGGGTGTACATTGACTTTTTTGATCTTTTCTCGTGAATGTTGCAGGGAACTTTTAAAATCAGTGTTCTGCAGTTAGGTTTTCTATTGTGTTGTTTCGGAATTGTCACAACCAGCAGTAATAAAGTTGCTGACATTATCTGCCATTGAGCAGCAATACATAGAGTTCCATATTCTTTCTAGAGCAACTGCGTAGGGTGTAGAAACAATTTTTTTTAGCTTGACAGTTATGGATTTTTAACAAAAATATCACCTTTTTATGGCTTATGCAAGTAAGTTTTCTAAATTCATATTGAAAAGAGCAAGAGAATACATTCCATGGGCAAAACTAGTCTTCATCTTATGGCTGTTGCCCTGGTGAAATATTTTCAGTAAATTACAGTCTTTATGCCGTCCTTGGATCTTCTGCAATCTCAGCTGCCACTGCTGTATAATGTACATTGATTTCTGTTTGGTATTCAGATAGAGAGAAAGCTGTTTAATCATTTGGTTTCTGACTTGTTAATAAAAAATCTGTCTACTTTAATAAGTTTATTTTTGATAAAACTACAATCTCTGCCACAGTTTGACATGCTTTCTTATGTTTTTTAAAGTAACAAATGATGCTGAGGATGAGACAATATCACTGTAATTTCTTCTTACCAAGTGAATGCCTTCATGATTTGCAGTGCTGTTCAACATACAGAGAATTAAAGCTACTTGATCATTCTCCATAAAAACTGTAAATAAAGTTTTACAGTTGTCCTACATCAAGGGAAAGGAAAGAAGAAAAAAGCAAGAGAGACCTCTGCTCATTAAAAAAAAAAAAAAAAAAAAGAGAGAGAGAGAAATCTAATAATGCAGAACAACATGCTTATTCTAAAATGTGAACATCTTTTATATCACTAACAGTTTTCCACTCCATCACATCTCATTGATATTCTGCTTCATTAAAGTCTCATGATAGAAAAGCTATTAATATGCAGAGGTAATTTTATATCAGATCGGGGGAGAAAAAAACAAGTCTAATAATATAATTACTGATGTTATATGATGGGAAATCACTAATATGATTAGAAGTGCCTGACAGATTATAGTAAGAGATTTGATAAAGTCCACATGGGTTTGGAGGAGTCAATTGATCCAAGCCCCAGGTACTGTAGGGAAAAGGAAAGAGAGGAAGCAGCAGGGCTGGACTCCAATTAGTAGATCATAAACCAAGCAAAACTTTTTTTTTTTTTTTTTTTTTTTTTTTTTTTTTTTTTTTTAATGTGTCTGCAGCTGGTTTGCACCTTGTAGTCGAACTCTTCTCTATGTTAAAAATATTCCTCCAATTTAGCAATTGGTTCTGTAACAATGCTTATGTGACAGTGCAAAGACTTTGTCAATAAGACAATGAATTACATTCTGAAAAACTCCAAAAGTTTTGAGCAACGTTTGCTGTTCCATATTTCATTGACCGTAGATAAAAATGTAGTCCACAGAGCCAGATAAATCCCTTTTTTCACTTCTACCAGTGTAAAGCTGAAAGATCTAGGGTGAAATTTTGGGACAGCAATGTATCCGACTAAAAGATGTTTAAGATGGAATACATTTAGAAGATTTTTTCAGTGTGAAGACATAAGAATTTCACCATTTGAGATATTCAACATACATCAGCTTACTCAATGGGCATGAATTCTTCAGGCATGTATAAGAATAATTTTTAGACAAAGCAGCTCAGAGTGTGTGAGCTAATAGCTCCCCAGAGGTACCTTGTGCACAGCTTCTATGTTGCATGGTATACAACGGCTTGACTGAAAATGCAGAATTTTCTAGATTTTGTGAAGTCCCACAGGAGTCAATTTCTGCTGCTATTTTCATGTAGGTGACAAAATGGTTGCTTAGAAATTTTGTAACATATTTTTTATTTATAGCTTAAGGAAGATGCTGTCTGACACTCTATAAACATATTTTGTGTTTCTCAGCTGGTTATTTATAACATAGTATGTTTGGCATTGTGGAAAGTTTGTAAGGAAGTTGTGATAGAAATCAATTAAAGGAGAACCAGGTTTCAGAGTATCCATTGATAACAGATAAGAGATAAGCATATTAACAGGAGAGAAGACAAAACTGAATATCAGAATAATATAGCACAGGAAGAAATAAGATACCGTTTTCTGTAAAAGGATGGATAACTGCATAGGAAAGTTCCACATTCGTACTGATCTCAATTGTTTTCTTTGCATTATCAGAGCAGATTAAGAATAACATTTTTCAGATCATTATCATTATACCAACACAGTTTAATTCAAAATAAGATATTATGATCTTTGACCCCTTCTGCCCAGACCCACTGATTTAGTGAGACATTCACAGGCCTGGCCTGATTATGTAGGCTACAAGATTTATATATATATATATATATATATATATTTTCTCAAGCAAGATTAAGAAAATGCTGTATATTCCTTTCATTATTATGCCTTTATGCATTTCAGCTGCTTCTTAGTGGTAAAATAAATAGTGCAGAGGCATGGTGTTGGATTGTTTCCTGCTGTTGCTAAGTTTTAAGTGCAGTTCATGGCATGGTCTTGCCTCCTGACAATCAGAAAACTCCCAGACAATTCCCAGTCTCAGTTTGAGGATTAGCATGAGCTAGGGACTAACAGGAATAGCTAATTTGACCACAACCTCTCTGTTTTGGAAAACAAGAAAATTTAACTCTACACACATGGTGCATACATTGCCAGGTAGATCTTGGTCCATTTTTATTTACTAGTGCAGTTGAGGCAACACTAGCTGTAAGAGTCTAATCAAGTGTAGAACAGCCTTGCTTCTCATAAGCATCCAAAGTCACAACTCAAAACACATTGTCTTTTATGAAGATTGCAAAATATTTTATTTTATTTTATATTATTTTATTTTATTATTTTATTTTATTTTTAAAGCTAAAGATTCCATAAGGTACTATTTTGCATTGTAACAGTCTGTGACTTTTTTTCTCCATCTTGGTTTAAGTTTCTGGCACTGCATCAATGCAGCCTTATGATTATGAGCCTACATATATTAATTATAGAGTAGCTACCAATTATGACATAATATGCATACGGCATACACAAAAAACAGTATTATACAAAAAATAAAAATAAAATTATTCACAGCAGGGTTTTGGACATCTGTTTAAGAGATACTTGTCTTTGATAAAATCCTCTCCTCTATAGAGTCTTTGCATGTGCTGTTCCACTTAAGCCCCATTTGTGCTTCCTGCCTGCAAAGAGAGGATTTTAGACATCTGGTCAAAGAATCCTCTTTTATTACAGACTTTTGAAATGTAAGGGAGATGGTGCATGCTACAGTCCTTTACATTTGCTTCACCCAATTGGTCTAGCTGTTTACAGTTGTAGCAGGTAGGTAAAAAGCACTAGATTTGCTCTTCCTTGGCCTCTCTTATTGCTATCATCTAGCTGTTGTTTAAATCCATAAGATGAAAAGTCTCTACTTGTGTTTGCCTTCTGCTAGTTCTGATTCCACTGTGTTGTGACTTGATCTCAGATAAGTGATTCTCCAGACTTAGTGGACATGACCCTGGTTTAACAAGCAAACCAAAAGTAAACCTGTATTTGTTCTGCCAAACTCAAGGTGTGAGAGAAAGGGTCATGGAGCCTCTGAGCTTTAAAATGGTTCTTCTTTCTTCTCACAGGTTACAATTCACATTTTAATTCTTTCAGGCTGATGACTAGCAAAGGAAATGCCCCTTCACAGTTGGAAAACAGTGTATCATGAGCAAGCAAGGACCTGAAACTGAAAATAATAATTTGCATGCTAATCCTGGAGACCTCAGTTTATTTCCTCCCCAGACACAAACAGTTATAAGAAATCAGACCATCTAAGTAAACCTCTGCTGAGAAACTGTGTCGATGAATGATTCCTAAAACATGTTTTTGCAAATATTGTACTGAGGAAATATGACATGACTGTGAAGAGCAATTATTTTGCTAGAAATTCATAGCTTATTCCACTGTGAGATATGTGCAGTAATTGTGGATTGTATCTTCACCTATGGACAGACTTTACATAGTGGAGATTAGGGGACAAGGAAGAAAAAATTCCTTGATACAGCATTTTGAAATGCCTGACAGATTATGAAGTCATGCAAAGGTTTCCTATTTCTTCAATAAAACCTGAGGAAATGTGATTAATTCCTTTTGCTTTCCACAGAAGCATGTATTCTAGAATTAATATCATCAGAGATATGTTTCCTTTCATCTTACTGCCATGAAACACTGCAAATAGCCTGGCTCTGTCTTCTTGAAGATCTCTTTACAGGTATTGGAAAGCTGGTGTTCAGTCCCTCGGGAGTTGTCTTTTCTCCAGACTGAACAAGCCGTGTTTCTCTGGTTCTCCTCACAGAGCCAGTGCTCCAGCCTCCTGAGCATCTTGTTGGCCCTCTGCTAAATTTGCTTCAGTTTCTTGATGTCTGTCATCAACTGGGAGTCCTAAAACTGGATATTCTAGACTATGCTTTTGTTGCAAGGGGTTAATTCTTTGCAGGACTTTTCATTTATCTTTGTTAAATTTCATGATGTTCCTGTGTGTCCACTTCTCCAGAATTTCTAGGTTCTTCTGAATGACTGTCCTGCCTACCCTGGCATTGAGAGCATCAGCTGGGCCCCGTTTACAGTCATCTGTAAACTTGCTGAGCTCCTTCCTCCACCTCTTTCTGGTCATTGGAAGAAATGAGTGAACATTGACAGAGGTGTTAAACAGGACAGATCCCATTACAGTCTCCTGAGGTAATACTTTGGCACACTGTAGACCCCTGCCAGGGGGTCTACCACATCCAGGTAGAAAATGGCCATTAACTGCTTCCTGCTGAACCCAGCCAGCCAGTAAGTATTTTTAGTTACCTAGCTGTCCACCTATCCAGACCATAATGTCCTAACTGGACTACAAAAACAGTGGCAGACATCACTGAAACTCTTGCTGAAGTCAAGGTAAATGACAGCTACAGGTTTCCCCCTGTCCACAAATCTAGGCATTTTATCACTGAGGGCAATCACGTTGGTCAGGCATTGTTTACCCTTGGCAAGCCCATGCTGACTGTTCCTGAGCACCTTCTTCTCCTCAAGGTGCCTGGGAATATGTCTCCAAAGGACTCATTCCGTGATATGTTGCAGGTGTTCAACACTACCAACTCGGAAGTCCTTTATTACAACCAAAAATTAGATATGTATCTGCTTAAAAGATCTAGGTGTTGTGGTTTTTATAGCATTTTATAGCAAAATATATCTATTATCCCTCTTTTTTGGATACTTCAATAATGCAGATGCTTCATGTATAATATTTTCTGGTCCAGTATTCAGCAATAATGAAAGCCAGGTAATTGAACCAAGCATAATATGCTAGATGTCACTTTCAAAGCTTTCTAATTTTAGTGTCTGAGAATCTCATATATGGACTCTCAAATCAAACAAGCGGACACCTTTCTGCTGGAGACAGGGTCAGAATTTCCATTGAAATCCTAAGGGTATTTATGGGAGTCCTATTTAGTGCTAGCTGGCTTCTGAGTGATATTTACCTAAGCTCTCCTTTTTTATTGATATTTTCCAGACTACAAACATAACATAAAGTTCTGTCCATGTGACTCCAAGATATTGCAGGTGACTGTCAGCTTGATGCAGAAATTCACTCTGTCTCACTGCATCACAGTTTATGAAGTACAGTGCAAATTCTTTGGTCTTCGGGGCATGTCATTTCAATGTCCAGTTTTTGAAAATAATTTACACCATTGAGAGACAAAGAAATTGGAAATTTTCCTGCTGTCATACCCAGTAAGTATGAAAACTCAGTTTATGCCATTAAGGTCGTGACTAAGTATCCCTACAGCCCAAATAATAAAGTTTAATAATCCTTCTCAAGAAAAGTCAACCAGACAGTAAATCCAGATGGTAATTTAGCACAATTTCAGGGATGCTCTAAGTTACGGAGGCTGGAATACTCCTTTGATGCAAGTCCTATGATATTACATTGCAATTTCATGGCACGTTCCTTTATCACAATTTCCTTTTCCCAGTGTGATCATTTCCCCCCACATGGGAGACAGTGAACTCTAGCGTATGGATTTCCCAGTGTTTATCATACTCCAGAGGGTAACTATGAATCATCACAAGTCCATAAAGAATCCAGCCCTTAGTGGCAGAGATTCAGTCTTCCTCATATGCTTCTGCACAGTTATTGATGGTGGATGCATGGTCTAATATATACTTCCGAAGCAAGGCAGACAGGCTCAATGCTTTCTTTCTAAATCATATGTAAAGATGTTTTTGGCATGCATCCATCCATATTCTGTCTGAAACGAGTTGAGTAAAGAAGCTGAATGTACTTTGGGTATTTTGTTTTGAGGAGATTTATACTTAATGGAGCTGTGGCTGCCAAAATTACTTTTTTAAATGTATGTTAAAAATAAAACCTATGTATATCAGGTCTACATATAACTGTTTTCTGCAGAACATAACCTACTAGTATGTCCTGCCAGAATATATGATACACCAATTTTGCCTCTTCTTATGGGGTAAATTCATGTCTGCCATATATCCCTTATAAATATTAATTGGTATAACTCCAGGGATGAATTTGGCTGCTTAGTACAGGAACAAGCCTGTTCAACTGGATGGATGTGCTTCCTTGAACACTGGCCAATGCCTAATGTCTGAAAGGCAAAAGAAACTTTTCCTCGTTAACTTGTTTAACAATATCATAGTTTAATGGGGAAAAAGAACGTATTTTCCTATGCCCATTAGTATTACTGATGACTTCTTCAGATGCAGAATAGAAGCATAAATTTTCAAAGGAAAATACAAGGTGAAAGCATTTGCTCTGAGTTAAACCTTTTCTGAGAAGACAACTGGGAAGAATTGGAGGCAACAATCAGGGGCAACAGTGAGAGGCTGGGCCCCTATAAATCAGTTGGACTTGAGGTAAAAATGCTTTGGGAACCAAAATATAGCCCTAAATGTCCTCTAAGGGCTTTCTGTGCATCCACAGCATTTCCTGTGTAGAAAGGTAGTTTGTCTTTATCTTTATGCATGGCAAACTCATGGGCTGAGTTAATGAGAACTAAAGACTGCTTATTAGAAGCTGCTTCTCAATGTTTCATGCAAGTTCATACATATTAGCTGATTTAAACTAAAATTTCAAGGGTTCACAATACTTCATCATGTATCATTTTTTCTGTGAATTTTATTTTTCTACATATCTGGTCAAAGAATATTCATGAAATACTCAGAGATTAATGGCAAAATATAGTGAAAGCAGTGAGTAATTTTCTTTAAGTAGAAAACTGGAATGATAGTCATACATTCTGTAGTTTAGCACATGGCAAAGTATGGGGATACTGTTGAAAGCATTATACATTAACAGCAGCAGGTGACAGACTCTCAGAGGTGCCAGAGCACATCTTGGGGGAGGGGAGGTGGGAAGTATTACAGCACAGAATACAGCTGTCTCAGGAAATCACACAGCAGATATAGGAGTCCATTTCCCAAAAGAGGGAAATAAAAAGTAATATTATTAGATATCTTTGATGAGAGATCTCTTTCTAATTTTCCAGTTTTTGAAAAGTCAGGCTATTAAGATCAGCTGTTGTCTTTCTTTTCAAGACTGTGCCCTCACCAAATTAAAATTAAAACCTAAAAAGTTCCAGGGAAGTGCAGGGGAAAAAATGAATGTATTATCATTGTCCATTTTACTTATTTTCTGTCATCTGTAGGATCTAAATATTATCTGCTGAAGATATAGTTTTCTGAGCTCTAGCTAACTTCAACTATTTTAATTTAACTTTAGTAGTTAAATAATTTTAACTACTTTACTTTATCTATTTCCAGAGAAAAAATGGCCAAAAATGAACTACATGCTGCTAATATGTCTATGTGCATTAGAAGATACAGCTAAATTAAGTTGCCAGTACATTATATAAAGCAATACTATTCCTTTAATTTATACTTATTTTCATAGTGTCTTATTTCTGATTCTGTTATGGTCATTACTGGACTGACTCCAAGAAAGGACCATCCTGCGATAGGAACGGAACAGGTAGTTTTCTGGGTTATATGAACCTGGGAATGGAGGAACAGCACACCTTTGTTTTAGCAGACAAGTTATGATTGGTTGCAATACTTCAGTGGCTTCCCTAAGTCGTCCACAGTGACCCAAGCCTGAACTCAGGACCATGCCACAGCTGCTCTCCCTGTGTTTTTATTATTATTATTATTTTATTTGTATTATTATTATTATTTATTTTTTTTTTTTATTGTGTGTTCAAAATTACAATACAATCAAAAACACACCCCACCTGTAGATAACAGCATGTAGTTTTCTAAAATGCAGCACCAGTGGCTGTTTCTGATCTGAACATAACTCTTCTCAGAACAGTGAAATAATAAGATTTAGAACAAAACAAATAACAAGTACCTTAGGAGCATGAGCTCAGGTGGGGAGCTACCACCTATCAGATCTAATACCTTCTTCTCACTAATTACAGTCTTTGTTACCAACCTTCCCTTTCCTTTCAGCAGTCAGTCAAGCAGGTGAGCTTCCATCACCATGATACCACTATTGGATGCAGGCTTTTGGGTGGAGCTCATCAGCCTGCTATATATAGAAGCAAGCTCCCTCAGACCTGCTTTGTTCATTAGGTATTTTTAATGGTGTTTTTTTTTTAGAGGGGACTGGTCCAACCTAAGGTATACTGGTGTCTTTGGATGGTTTGTTTGTTTGTTAAGCTTTAAGATGGAATGAAGTCCTGAATTGTTGTCTTACGCTGTTGGAGTACACTGAAGAAAGTTAGATAGTGACATTATGTACTTAGAATGTGGATATATCCAGACGAGTGGACTTTTTTTTTTTTTTTTTTTGTGCTGATCTACTTGCTGAAAGCAGTGGAAACAATTGTTTGTTAGCAGTTATATTAACCTCTATGCATTTCAGGTGGTGCAGCAGCTACTATTTTGTTTTAATGGAATTTGGGCAGGCAACCTCTGAAAAATAGGGATGGGACTTATAACCCTCATAGTTGAGGCTGAGGCTGTAGCATACTTTGAATGTCTTGGCAATAGAGAGGTGTCAGTAACGCATCACTTAATGGTGGCTGGAAAAGATTTGTGTTCCTAGAACACAGAGAGATGTCCACAATTATGATTTGATAATGGAGGGAGATCCTGCCCTTTGTGTGTTTATGTTGACTTATGAGGGTTTATTGTTGTTTGCATTGCGGTATTTCTAGACTTTAGGACACATTCAGGCTTAAGAACAATAACAAAAGGTAGTCTTTAATGCAAGACTTAATTCCACGTAGCAGAGATGGAGCATGTTCTTCTGGAGAATGTTACGTGTTTTTTATGCTCCTGTCTCGAGTGAATGAGCTGTTTTACAATGCTGTAGCTTGTGAAGTTCCATTGTAGTTAGAGTTTCATGGAAATGCTAACCTACAGTAAAAGGAAGAAAACCCATTTTATGCTGCAGTTTGACTGTTTCATTCTTCCTACTGTGTGGACCCTGTTACAAGACCCTTGTCAGGCAGGACAATTTCTAACATGCAATAACCTTCTGTCAGGGAAGACTACAAATATCCTACTTCTTGAAAGGGTCTTGTCCAAAATCTGTTTAGAATAAACAAAGCAGTTGAAAGATTAGTGTTTAAGTAGATTTTTAGTTGATTTGCTTCCATCTTAAAGAGTGATGACCACGATGACCATTCTGCAAGAGCAAAAAAAATTTGTGTTGTTCCTCTTGGTGCATGAAATGCATGCAAAATTGTTTGAAAAGTACAAGTTGATTAGTAAAAGAAAGCTTGCAGTAATTGTTGTGAAATCGGAAAAGGATCTAAGGAAGAGCATTGAAAAGAATACATTTAATTGTATGTAATTACATGATGTATATTTCAATCAGAGGAAGAAAGGGAAAGGAGCATGCTAAATGGTATTGGTATGGCAATTATGCTAAGATCATTCTCCCAAATGACTGAACTTGGTGTGAGTTTTGAATTAAAAAAAAAAAAAAAAAAGTAATAATGTCAGTTGTTTCTAGCTGCTTTTGAAAATGGTTATAACTTTTCTTCACTGTGATTAGTTAAAACACTCTACCCTGTCCTTCACATACATTGGCATGTTTGACAAAGTTCACTTTCTGTTCTGGTATTACCCTGCAAGTAAATTCTGTAGAATACAAGTTCAACAGAACTTGAAGCATCAACACACAAGAAAAAAGCTTTGAGCCATATGATGCTGTAGCCATTTAAACAAGCAAGTGATCCAAAACTGAGCTGCTCAGTCAAATGAGTTTCTGGCACACCAAGTTTGATATATTTTGAATGAAATACAGTCTCGTTTAAAGTAAGGATGTGTGTATTGCAGAGGAGAGTGGAAGCAGTCTGTGAGCAGGGTTGCTGGTGTGCATTCAAATGCTCTTGTCTCTGTACAAGTAATCACAGTTGACTGTGCTAAATCATTAATAAATTGAAGGTCACATCCTATCTGTCACTTTAATCTGTTGCCCATGGGAAGTAAAGTTTAGAGATGGAATAACTTATTCTATTTTATAATCACTTCTTATACTGGAGAAGTCCATGCAAATGTTTTCTGTTTTGGGCTTAGGGCTAATGCAGGAAGATCCTGTTACTGTTGACAAGCAAATGAGCATACTGGTGTGACTGGGGTGAGGTGGGGGATGTGGATGTTCTGAGAAGCTGAGTGATTTTCCTTGTTCTGCTGGCATCATCTGCTAAGCACATCATATGTTTTTAAGGTGGTCAAGAAAATGCACAGCATTAATACCCGGAGATGGTGAAATCGGAATGTAGATGAGTTCTCTAAGTATGCATCTTGGTGTGCGTGCCATCAGGAGATGTCACTGAGGACCATAGATGGCTATTTTGACTGGAACACTTGTAATTTACAATGCTCTGTTGTGCCTCTGAACTGCTTTTAATCCAGAAAGTCTCAGAGTTGTATTACAGTTACCTGCTGAAGGGTATATTTACATTCTGTTCTGAGGCTTTATCAAACCTGACTCTGGACAACACACTGTAGCAGCAGTAATGTCGAGTTCAAAATGCTGGTGAACCTTATAGCTGCCTTATGCTGAGCTACCGCTGTTGCAGATTCACAGAATGGTTTGGGTTGGAAGGGACCTAAAAGAGGATGTAATTTCACCCCCCTGCCAGGGGCAGGAACACCTCCCAGCAGACCAGGATCCTCAAAGCCTCATCCAGCCTGGCCCTAAACACTTTGAGGGATGGGATATCCACAGCTTCTGGGAAACCTGTTCCAGTGCCTCAGTGCCCTCTGAGTAAAGAACTTCTTCCTGATGTGTAATCTACACCTGCTCTCTTGGTTTAAAGCTATTCCCCCTTGTCCTATCACTGCTCTCCCTGGGGAGTTCCTCCCCACCTTTCCTGTAGGCCCCTGTTAGGTACTGAGAGGCTGCTTTAATGTCTCCTTCTCTGGACTCGTTCTAATAAGCCCATGTCCTCCTTGTGCTGGGGGCCCCGGAGCTGAACACAGTGCTCCAGGTGGGGTCTCACAAGCTGTAAGACCTTGATATCATTTTCTCCAAGCAGTAAGCAGTTTAAGCTTGCTCACACAGCAGCAATGCTGCTCACCACAGCTGAAATATATTCTCAATCCTGGGTGCTTGTAAGAGAGGCATGAGTGTCTTATGCCAAATTCTAGCCTGAATTCTAAACCAAGTGCAGGTGTGAGATTGTGATGCCTGTCCTGGCTTGTGCAGGGTGAAAGGTTGGATGATTAAGTCTAATTCTGTTGTGGCCTACATGGCCACCACTTTTCTCCCCACCTTTTCGGCACATGTGTTCCCAAAAAAGTCCACTGTGAGGACTTGTTTTCTGTCAGTGGACAAATCATTGCTCACAGTAAAAGCTGCAGTTGATTTACTGGAAATATGAGTCTTCCGCTTTCTGCAGCAAAAGAACTTACTGAGATTTTTAGAGAATTTAAGTTTCTTTCTCTATGGCTCTGCTAAACATCAACCATGGTTCATGCCAATCTCAAAATGTTTTGAGATTCTCCTGGTTACAAGACAGCTGTTGTCCCCTGCCTCCCTCCTTATGGGCTTCAGCAGCATACAGTGGGCTGCATAAGTATACATTTGTCAGAATGTGGACAGGTGTTTTAGGTAAAAGCACCCATTTTTCTTATGTGCTTGCTGAGGAGTGCTGTGGAAACTTCCAAACCTCATATATATGAATGCACATGGGACTTGTGTGTTTTTCATTGCATTAGCTGACTTGGCAAATATTCCAGTTAACGAAGCCATAAGGGGAGATGGAAAACATGCCTTACATTTCATTTCCATGTTGATGCATTATAACGGTTCCCTTAAAATGTCTTGTCTTATTCTTCAGGGAAGCCTTATCTCATCTGCATATGATGTTCACAAAGGGCCTTCTGGAAGATCCAAGTCCAGTCTGCACTTGTGAAGCACCTGCTCTGCAGGTAAGTTTTGGAAATAAATATATTTCTTTCAGTGGTCCTGCAAGATACAGATCTGGAGAGAAAACTGAAAATAGTAAACCCATTGAAGTGTCATAAAGTATGTTTCTCATCTTCTCTAAAGATGAAACATCTCAGTGATAAAATGCAGAAAGTTGATGGAGTCAGCTTTGTATGGAAATTGCATGGACTAGGATGTCAATTCCCGCATTTATTCAAAAGGAGCCTGCACGATGTTTCCATAATGTGGTGTCTGGCTCACATGTGCTGCGGGGTAGCAGCGACCTTCTTTCTGCTCTGGATTGCTAGTCTGGCTGCAGTGGAAGGGCTTAGAGAGAGGGTTGCAAGCGAGGGGAGCGCTGCAGCACGCAGCCCTGTGGGAGCGCACACTTGCTAACAGGATCCTCTGCTTTCCTGTGACGTTCTTCCTGTTCCACAGCCAGGGGGACTTCATGTGGGGGATTTGGAGGGTGGAAGCTGACAGTGTAAAAAGTCAGTGCAAAACATGAGCCTTCAGCAATTAATAGGAATTTGGAACGGGCACCTCATCAAGGTGATTTATTTTTTTTAGCCTTATAGGTAGTGTAGGCCTGTACTCTATATGTAAACTGTCTGTTGGACAAAAGGGTGAAAGAGAAAGCTTAAGAAACTGAGCCAGGTGTTTCTCTCCAATTCCTTGGTGAAATTGCCTCTGCCCTGAGGTAACAAGCTCAAGTGTCAAGAGTTCATTGAAATAATAAACAAGAAAGCAAGAGTTAAATGTCCATGCCAGTAAATCACTGCAGCTTTGCAATGTTGATTAAGAACAGATCAAATGAACTTCCTAGTACAGTATCAGTAGCTTGCCTAATTCAAATTTCTACTGTAAAACAAACAAACAAACAAAAAAAACTCTACATGAAATCTGATGAAAATATTTTATTTCTGTGAGAGCTTAGTCCTTTCTTAACCTTGTATAAGGAAATGGAAGAAACAATTGTTTTCCTTTTAATCGGGGCTCTTAATGATAATCCACCCAGAAATGGGACATGATTTCTGCTGGCAAAAGAAATGAGCAAGTCTCTATCCAGGACTGATGGTTAACTTAGCCATTTAATGATGTATAAGAGGAGCTAAATGACTTTTTTTTTGGTTTAACAGTATGCATTTTCTCTTTATATTTCATTACTGTTTTAAAAAAAAAAAATTTTCATTTATCGTGTAATACGTAATCTTTCTAAGAAAGATGAGTAATCACTGGTCATATCAGCATCTCACTTTCTCACCTTCACTCTGGGATTTCCACTAAGGAGAGGACAAACTGGGGAATTCCTTCTGGTATGTTGATGCTTGTGTTTTCCAGTGAAGTTATGCTTGCAATGTTCATATGGAGGTGAATCCAAGCAGTTGTTCTACTCATTAAGCTTCCAACTGTAACCTTTCTCCAGAATGCTTTGACAAATAGAGCTGTGGTTTCCGTATAGCTGGAACCAAACAATGGAGATGTGATGAAACTTTGGGTTCTGTGGATACCTCCTGACATGCGATGGCTGATTTGATGTAAGAAGCTGACCAGACAGAAATAATCAGGGGACCTAATATTGTACTTCATAGTGTGTGTACAATTGCCTTGGTAGCTTTCAAAAGAGTGTATTTATCCTTGTACTTGGGGATTTTAAGAAGTCCCAAAAACTTTCTTGTGCCCCAAAAACTATCTTCATTCTTTAAGCCCAGGACACATTCATACTTTCTAGATTTAGTAAAATAAAAAATGGCTTGATTTTATTTTTTTCTGTTGTGGATATCTAGTCTTTAGCCATTATATCTGTCAATGTCTGTACACTTGAGATACATGGTGTTGTAATTGGTCTCCAACTTCAAAATAACCAAGTTTAAAAATAAATAAAATGAAACTGTGTGAAAATACTGGTATAATCTTCAAGAGGGAAGAATTGAGCTTGAATACTGGTATAATCTTCAAGAGGGAAGAATTGAGCTTGGAAGTGACCTTGGAACTGTCCCTCACCATCTTTTAGAAACTGATCAGCCTGTCCATCCTCAAGCATGACTGACTTCAGTGCTGGGCAGGAGAACTAGGAGCTAATTCTAAAATGGCAAATACTGAAGAACCAGTCAGAAAGTAGAATGATCTGTGCTTATATGTTAACATTTCTACCGGAATGAATTGCTTTTGCTGTAATACTATTGAAGTTTTCTGAGACCTGCTAATGTAAATTTGTTTCAGTATGAATCTGTAGTTGTGTTCTAGACCTGTTCTGTTTGGCAACTTTTGCTCCCTGCTATACCTATATCAAAACAGGCTCATGGGTGAAATTTGCTTCTATTTTATTTTTTTATTTTTATTTTTTTTCTTACTAAGGTATTCATCTGATTTATTTCTTTTTTAAGATTTATTACCGACGAACATTTAACTGCTAGTGTTCTTGTGCTCAAATAAAATGTAACTGAGCTCCTGGAACAATGGACAGGTATTTGAAGAGGAGAAAAAAAAAAAAAAAAGTAAAGCAAGTTTAGATCTTCGGCAATAAATTACCCTCTGCACTGCATGTCTATAGCCTTTCTTATTTCACCCCAATGGAACATCATGTGCCTGAGTGGGGACACATTCTGTAGTACCATGTAATTGAGTGGTATGTGACTTAATTGAGATGCACACAGAAGTGGATTTAAATCAAGAGTTAGGGAGCAAGTGAGAAGGTAACTCTTCATATCCCAGCGGGCTAGTGCTGGGAAGCTTGTCATAGAGTTTCTGGACAGATTTTACAGATGCCAGAGGTTTAGATACTTTGCAGACACTTCAGCCCAGCAGAGCCTCCTTGGCATGTTCTCTGCTGTTGTGGCAGTGTTAAATTTTATGACAGTGTTTTACAGGTGAAACAAGATAGTCTAGGGGTGGTGTCCTGATACCTGAAACAAGATACTATGGGGATGATGTCCTGGTATAGACTGTGAAACCTCAACCCCTTTGTTTTAGCAGCAGCATTTCCAAGAGAAAGACACTCCCCTCCCCACACTCCTATTTCCTATACCATCGGGTGAATTATGATACTGAAAATGGCTTTAGAGGATGTATGAATTGAAGGTCTCTTGCCCTAGGCAGTAGGGGTCAGCTCAGCTGCTGGTCACTTTTAGTCTGTGTAGTGTTATAAACAATTTAAGTCTGTGGTAGCGAACTGCCACCTTGATTACTAACCTGTATCTTCTTTTTCATTTTTTTTCTTGTTATTACTCAGAGATCAGCTGTTGAACTGCGGGGGCATTCAACTACCAGAGCCTTGCAAAGGCATACTATTAGTGGAAGTTCAACAATTATACTGTTTTATGAGACCTTGAGTAGTTTCTCTGTGGTGCTTATCTTAAGAAGTTACTCACTAGGGGACCAATGTCTTCTTGCTTGCAGACTTCTGAGGATGATAGCTCCGAACAGTGCCAAAAAAATCCACAGGTTCACTATGTGTGCACAGAATTTTTCAAGAGCTGCTAATGGGATCCTGTTAGAATTGCTTTTCTTTCTGTCTATAATCAGCAGAATTCCTCTGCTTCAGTATTTTGGGTGAGTTGACCCACTCTGAGCACCCGCTTTACTTCCTGTCTTTGCTAGGGATTGTGTTCTTGGTGACGCATCACCAAGAGGATGGCTACCACAATAGGTACAATCAAACTTGGCATTTCTTCCTTTCCTATTTCCTCCCCTTTTCCTTTGGTCCGTTGAAGTTTTTAGCTATGACAGTATTTCTATTCGGTTCATGTTCTAACAGGCCTTGTGTCTGTTGTGAGGTGGTAGCATTGAAGCTGTTGACCATGCAATTATTATATGACCCCCTGACATCCTTCAACCAACTGAGAAGGTAGATAGAAACTATGAATTTTTTACACGTTTTGAAGTAAACTGCAAAATTGCTTTCAGAAGTTAAGGCAAAGCCTTCAGCTAATTCTATTCCTTTATAGGCAGAGAGAAAAAATTAGGTGGCAATGACTGAAATCCAGTTGAGATAATTTTGCAAGACGGCTTCTAGGGAAGAAGCAAGAGTTCAGCCCCCCAAATGGATTGAAAGCGGACTGTCTGCAAGCAACTGTTGAACCTGGGGAAAAGATCTGGGTGCTTGTTAAGCTATTGAAGCCTCGATCTGACAGCTGTGCTTCATGAATATAAAAATATGTAAAGCAAGAGGTCTCTTGAGGAATGGGTACTTGACTGTTCATTGGTTCTTTCTAGTGACATTTTAGTGCCAAGGATGCTTGATATGAGATGAGGCTAGGGATATAAATAGAAGGAGAGGATTAATTGCATACTGTGAATGAGGAAGGACTGTGGTGTTCTAAAACAATTTCTGCTTGGCTGTTAGGATGCAGAGGTTTTAATTTTTCTACCTTGGATGTATTTCAGGATGGTGATACCACTTAAATGTTCTCAAGTCAGAAACCAGAACTAGGGCCGATCTAGTTGTTAGTCATTAGTCTGTTGAGTCTCTTTTATCAGGTTAGTTTTAATATAAGTTCCAGGCCTTGATCTTTTATCTCTATGAGAAGTTGGTGGTTCTATTAAATTGAAATCGATCTCATATTATGATCTTTTTTTTTTTTTTTTTCCTTAAAATAAGATGCCTTTGGTTCTTTTAGTCCCCCTGTGGAATAAATGAGGATAATTCTTTTTTAAATAACTAAGGTCTGAGGCTCTAATACCTGTCCTTCTTCTGCTGGACTCAATTACTTTCATACGTATTTTTACATTCTCTTTTCATGGAGAGGCACTGATGTCATAAAGTGTGTCTCTCCTTTTAAGATTCTCATCAGTGAGGAATTATATTAAAGTAATGAGGCAGAAATTAGCTGGGATTAAAGAGTTATAAAAAGGGAAATTGCCAAAAATGAGGAGGTTTTCTATGAGCACAACTATCTAAATACAGTCTTAATAGAATAGCAATAAAATATGATCTAGTGATAACAAATCTGTAAAAGGAAATGGTATTTGGATATATTTCCCATTTTCTTACTGTGATAAAGGAAATTGCAAGAAATTCATCGCTGTCATCACAAAGTCATTCCTTGTGTTTATGATTGCTCTGCTTAGTGTTACTAAAAATTAAAATTGGCTTACTGAAAAAAACCTCCTATGAACCAGTCAGAGCTCACTCATTTCCTAAACAACATCATCACATATTCTGAACCTCAGGAATGAATATAGGAAGGTGGGGGGGAACAGGCAGGCCAGTGAGAGCATCTGCTGAATGTCTGCTCCATCTCCTCATTTTCATATGGAAATAATATATGACAGTGTTTCTTTCAAGTTCCCTTCCCTTGTAAATGATTCCAATAACCACAGTGGTATCAACGTAGCATCAAAGCACAGGGGGAATCTTCATAATGATGAGCATTGTGGATATTTAAAATGGGGGCAAGCTCTGTCTCTTCTGTGATAGAAGCAACAAGGAGATGTTTATACAGCCATTCTTCATCTTGTTCAAACTGTATTGCAAGAGTTTGATGAACACCTGAGAAATCAGCTGCTAAAATCTCTGCCTTGCACAGGGAATAAGCATACTTCTACCTTTCTTGTGTTATCCGTAAGAGACTCTTGCCTTGTTGCATATTGTAGGCACAAACACTTATCAAAATAGGTCGACTTCACTTGTTAATATTACATTTTCTTAGGTGAATATATTTCTTGTATTCTCGAAATAGCTGTTTGTCTTCCATTAATGAAACAAAAACATAACAACATAACTGATCTGCCTGATCACAATTGTCTTTCAAAGAAGAAAGGGTGTATTTTTAAGCTTTCAACCAAATCAAGAAATATTAAAGTTGAAGGTAACTCTGAATCTTTGCTTTATGACATGTTTCTATATATGACATGTTTCTATATCTGTGACCTATAAATTGTATGCATACCTGGTTATAGCTCTGGTCCTCTGATACGCACCTACTCCCCAAGATGTGACCAGGAGATTCACTGAGCCATCTGCTGTCCACTGAAATTAAACATGGGTGCTCAGGGAGCAGAGGAGGGAGCTTCAATTAAGTCTTGTAGATCACCTGAAGAAGATGATTGAGGTGATGCCTGCAGGGTACCTTGTGAGTGAACATATGAATCAGACTAGAATTTCATGGGAGCCACATTAAATGAGGGCTATAGGCCAAATAAAGAAGTTCAATCATATGAATATACATGGCGATGGAGAGGTTCACAATCCTTGGTTTTTAAATGAGGAGAGGCATTGAAGAGGACTGAAGAGTTCGAAGAGAAATGGGTTTTCTATACTGTGATTAAATTAACGTCTGTAAGTTACGCAGTGAACTGGGCAGCTACCAATGCATGCAGTGCATTGCCCACCTAGTAAATTTTACACAAACTCTGCCCAGTATTTCCCCAAAGCGCTTAATTCAGTCACATCAAAGCCTCGTTTTCCCATAATGCTATGCCTGCTTTTCAGCAGGGACTATCATGGGGACAAATTAGAACTATTATTTTTTTCTTTATGTTAAATCGTTGTCCCAGAAAATCTCTGCTCCTTCTTATAAAGCAAAATATTTTTATTCCATCAGAATAAGAAAAAAGTGGAATATCTCGCTCAAGTTACAGAACAGGTGAGTGTAAATTATTAAATAGAAAAAAGCTATATATTTCAATAGAGGCAGGAAACCAAAGACTTTGGACCAAACATTAACTACCTAGAAGAAACAATCTGCCAGCCACAGTTACAGTAGCTACTGTTACCCTGTTGTAGCCAATTTATGGAGGAAATGCGGTCATACTCACAGTGCTGCATGTGAGTAGGGCCAGTGCTTACACAGAATGGCTTACAGGTATAGTAATGGACATGTTTGGAACAAGGATGTTTTTTTGAATGTATGGAAATACAGTATACTTTATTTAATTCTCCCAAACTGTTAAAATATGCTATTGCAGCATGAGTAGCAGTGGCACACCTGTGTCATTTTTGTTGAGTAGAGCTTTGCATAACTGGGGAAAAAACCTTTCTTTTGATTGCTATGAATCCCAGTTCATTGTTTGAGAATGATTTCAGATGTAGTTGTATTAAGACCAAAGTAGTCGCCTGTGCACAAACTCTAAAGTTTATCTGTGATAATGCAGCCACAGTCCTGTTTTTTTGTTTGTTTGTTTTTTTTTCCCAGAGATATTCAGTCCTAATGCACCTGTATATGTATATACACACACACCTGTGCCTGCACCCTCGTGGAGAATATGCACTATGTATGCACATGCATTTACCTACACATTCTTATAAAATATATATAAGTGCATAGACATTATTTAAATTCTTTCAGTATGAATCTCTCTATATGTACCTGAATATATGCAGGCTGTATATGTGAATCTACAGCGTACATGCATTTATTCCAACACGTATGTGATGGGATAGCTAGGACTCTCTAAAATAAACATTTGTGCTGGGTTGTGAAGGAGACTGTTGCACTCAATCAGGGAACACCTTCGCAATTTTACTATTTGCACTGCCATATTTCCATGTTTTATTTTTTTATTTATTTTTTTGATAACTTGATAAGTGGAAGAAATTAAGTTCCTGTTGTTGTGTGATATACCCATGCCCTCCTACTACAGGGAATAAGTATGTGAAGAGAAATACGTGGGGAAGAAGCAGCCTTTCTGCCCCAACGAGATGATAAAGGGCTGATAAGGAAGCCTTGAGCAGCTCCTCCCTTGGCCATGCTTAGCATCTGGAGCAAGGGGGAGCTGAGTGGTGGATCCTGAGGGGAGTTGCAGGGGGGAGTCTCAAATGAGATGAGACATTAAAGGACCTGACGTGAAGAACTAGGAATGATGTGTCTAGGAAAGATAGTGCTGAATGCTATCTTAACTGTGCACTTAGCCTACATTTCTTCAGTGTTAAAAACATCTGTTGTGAGTTATATATTATTATTATTATTATTTAATCTTGCTTCATAAAAAATCTGCTTCAGATTAGACAGGGAAATAGTACACAACCTTCAGATGAGTAATTCTTACAGCTCCACAGTGGACCGCTTTTTCAAACTCCACAATGCTAATGCTAACATGGTTCACTTCCTCTGTGTAATGATGTCTGATTTACAGATTCATAACACAGTGAAATAATTGTTCTAGTGATCAGCAGTGGATAGAAAATCCCCTGGCATGCAGCAAGATAACAGGGAGAGCAAGTAAAATCAAATGCAGGCTGAAACAGCTTGTAGTAATAGTGATATCTGTACCTTTACAAACAGCAGTTGTAGTTGAAGGACACAAGCAGGAAGTCTGTAGGTAGAAATAATATGATTTATTAAGACTTTATTTTATGTGAACAGGCATAATCACAAAATGCATGTGCCAATATATGTAGATAGATTAATTTTAAAATGAAGTAAAATTATTTCTGAAAGCAAAAAGTGGAAAGCGACACTTCTGTTATATTGACTGGCATTTAATTATTTAAAATGCCTAATGTGCATTTTGCTTTTGGATAATTAGTTGTCATTTTCCAAAAGCAATTACATTTTAAATGTTACCACCGTTTTTCAAAGGGAAACTTAGACTTTTGTTCTTGTGGCTGAATTGGTATTCAGATCCAAGGCTTGCCCAAAATGCGTTTTCCTCAGAGGAATATGTATGGCAAACAGTGGTAATACATGGGCAGGGTTTACCTCTCTCTGAAAAAAAAGAAAAGAGAAGAATTTCTGATCAAGCTATCACATGCTGCTGTGCCAGGTACAAAGTGATTCTTCTGACTAACCTCATACTACCTGAACATTGTTTCTCCTATACCTGCGGAACTTCCCTCTCTGTTATAGGGATGCAAATGGGGTTGCTTCAGTTCTTGTACAGCAGCTTCCCCACTGTGGCTTGAACTTGTGTCCCTCTGCCAATTATGTATTTATTTAAATTATTCTACTTTTGTTCTGTTTTCGTTCCTAGGGAAGATTACTCTTGTTCAGCCAGAAGTTCTGAGCATACATGGGGGAAGCTAAAGCTATCATAGCAAAATTGAGATAACGATACGTATTTTTGCTGTGTAGAACACCTTGTAGGGACCGCTACTGTACAGTATGTGGGCCCAGTCAAAACACAGGAGAGCTGTTGGCCCATTTAGAATTGCAGGGAAATTTCTGGGAATTTGCTCGTAATAGCCTCGGAAAGGAGCAAAGATGAAGTAGCACCACAAGCTTTGTGTTCCAGTGCTTTCCCTTTCTGCAGAAATAACTAAACCATGACTGCCCACCGAAGAGCGCTTGGTGTACTGGTAGCAAGGGAGTGCAGAGTGCTCAAATGCACCCAGCTCCCAGGAAGGGGAAAACGCAACGTCAGGGCTGCTGCACATGCAAATGCAGCAGTCAATCTATTGTCTCACAAAGTAATGCATGGGAACCGTTTTCCACTTGTGGCATCTTTCCTGAAGTCTCCTAAGTTGTTCTGTACCAAAGTGGGATGCAATGAAGACTTTTCTAAGCTGTGTGTGAAATGAGGAGAGAATACGTTCCAGTAAAGACTTTCACCTGCAATGTCAGAAACCCAAGTCAAAGCCACATTCAAATTTTAGTTGAATTTGGCTTTTTTTTTTTTTTTCTGCTTTTATCTATTCACTTGGAGTTTTTCCATTTACTGCAAATTGATATTCACTGGGCCAGAGAGCACAAGTGCGACTGATGAGCGTGTATATATATATGTGTGTAATATGAATGTTCAGTTCCTGGATTCTTAAGACTCAGAAGATTTCAGGACAGTCCTAATAATCATATGTATTTTAGAGTACTTCCAAAAAGCAGCAGTTAAATATGAAGGGGCTCTGCCTATCATATTATTTTTGCTTATCACAGAAGTGGAGCCAAGAGCAGTAGCTTTTACACATCCTGCTGTGCCTCAGAACAGAATGTAGAAATTTGCTGGTTAAGATTGTTTTGGTTTTGATGAATAAACCACATGAGAGCACTGAGCCAGGCTGCTGCTGGCTGTTATATTACCGGACACAATGCAGTGACATTCTTCATGTCCAGATTTGTTGACTTGTGTTTCTTATTGGAAAGGTGACAGCATTAGCACGGTACGCGAATGGCCTAGTGCTAAGGATGAATGGCTGTTTTGTTACCCCTAGATCTTCCTTGGAAATATGTTCCCTAAGGACCTGGTCATACAGTTGAAACTTTCTTGGGCAGAGCGCAGGGCTTCCTTCAGAAGCGTATGCCTCAATGAAACTTCATGCTTAGACTTTGTGGCAGGACTGTTGTCCTCTTCTTTTTTCTTATGACATCTGTAAGGGAAGAATACAGGAAAGCAGGCAAACATCTAAACTGTTCTTAATTGCTATTTATACTGCCTCGGCAATGATGATTTTAGCTCTATTCCCACTTTATAAATGACATATGTAATTGGGTTAAACAGAATCACACACAACATTTGTTGGTCAATTACCTCTTAAATTATGTATGTTTTCTTAATTTGGAAATGCAATTTTTCTTCCACACATAAAGCTCTTTTCTAAATATGTACTTAGTATATCTGAAATGATTACTTGTATTTGTACACAGAAGCTAAACTGAATAGAGTTTTTCTATTATGCGTATACGTTTCTATAATCAGGAAGACACCTCTATTTCTGTATGTATGGAGTGTTCTCTGAATAATGGACAGAGAAATCAATGTTTGTGCAATTCTTAGAGAATGAAAATCTGAAAACCAAATGTGTTCAGTCAATATGTTCATATTTATTAAAGTTAACGTTATCCTGAGGCTCAATTATTTGGATTTACTAGAATTCCAGTAAGAATGTTTGTCTAGGTAAATGCATTCTTGCGTGACACCTTTAAACACATGTAACATGAAATCTCGTTTTACAAAAATAATTGATCTCCACCATGAAAACAGTACCTAAAGTCGTTAAGAGTTTTACATTTGCTCTCTCAACAAAACAAGGTCAAAACTAATCTTACAAAAACATGCATGGTATGTGTGATCGCTATCTGTTTCACAAACCTTCACTTTGGAAATATCCTTGAAAAAGTTTGAGTAAATGTCTGGTTTCTTTGCTTGTTTAAATTGATGTTCCTCCACTAATGCTACTGTGTCTATGCTGATTTGTACCAAATAATTTAGTATTGGATTCTTCTGTAAACAGCACCGTTCAGCCTACAGAGAACAGCATTTAAATGTGCTCAACATATTTAATTTTCCCAAATTCAGATTTAGGCATGAGCCATAATGAACAGTAGTAGGAACTGGCAAACATTTTTCACTTGAATGTTATTTTTTTCCGTAATATCAATTTATGGTACCTGAGTTAGAAATTTCAATGTCTAAGCTATTTGAAGAAATATTTTTTTCTATGTCAGTGCAACGTGTCAGTTTACCAGACTTGATCACGTATCTGCATTACTATATGGGGCAGAGGATCCCCAAGAACAGGGAAGCTTGTAACTTGTGTTGGACAAGCAGGATTCTGAAAATAAAATCAAATTTGTTATTTGTTATTACAGGTTGACTCTCTGCTAAGAACAGAAGTGTTACACAGTGCCATAAAAATATAGTTATCAGCATTGTAATTTTCTACTACATAAAATGCTGGAAAAGCTGCAGGATGGAGCTGCTGACAGACTGTGCAAGCATTACGCTAGCTTATTTTTTTGAGATGCATGGGGAGTTTCTGACACACAGTTTATACTCACATCTATCAGCGTGCTGTCTAATGATTGCTTTTGTTTAGGGTCACTCAAAACTGCGCTCCCCTCAGTCTATTAATGGCTTGCATTAGCAAGTGCATGTCATCTGGAGAAAAATTCCTTCATGTGTAGTTAGCTCAGAATTTTTTGCACTGTATTTCCATGTTTTTTTCATTGTTTTCCTCATCCCTGTTTTTGCTCAGCAGCTTTGATGAACATAGCAGCGTTCATCCATTTTAGAGGTTGTGAACAGGAGAATACTGTCTTACGTGTTTGATTGCCAGCTGTTTTGGAACAGTCTTAGTGAGTTGTTACGCAGTTTCATTACCTCACTGTCTTTCCTCTATAGTGCATTAAGTTTTTATGGAGGCAAAGGAGAAAGCAAAATGAATTAGTTTTAGCAGTCAAACTCTTTATATTTAAGTGCAAATTAAAATTTATTTCATTGTAGTGCTGTAGGTAGGCCTTGTGTCTTCAAGTAGCAATGTCTTGACAGTTATTTCAGTGAAACTAATATCTGAGTGGCCTAACTTTGATTATTTTTACACAGGGGAAACATGCTTAAGTTGCAAGGAGTTATCAATGCATTCTTTCTTCATGTAAACCTGAAAAGCCACAATATAAATGTAATGTATTTGGACTAATTTTCTTTTTATCTTCTCTTGCCTTTGCTGCTGGCTTCCTTTCTGTACCATGTATTTTGCTTCTAGCATGGGTGATATGGTCATCCTACCACAGCTACCAATTTCTCTTGTAGATAGAAGATTGTGGTGCTAAATCTGCCCTGAGTTTACTTCTATCCTGCTGCTTGCTATACCTTTTAATTAGATTTCTGTTTTTCCTCTTTTTAAAAGCAATCTGTTCTCAGGGACTCCCTTACCACTCTGTGCTGGAAGGCTGTGTCATTATCTGACTTGATCAAAAATTAAAACTTCTAATTTCTTGTTGCATTGTATTCACAATTGTTCTGTACCTATCTGCATTTGTACTGATAGAAATGCATTTAGGGAAGTAATGATGTTAACTCTCAGCCTCCTCTTTTTAAATTGACTAATCAAGTCAGTATTTTTTAGGTTTTGCTTCAAAACAAACTTTCAATTCCTCTCCCCGTCTAAGCAGGCCTTTATATTTGTTTCAATTCAGTTTATTTATTTGTAAAGCTATATTCTAGGTGAAATTTCATCAGTGTTCCAGTCATACTAATGTTTCCAGTGCCACTGTAAGGTATCTTCTTTACTGTAGATTGCTACCAGTGATGTAAAAGTAACGAAGGACGTGCAGTTCTAAAGGGGTACTACCTTTTCAGTTTTTACAGCCACCTTTGTGTTTCTTGGTAATTTTTGATTTTCTAAGTCATTCTCCTCCTTAGGCATTTCAGATTGAGTTCCCAACTTGTAAAAAGTTTGGGCATTTTGCCCAGAAGTCAATCTTGCACAGTGTATATTTGAACTTCATTCCTTTTCTATTTCAGAGTTTTACAGCGTGATATATTAATTCTCTCCAAGATTGGCAATACCTCTCACCTGCTCATTGTCTGCAAATCCTGTTAGAACAGTTCTACTTTTTGTTTCAGGACCACGAACGAAAATTTACAGTCTTACAAATCCCATACTTAAGGTTTTCAGTTGTAGCCTGATATTCCCTTTTGAACTCTCCTCAGTGCATTTCATCTTGTTTATTTTCTGTTTGATTTCTAATGCGTATAACGTCCAACCTTGTGTGGCACTGTAAAATAGTGATCTGGACAACTATGGTGTCATTTGTTTGACCTCAACAAAATGCAAGAATTTAAAGCAGATCTTGAAGGAAGAGATAATAAGAGCAGTTAATAGTGTTGTTATAATTGCTGTGGTCTAAGGATATGTAATTAAAGAAAAAGAGATAAAGAAAAAAGGGTACAAAATGATCAAAGATAAATTGTCTGAATAATCAAATGGCTGTAAGTATGCCAACTGATTTTTCAAAGAAACGCAGCAGATTTAATCTATCTGAACTTCACAAGTTCTATGACTCCTCTTTCTAGAAAATCAGTTGTCATTTTGAAGTCTGTGGCTGTGAAACACACAAAGCAAAGAGCTGCTTCTGTCTTCTACCTTGGCTCAGGAATTGTAGAAGAAGAAAATGACTCTAGTTTCTGGCCTGCTTTTCCTGGGGAGGAAGTGGCAACTCGTCGTTGCCACTGTTGACGCATATAGGGTCCAGAATCGATGGCAGTGGTGTCTGCATATGAGTTTGCTTTCAGTATTCCAGAGTGGTTACTGTAAATGCTTTGAGAGTAATAAATATATCAAATGATAGGAATAAGTAACCTAGCAGATAATTTATTGGTTCAAGGCGTTTATTCCTTTTCGTTACAGAGAGGATCTTTGTAATGAAAATAGAAACTTCCATTTCTCCACTTTGTGCTGTTGTCCTATTTTCTTCTTTCTGTGTTAGCCCTCTTTCTTCTGCTCAAGGAAGCAAAGATTCCTTCCTTTAAAGCCCAAATGAGTAACATCATTTGCATCATTTGAAATGTTCTTATTATTGAGTTGGAAGCAAAGAAAAAGTGACTGAGAAAGGACTACAGGAAGCTAACTGCTCCTTATTCAGCTGTAGACAAACCATTCCTGGCCGTTTCTCTAGTCTGTTCTCAGCTTCCAGTAGAAGACTTCATTTTAGTACATAAGCCAAGTGTCTGCTTCAATTTATGCCCACTGGTTGGTGTTTTTTTTTTTTTTTTTTTTTTCTCTCAAATTAAATATGGAGAACAGTTTATTACCTTCCTCTTTGTGTCAGCATTTTAATACCTGGTGCCATCCCCTCATTTGTCTACAGTCTAGACTTAACTGTATTTCCTGTTTTCCCTTGAGTACATTTTCTAGGATTTTGATTATATTTGGTGCTCGTGCGTGAATTTTCTCAAATGGGTTCCCATGTCTTTTCAAGTGGGATGTTCCGGTCTTGACCCAGGACTTCAGGTGAGGTTTATCAGTGTTGCATAGGGCAAAAGGGCTACTGGGGCTGTTTCATAATGCTACTTTTATGCCTTGTCAGAAGAATTACATGTTTCTTGGGCACAATACTGGCTGAAAATAAGTAAATAAAAAACAGTTTGCTTTCATGGAGCAGATTATCTTGAGAGTTATCATGCAGCACTTGCAGGGCAAGCAGGCAATCAGGCCTAGTCAGCATGGGTTCATGAAGGGCAGGTCCCGCTTGACGAACCTGATCTCCTTCTATGACAAAGTGACGCACTGGGTGGACGAGGGAAAGGCTGTGGATGTGGTCTACCTTGACTTCAGCAAGGCTTTTGACACCGTTTCCCACAGCATTCTCCTCAGGAAACTGGCTGCTCTTGGCTTGGACTGGCGCACGCTTCGTTGGGTTAGAAACTGGCTGGATAGCCGGGCCCAAAGAGTCGTGGTAAATGGAGTCAAATCCAGTTGGAGGCCGGTCACTAGTGGCATTCCCCAGGGCTCGGTGCTGGGGCCGGTCCTCTTTAATATCTTCATCGATGATCTGGACGACGGCATTGAGTGCACCGTCAGTAAGTTTGCAGATGACACCAAGTTAGGTGTGTGTGTTGATCTGCTCGAGGGTAGGAAGGCTCTGCAGGAGGATCTGGACAGGCTGCACCGATGGGCTGAGGCCAACGGTATGAAGTTCAACAAGGCCAAGTGCCGGGTCCTGCACCTGGGGCACAACAACCCCAAGCAGAGCTACAGGCTGGGAGATGTGTGGTTAGAAAGCTGCCTGTCAGAGAAGGACCTGGGAGTGTTGGTTGACAGTCGGCTGAATATGAGCCAGCAGTGTGCTCAGGCGGCCAAGAAGGCCAACAGCATCCTGGCCTGTATAAGAAACAGTGTGACCAGCAGGGCTAGGGAGGTGATTGTCCCCCTGTACTTGGCTCTGGTGAGGCCGCACCTTGAGTACTGTGTTCAGTTTTGGGCCCCTCACTACAAGAAGGACATGGAGGTGCTCGAGCGAGTCCAGAGAAGGGCTACGAAGCTGGTGAGGGGCCTGGAGAACAAGTCCTATGAGGAGCGGCTGAGGGAGCTGGGATTGTTCAGCCTGGAGAAGAGGAGGCTCAGGGGCGACCTTATTGCACTCTACAGGTACCTGAAAGGAGGCTGTAGCGAGGTGGCGGTTGGTCTGTTCTCCCACGTGCCTGGTGACAGGACGAGGGGGAATGGGCTGAAGTTGCGCCAGGGGAGGTTTAGGTTGGATATTAGGAAGAACTTCTTTACCGAAAGGGTTGTTAGACACTGGAACGGGCTGCCCAGGGAAGTGGTGGAGTCCCCATCCCTGGAGGTCTTTAAAAGACGTTTAGATGTAGAGCTTAGGGATATGGTTTAGTGGGGACTGTTAGTGTTAGGTCAGAGGTTGGACTCGATGATCTTGAGGTCTCTTCCAACCTAGAAATTCTGTGATTCTGTGACTATGTGACTTTCCCAAGTTTTTACAAAGATTTACAAATACCACGCTAGCAAAAGTGACTAACATTTAATTGCATAGCTCAGATCCTTCAGAGTTAGCCAAAACCCTAAACCCTGTTGATACATACTATTTACACAGCCCTAGCAATTTGTTACTGATAATGAAACCATTGAGACGCACAGTGCTGTGTCAGAACTCAGTAGGCTGAAGTAAGATTAGTTGGCTCAGCATTTCCCTACCTGCCAAATCCTTGCTCAACATTGCTATCACTAATTCCATTTACCGGCATTAAAATGCAAAATGTGAACTATCATTATGATATAGCATTAACTTCCCGCTAGTAAATACACGTAAATTTTATTATACAAAAATAAAAAAGCAAATACAGATGTGATGGGAAAGCGAAATACATTGTGTTTCAGAAGGTCTTAACTAAATATTTCTTCTGCTTTCACTCTGTTTACCATCTCATCTCCCTGTTGTGATGGCTGAAAATGTAGCAGTAAGTAGAAATTTTCTTGATGGATGGTTTATTAGCAGAAACAAAGGGGAAAAAATCAATTTAAGAAAAGTTAGTACATTTTAGATAGTGCATCAAAGCTTATGAAAATCTTGTACTTATTACCAGAAGTTACAAATTATGCTGTGAGCAGTTATAAATTTTCCTTTTACTGTCAGGTACCGTTCTTGTATAAGAGGAGAATTTCTCCAAATTCAAGTTTTATTTTAACAAATTCCATATTTGTACTAACCACACAGCTCTTGCAAGTTAGAATTTCTTCCTTTCTGTTTTATCCTTTCACAAATTCTCCGCTTTGGAGAATAAAGGTTCCTACCTAGACTGTCAGGTGCATTACAGCTTGTATGGCTCTGTGGTTCTTCTGTAGACAATTCCAATCTGCGCTTAGAGGCATTGATTATCTTTCCAACAGAAGCCAAGGTAAGTGGTAAAGTCAAGGACTGTCAAGTGAAATGTGACAGACAGATGAATTTATTCTCAGGTGTTTGCCCTTTTTTTTTTTTTTTTTTTTTTTTTTTTCTTCAGTCAATTTGAGTGAAAAAAGAATCTGAGCAAAAAAAACTGGCTGGGGGATTTGGACCTGCAGGAAGCCAGCATATGCCTCTAGAGCTTCTTTGTTAAGCTCTTGGGCCTTATTAAATTTATCCTCCTTACAGAAATAATGGTGTTAATGTGGGGGAACTTCACAGAATTTCTGAGAAATTACATCCACACATTTCACCAAAATGTTTCTGATTGACCCCCATGACCTTTCCAAAAAGTCCCCCATCTGCAGGTTTCCCACTGAAGCAGCAATAACCCTAGACAGAGAGGACTTGCAGGTTTATCTTAGGTGGCTCTCCCCCATCATTTCCTGGAACTGCAGGTGGTAGTGGGGACAGAAATGCTTTACAGGGGAAAAGATAACAGTGGTTTTCCTCCTTCTCTTAACCACAGTGCACCAAATATCCTACTTCCATGGGCTTGGTCCACTTCATATGGGGAAAGAGTATCAGCCTTTCATGTACTACTAGAGTAATGGGACTAATTTTTAAGTAGCCTAGAACACCAGATCACACCTACATAAATCAAGATAGAACAAAACTTTAAAGCAGAGTTTCATGCAAACCAGTCTTGCATAAATGTAACTTATTGATATATTAATTAAACAAACATAGCTGTGTCATAGAAGCAGACATTAGTCTGTTTGCAAATGCATGTGTTTAGCTGTGAGTTTCTTGTTTTTTCTTATTTATATTCTCAGTAAATTGCTACACTTTTATTATGTTAAGAGCATCGATTTAGTGGGTGTCCCCTGCCAGTCATGCACTTCAGAGATATATCAATATATTTAATGTGGTGATGTAAAAGATGTCAGAGAGGGGGTTGTGAAATGAGAATCTGGTATTATCCTCAGGAGCACTGTGCAAAGAAGCAGTTACTGGCCTGGTTTTTGTTTGTGTGTTATTTAAAAAAATAAAAGATTGCAGGAGCTCACAGAGGATGTGCTTACACTAATGATGTAGCCATGTAGCCTCTGGGTTATGTAGCAAAGCTAAATCCTCGGACAGTGCTTGCATCAGGCAGTTACTGCATGACTGGATTTCATTTTGCAGCTAGGTTTTTAATCATATTCAAATGAGACAAAAATTAATCTACTAGTGTGTCTAACTAAAGGCTGTTATATAATAAGGTTGTGCCAAAAAAAAAAATGCAGGTGCAGTCTTAGAAGGTGCTGAGCCCTTTCCAAGAATAGTTTATATCTTTCAATTCCCCCTGCAATCTAAACTGAATATATTGATGTATTCATCAGCATTGCACAGAAGAGGTGGTCTCCACTGAAATGCAGTTTCAACCTCTACACCTGTATGTGAATAATTCCATTTATTATCCCGATTCTTAATAAACATTGCATCTTCATTCATAGACTCTTAATCTTTCATAAGATTACATCCTGATGTGATTCTTCAGCCTTGTTCCTTAGCAGGTTTTATTGTAGCTGCTTCATTGTATATGGACTGAGAGTAAAACAGACTTGATGAGTTTCAGATAATCTTTTGTTGTTCAATCTAATATTTTGGACAGTAGCTTGAAATATATAAGAATTCATTAGAATTTTTCATTGGCTTCTCACAGCTAAGCTCAGGAAAAGCCTTAAAGTGTAAATAAAATGAAAAATAAAATAAAATAAAATTATTACCAGACAGGCAGAACAATATAACCTTAGAAATTAGACTCTGAGTTCACTGTCTAGCATTTGCAGGAAATCCTCATATGGAAAAAACATTCAATCACTGTTATTTTAATAACTTGCAAGACCCTCTGTAGGGAGTTCATATATTCATTTTATATTGGAAATCACAAAATCTTGCTGTATAGTAATATGCCTCTATTCTCCCCACTTCCCCTCCAACTAGGTTAAGTAAATAACATTTAAGACTTTTCTTATATTTCTTCAGCAAAGTAGTAACACTAGCAAGCCTTGCTTGCTTTGTCTGTGTTGATGCAAAGTGCCCTCACAGTGTGGTGCTGATGAATAAATCACTAAATGTGTAACAGCAACTATTTACTATGGATTGCAAAATTTTAGCCCAGATAGAAAAGGACTATGCTAGTTTAGGACTATGCTAGTGTTTTTTTTCCCTACTTTCTGAAAATAAATTAATTATATTGTGTGTTGCCATTACAGAAATGTAAAATTACACCTTACAGTAAAGTAGCGGAGCATTTTCCAGCTCCAAAGTGATAAGATATTTACTTTCTAGTTTGCAAATAAATTGCTTTTCTCAGTTTTGTTGCAGGGTGCCAGGACTGTAACCATTCAGCCAAAACAAGGCCTTTAATTAATGCACCTTTGCAATGATAGGTTATTAGTGTCCACAAAGTTCTTGACAGATTACATGAGAAATTCAATAGAATAAAAAGTTTAATCATCACTAAAATGTGAATGAAACGGATTCCAAATCTGATGGACCTGTCATAGGAAAAAAGTTATTAACTTGATTTTTATAGCTTTTGATTGTCCTTATGTTCTTACTGTACCAATGACAAATGTATCTGGTGCACCAAACAGTATTGTGGAGGAATGGAAAGGGGAGAAGGAAGGTCTGTTTTACACTGGTTTGAAGTCTATTTAATTTTGCCAATGCAAGTGAAGTCAGTGAGTTCAGAGTTGCTCACTGAGTTGCAACCCTGCAGAAGTTTCTGTTGAGTATATCTGTTTAAATTGTTTATAATGAAGCACCATCAACTTTTAAAATAAGAGCTAAACAGAAGCCAACTATAAAATGAATAGTAACTTTAATGAATTTTGTTTATTTCTCTTTCCTTATGAATTGCTTAGAAACAGATTAAATTTCTTTATTTTGAAATAAAGCTATTTGAATTACTCCTGAACCGTTTAAAAATGGTCTAGGAATATTTGAGACTCATTTTTTTTGGCTGTATATGGCATAATCATATCAGAGTTGAATGAGCATTGGACTCTGACATAAACTACGTTTACAAATTTTAATTTCCTGTAAATACAGACATTAGTTCTGTAATGCTCTGAAATAACAAAGAAAATTATTTTTTTTGTTTGCTTGCTTTTAAAGCAACTGGAAATCCTGTTACTGCTTTTATAAAGGCTACTCTTGGTGTCTTTTTAGAATCACTTACTTTTGCACCTGTAAGAAAGCATGAGATACATTTTTCACTTCTCTATCACTTGTCATTTAGTTTTCGTGTATAGTAACAGGATGAAAAATGAGAACAATATCAATTTCTAGGAAGCATATTGTCCACAATGAAATTTTGGTTTGTGATGAGCAAACAGTTTTTTTCTTACAACTTACCTGCTCTTTTGCCTGTTATCAGTTCTGGTAAATAATAATAATAATAATAATAATCACCTGGAAGTTTATTATATAAAACAGACCCTTCAAAAGAAACAGCTGGAAAGCAATGACAGAACAACTGCATATTACATTTTTAGTGTATAACAGTACAAATGTAAAGCAGTAGAAAACATAAGTCAAGAAGCTGAAATAGAATGGGAAAAGCCAGATGAAAAGCAAGACTTCTGTTAGGCATGGCATTTTTTGCCAATGGTACAAACTCTACTGTCGTTCTCCCTAATATATCTGCCATATATTCTGATATCTACCATATATTCCAAGAAGCTATTTTAAAGCACTGGGTTTTTCTTCTCAGGTGCATGTTCCACTGAAGACAAAGTTATTAAAATTTTCAGAATGGTGAAGAGTTGTGGTATCTCAGGCAAGCCTTGCTATTCCAATGATGGATACAGAGGAGAGTTTTAGGAGCCTGAGGACAGAACAGATTATTAGAGGGAAGAAGGGTCTAATGGGTTGCAGAAATGGACCTGCTTTGATACTAAGATTCCTGCTGCATGAAAAATTTACAAGTGTTGCGTTCCAGGATTACAGAAAAATCAGGAGGAACTTGGATGAAATGCTGAACTAAGCAGAGTGTGATTGATAGCTGCAGACTGCCACTAACCCTTCACTTTGCAAAAGCAGCACAGGTTTCCCTTTAAAGGACTGAAAAAGGTGCCTAACAATCGAAGTCTGGATGTTTCACTGCCAATAACTTCCTTAATTTTTGGTCATAATGAATTTTATTCATGCCACAAGGATCTAGGAGATTGTTAGACCTCCCAGAAAAGAGCCCACTGGTGTTTCGTAACTGAAACATTTGGAAGGAAATCAAACTCTGATGAGTCCAGTGAAACTTAAATTCTGACAGTAAGGATATAAATACAAGCAACTGCATTTGTGCAATCCATTCAGAAATTGCAAGCTGCCTGCAGATAATCATGTTGGTAAGATCCATGGTTCCATAATCACTGATAATGGCAAAGCTAACAATGAAATCAGCCACACTGGTTTTCTTTTGCTTCCTTACACCTGTAAGACAGTTTTGAACACACACCAGGTTGGGAATAGGCGTTAGATGGGAAACGTGGTGGGAAAGGGGGAGCAAGTGGCCGGAATATATTGTAACTGCTTGCAGGAATATAATCTCATAACCTTAACAATGAATGCATTTTGTATAACTTAGGAACCTCCCCACTCTTCAACCCATAGCTTCCTGAGCAGTGAACAGATGTAGGCAATACTTTCTCTGTTGTGCTTGTGAATTTAGGTTCCAGCCCAGGATTCATCCTGGACCAGGAGCATCTCAGGGCATGTAGTTTAGCAAGGTGTTTGTTAGCAGCAGCTGGAGCTGGACTGAGGGTCATCCACTCTTCTCAAGAGTTTTTTCTCACTCTGTATGTAGGTCAGAACCAGAAAAAAAGTGTGTCTCTAGTAGTCATTTGGGCCTGGGTAGTGCCAGACGTTGCTACAACAGTCTGAATTTCCAGTTCTGCACAACTTCATGTTTGTAATTTTCTTGTGCTGTGTTTGAAGTACATGGCCTTCTGCTGGCATTGGAATTGGATCTCCTACATGACTGACTGTTCCAAAATGGCTTTGCCATGTTATATAGTTCTTCTCCAGTTAAGACTAGGTCATGGGAACATTAAAATTCCATATATTTGATAGGCTTTTTGCTAGCTTTGTCCATTTAGCAGCAGAGAAGACCTCAAAAATGAGGTTAGCAGTGGGAAGACTATATGGAGCAGCCAAATAATGAATGAAACGGTGGCTAAGGTAACATCACATATTTGAGTGTAGGGAATAGAGAGAGTTAAGTGTGGGAACACCATGGGAAGACTTTGTATGTCATTGAAATCATTCAGTAAAGCAAAATTTCACAATCGGGTCCTTTAAAAGTGGTAATATGTGTATGACAAATGCTACTCATCTTTCTGGAAAGAGTGCTGACTAATCTGAGTAAGACTGTTCACATACACAAGATTTATCCACCAATCTCCTTTCTTTGAACAGTAATATTGTGCAGTATTAAGCTTGAATAAATGTCAGCTGATGATGCTTTTGTGGCTCCTCTAGATAAATATTTCATGGTGCGTTCTGGAATCTGTTCTTCATGGCTTTTTTTTTTTTTTTTTTTTTTTTTTTTTTTTTTAACATTATGTCCAAGGGAAATAATGGTTCATTTAAGAAAATAACCAGTACAAGCAAACTTTGAAGGCAATAGCTGTGGAAATAGTTGCATTCACTGGAAGAAGCACTTTGCAAATTGCCATACTATTTCAGTAAAGTTCAGACAGTGTCTCAGTGAGTAAAATGATAGGGTTCCTTTTTCCTGTGTTTTCAGTACTGAAGCATTTAGACTACCTCAATTGAACCTCTAGATCCCTAATAGCCTTATGTTATTAATAATTATATTGCATGCTTAAATGCTACTTTCTCATTTTAAACTCTTGGTCATCTTTAATACAGGTACAGCAAACAGCATTTATTGACATTTGACTAATCTACACAGAATTGCAGTGATATATCGCATAAATTACACCTTCCGAGGTTATAGAGCTTGTATTAGGACACAGTAGCACTTGGTGACACTTGATACCCCAATTATGGGGTCCAGTATCTATATCATAGGGGTTTTGAAGGTAGGATTGTTCTTTTTAATAACAGACACGAGGTGTTACTATTAAAATAAATGCTTTTCTTCTGTGAATTATCAGCAGTAAGTGTAGATTTTCAGTGATGATAACCAGACAACTCAATAGTGTTCATTTGATTTGTAGCTCTAACTTTTAATTGGTAAGTCTCTGATCATGTTTCAGCATTTATATCTATTTCAGACACACATAGTTCTGATGAATACAGGAGACAAACAGAACAAATTTATTTAATTCATGAATGGGTGGCCTCAGTCTGTTGTTTTGCCTTGGCCTGGTTAAGTAGTTGAGAATGAAATCCTCAAATAAATCTGGTAGTTTAGTCTCCCTCATAAAACTTTGTTCTAATTTACTTTATGGTTACCAGTCTCTTGGGTTTTCAACCTCTTTCGTCCTTGTTGAAGACTAACAGAAAAGTCCAGCCTTCTGTTTCTTCTCTGCATTTTTCTCAGTGGTATCACTGTAATTAAGTAGACTCAGCTCAGCTGAATCTAGTGGAATTACTGTCACAACTCTTCTTAATGGGTTGTGTCTGTGCTATGTACCTCATTCCACAGACTCACCTTTTCTGAGTAATTCTATGCTATGTAATATATCACTGCTGTTTGAGACTAGCAGTTTCTTATTAACATCAAATATGAAAGGCCCACACGTTGAGAACTTATCCTTTCCTTTAAGACATAATTATACATAAACCACTCAGTGCAGAAAATAACTTATTTTTTTCCTATCTGCAGTTGAGGTGCTGAGGCTGCTAAACTGTTGTTTTTAGGGCTTAATGTTTTTGTTTGTTTGTTTGTTTTTAAAGAAGCAGAGGCATTTTTCAAAATTCATTATCTTAAAGATAAGTAACCTGATGCTTAATTTAACATTGTTTTTGATTAAATTGTAGTATTTGATTGTCACAGATTTATGTTTCTAGTACACATGACTAAGCCAAATTCTCTGGTAGCAGAGCACCAGTGGTTTCAATTAATTTTATGCATTTGTACCTTTTCATAGCTGTTTCAAGGCTATTTAAAGGAACATCAAGGGATTTCATATTTGAGGTCCTCATTTTTGCATCCTTTCAAAAATCTGTCATCCTTTAAACATTTGACTTCAGGCTTCATACACATGCTCTTGGTTTTAGTTACTAGCCACAAATAAAAATTAAATTTGTCATCTAGTTCACTGAGTTCAGTTGTCTCATTGCAAAGGCACAAGCGTTTATCTTCCACAACCTGAGCATCCATTAACTATTAGAATAGTGATTAATGAATAATCATTAACTATTAGAATAGTGACTGTCATCAAGGAAAAAAATGGGTGTACTCTACAGTATAGTTCTGCTCAAACTGAAGAGAGGTGGATCTCTAAAATGAGAACTGATGCAAGCTTGTGACCAAAAGGGACCCTTGATTATTAATTCTCCTCCCTGTTTTTACAGGCAGCCATATCAAAATCCTTTCAATTGTGTAAGTTTCTCCTTGAAAATAGTGGTATTTTTCTCCTACTACTGAACCACACTTCTTTAGTATTTATAACTTCTCTCTTCCAGTTCGTGTTTTTATGACCAGATTATGACCACTGTTATTGTTGACCATATTATCAGTTGGTATAAATGATGTGTATTTTTCTTTTTCTGACTTTTAGCATTCATTTTCCTAAGCTAAATAAGGTTTTTCTGGCTACATATCATGTACTGTAAGAATGCCTATAAGGATGACATTAAAAAGATTCATATGCTCTCCACCCTTATTCCTGGCCATGATTTAGGTGTAGCTAAGATGTTGCTTGAGTACAAAAATTCACCTTGTACTTATAAAAAAAAGACCCAGGGTCTTTCTGGTAAGCTGAGCTGCTTTTACTTTTGTGGATACAGACCTCTTGAATGGGAACTAGAGAGGGGTCTGGAGAACAAGTCTTACGAGGAGCGGCTGAGGGAGCTGGGATTGTTCAGTCTGGAGAAAAGGAGGCTCGGGGCAACCTTATCACACTCTATAGGTACCTGAAAGGAGGCTGTAGCGAGGTGGGGGTTGGTCTGTTCTCCCACGTGCCTGGTGACAGGACGAGGGGGAATGGGCTAAAGTTGCGCCAGGGGAGGTTTAGGTCAGATATTAGGAAGAACTTCTTTACTGAAAGGGTTGTTAGACACTGGAATGGGCTGCCCAGGGAAGTGGTTGAGTACCATCCCTGGAGGTCTTTAAAAGACGTTTAGATGTAGAGCTTAGGGATATGGTGTAGTGGAGGAATTGTTAGTGTTAGGTCAGAGGTTGGACTCGGTGATCTTGGAAGTCTCTTCCAACCTAGATTATTCTATGATTCTGTGCATTCTGGAGTTAAGCTTAAACTTGTTTAATCTGCAATGTGTTTACAGTGCTGATGCTGTGTATGTCTGGACACATGTAGGCTGGACTCCCATTTAGCTGGCAGTATTCTTAATCATCTTTTGAATGAGAGACTCTGCTCCCCTTACTGTCCTAGTAGACCTCCTCTGTTCCAGTTTGAATTCATATGTGAATTAAACATACAGTACTAGGATGGGAGCCTGACTGAATCCACTATTTTGAAATGTGTAGTCTGCACCTTTTGTAGCAGCACTGCTGCTTCCCTTTGCTCACAATCTCTCTTCAGTTGCATACGTATTAGGATTGCTTTTTTCCTGGAGATCTTGCATGATAGAGCCATATGGCTTTTTTGATCAGCAAGAACTCAAGATCCTTCCTGCCCCCAGTTTTTACAGAGAAAAAAAAAAAAAAAAAAAAAAGACAGTTATTATCTCTTGTGCTTTTCATCCCTGTTAAACTTCTTACCCTCCCTATAGGTAAAAGGCAAAAGGAAATTAACCCTGCCTGCAAACCAGCTGCACTGCTCTGTTAAACATCTTTATTGCTGTCTTCTTGGCCTTTTAAACCTTTTGTAAAGGCCAGTCTTGTCCTTTCAGATAAGTTCAATAATTGACAGTCAGATGGGTTTTGATGCCAGAAGGCTCACTTACATCATTAACTGCTTCTTGCCTACTTGTAACACATGGCTTTGAAATAAGCTCTGCAAGTGCTGTACTGCACTGATATTACACTTCTGCAAACATCAACAAACAGTACCACAAGCAACAGAAAACCAGGTAAAACAAAGTAATTTACCATCTGGAAGACAGGGCAAGTCTGTATTAATATTTAAGGTCAAACCTGAGGTCATCTTCAACCATTTCTTGCCAGGTTATACAGCAGTCCTACATGCAGATTCTGTCTTTGGACCAAAGCCAGCCATACCAGGAGAGCTTAGCAAGACCAGCCCAAACAGGGATCTGTGACTGCTGCTTTCCCTAGAGACTCGGTAGGGTTGAAAGATGGAAGCGGGAAACTGGGATTATTCTGTGGCATTCCAGTGTACAAAATACACAATGCAAGCATGCTTCAGAGAAGGATGGGCTAGGGAGGAAGAAGTTTCTTGTCCAAAACTTGATATCATGTCTAATTAAACAGAACCTACAGCTTTGAGAAGTCAAGTGCCTTAGGGTAAAACTTAGAGATTTCTTATATTACAGAAAGGGAGATAAGAGTTGGATGAGGTTTCATAGTGAAGTTTAATGTCAACATAGTGAACACAGATCCTTCATTTCAAGTGTCAAATCTCACACTGTTTTTTTCCTTGCTGTCTATTTCTGGCTCCATGTCCAGACATATAAAAGATACAGCTGGCTGTGATTCACCTGGAACTGAATAATATAATATTCAAGTGCAAAGGAAGATAAAAGCAATCTTCTCCAAAAAAATAGCTTTTTTGATTGTGTTCATCTAAACCTCTTTGGTGAAAACTAATGGTATGCAAATTTCACAGAAAATATTTGAGGGCTTATGAGAATAATCAATTAATATCAATTAAATAGTGATTTTTGGTAGAGGCTTTTGTCCATACAGTTTAAATGATTACATCTGTGTTCATAAGTGTTTTAAGCGTGTGCTCATGACAGTAAAGTCACAGTTGATTTTAATTGCTGTAATTGTCCCTTCATTATTCAACAATCTTAGATAACAGACTTCCCTTCTGTCAAATTTCCTTTACTAATTTTGTCCTGGACTAATGTTGTAAGGTACTTAACTTTGTTAATTAAAGATACCAGCCAAGCACGATGCTTAAGGATGATGCTGCCAGTGACATTCTGTATTATAAAGAACCAGATTAATTTAAGGTTTTTAACCAACTGCTCTTTAAATTATATGGCCAATTACTAGGTGCTGAGTTATAACAGACTAAGAGACATAGACTTTTTTTTTTTGCATATCTGGACAGTAGCCATGCATAAAAAGCCAGATTGAGATTGAGATTAGTTTTTAAAAGCAAAACTTTTGTCTAACCAAGGTAAGATACGTTTTTGCCCTATTTTTCATCTTAATCCTCTTGAAATGTCACTCAGCTGCTAAAATACTTTTCTTAGTCTACCTTGATACTTCTGCCTCGAAATTGTTTCACTGGCTTCTTTCAGGTAAATTTACTTGATGGAAGACTTGGTGGCAGGTTTATATTACTTATCCCTCATTATGGATATACTGATCAGTTCTGGATATCATTATGGATATACTGATCAGTTGATCAGTTTTCTCCTTGAACCTATTGCATCCTTTACTCCTTTGACATGTTTGCCATGTAGCTGGAAGTGGTATATTGTATAATTCCACTAGTAGACCCAGGTGCAATCTCCTATTGACTTTATTGTCAGAAGTAGTATCTCATTTCATGTTTTTACAGCTCCAAGGGCAATTAGCTTTCAATCTTGACTGGCACCTTTGGGCATCCCAGAACACACATAATGCACAATAGGTGAAAGATGGATAATTCTTTTATTTCCTTAATAACTCCTGCACTTCTGTCACAGCATGATCATAAGCCAATGAGAAACACCAGATGATAAAATCCAAAATTTATTTTTTTCCAATAGAAAGGGGATGATCCTTTCTTAGAAGCTCTACAGATGACCTTAAGGTTCTAGTACTTTAAATTTATGAGATAGCTGTGAATGGCCCAGTGCACTGTATACAGCAGTATACAATACAAAATATGTATGGCCTTATTAGTCACTCTATATAGCTAAAAACTGGTGTTGTTTCACAGGATGTTTTGTGAGAACAAACCAAAAATAACATATTCCACACTGTAGCATATTCCAATGGTTTCTTTCCAGAGACAGGTCTGTGGCAAATGGGACTTACTGTGACTGTAAAATATAATAGATCTTCATGCAAAATTAAGAGCTTAACGGTTCTTATTTTCTTCTAGCTAAAAACTTCTCAGGATTCAGGGAGAGGTTCTTGCTTTTTCCCTCCAAAAGTTTGCATTCTTTCTGTTCTCCTCCTTTAGCCTTTTTAAAGTTTTCATCATTTCTTATCTTTAATTGTTTTTAATTTTTGTAAGTTCCATCACTTTACCATAATATTCTTCTGGAATGATTGCTCTGCTTGCAAGTAGGGGCCATTTACTACCCATGAAATGAAATATTTACAAGGGAAAATACTGAATCCTTCTGAGAGTTCTATAATAAAACAAAAGTGATGTGATAAAAGTGACTGCCATACATCTTTCAATAGGTCAGCTGTTCTCTGTTCACTAATATACCTCTTCTGATAACTTCTGAAACACTCTTAGCCTCTAGGGCACTTCAAAAAGCTCACACATCAGCTTTTTGGATTTTAATGTTTTCTTCTCCCCACAAATGAGAACTTTCCCCCTAATTTTCTGAGACTTTTTTTTTTTTTTTTTTTTTTTTTTTTTTTTCCCAAAAATGCATCTCTAGTGTGAGATTGTTTTCAGCAGAAGGCAAATTGAAGTTTTTCTGTGGATCTGTTGAGGAACTGGTGTGATTTAAATGAGCTGGGAGAACTGGCTCTTAGAGAGGAAGAAGTGGAAACAGCACATATACATTACATATACAAATCATTGTACAGTGACATGTAATGAGCAACTGCTCTACAACTGTTATTGGGCTGCTAAAGGGAGATTTCATGATACATTAAAAGACAATCCATGAAAGTCAGGAGTTCCCAGAATTTGAACCCCATAGCTGCAAACAATATGCTATATTAAAAGCATCTTGTAGTTATCATCATCATCAGAAGAAATGGAAGCTGTTAGAAACAACTTGGCTTCTAAAAGCAAAAAGAAGAAAGCTTGAACTCAGAACAAGATCCAGTTTATAGATGTTAGAAATTGTGCCCCTGTGGCCCAGACAGACCGTTTTGAAGGGAATATAAGGGATAAAAAATTGCAGCAGCTCATTCTGTCAGCCAATGTCCACAGCTGTTGATGGGGCTTAGAGCTGTTGATAAAAGAAAGACTCAGATATATCCCTGATTTTAGGTACCTGTCATATTTCTAGGGTTCTTTTTAAACCATGCATAGTGCCTGAAAAAAGGAATATGCAAAGGTATGAGTCTTTACGCAGACTCAGCATGTTCCTGATTGATGCCAAGGGGCAATTTGAACAACAGCAGTATGATTACCTATACAAGTCAAACAAGTCAATAAGTAAAATGACTTATGATGATGATTCACCTGCTGCAGGTTGTTGGTTTGTTGTTGTTGTTTTCCTGAAACCTCTTCTGAAGCTTCCATTTATTTATCAAAATCTAATCTGGAGAGAGAGAGAGAGAGAGAGAGAGAGAGAGACAATGCCAGATAATAGCGTTTTTGTTCTATTAAGAGAAGAGCACAATAACACATTTCACTACTATTTTGTGATTTGTGTGTGTCAGGCATGCACTCTATTGCCAACTATTTCTGGTATAAACCACTATAGCGCTCAAGCTGTATTTTTTTTTTTGTCACACAGACACATTCCTGTTATTAACTTTTGGATAACACCAGTGTCTCATTGAATGAAAAATAATAGCATAAACAAAGCACTCAAAATTCATTGCTTGAAGAAGAATCTATCTGTAGAAGAGCAGCACATCACACTTGTGTTCACCAATGTTTTCTACCCTGATCTGTATTATATTGTATGAGGCAAAAAAAAAAAAAAAAAAAAAGTATGAATATATATATATATATATTTTTTCCCTAATCATGCCATCCCTAAGGATCTGAGCTTTTGATATGGTTGATTATAACATTATTGGATAAATTAGCCTACTAAGGTTTGATGGTTCAACTCTGAAATGGATCACTACATATGCAAATCTGATATGCTAAATAGAGAACAGACTTTTCAGGGAATTTTCAATTTATTTTCTTTTAAAGTAGTAGAACTATTACATGTTATTTTGTCTAATATTTCTGTATTTGTATATTTTGTAATCTGTTATGATATGCTTCTGCTTGCTAATTGCATAAATGCCCATACATTCATGATTCTATTAAGAGAAAGGGGGAAAGATAGATATACCCATTAAAAGCTAGCTGAGGAATCCTCTGTTTGTTTTCTTCAGATCTAATATTGCAGTTATTTCAGAAGTGAGTCTCATTACTGCTGGTTAAAAATTCTGGGGCTGAAATTCTGTATCCTTGAAATCAGTAAGGCCATCAGCAGCAGTGCCAGTTTGCCTCGTGCTGCTCTGCTAATACACCTTAATCTGTCCTGGGGGAACTCAGCTAGTCATGGCATTTCCTTTGAGGCTGTCAGCAGGGATTTCAGTTTCTGCTAGCAATCTCCTGCTTTCCCTATTGGACACCTGTCTTGCTACAAATAAATTGGTTAAAAGACAGCGCTTACTACTCTAAATTTAGAGAAACCACCATGAAGTAGCTAATCCAGATCTTGTCCTGGGTTGCAAGGCACTTGTGCCAGGAGACATGTTGAGTTGCTGGATTCAGTGGCTTTGGGACTTCTGTAACTTATGCTAAGTAATTTCAAACTTCAACCTGTTGAGAACTCACAAAATATTTATTTGCTTTGCTAATGATTTGACCTCATCATTGAGGTGAAGGCTTTAGACCTAGCAGCAGTTGTTCTAAGTTTTTTTATGCTACTTTATCCCAGCTTAAAATGGAATGACTTCCTGTCTGGTAGGTGGGTCTGAGCTCTACTGCTCTGCAGGATCTGGCTGGCACAAAGCATCTGGAAAGTGCAGGCAAGCATCTGATCACACTTGAGTAAACAATGACTTTAGTATTGAACATGTACAGTACAGACCAAGTCTTATTTTGCCCTAATTTTAAAGTGTGACCGAACATTTTGGTTTATGCTATTCACAACTGATCCAAAGCAAGTGTTTCCAAGCAAATGAGATGTAAACCTTTTGAATGATTTCTAATGCATCTTATGTTAATTGTTTAGCCATTTTTTAAAAATTAAGAATTAGTTCTTAATGAATATTCTTCTGTTTAGAAGAATGGCCACGTCCCATCTATGACCAATTTGAAGGGCAGTGCTCTTTAAGCTGAAGCAAATAGGGCTTTAAGAAAACCATGCTGACTCAACTAAGTGTTGGGCATTTTAATTTTAGTGCTGGAAACATACTTCAGAAATATATGTAGCTTCCCCCTGCACCACCCCCCCCCCCCCCCCCCCCCCCCCATTTTTGTATGTATGATGTTTCTTCTTCTTTCTCCTACAAATAGATGATAAAGCTCAGGCAGAATTAACTTCTTCAGAATTTCTCACAATGTGATGATAGTGTGTGTGGGGAGGGTAGTTGGGTGGTAGAGTTACCATGTCAGTTCATTTCTTGATTCTTAAATGAGGATTATAGAAGGAAATGGAGAAATAGCTAGGTTCTGAAATCTGATTTCTTTCTGCTCCTCAATTGTTAACAAAAACATGCTTCAATCCTACTAGTTCCAAGACAGTTTAGGGAGAAAAAAAAAAAAAAAAAAAAAAAAAAAAAAAAGATTAATTAGCTTTGAATTCATCTGAAAATACTGATATGTACCATAGCAATAACATCATTCTCTTTTGGATGATTCTTAAATTCTGTTTTGTAGAAGACTTTGAAGAAGAAGAAAGGAGAAATAGCTCAAAGTATATTGATTTGTTGTTTTGAAAATCTCATGTGCATTCTACACAGCTTGCAAACAATAAGGAAAGTTATCTTTTTTGAAGAATTCCAACCTAAATGGGAATACAGTCAGGGAATGTGATGTGGAAAAAAAAATAAAAAAGAAATCACGACTGAATAGTGTCATACTTAGGGCTAAACCAAAAAAAAAAAAAAAAAAAAAAAAAAACTTTTTCAAGTTTTTCTGTTCAGAAAGTGTAGAGTAAAAATGTCTTTTGGAAGAATTTGTGAAACAGCTCTAAGCAATAAGCTTTGTTGAAATGGAATAAGAAAAACATGGAAGAAATGCACAGTAAAACCAAAAAAAAAACATAGCAGGAAGGTTAGTTGTATGGGTGAAGTGGTTGCCAACAACTCCAGACTCCTGTTGGCACTGACTGATGTGAATTTTTACAGCCATTGTTTCTGTATCACTGCATAACTAATTCATTTATTGTGTGAATTGCTGCTTCCTAGTATGCACATAATTTCAATATATATATTACTTAACAAGTTAAGGTTAGGAACAGTTTTTAAGATTCACAGAAATTAAAATTAATTTGGCTTTTAGGATATGTCCCTATCTCTCCCTAACCACCTTAAATAAAGCAACTGACATATGGCTTGTGCAGCAGGTGGACTGATGGTAACACTGACAGCTGTATATATTTGGCACACAGGTGCCAATTGATTCTGCTGAGAATCAAAACCCGAGTGATGCCTTTAGTTATTGAGAGTGCTTTTGTGTTCTTTCCTGTACAAAAGCTTTCTAATCATGTTCTGTAGCATCATGCTTGATCCTCAGGGTTTTGTACCTTTTCAGATTTGTGAATTGCTGCATGGAAGTTAGTGCATGTGAGAATTACATTAATGGGTCAGAGCAAGGGAGGGCTAGCTCTCCAGTCATCTCTGCCAGTGACCACTAGCAGATGCTTAGGAAAAATTTATCAAAACCAGAGCAAGTTTATAGTGATCGTGCCTTGTCCAGTTTCTCAGCTTCCAGCAACCAGCAGTTCAAGTAATTTCTGAGTCAGGAATGTCATCTGGACTATGACATTTAATTGGACCTAACTTTTATGAATTTCTCATTGATTTTTTGAGCACACATATATCCTGGTTTTCATGATAGCTTATGGCAGTGCCCCAAGTCATTTTTTTGTGTTGTGTGGAAGAAAACACAATTTCTCTGCTTCCTGATAATTGTGTACTACTTAATTATGTACTAGGAGAAAAGGCAAATAAGTGTAATGCCATCACCTGTTGTAGATCATTCATGGTTATATAGCTCTCCTCAGTAGTATGTGAAAAGTCAGTATAATTGTTCCTCAGAAGAGCTGTTGAATGCTTCCAATCATTTGTGTTGTCCTTCTATAATATATGTTTCAAAGAATGTATTACATTAGCAAAAGTGATTCCCATACAATTAGTGTAAAGGAATTATGTACATCTATTTATAAGGTAGTATTAACAGTATGTTATGTTTCAGTCTCTATTCCTTTCCTGTAAGAAAATTATATTATTCTCTGCTATTTTGACTTCTGCTGAGCATTCAGATTACATATCTCAAGATTCATGCACAATATCTTTAAGAAATCTTTTTGATAAGAAACAGAGCCGGTCATTCTGTGTATGTAGTTAGTCTTTGACATTTTTTTTCCCCATATTTACTAATGCGAATTTACTTACAAGCAATTTCATCTGCCAGTTTATGAATAGCCATTCAGTATCATGAGACCCTTCTGTGACTCTTCACACTTAGCTTTTAGATTTGATTATCTGCAGTCATTTTCTATGATAAGGAAAATTTGTTACTGCAAACCTCACTCCCTTCACAGTTTTTTTTTTTTTTTTTTTTTTTTTTTTTTTTTTTTTTTT